>OZ005735.1:120276685-120919899 GCA_963930755.1 Eudasyphora cyanicolor
TTTTAATAACCGGTGTAGCCCAGGTTGTTTTTTAACACCGTGATTCGAACTGCATAAACTTGAAGAAATTCTAATAAAATTTTCGATTAGAAGACAACATCAAAACAGTACAATTTTGAAGAAAATCCAAATTCTAGTATTATGGTGAAGGTACCTTGAAATAACTCCCAAATGGAATAAGTCCCCAAAAAATGAAATAAGTCCCAAAATATGACCATGTAAATTGTGAGTTATTGCATTATGAAATAAGTGCCAAATGCGATGGGTCTTATTTCATATTTTTTGTTAGGAGTTATTTTATTATGAAATAACTCCCAAATGGAAGAAGTCCCAATGAGATTATCTTGACGTACAGGTACTTGGCGTACTGCCATACTGGTACTGGGTAGCGTATCAAGAATATGACTTCACATCCATTGCGTATATGCATGGCGGCCAATAGACTCTTTTCTTAGAAGTGGCATTACAATATCCCAGAAGAAGAAAACCTATTTCCAAACTGCCTTCATTGAGAAGGCATGCAGAAAGGGTTTTTCATTTAATAAAAACATGTGACTTCTTCTTTAATTTTTAACAAAGTTGTTTTCATATACTGAAAACAACAATAACGATCTTGAGCCTGAGTACAAAAACAGAATATGCGCTATGAAAGCAGATCGAATAAAACAAAAAAACAAAAACAAGAAGAAATGGTAGGGCACGACCAAATACGTTGTTGTTGCATAGTCAACTACAGCAAAACATTCGTGTGAATTCTTTACATTGTAAAGACTCACGAGAGTGGAAGTTGGTGCATGTACGAGGGACGATGATTACTGAATTGTCTTTTTTTGAAGATATGCGCTTTTAGCAAACAGTTCTCGTTTAATGATACTTGGCTGTGCGTATATATTTAATAATTTCGACTGAAGTAATCGTTGTAATAAGGATATTGATAATGGGAGTTTGGTGGCTCCCGAAACAGATCTGTCTATCCAACCATTACAACCGCCCCCAATACATGTCACTTACTTCTTCTTTAATTTTTAACAAAGTTGTGTTAATGTACAATAACGATCTTGAGCTTGAGTACAAAAAACAAAATATGAACATGTGGCTATTTTAGAATTTGTTGGCTCATTTCTAGTTATTTGTTTACATTGATTACTCACAACTAGATTTGTGTTTTGATGTGTTTTGATATTATATGAGTACCAAATTCCAAAAACCACAACTTTGGGAATTAGCAAAATCTATAGGAATCTGAAGAAGGTGAAACAAAATCGATCGGAATAGTAACTACGGAATTACAATTGTTTCTAACAAATGCTATAATAACGTACACCGTTATTTGCCAACCATTGCACGAAGAAATATATGTGGGCAATATCGAACCAATATTACTATGAATTGTTGCAGGTTAAATTGAGTAAATTTATAAATGCCAGGAACATCGCTTAAAAACGTAGGATTGACGTCGCTAAAAAGCCAAATTCGCGTGTGGCTTTTATATGGAGGTTATATAGAAACATGGACCGGTATACTCCATTTTCACTAGGGACGATTTAATACAATATAAGTAAAAATGCCGAAATTCCATGCCGATCGGTATAATAAACCATGGGTCTACCTCTTCTCTTTCTTGCGTTATAAAAAAGGCACAAAGTCATAATACCCAGTACCACAGGTTTTGGGTATTAAAAACAAGCTTCATAAGGAATCGTGTGTGAAAGAAGAGAATAACTTAATTTAGAAAACTTAATTAACTACCAAATTATTCAATAATTGAAATTTTTGGTTTTTAGCTATTATTCTCATTAATAACAACATTTAATTTCCTTCAAAAACAAACAAATAAATACATTTAAGAATAGTAGTCCATTATTGTAATTAAACCGTACATCACTCTGTGGTACAGCAAATTATAAGTTTGTTCTGGCCCTGATGTTTGTAGCACCATAAGATATTGGAGCTGATCTTAAACTTTTTCTTTCAAAAAATAATTCTATTTTTGGTTTCAGAAGGAAAAATGTTTATTCAGAGTGATACGTTCGATACGTCGATTTCTCATAAAAGTTGTATTATTCTTTAGTTGTGCACTTTGAATAAAAGAAGCTGATCTTTATGAGTCAAGAATTTAATCTTTGAAATAGTTAGTCAATATGATGCAGTGTATCCTAAAATATTGTTGAAATTCTGTATTTTGGAACATACATTTGAACATAATTCAAAAACGAGAAATGGTAGTTCTGACATCATATTTGATTTCAGCAATCAACATCTTTCGAACTTTGATCTCTGGAAGATTTTGCTCACAGCAAAAAAAAATTGTCCTGAAACTTTTTCAAAAATATTTTTTATTACACGTGTACAATTTTCTTAACTTTAAAGATTTTTCTCTTTGATTTGGCTCCACAGACAAAGCTATTAAAACAAGTACATCTTGTACCACAATTAAAGTCATTAATCATCTTTAAATCAGGAGATCAAACGTCTTTGAAAAAATTACGCCTTATACTTCGATGAAAGACTTCACATTCATTTGCTACGAACTAAAAGTGTAACACATCGAAGGAGTGAACTAAGACCCTAAGTTTGTGTTGCGTCATTTTAAGTCGAATGAGCAATGTCCGTCCGTCTGTCTGTCTGCTGGCTGGTGTGCACGATAACCCTCGAAAGGAGTAACCGATTGACTTCAAATTGGATATTTGGTAATATTTTCGTCTATCTCCGGTTGAGTTCGAAGATGAGGTCCACTCCTTCTAGTACCTCCCCCACAAAGGGTTAATATTTAGTGAAATATTGATTAATTAATAACTTCTATACTACTTATTTGAATCCTCTGAAATTGTACACATATAATAAGTTTATTAGTCACTATTAAATTTTGTACAGTGCAATGGTTTAATAGTACCTACAATACAGTGAAAAATGGGCATCAGTGGTACCTCCCACACAATTGCACCATTTAGTACGAAAAGTTACCAGCTTATAACTTTAATACCAGTGTAAATACTTGAATACAAAATTGTTGAAATTTTGTACAGTGTAATGCTTTTATAGTACCTAGAGTCCAGAGAAAAATGGGCGCCCCTTTTGGTACCTCCCACACAAATGGACCTTTTTGTACCAAAAGTTAACAGCTTTTAACTTCAATACCAGCACTTAATAATTTTGTATAGATTGAAAATCGGTTAATAATTAACAAAGTTATAGGCGTTCAAATGAAAAAGTGCAAGAAATTCAGTTTTTTACCCGTAAATCCGGATTTTGGGGGTGTCCGGGGAATTCCCAAAAAAGATTTGTGTTTTACTCGAAAAGAACTACAGGAAAAATTGTATCGCGTCATTTGCTTCTCAACTTGAGTTTATTTTGTCGCTCTGTGTTATTCCAATGATATTTTAGAGCTGTTTTATACAGACAAAGATCTTCTTATGCAGGAGAATATCATAATTGCAAATTAATAACGGTTAAAAGACCAAAATAAAACAAACGAAAATACAATATGTGATGTTTTATTCGTAAGAGTTGACAAAATTAACATACATACCTAGTAAAAAATTGCCAGTTATACTTGTAACTGACTCGTCCAGAAATACTTCCATTTCTTTCCCAAGATTCGATTAGCATTGCTCTCTGCATTCTATTGAAGTAGCTGTAGAACTAGCGACAAGACATTAATTCTTCATTGTATTTTTATCCCCTCACCTTAGA
Source organism: Eudasyphora cyanicolor (assembly GCA_963930755.1). Taxonomy (NCBI): domain Eukaryota; kingdom Metazoa; phylum Arthropoda; class Insecta; order Diptera; family Muscidae; genus Eudasyphora; species Eudasyphora cyanicolor. The sequence continues at coordinate 120,280,379 of OZ005735.1, forward strand.
GAGGAGGGTATATATCATTTGCTACGGCCAAAAGTGTAACACATCGAAGTAGTGGCTTAAGACCCTAAGTATGTTCGGCGGATATCCGTTTTGGGTCGAATGAGCAATGTCCGTCCGTCTGTCTGTCTGTCTGCTGGCTGGTGCGCACGATAACTCTCGAAAGGAGTAACAGATTGACTTCAAATTTGGTATGTGGTAATATTTTCTTCTACAGGGTGGCTGATATGTATTGCAACCAACTTCAGGTTGCTATCATTTCTAAACCGCTAGTCTGATAGCTGACAGATTTATTTCAGTGACAGTTCATTTTATTGTTTACAAGCTTACAAAAGCATTTTGATCTATTGCATTCAGAAAAAAGTTATTCGTGATGGAATTCAAGCGTGATAGTGTGATTGCTTTATATTTGGGTGGAAAAACACAAGTGGCTATTGTTAGAGCCCTCCAGCATTTAAATGTGAATAAATCTTTTGTTTCTGGCAGTGTTGCATCGCGTCCAAAAAGTGGACGAAAAAAACGGTAACAACACCAGAAATGATCCGAAAAGTGAAGGCCAGATTTGATCGAAATCCACGCCGCAGTGGTAGAAAAAATGCTCGTGAGCTGAACATATCGCGAGAAGGGATACAACACATATTAAAAAATGAGCTTGGACTAAAGCCATTGAAGTTCCAAAAAGTGCAAGAGCTCACCTATGCACAAAAAAAAGTTAGACTGGAAAGAGCCAAGGAGTTGCTTCGCTTGCACGAAAGTGGCCAGTTACCGAATTTGGTTTTCTCCGATGAAAAGCCATTCCAAATTAAGCAGTTTGTGAACAAACAAAATGATCGGGTTTACTTGCCAAAGAGGTCAGCTGAAAATTTACATCTTCGATTGGCCACCAGAACTCAAGCGCCGCCGATGGTAATGGTGTGGGCCGATGGTCGCTCCCGGTTCGTATTCATCGACCATGGGGTCAAAATAAATGCCGAATATTATCGGGAAAATGTCGTAAAGACAGTATTGAAGCCCTGGGCAGACAAACATTTTTAAAAAGGAGGTTCCTCGCTTCATTTCTACCGCACAATGGCCACCAAGATCTCCGGCTAAGTTCGAAGATGGGCCATATTAAGTGAAATATTGATTATTTAATAATTTCTATACTACTTATTTGAATCCTCTGAAATTCTACACATAGTATTAGTTTATTAGTCACTATTACCTCGAGAAAAATGGACGAAGTTGCCAAGCCCTTTTTGGTATCTCCTACACAAATGGACAATTTTTAACCAAAAGTTAATAGCTTGTAACTTTATTGCCAGTGCATACAAAGACTTCAAATGTTGTACAGTGTAATGGTTTAATAGTACCTACAATACAGTGGAAAAGGGGCATTTAATACCAGTGCATAAAAATACTTGATATTGTGTACTGTGTAATGCTTTTATAGTACCTAGAGTCCAGAGAAAAATGGGCGTTATTGGCCCGCCCCTTTTGGTACCCCCCACACAAATTGACCTTTTTATACCAAAGGTTAACAGCTTTTAACTTAATACCAGTGCATATAAATACTTGCAATTTTGTACAGTGTAATGCTTTTATAGTACCTAGAGTCCAGAGTAAAGTGACCGTTATTGGGACGCCCCTTTTGGTACCTCTCACACAAATGGACCATTTTGTACCAAAAGTAAACAGTTTTTAACTTTAATACGAGTACCAGTACATGCTTTAAAGTTATTAGATGCAAATTAAAATTGATAATAATTTAAATAAAACAAAAAAAATTATTTTACTAATATTTTTTTGAGACTCAAAGTGAGGGGATTCATTAGTCGGTTTACCCGACTGAACTTTCTTACTTATTTATAATGTGCTAAATATAATGTGCTAACTTTTTTCTGGATTTTCTTATGGAGAAATTAATTCCAAAAACCATCAAAAGTAAGCGAGTCTAAAAATAGAACTGTCAAATTGTCAGCTTAATTCCAAAAATCTCAAAAAAGGAGCGAAGCTATCGACAAAATCTGGTTCCCTTAAATACTTAGTACAAATTAGCGGGTTCAAATCCTTTATTAAAGAGAAATAAAAACGCAAAAATATATTTTTTTCTCATTTTTCTTATCTGGTGAAAATGTCGAAAAAGATGGCGTTCCTTTTTCAACAATTTAGAATTAGTTCCGGAAGTCTCATCGCTTTATAAAAAGAATCGGCTAGGGAAGCGAGTGGGGAATTAGTACTCACAAAGCTGCATAATTCCCTACTCGAATGCTTTTTCGGAACATTTTTCACTGGGTATATTTACATTACAATAAATTTATTTAGACATGAAATCCAATGACATCCTTGTTCGAATATTTTTGCTGAAGATGATTTTTAACAACAGGAACAACAGAATTTAAAAAACAATGTAAGTGTAATGGAATTTACCAAAAGGAATATTAATAAAATGTAGATATGTAAATATACTTTCTCATAAATTAAGACTTGCTCATATGGTTCCTTGTTTTTCAAATTTCGCGTCTTCGGTTTTTTTTGGTTCTTTCTGAAAAAATACACATATTTACGGGCTTTTTGCATTTTTTTGTCAAAGTTATAAATTCGCAAACGCTCATAAACACTTTTTGGCTATTTTTGTTATCAATTCGCGTAACTACAACGCACACACTCAATTCGCGTAACTACAACGCACACACATTTAATCTACACCATTTTGTCTCATCGTCGTATGAGCAGCCAATCCATGTTTCCAGACAATTTATTTTCGATTACCTGTGAAATATCATCGCCACTAACATTTTTTAATCGAAAACTGCCGACAAACAGCCGCCGAAATGTTTGCTATTAATGTAGAATTAACCAGTAAGGAAAGACAGAAAGTCGGGCAGGGCCGACTATATAATACCCTACACCTCTCTAACAATGCGAATATGAGCATTGCGATAAGAATTTGGCAGTGTTAATACACGTAATAAGAAAACTCTCTCTATTGAATTTCGAACCGATCGGATATCAAATACGGTTTCTACAGCCCTTACATGTCTTATTACATATTTTTTACATATTTTTTACATATTTTATATAATGATAAAGGGTCGATGGCAATTATGTTTGAAACAAAATATCTGCCAAATGCTCGCCATGGCTTCCATATTTTCAAAGACTCTTAGACATAATTAAAGTTCAATGTCGTTAATGTGCCGAAGTATGTCATCATTTAGCTCTTGAATTGTTGTTGGCTAATTGAGGTACATTTTTATACCCTCACTTTATTATACCCTCACTTTAATACGAGGGTAAATATCATTTGCTACTGGCCAAAAGTGTAACACATCGAAGAAGTGACCTAAGACCCTAAGTATGTTCAGCGGATTTCGGTTTTGGGTCATTTTAAGTCGAATGAAGAATGTCCGTCCGTCTGTCTGTTTGTTGGCTGGTGCGCACGTAACTCTCGAAAGGAGTAACCGATTGTTTCCTAATTTGGTACGTGGTAATATTTTTTTCTATCTTCGGCTAAGTTCGAAGATGGGGCATATTGGTCCACACCTTCTAGTACCTCCCCCACAAAGGGTTAATATTTAGTGAAATATTGATGATTTAACTTCTATACTACTAATTTGAATCCTCTGAAATTCTACAAATAGTATTAGTTTATTAGTCACTATCACCTAGAGAAATGGGCGACGTTGTCGCGCCCCTCCCACACAAATGGACCATTTTGCACCAAAAGTTGACTGCTTATCGCCTTAATATCACTTCATGGAAATACTTGAAATTTTGTACAGTGTAATGTTTTTATAGTACCTAGAGTCCAGTGAATAGTGCTGGTACGCCCCTTTTGGTACCTACTAAACAAATTGACGATTTCGCACCAACAATTAACAGTTTATAACTTTAATACGAGTACATACAATAGGGCGCGTTGATTTTTTTAGTTTTACATCGTATAGCAAAAACTTAAACTACATAAAATTCTAAGAAAATTCTCCGAAGAAACCATGTTTCTAAAATAAAATCCTAATCCGCGCCTCTCGACTTGAAAATTTATATGCCCGCCTTTGACAAAAAAAAATAAATGTTAGAAAAAATAGCTGTTTCCAAAAAGAAATCGAATTTTTTGAATAAAATTGTTTAGTAAGGTAGTTCTTTTGCACTTTATATCTTTTCTACACTCAACATTTTTTTCATTAAAAAAAATATTCACCCAAGTAAAAAATGATTAAAAAAAAATTATAAAATGATTTGTCCATTTTGTTTGGGAGGCACCAAAAGGGGCGTGGCAACTTCGCCCATTTTTCTTGAGGTGATAGTGACTAATAAAATAATATTATGGGTAGAATTTCAGAGGATTCAAATAAGTAGTATAGAAGTTATTAAATAGTCAATAATTCACTTAATATTAACACTTTGTGGGGGAGGTAGTAGAAGGGGTGGGTCAATGTGGCCCATCTTCGCACATAGCCGGAGATAGAAAAAAATATTACCACATACCAAATTTTAAGTCAATCGGTTACTCCAGCACCAGCTAGCAGACAGACGGATGGACATTGCTCATTCGACTTAAAAAGACCTAAAAAGGACATCCGCCAAACATACTTAACATCTTATGTTACTCCTTCGATGTGTTACACTTTCGGCCCGTAGCAAATGATATATACCCTCGTATCACTAAAGTGAGTGTATAATAAAACATAATATATTTCAAAAAAAGAAAATAATTTAAGCGAAAGAAGAGGAAAACAATTTTCAAGTCGAGAGGCGCGGATTAGGTTTTGATTTTAGACCCAGGGTTTCTTCGGAAAATTTTCTTAGAATTAAATGTAGATTACGTTTTTGCTATACGATTTTTATTTTTTTTTTCATCCATACAAATCAACCCGCCCTAAACAAATCAACATACAAATACTTAAAATTTTGTATAGGGTAATGTTTTTATAGTACCTAGAGTCCAGTGAAAAATGGGCGTTGTTATTACGCCCCTTTTGGTATCCCCTCACAAAGGTACCGTTTTTACAGCTTATATCGTGAATCGTGAATATGCATATAAATACTCAAAAGTTTTTACACAGTGTAAATGTTTTACAATTCCTACAGTCCTGCTAAAAATGTGAGTTATGACCACACCCGTATTAGTACCTCTCATATAAAAAGAGCCAAGATATACCAAAGTTAAGTAGCTCATAATATTAGTATATACATACATATATGTATGTACCAATGCATATTTACATTGCTCACAAAGTGAGGGTATGCCTTATTCGGATTACCCGACTGAAATTTTTTACATGTTTCTTTTAAATATCCCCAAAGAAAGAAGTCCAACGGTGCCAAATCATATGATCGTGGCGGCCAATTAACATCGCCACGACTTGTGATAACACGGCCATTGAATATCTCGTGCAAAAGAGCCATTGCTTCGTTGACTGTGTGGCAAGTGGCACCATCCTGTTGGAACCACATATCGACCAGGTCCATATACTCCATTTCTGGCCGCAAGACATTGTGATAGTGAAACCATTCACGGTAACTGCTTGGCCGACCTCGTTTTCGAAGACATACGGCCCGACGAGGCCGCCAGCTGCAGAACGATCTGGGCGAGCATGCACAGGTGTTTTCACATCTCCTACAGACCTGTTTTGCTAAAGCTTTGCGCACAAATCTCCCGATTGTGTGCACCCATTGGTCGATTATGCTGTCCACAAAAACCACGAAATGCATTTTGACTTGAACGCCCATTTTCGTAAAAGGTTTCAACAATCCTAATGCGCTGATCAAATAACTGAAATAAAGAAATGTCAAATTAAGTTTGGCAAAAAACTTGACGTTTAGGTGTGACTCACAATTAACATCGAGCATTATGGTCGGACCACCGTTTATTATGACGTCATCTGGGTTAAGTCCCTGGTCGGCTAGGATCCTTAGGAGATTGTTTATAGCAGTAACCAACTGGAGTGGGGGATAATATACATCCCTGTGGTGCTCTCTGTTCTAATCAGTCTCTTATGTGTATGTCTTATGACAAACAGTTTGTTCGCCAATTCCTTAGGATGTGGCTTATCCAGTCTCCACCGGAAACAGCTCGAAGTGTGTCGGTCCGTACATTATTTTAAGCTCCTCCTATATCAATGCATTCCGCAAGTGTATACATTATTCCATTGAAAGATTCTTTGTACAACCTCGTTCAGGGCAGTTCCCACTGATCGTCAGACATGCAAACATACATCGCTTGGTATCTTACTTGTTATCTTAAATCTTAACTTGCCTTTTTGGGTTAAGGTATGAAACTATTCTTTCCTCCTGTCAGGCTTTTGGGGTATATGCAACTTTTAAGCATGCTGTGAAAATAACGAGTAGATGAGTCAATATGTGTTCGCCTCCATCTGTAGCAAGGCCCGTGCATCGTCGGGACTCTACGTTCCTATGGTAGCACAATGAATCCAATAGTCTAAGTGAGTTTGTCATACTGTCACTGCCACTATTGACCTAATCCTATATCTAGTTACCTCATTATTTATCGATGATCTGTTGTTGGAAGCGTAACTGATGTCGATAACTCTATAATAAAATCGACTGTTTTTAGAGTAATTCATGTGTAAAGATGTAATTTTGATAAAATGTTGTGCTAATCTATAAGCTAAGAATAAATATAGACATCATGCGATAATAAGAAATTAAAAAACTTCTTTGATGTTTTCTTTGTTAAGCTTATTTGACCTTTTTGTTAAAAAATATATATTTTATTCCATTTCATCCAACATAAATAAAAAACATTGTTAGAATTCACGAATATCAAAAGAATTTACATTAACTTACAGTCACATTAATTTAAGTAAATCACATAGATGTTTTTGTTACATTTAAACATATAAAATAAATATTTACGGCCTGTTTCTGTATTTCTAACAAAAGTCTCTGCGAACGAAAACCAGTCACTCACTTTCGTCAGGAATTTGGTTTCTCTAAAGTTCGTTCGTTCGTTCGCCTGGGCTTACGTCAATGACCTTAGCAACTTACCAATTGGATAATAATGTAATTGCCAGATCAATAATTTCACAACGTTCGGTTTAAAAAAGCAGACATTTTCGTATGGTCGATCTTAGCAAATACACCTCTGTACTCTTCACAATATCGGTGGCCAAAAGATCAATCCTGGGTGGGTCAGCTGAGCTAAATAAATACTCTCTTTTCTTTCTCACTCTCTCACGTCTCTCTCATGGTACGCTGATGATTTTTTCCATCTTGCCAATCTGCCAATTTTGACTTCTCTACGCTTAAATATGTATATTGTTTTAATTTTTTAATATTAATTTAATATTAATACATTGTTTTTGTTTTTGTTTTTTGTTATTCTTTTTGTTATTATTATTTAATATTAATATCTACTTATTTTTGCTTTTTATAACGTTTTTTTGCCAGTGTTCTTATCAGTCGACAAATAAAATAACGTGACTCGATCTGACATTTGTGTTCGCCCAGATGACAGCAATGAGAGATAGAGAAACCAAAATTTACACTGAAATGATTACACTTTCGTGCTAATACATTATCGTGCGACGTGTCGTTGTGATGGTAGTTAGTGAAACCCAAATCAGCTGTTTGTCGTCTGGCAGGCGAACGAAAGCAAATTTTTAAGTTACAGAAACAGGCGGTTAAACATACAACACTACTTAACTTTAACTAATATCACAGATGGGTTCATCTTATTGCAACGCTGTAATTGACTTTTAACGGCTCCCCTGAAAAGTATAAATCCCAAATCATATCGTACTTTGGAGTGGAGTTATCTATTAAGTAAATCACTTTGATCATTTTATCCACCCTATGGAAATATTTTCGATAACATTAAAATGTATTTGCTGGGATAATTAATACAATGCTGTTGGTGTTAAGTGAATACTTAGGAAAATTGCAATTGCATTCGTTTCATGTCGTTGCATTTGCACGATACGCTAAATGAAAAGACTACATAGTCGATGCAATTTGCAATCGATTTAACGCGGATCAAAAAAGCACGAAATGGAAACCAAACGATTTTTCTTTTTATCAAACAACAATCAAAAAATTCGGGATGTTAATACCAAAATGAGTCATCTTGCATTTTTATAAAATATTAGGTTTGGAAATTCTTGTCGATCATAGAGCTGTCTGAGAGTACATAAACGAGTTTAATATTTTAAAACTTTTATAAAATGGCTAAATCTATTTGGTATATAAACTTCAACAATAATTGAATACGAAGATATTCCTTCCGGAGGAAATGTCAAAATATGTCTGATACAAACAAATAGGAGTGAATTGTCACATGCGAAAAGAAAAGTCTTCCGCGAATATAGCATGTAGTTTATTTTGCACTTATCGATTAATATTAATTTTTGAATAGTGGCAATTACAAAAATTCTGTAAAATCTTCTGAAAATCCGCGGAAAACCTCACTCGTTGAAATAAAATTCTTATTCGTTCGTCACTGACACTTACTCGCTACCGGAAGGAATGTAAGAAGACATTCGTTCAACTGTTTTTGATAAACTTTTCGATACTAAGAACTAAAATGTACCAAAGCGTCCCAAATGTGCAGTAACTACAGGTTTTAAATTACGTCGTAAACTAGGTAGGTAACTATATGAACATCCTTTTTTGCAAAAACTGAAAAGCCCATTACTATACTTTATTCCAAAGTCAGTCAATTACGAAGATGTGCCGTCGCATAACGAGTAGCTGAGAGTGACGAACGAATAGGAATTTAATTTCAACGAGTATGGGTTTTCTCGTATTTTCAGATCGATTTTTTTGTAATTATCAGGATTAGAAAAATTATATAAATCGATACGTGCAACAAAAGTTCAAGAAAAGACAGTGGAAAAACTATTTTTTGCTCGTAAAAATGTAAACAAACATGCGATGGCACATCTTCTATATTCATTGACTTTGGGATGGCCCACTCTGGCATTGTCGTCCACAATTGTCGCCAACGAAATCAATATTGGCAAAAACAAATGGCGTAGAAAACGAATGAAATATCAAGAGAAACCTATGTGACCCACACCTAAATGGAAATGCATAAACATAGGAGTACAGAAACTTTAAAGAAATCTCGAATAATTGTTTATTGCGAATAACTAATTTAATATAGCGTAGGAGGAAATGCATCGCAGTTTCCGTACAATGCAATATTTCGTTTAAACCAAATTAAATGTATTTAAACAATGGCGAGCTTGTATCGCGCTCCCGTGAGGCATATCATTTTTTTTTATTTGTTAAATTTTATTATGTACATGTTGTGGTTTTCGCTGCGCACCAGTTATAAACTACACTGAAAATATATTTTAAAATATTATCGTTGATTCCGAATAACGGACAAACAATAAAACTGCATTCTTAAATTGATCATTCGGATCCGATGAACTTATTTACAATTTTATAAATTTCTTTAATATTAGTACATACATATTTTGTAGATTAGAATAAATTGTTCTTGTGTATAACAAAACGAGCACTGCATAGTTAAATCTGTTGGAGTTCACAACAATCTATATATACCTGCAAATGAATTTGTTGCTGTACGTACTCGTCTCGTATATGGGGTTGCCTGACATTTGTTTAAAACTTTTGCAAGCGACCTTCCCCATCGATTGCTGCTTATACATGGACCAAAAATGTTTATAACATGCGAATTCTGCATTCTTGTGTAATCTATATGTTTGTGCGTTTGTAGGTTTACCTTTTAGAACAGTTCGAAGCCACTATAGTTATGACCTAGAAAACTAAAAATAGGCATATTCAATTTCCAGATGACTGCAACATAAATGAGCGAAATTCGGGAAAAGTAAATACATAAATTCCCTTTTCGAAGAGCCGCACAAGACCGTACTGAAATAAAAATAATAATAAAATTATTGACGACAAATTCTTAAATTAGGTACGCGAACTCGGCATCAATTCAATCACAATTTTCATTAAAATAATTAAAATCTACATTTGTTTTACAGCATTTTCATTAATCTAAAGTTTCTTGAGTTTCAATTAATGACTATCTTATCGTTAGATTTGTGTAAGCCCTTCTTTAAATGTACACCTTTAAATTAAAGAAAAAATCTTTATTTTTGTGCCAATCCGCATTATTTTAAGTAATATTTCAATACATTAAACAATGACGCAGATATGTCATAGTTTTAATGCTGAATCGGACTTAATTGACGGTATGAGATATTTTTGTGTAATAAATTTTAGGCTATGCTCCCCTTAAAGGAAAGGTTGTCTTCGTAATATATTTTATGACTGTTGTCATTATTTTTAAGAATACATACTTTTAAATTAACTTTCCCTGATGGAGAATTATATGTACTCTCTTTCTCTCCAGGAGAATTTGAGTTGTTTGTTAATGTTTGAGTCAATAATTGTTATGGAATGCGAGAAGAGCTAGAGAATAATTCTATTGTTATTTTTCTTTTAAATCGTCAGTAATTTAGAAGCGATAGAGGGAAATGGTTGTGTGTTTTTGGGACGCGGATTGTAAGAAAACGAAATAGCTGGAAATATGTAAGTATACGTGTATACAAAAGTGTAATTTTATTTACGTATATATTTTACTTTTCCATTTTGTACCGAAAATAATTTGATTATGCCCTGTTAACAGTTATTTTCGCTAAATGAAAATATGGTTAAAAATACATATCTGAAACAAATAAAAGTAAAGTATGGACATAAATATATTTGCAAGTATGTGGTTACCCAACTAACCAAATGATCCGACATTGGCTGATATCCGACAAGTCTGCTCGTTCTCTGAACTGTTAAGACAAATTCGTGACGACTTCGTACAGAATTCTGTACGACTAGTCGAAGGGAAGTTTTATTTATTATGTTATGGCAGCTCTGAACGAAATCGCTATATGGGCATTTCCAACGAGATGTCAACCGCAGCCAAAAAATTTAAAGTCTAAAAAAGTATGTTGTTTTACTATTTTTTTCCCCAAAAACTACATTTATTCATAATTGAGTGCAAAGTCGAATAATTGCAAAATTTATGTTTTAAGCATTTAAATTGCATGTTATGTTCTGATTTATGGTCTCTCTTTTAAATCTTGTTTTATATATAGGGGATATAAGAAAAAGAATTTGTGTTGTGAAAATAAATGTATTGAATATATTAAAAATCATTTATAATCAACCTTTGGATGTGTAGTTGCATAAAAAATAAAAAAATAAACATAAAAAGAACGATGGAATAAAATGTCGAATGCGACATGTCGCGTGCGAATATGATTAAAATTAAATAAAAAATAAACTATGTACTTAATATTTTTGAAAAAAATAAAAAACATTATTAAGATACACGAATCCGTGAGATTTTAAAATTAGTCGCAATAAAATATTACTTCAGGTTTCGCTGAAATCAGTGTTTGAGTGGTTTGCTTTGAAAGCGACTTCTGTTTTTGTCGCGTGCGATTTGCTCGGTTTTTTGTAATTATCTTGAAAACGAACAATTGACCAAAAAGAACCAAAGCACCAATTATAGTGCTAATCAAGAGCTACACCACACTGTGGTACAGGGTATTATGACTTTATGCATTTGTTTATAACACCTAAAAGGAGAAGAGAGAGACCCATTGTTTATTATACCGATCGACTCAGAATCACTTTCTGAGTCGATTTAGCCATGTCCGTCTGTCTGTCCGTCTGTCTGTCCGTCTGTCCGCCTGTCCATGTATTCTTGTAATCAAAGTGCAGATCGTATTTATGGTCCGATTGTGGTAAAATTTAGCATAATGCTCTTTTTTGGCCCAAGGACGATCCCTTTTAAAATGGGTAAAATCGGTTCAGATTTGGATATAGTCCCCATATATATGTTTCACCCGATTTGACATGCAAGCGATGTAGAAACCACATTTATTACGTGAATGAACACTATCAAATTCGGAGAAAATCCGTTCAGATTTAGATAACGCCCCCATATATATGTTTCACCCGATTTGGCGCTGTAGGAACTGTATTTTAAATCAGATCAGTACGAAATTTGGCAGAGAGAGAGTTCTCCTATTACATGAATAAACACTGCCAAATTCGGGGAAAATCGGTTCAGATTTAGATATAGCCCCCATATATATGTTTCACCCGATTTAACATTTCAGCGCTGTAGAAATCGTGTTTTATATCCGATCAGTACGAAATTTAACACAGAGAGTTTTCCTATTACATGTATGAACACTGCCAATTCGGGGAAAATCGGTTCAGATTTAAACATAGTCCCTATATATATGTTACACCCGATTTGACATGTAAGCGCTGTAGAAACAGTGTTTTTTATTCGATCAGTACGAAAATCGGCAGAGAGAGTTTGCTTATTACATGTATGAACACTGCCAAATTCTTATCGCAATGCCCATTTTCGCATTGGTAGGTAGGTGTAGGGTATTATATAGTCGGCCCCGCCCGACTTTCTGTCTTTCCTTACTGGTTTTCACTGCGAATGCGTACGAATGTTGCATTCGACATTAGAGTAATGCCCATATGTTAAATTGTTTGTTTATTAAAAAAAGTGATCGTGTAATGATTATAATATTGTATTTTTAATTGAACTATTAAATAATAATAATAATGTCGCGTCAAGCTTTCCGAAAAAAAGTAAAAAAAAATGCTCAAATTTTATTTAAGTCTTTATAAGATCCGTAAACAAATGACGAAAATGATAAGTTCCAGGAAAATATTTGCAACCAATCAAATCGGAGTGAAAGTTATGCCTCAAATAATGAAAATTATGATGTAAATTCAACCTACAATAAAGATATTGATTTCGGTGAAGAGAAAGTTCTTTGGTCGAATGGTAACAATAATAGTCAGTAAATAATGTTTACTTTATAAAACTCCTTCAAGGTTGGAGTTTTGGTTTCCATTGGGAATTTTATTATCAATAACACAGTACAGCATTATTGAGCTCATTGATTTGGGACTCAATTCTGAGAATTGGACGTGAAAGTAGCCCCAAATATAAGAACTTCTGCATCATTCGTTTAGTCAAGTTGGCCCAATTAATTTTGTCCAAGGGATGTGGATAACAGTTTCTGGTGTAATATGGTGTTACAAACACGAAAAAATATTAAAAAAAATTATGGTACATTTTTTTAAAATTTTTTTTTTAAATACCAACTTTCATGGAAGGCACATTTACTTTTTGGACCATAATTCAAGTATAAGCCTGATTGAGCCTTGTTATCACATTGTTTATCACATTTTTAAAAAGCCAGCATGCTAGCTTTAGGTTTAGGTTAGGGTGGCAGCCGTATTTTTTTTTTAAAGGTCACATAGACCACTTTAAGTCCCTAATGGTACCACGGGCTAAAATGCCCTTCATCGAAACCAACCTGTTTGATATACAAATGTATCGATAGCACAAATATTGGTACTGGAAAGATCTGTTAGGCTGCCTAAAAAGGCCGACCCCAGTAGGTCCAGTCGTCGTTTACTCAAAGCGGGACAGTCGCATAGCAAGTGCTCACTGCTCTCCACTTCTTCCTCATCTCCACAGCTTCAGCAGAAGTCATTGGAGTTTATATCCAATCTTCTGGCGTGTTCGCCGATCAGACAGTGTCCCGTCAGAACTGATACTAACGTAGACAAGTTCTAGTGCGAGGAGATATTTTGTTCTTCGCAGGTCATACCTTGGCCAGATTTGTCTAGCTACCCTACATGTGCCGATTTCTGTCCATCTTTCGTTGGACTGCCTGATTGTCTCTTGCGTAAGCCAAAGATTGCACGTGGATAGTGGCGCATCAATATATGCAAATTCTTCGAGAATTTGTAATGTCGTCCCTTTCCTAGCAAGTTCATCGGCTTTGCAGTTCCCCGGGATATCCCTATGCCCAGGCACCCATATGAGGTGTATATTAAACTGCTCAGCCATCTCGTTAAGAGCTCTGCGGAAGTTGAGGGCTATTTGTGAATTTAAGGATGTGGCTTCCAGAGAATTGATGACAGCCTGGCTGTCCGAGTAAATGACAACGTTAGTGTTGGTTACTATGTTCCGACTCAGCCACTTGGCGACTTCCCATATTGCCATTATTTCGGCTTGATAGACACTGCAGGTATCTGGTAGTCTGCGAGCTATATCCAAATTAAGTTCTTCACAGTGTACTCCGAAGCCAACCTTTTCATCAAGCTTCGAACCATCCGTATAGGTGCGCACCGTTGATATATAGTTCATTCGGTCGGTTACCATAGCACTACACTTTGATATCCTCATGTGACCGTAGTTCTTGTACCTCCATAGGCAGTTTAATCTTAGTGCCGCTTTGGTTGCAACTTCTCTCGCCACAACATTTATCGGCAGTATATGGAGAAGGGTTTGTAGAGACTCAGTCGCTGTAGTCCTTAACGCTCCGCTTATGCACAGGCAGGCAGTTCTCTGAACCCTTGATAGCAGGTTTGTGATGGTTAGTTTGTCAGTTGCCGTTCACCATACCACAATCCGGTATAACAGTATTGGACGAACCACTGCTATATATATCCAATGGACAATTTTAGAAGAGAGGCCCCACCACAACCCTACAGCCTTCCTGCAGGAATATAGGGCGATGTTGTCCTTCTTTACACGTTCCAGTACGTTTAGTCTGAATGACAGTTTCCTATCCAAAATTATTCCTAAAAATTTTGCACTTTCAGAAAAGACTAGATCTGTTCCATTTATCCGAGGAGAGGGTCCACATTAGGGACATTATTCATCCTAGTAAAGAGAACCAATTCTGTCTTGTTTGGGTTAACACCCAAACCGCTGCTTCTGGCCCATCTAGCCAACTTGTTCAGAGCCATCTGTAGAATAACTCGGAGGATGTTTTCGAATTTGCCACTCACTGCGATTGCCAGGTCGTCCGCATATGACACGACCTTGCAGCCACAACGTTCTAGATCTAGCAGGATTTCATTCACCGCTAGGTTCCAAATTAGTGGAGACAGTAATCCTCCTTGTGGGGTCCCTCTGTTCACAAACTCTTGTTGGTCCTGTTGATCCACGGGCTCTGTTGATGAGTTCCCCGGGAAAAGTGTGTCGAGCAGTACACTTAGCGATTGCTCGCTGTTTTTTGTGCAGTTGTTTGCCTCATCCTGCAAATACCCCACTGTACAAGGAGAAGTGGATAGTACCTTCCTCAGCCTGGCGGCGTCGGATACCTTTTCCACTTCGCCACAGAAGGAATACCAACAGCGTCTTTGCGCCTTTTTAAGCTCCTTCTTATACATCTTGAGTTGCCCTTTATATGCATCCCAATCATTAAAGGCTCCAGTAGATTTCGCCTTGTTGAATAGCTTGTTGCAGGTCTTTTTCCTTGCCGTTAGCTCAGAAGTCCACCATTGAGGTTTAGTTTTACCCTTGTACCTTGTTTTTGGACAGGTTTTTTCAAGGGAACTATTGAATGATGTGGTCATATGATCGACCAAATTATCTAGACCGGCTTTGTCATTCGGTTCGTACAGAAGTTTGGAGTTGAGAACTTTCTTGAAATTCTTCTCATACAGGTGCCACTTTGTCTTCCTCACATTTCTGTGGACAGCAGGTTCAGGCGCTTTTTCGGCGAGTTTGAACTCTACTATATAATGATGATCTGAGAATGTGTGTTCGTCCAGTACATTCCACCCAATAATTTTGTCTGACACCCGGTCAGACAAAATTATTTCTTGTCTGTCTTTAATTGTAAAGGTCGGTTTATTTCCAATGTTACAAATAGTTAGGTTGGTAGTTAGAATAAAGTCAAGAAGCAAATCACGCCTATTGTTTATATCCGTACTACCCCAGATAGTATGATGAGCGTTCGTGTCTGCGCCAATAATCAGCTCGAGCTCGTCAGACGTCGCTTCTTCTACTCCTTCCGTGAAGAGAGCTGTCGGTATTGCAGCTTCATAAGGACAGTAACTGGAGACCACCCAGTATATGCGATTACCAATCTCCAGACTAGCAGCTGTTTGGACTTTACCACTAAAATTAGTCAGGAGAAAAATACTTAGATCTTTCTGGCCAAAATGCAAGTTCTTGGAGTGCCTTCACAGTTGGCCACAAGCAGTTTAAAGTTTGGTGCCTTGATACCGCACACCCGTCCACCTACTACACAGGGCTCCTGGATCAGGACGATGTCTACTGCACCTGTGGACAGGCGCAGCAATAGAGCCGCTGAGGCTGCTTTAGCGTGATGGAGGTTAATCTGTAGAATTCTTACCATCATTGGTAAGCGACAGATTGACATCCACCCCGACAAGGGTGTTATCGAACTCTCTCTTCGTCCGTATCAACGGGGAGCATGTCCCCGCCAGATGCGTCAAAGAGTCCGGAGACTTCCCTCAGCCCCTCAGTATCCGAAGTAGTGTTTTCATCCATAGAGAATGACATTACAGATCTTCTGTTAGAGTTAGAGTCACCAGAAATAATGGTCGTGTGGACCTCCGCACTTCCAGAAAGCCTTGTATCAACCACGGTCGATGACTCGCTTTCCGCAGTGGGAGATATATGCTGCTTGTATACCTTCAAGACTATAGTCTCGAAACCATATTGCAGGGTTGCACTTGCACTTTGTATATTGGAGGTGGATTCAGCGTTAAGGATCAAATTGACCGCGGATTTTCAGACCGTTTTTCCCGAATTTTTTGTAATTGTCACAATTAAAAAATTAATATTAATCGATAAGTGCAAAAAAAGTTCAATCAATGTTCGCGGAATACTGTATTTTCGCGTGTTACAATTCATTCCTATTCGTTCGTAAGTCTGCATTTACATGATACTTTTTTTAAGTATTAAGTATACTTATCGGCGTTTTGTTGGTGAGGGAGGCAGTCGGAAACGGGGGGAAAAAAGTATGCCGTACTTGTCGCACTCATCGTTTTGTGTTTTTCGTTCGCACTTGGAAACAACAACAATTCACACAGGAAAAACCGAAACAAAACCAATGAAAATAAGTATAAGTATTGAAAAAAAAGTACGTGTGTGAACGTAAATACTTTTTCAAAAGAGAATAAGTCGATAAGTTACTTAAAAAAAAGTACCATGTAAATGGGGACTAACTGATAGATTTTGACGTTTCGGCCTGAAGGAATGTCTTCTTATACTCTATTTGTCTTTGGTTGTCAAGTAGTGAAACAAATCAAACAGAAATGCTGACAAATACAATGAAAAATAACGAAGTGCCTAAAAGTATGCTTTGAAGTACAGTAGCTTATCCGAATGGAAATAATGTTGCCACAGCAACAGGCACAATCCCCAATGGTACAAATCCAAACAGTACAACGGGCAAAGATGATAAAATTCAAACTGATATAGACATTTTAGTGACAAAACGAAAGGCAAATGCAAGGTCTCCTCATAAGGAACCAGATCCCAAAGTTTCCAAGGGAATGAATGCGGTAAGTTCGAACCGATTTGACCTCCTCAGGTCTGAGTAAAATAATGAAGAAACAAATGAAACTACAAGAGAACCCAAACCACCTCCACTTTTCCTGCAGGAACAAACAAGTAACACGTTGGTAAATAAGCTGTCCCAGCTATTATGCAAAGAAAACTTCTATGTTGCTTCACTTCGTAGATGCAATGTATACGAAACTAAAATTCAGACATACACCGAAGTGTTTTATAGAAAGGTGGTTGGGTTGCTCGATCTAGAAAAAAAGAATTGCTACACTTACCAGCTTAAGAGTTCGAAAGGTCTTGTGGTAGTAATTAAGGGTATTGATAGTACAGTTTCAACAACTGAAATAATCGATTAACTTGCTAAAGAGGGTTACGAAGTTAAATCCATAATAAACATTATAAATAAAATGAAAATTCCTCAGCCCATGTTTGAACTAACATTTGAATCTTCGCGAGTAAAGAAAAAATGCGCACCTCATCCTATTTACGACCTGAGATATTTGTGCAACCGTAGAATTCGAGTCGAGGAACCTTAAATCCGAGCCGATCCTCCCCAATGTACAAATTGTCAAGAATATGGACACACCAAGGCATACTGTAAATTACCGGCCGTTTGTGTCAGATGTGGCGATGTACACAAGTCCGTCGACTGTCCCCATCCAAGAACAGATACTGGCATAAAAAAATTTAGCAACTGCGATGAGCACCATACAGCAAACTACAGGGGTTGCCCAGTCTATAAGCACATGAAAATAACAAACAATGTTAATAAATCTCTAATATATGCAAGCTATATTCCATCGCCTTTCCCAGGCTTAAGAACCGTATCTCCTACGGAAAATGCTAGTTCTAGCGACCCAAACGTAAACCGAATCCCAAAGAACACAATTCATCCATATATGTCATATGCCTGTATGACAAGAAATGGTAATTCGTTACCCCCTCAATTTCCCCTCGAAAACTCAATAGAAAAACTAATAGAAACTATGAATTCATTCATGTTGAATATGCAAAGCATGACAAGAAACAAAAATATGCTTATGCAACTCGTGTTAAATCAAAAATAACACGAGTGAGGTAGAAAATGTTCTCCGAAACCACTGAATAGATATTTTATTAGTCTCTGAGACACATTTTTCAACCAGAAATTGTTTTAGGATACGATGCTAAACACCATAGCGGGAGAGCCTGTGATGGTACAGCACTTATTGTCCAAAATAAAATCAAACATTATCCTATGCCCGAATATAGGACTGAGCATATACAAGCAACTTCTATAGCTATCACAGTCTCAAATCTGGTGATATCGTCGATATATTGTCCCCTAGGCACAATATTAACAAATATCAATTAATGGAGTTCTTCTCCACTCTTGGCACAAAGTTTTTGGTAGCAGGTGACTACAATGCCAAGCACAAATTTTGGGGCTCTCGCCTCACTACTCCAAAAGGTAGACAACTACTTAAAGCCATAACATCTGCTAAACTAGATGTAGCTTCGAGCGGTCACCCAACATATTGGCCCTCAGATTTGAATAAAACGCCAGACCTTATTGATTTCGCTATAATAAAAAATAAAGGCGTGAACAATTATCTCTATGTCCATCACTTGATCTATCATCGAATCATTCGCCTACCATTTTGACACTGCTTTACAACAATCATGGAAATGGGTGTGACAATTTGCTCAATAAGTATACCAACTGGCTAAAATATAAAAAATACATTAGCGCACACCTATCCGATGGTGTATCGTTACGTACAACGGATGAAATTGAAGCCGCGGTAAACCTATTCACAGACGTTGTAAACAGTGCTGTTAAAGTGGCTACTCGAAAAAGCGTATTCAATAACTCTCAAATAACCCCACAGGCATCCAAGCGTTAATCAATGAAAAAAGAAGCGTAAGAAGAGAGTGGCAACAATATCGCTACCCAGCACTGAGAAAAAAAACTAAAAAATTTCCAGAAGAGATTGAAATCAGCCGTAAAATCATCCGAGGAAAGTGATCAAAAAATATAAGTGATAATAAAATAAAGTGATAAAAAATATAAAAATATAAGTATTTGCAATCTCTGGATCCAACACAGAAAACAGATTATAGTCTCTGGAAGGCCACAAAAAATATGCGAGGCCCTGTTGCGCATGAATCCCCAATTCGCCTTTAAAATGGAAACTGGGCAAAAAGCACAGAAGAGAAAGTAAATGCATTCGCAAACTACCTCGAGTCCGTTTTTACACCCAACAGTGATACATCTGAAATCTATCCGTCCGTGATATATATAATTCCTCGCCCACACTATCCGCCCGTGATAAACGACATAATTCCTCGCCCAATCTATCCGCCCGTGATAGATGATATAATTCCTGGCCCAAGCGAACTTAGAATAAAGGATGTTGAAAAATCTGTCAAAGAACTAAAATTAAAGAAATCGCCCGGAGGAGATGGTATAACAGCGAAAATTATTAAAGAACTTCCCTTTTCAGCCTTGAAATTTGTGTTATGCTTACTATCGATACTTTCAAAGATGTTTGAGTCCATTCTCATGAAGAAAATCACACCTCATATAATTTCTCACAATATTATAACTGACCATCAATTTGGTTTTAGAAAAAGTCATAATACTATAGAACAGGTACACCGTATCGTAACCTGCTTGTTGCAGAGCTTTTGAGAATAAAGAATACTGTTCGGCGTTATTCATAGATATTTCCCAAGCATTTGACAAAGTCTGGCACGAAGGACTTTTGTACAAAATATGCGACCTTCTGCCAATCAACACGCATAAACTGTTCAGGAGTTATTTGACTAACCGGTAAATAAAACTCAAAACTAATCAACTTCAGTGGCTTATCAGCCAAAGATCTGCCCTAGATCCAGAGTATACAGTTCTTTTATACAAAACGGTATTGAAGCCCATTTGGACCAAATTCTTCATCAAATAAAACTAAAAAAATTAAAGAACTTTTTTTACCTCAAACAAATAGCATTTGCATAACTTTATGAGTACTGCAAATAATGAATGAAATGGCGCGACATGCCGATGTTAACCCAGCAAAATGTATCATTACTAAGTAATCCGACGAGTAAGCAAAGTTCGATAATGGTAAGTACTTATTATTTAGCCACTTTTCTCATTAATTTAACATGAGGGTGTCATTGGAGGAAAGTACTTCTCAAAAGCATACAATAAAGTACTTATTTGTAGCATTGGCATACCACATAAATATGTGCTTATATTTTCACGATTTTAAGTACTTGAATAATGCATTACCAATAAGTTATAAAACAAGTAAGAAAGTTTCAGTCGGGTAAACCGACTAAGGTATACCCTCACTTTGTAATGTAATATTGAATATTACACAAATTATTCTGTCAATTTTTGTGGGAGGTACCAGAAGGGGTTTAAGAAATACACCTATATTTCGCTGAACAGTAGATACTTTAAATACATTGCACTGTGCCGAATTGTAACCGTTTATATGGACTGGTATATTAACGTTGAGATATTAAATTGTGGTATAATTTGGCCATTTTGTGTGGGAGGTACAAAAAGGGGCGTGGTGATAACGCTCATTTTTCACTGGACTATAGGCATTATAAAAGCATTACACTGTACAAAATTTCAAGTAATTGTATACACTGATATTAATGGTATAAACTGTTAACTTTTGGTGCAAACTGGTGCCTTTGTGGGAGAGGTAACAAAAGGGGCGTGACAATAACGCCCATTTTTCAATGGACTGTAGGCACTATAAAACTATTACGCTGTACAAAATTTCAAGTATTTTTATACACTGGTATTAATGTTATAAGCTGTTAACTTTTGGTGCAAAATGGTGCATTTGTGTGGGAGGTACCAAAAGGGGAGCGGCAATAACGCCCATTTTTCACTGGACTGTAGGCACTATAAAAGCATTACACTGTACAAAATTTCAAGTATTTCCAAACACTGGTATTAATGTTATAAGCTTTTAACTTTTAGTGCAAAATGGTGCATTTGTGTGGGAGATACCAAAACGGGCGTGGCAATTTCGCCCATTTTCCTCGAGTTGATAGCGACTAACAAACTAATGCTATGTGTGGAATTTCAGAAGATTCGAATACGTATAATATCAGTTATTAAAGAATCAATATTTCACAACATTTTAACCCTTTGTGGGGGAGGTACCAGAAGGAGTGGACCAATATGGCCCATCTTCGAACTTAGCCGGAGATAGAAAAAAATATTACCACATACGAAATTTGAAGTCAATCGTTTACTCCTTTCGAGAGTTATCGTGCGCACCAGCCAGCAGACAGACAGACAGACAGACGGACGGACATTGCTCATTCGACTTAAAATGACCCAAAACGGATTTCCGCCGAACATACTTGGGGTCTTAGGTCACTCCTTCGATGTGTTACACTTTTTTCCGTAGCAAATGATATATACCCTCGTCACACTAAAGTGAGGGTATAATAAGTAGTACACGGGGCAAAATCGCCATTTTTGATTTGTTTGAATCGAAAGAAAATATACTTGGAACACAAATTTTTAAATATTATATATTTTCGAGCAAATACATTTTATTTGAAAATCAATAAAATGTATTTAGAACGCATATGTTAATATATTAGAATAAAATATATTTGCGAACTAATTTTCTCAAATAAAATATGTGTTTAAATACAAATAAAATTATTATTCATGAATATTTCCAAATATATTTTATTAAAAAACAAAAGATTTTCAAAACTGTGCTGAATTTTTCGAACTTTAGTTTTAATGTTTTTTCATTTTTTCGAATTATGCTTTCCTATTAAAAATTGACATACTTAGCACTAACTTCTATTTGAAACCACTTATTTTTATTTTCTAACTATTCCCTGTCATTATTTTCAATTATAAAGAAATTTTACTAACATTAAAACTTTCTAAAAATTACCCTTCAATTGCTGAAAACTTAAAACAATTAATTCGCGCAAATAGATTTTTGTTTGGGAAATAACATATGCAAATAAAAAATATTAGGAGGTAAACATAGTTTTGTCCAGAACAATATCCTCCCAAACATAAAATATTTGTATGTGTCAAATATTATATATTTGGATTGCACCCTAAAAATATATATGTTTCAAGCAGAATATATTTGGGACAATATACTACAGAGGCGATTTTTTTTCAGCGTGTATATATGGTAGTTATGTCGCATGTTTCTCGAAACAAACAATTTCCTCATGATTCTAAGTTTTGAACCCAAACCCCCATGTGCAAAATTCTTCAATGGTCTAACATAATACGATATACCTAAATAATTATTAAATCTGCACGTATTATTTGAAAACACATTGAAAAATAAATAAATCTTGTACAATAACCCACATATAGCCAAAATTGTCAAAATGATTTTGATAACAAAAAATCACTTATTTCTGTTATTATTGGTAAGTCATTATTAATAAGCCGAAAGTAATGCAGCGACCAAGATTTTGCTGGGTATGAAATGGGTTTCCTTCTTTTTAATCAGATTTTTTTTTATTATACCCTCACTTTAATGATACGAGGGTATATATCATTTGCTACGGACTAAAAGTGTAACACATCGAAGGAGTGACCTAAGACCCTAAGTATGTTCGGCGGATGTTCGTTTTGGGTAATTTTAAGTCGAATGAGCAAGGTCCGTCTGTCTGTATGCTGGCTGGTGCGTCTACAGTCCAGTGAAGAAATGGGCGTTATTGCCACGCCCCTTTTGGTCCCTCCCACACAAAGGTACTATTTTCACCAAAAGTTAACAGCTTATTACTTTAATACCAGTACATAAAAACACTTGAAATTTTGTACAAAGTAATGCTTTTATAGTGCCTATAGTCCAGTGAAAAATTGACGTTATTGCTTGCGATTGCTGACGATATTCCTTCGATGTGTTACACTTTTTTCCGTAGCAAATGATATATACCCTCGTCACACTAAAGTGAGGGTATAAAAATGGTAAACATGATCCCATGGTGCTAGGAAACAAAAACTATAGTTTATATATATAGATCGGAAGTAATTTTTTAGAAATTCTAACTTTCAGAGACACAAAGGTCAAAAAGGGGTTATTTATGGTGCGTTGGGGGTAAAAATGGATCAATCTGGCAAAATTGGAACTTAAACTTTAGATATGAAGAGTTTTTATGCTTTTAGGAGCACAGTTTTTCAAAAGCGGTCAAATAATGTACAGTGGACAAAAATGGTACAGTGGAGAAAATATGGTTAAATAAGGTACAGTGGTTGAAAACGGGCTAAGTGTAGTAGAGTAGGAACAAATTTTAAATATGGTACAGTGAGACAAAAATTTGTTAATTATGGTACATTGGGGCAAAAAGTGTTAAATATGGTACAGTGAGACAATGGGTTAAATATGGCACAATGGGGCAAAAAGGGCTAACTACGGAACAGCGTGGCAAAAATGGTTAAATATGGTGAAGTGAGAGAATAATGGTTAACTATGGTACATTGGGGCAAAATGGCATAAACAGTGGGGTAAAAATGTGTTAAATATTGCACAGTTTAGTAAACAGGGTTAGGTTGAAGAGAGGAGACGTTTCAACATCTTCCGTCCATTAACGTACACTTAAGTCAGCGTTTCGGCCTGTTGTGCTCTCCTTATTTATGATCTTTGTAACTGGTCATGAGCTACAGAAAATCGGTACTAGACACGAATTTTCTCTGGATCTTTCAGTTATATCCTCTGCGATGAGCATAGTCTGGTAGTGTGTCCGACATAAAATATCGGATCTTGCATGTGTGAAAGCCGGGCAGTGGCACAGAAAATGTTCAATCGTTTTGATGTTTGATGCCGTGCTATTTGCCCGTTAATTCCCAATCACTCCGCTATGTTCTGGTACCCAGTTCTGGATTTGACCCTTCCCGACGTTATTGCTTTGATCGCCATTTGGCTATCTATCTTACTGAGCCAGTTCACAGGCCAGTATATTATATACTTCATTTATACCTATTGGTCCTAATCGTCCCTAGTAAAAATTGATGTCACTTCTAGAGAAAGCGTTTTTTCTGTTGATTTGGCTGAAATTTAAGAATTTATACTTTATATTGCACTTAATCGTCCCTAATGAAATGGAGAACATCGGTCCATGTTTTCTTATTGATCCCACACAAAGGTCCCTTTGATTACACTTCTTAGTGTTCTAGGGCAGCATTTTTAACCTACCAAGCGAAAATTCTCTAACGAAAATTTAGTATATCGGTCCATGTTTTAAAAAGTATAAGCCCCTTATGAAGGTCAATTTACGAGTATTAGCCTACATGCCTGGAATTAGGAAATGTACTCTATTTAACCTTAAACTCAGGTATACATACACTCACTTTGTGAGTAATGTAATATAAACTATTACACGAATTAATCGGTCAATTTGTGGGGAAGGTACCAGCAGGGCTTTAACAAATACACATATTTTCGCTAAACAGTAGATACTTCAAATATATTATACTGTACCGAATTGTAAGCTTTTATCTAATGATCTATTCACTTTTAGTGTGATTTGGGCATTTTGTGTGGGATGTACCAAAAGGGGCGTGTTGATAACGCCTTTCTTTACAGGGCTATAGGTACTTTAAAAACGTTATCGAAGAAATAAGGAAAAACTATAAGAGAAGGCGGATCATTTGACATCACGCCAATGCGAGCTCTTACACATCAGCTGAAAGAATAGGCTATTTGACCACTCAAGATGTTGAATTGATGGGTCACCCGCCGCACAACCCTGATCTGGCAAGAAAAATCGATCCACATTTATGTATTAGAATTCGACAGATTAATCTGCTTCGCCTTTCGTCAAAAAACTAGTAATGCGGGCCGAATGCGGGCCGGCCTTGGGCAAAAAAATGACCGATTAGCCGAAGCAAAATATATTTCTCTATATACTTAAAAAAATTTAAAAACTGAATTTTTGTAAAAAATACCGATTGGCGAAGCCGAGCAGTTTTCCTAATTAAATTATTAAAAATATTTAATTTTTTCTTAAGAAAATATTTTGTAATCTATGAACAAACAGTTGCTCATTTGTTTGGACCTTCAAGTTATCATTTTCAAAATTTTATCATTGTAAGGAATGTGCAAAAAAAAATAGCCCATAATAAGCTATGTGACCTACATTTGAAGTTACTCGAGATTTTGCATATTAAAATCTATGCAAAGAGGCGCATGCGTAGTAGGTCTAAATGAATGTTAAAAAACATTCAAACTTCGGCTTAATTCTAGGATTTTGGTCGAAGTTCCGCTTTGGCCGAAAAATGCGCCTTCGGTCGAACTCTGTTATAAATAGTCCCAATATCTATAGGTATATATTCCTTCCGATTTGTTATCAAAGTGCTATAGCAGCTGCATTTGATATCCGGCCTATACAAAAATTGACAGAGAGGAGTTTCTTGATACAGAAATAAATATTGCCAAATCCTTTCAATTTTAAGTATACCAAAAAACGTTTCTTCGATTCAGAAGATAATAGTTTCGAACATTGCGAGTTTAAACCCCAATTTCACAACCTCAGGTTAGAGCTAACTCACAGTTAAAAAATAAAAATTTCATACAATTAAAAAGCTCTAACTGTTGCATAACCGGAGATTGTGCAATTGGCCGTAAATGTAAGATGTAATATCTTTGCTTACTCCGCCTTTCCTTATAAAATTGCACTGAGTAAAATATGATATGCGATAACCCTTTGTTGCTAGTGTGATTTTTTTATATGTAGCGTCAAAGCTGTGCTCTCTTTGCTTTTGTATATGCCTGTTTCGTTTTTATCCATCCTGACACTCAAAATTCTCATCGTGGTCCCCAACAGATTTTCTTAAAATTTGCAAGTGTTTGTTTTTATACGCTACACCACACTGTGTACAGGGTATTATAACTTTGTGCATTTGTTTGTAACAACCAAAAGGAGAAGAAATAGACCCATCGTTTATT
Source organism: Eudasyphora cyanicolor (assembly GCA_963930755.1). Classification (NCBI taxonomy): domain Eukaryota; kingdom Metazoa; phylum Arthropoda; class Insecta; order Diptera; family Muscidae; genus Eudasyphora; species Eudasyphora cyanicolor. The sequence continues at coordinate 120,306,683 of OZ005735.1, forward strand.
ATACCGATCGACTCAGAATCACTTTGTGAGTTGATTTTGTCCGTCTGTCCGTCTGTCTGTGCATTTATCCTTGTAATCAAAGTACAGGTCGCAATTATGGTCCGATCTCGACGAAACTTTACACATATCTTTTTTTTTGGCCCAAGGACGATCCCTATTGAATTTGGTTAAAATCGGTTCAGATTTAGATATAGCCCCCATATATATGTTAGCCCCGATTTGACATGTAAGCGCTGTAAAAACTTTATTTTATGTCCGATCAGTATGAAATTCGGCAGAAAGAGGTTTGTTATTATATGAATGAACACTGTTAAATATGGAAGAAATCGGTTCAGATTTAGATATAGCCCCCATATATACGTTACCCCCGATTTGACATGTAAGCGCTGTAAAAATGTTATTTTATATCCGATCAGTGCGAAATTCGGCAAAGAGAGGTTTCTTATTACATGAAGGAATACTGCTAAGTTCGGAGAAAATCAGTTCAGATTTAGATATAGCCCTCATATATATGTTACCCCCGATTTGACGTGTAAGCGCTGTAAAAACTGTATTTTATATCCGATCAGTGCGAAATTCGGCAGAAAGGGGTTTCTTATTACATGAAGGAATACTGCTAAATTCGGAGAAAATCGGTTCGGATTTAGATATAGCCCCCATATATATGTTACCCCCGATTAGACCTGTAAGCGCTGTAGAAATTGTATTTTATATCCGATCTGTGCAAAATGCGGCAGAAAGAGGTTTCTTATAACTCGAAGGAATACTGCCAAATTTGGAGAAAATCGGTTCAGATTTAGATATAACTCCCATATATATGTTACCCCGATTTGAAATTCAAGCGCTGTAGAAACTGTATTTTATATCCGATCACAGCGAAATTCGGCAGAAAGAGGTTTCTTATTATATGAATGAATACTGCCAAATTCGGAGAAAATCGGTTCAGATTGTGATATAGCCCCCATATATATGTTACCCCCGATTTGACATCTAAGCGCTGTAGAGACTGTATTTTATATCCGATCAGTACGAAATTCGACAGAAAGAGGTTTCTATTTTACATGAATGAGTATTCAGGGAAAATCAATTCAGATTTATATATAACCTCCATATATATGTTTCTCTGGATTTGATTACAAAGCGCTATAGATGTTGTACTTTACTTCCGATCATTACAAAAGTCTCCAGAAAGATGTTTCTCAATTTAGGAACGAATATTGATTAATTTAGCGATTATCGGTTCAGAATTAGGTATATCCACATATATATGTTCTTACTCATTTACCAATTATTCCAAATTATTATCGCAATCACCCTTATGACATTGTTAGGGAGGTGTAGGGTATTATATAGTCGGCCCCGCCCGACTTTCTGCCTTTCCTTACTGGTTTTGCATAAAAATCTATAAAATAAAGTCACTAGAAGACAAAAACTGTTACGTAAATATTAATTTCAAAAAATAATATTAACGGAAATATGTCATTGCAAGAAAATACAATTAAGAAGATATTTTCATAATTTTTGACATATTTTTTAAAAGTCAATAATATTAAGGGAGCTGTTTTTGCCATCTACTGATTTTTTTTTTCATTTTCAGTTGTTACTCTTTTGTTGAATAAATGCAATATGTATGGGTAATAATATGTAATTCTGAACTTATTCTGACCGATTTCAAAAGGCTTCCTCCATGATGTGAAATAGAGCTTTGCGCTACATTTCATAAAGACTGGAGTGAAATTTCGACATGTACTTTGCTAGTGATTCTGAGCCGTTTAGTATATTTGAGGTCTGGCTTCTGTAGTTTTAGGTGTTTCAAACATCTGCCACAAAACTAATTTATAATACACCGTACCACAGTGTGGTGTAGGGTATAATTAACATTGGGGCTGCGAAGCACTCCCACTACACATCGTTCAATCCCCGTTCGGATGACCACTTCCACGTTACTCCACAAACGATCAAACAATACTATAGCTTATGAACACTGCAACTGTTGTATCTTGTTACTTTCGGTTAAACCAAATGACAAGGATAAACCAGGATAACATATGCAACACCAAAGCTTTTAAATAAAGATAATGTATGACACTGATATGTATGTGTCTGGTCGTTGTCGGAGTACATATCTGTAAATGTAGGTGGATGCATATAAATGCAACTACATTCATTGACATCTGTGCCAACCACCAAACCAATTAAATGCGGTTCTTCCAACATCGTCTAGAACATTCGCATTCACGGATACTCGTAAATATCCGGGTATATGTGCGTAATTAATGCTCCCTCTTCTACACTGGTCTGGTACTTCATGAGAATGATGCTTGGTTGTGGTGTCAGATGTTACAAAGGGTCGTAGTTATGTGATTATGCTTTCCATGTACTCCTGAACATGGGCTAAGGTGATTGTCAATACGAGTATGTATATGGGAAGGCGAAAAGGAAAATGTGTATAATGTGCAGTCAAATATGTGGGTACACATATCTGTAGGTAAGGAACTCAATTAAGAGAGTTAATGAATTCCACATATTTGCTTGCAGAAATTATACATGCTAATACTCGTATACTTTAAGGTGGACCTTGAGGTTTTTATATTCTCACGTTAGTGATACGAGGGTATATATCATTTGCTACGGGCCAAAAGGGCAACACATCGAAGGAGTGACCTAAGACCCTAAGTATAGATGCTTCTAAAGCCAATGATCGGCTGAAAGAGCCACAAATTCAGCTGTGTTAACGGCTAATAAAGTCAAAACAATCAGATCACCTGATGAACCACTTCAAAAAAGGCAAGATGCCCTAATTTCACCATCAACAGGGAACTCACACAAGCCCTTCAATGAAGTACCGAAGGAGAGTCTAGTGATGGCTGTTATAGACAGAAGTAGTGAGGATGGATGCGTGCAATCAGCCATTATGGCTCATTACCTCGATGTCGGTAGAGAAATGCCGGGCAAACCTCCGATCTGCAACGATGCAGGATGGCATCAGGGGAGAGTAAAGCTCTTACATTTCGGTGATGCAAGATCTGTAGATCTGTATAAGGCTGCTCTGAGTCGAGCGGGCGAGGTGTGGCCGGGTGCCCAGTTGGATGTTTTTTCGAAAAAACAACATCCCTAGTCACCCTAGAGCCATCACCTGGGTTACAGAAGAGCCCTCCAACTCGGCTGGCATATTAGAGATAAAAATCCAATCCTGTTCTGCCGACCCATAATTGGAGAATTAGCAAGGTGGGTGAGGCTGATGGTAAAAAGTGGCAGGTCAATTATGATCCTTTACGCTGAATCCACCTCTTATATACAACGTGCAAGTGCAACCCTACAATATGGCTTCGAGACTATAGTCTTGAAGGTATACAAGCAAGATATAGATCCCACTGCGGAAGGCGAGTCGTCGACCGTGGTTCACTGATAGAAAAAGATTCGTCAAAAATCAGCTAACGTACGGATAATCCTATCTATGAATTTGTTCGTCGCCATGACGAATCTCTGTTTAATCTCTGGAAACTATAGTTTCGAGGGTTATCGTTATATCGTTATATAATGTATCGTTTTATAATGTATCGTATAATAATGTACTGCTCGACACACATTTCCCGGGGAACTCTCTTATAGAACCAAAGGATAAGCAGGACCAACAAGAGTGCGAGTGGACTGCAAGCGTCGCTAGCTTGTTGACTGAGAGATCCAGAATAAGCTGGGCTATTAATAGCTTTGAGCCCTTCAAGTCACCTGGACCAGACGGCATCACTCCAGCAGAAATGCAGAAAATGTTGAAGTACATTATCCCCTGGCTAGAGAAAATTTATATAGGCTGTATCAGGCTTTCATACGACCCGAATCGATGGAGGTATACTAAAGTGGTATTCATACCTAAAGCGGGGAAGATATCACACACTAGGCCAAAAGACTTCAGACCAATTAGCCTATCCTCCTTCCTATTGAAAGGTCTGGAAAGACTTTTAGATTATTTCATTAGGGAAAACCTGGATACAAAACTCCTGTCGGTGAACCAACATGCTTACAATAAGGGGAAGTCTACAGAATCAGCCTTGCACGAACATGTGAGCACTAATCGTCTCCACATTTCCAGGAATTCACCATGGTGGCATTTCTTGACATTGAAGAAGCTTTTAACAACATTCACTCAAATGCGGTAATTGCGGCCTGCTCAACAGAAGACGAATAACAGCATGTCTTGGGTCCACAACACTAACAAGATTTGTACACAGAGGGACCCGACAAGGAGGAGTACTGTCTCCCCTAATTTGGAACCTAGCGGTGAATGAAATTCTGCTAGATCTAGAACGTTGTGGCTGCAAGGTATGCGGACGACGTGGCAATCGCAAATTCGAAAACGTTCTCAGAGACATCTTACAGGTGGCTCTGAACAAGTTGGCTAGATGGGCCAGAAGCAGCGGTTTGGGCGTTAACCCAAACAATACAGAATTGGTTATCTTTACTAGGTTGAATAATGTCCCACATGGGGACCCACCTCCTCGGATAAATGGAACAAATCTAGTCTCTTCAGAAAGTGCAAAATTTTTAGGAATAATTCTAGATAGGAAACTGTTATTCAGATTTAATGCACTGGAACGTGTAAGGAAGGCCGCAGTCGCCTTATATTCCTGCAGGAAGGCTGAAGGGTCGCGGTGGGGCCTCTCTCCTAAAATCGTCCATTGGATATACGAGTATATATCAGTGGTTCGTCCAAATCTGGTATACGGCATTGTGGTATGGTGGACGGATCTGACAAACAAAGCATCACCAACCTACTATCAAAGATTCAGAGAACTGCATGCCAGTGCATAAGCGGAGCCTTAAGTACTACAGCGACTGAGTCTCTACAAGCCCTACTCCATATACTGCCGATTAATATTATGGCGAGAGAAGTTGCAACCAGAGCGGCACTAAGATTAAATTGCCTATCAATGTAGAGGTACAAGAACTACGGTCGCAGGATGATATCAAAATTACCGCCAGAGATGAATGGGTTGGCAGAATACCAGGTAATAGAAACCATCTCCACTTTTACACGGATGGTTCGAAGCTTAATGAAAAGGTTGGCTTCGGAGTATACTGTGAAGAACTTAGTTTGGATATACTCGTAGCTCACAGACTACCAGATACCTGCAGTGTCTATCAAGCCGAAATAATGGCAATATGGGAAGTCGCCAAGTGGCTGAGTCGTAACATAGTAACCAACACTGGCGTTGTTATTTACTCGGACAGCCAGGCTGCAATCAATTCTCTGGAGGCAACATCCCTAAATTCACAAACAGCCCTCGACTGCCACAGATCTCTTAACGAGATGGCTGAGCAGTTTAATATACACCTCATATGGGTGCCTGGGCATAGGGATATCCCGGGGAACTGCAAAGCCGATGAACTTGCTAGGAAAGGGACGACATTACAAATTCTCGAAGAATTTGCATATATTGGTGCGCCACTATCCACGTGCAAGCTTTGGCTTAGGCAAGAGGCAATCAGGCAGTCCAACGAAAGATGGACACAAATCGGCACCTGTAGGGTAGCTAGACAAATCTGGCCAAGGTATGACTTGAGAAGGTCTCCTCGCACTAGAACTTGTCTACGTTAGTATCAGTTCTGACGGGACACTGCCTGATCGGCGAACACGCCAGAAGATTGGGTATAAACTCTAATGACTTCTGCAGAAGCTGTGGGGATGAGGAAGAAGTGGAGAGCATTGAGCACTTTCTATGCGACTGTCCTGCTTTGAGAAAACGACGACTGGATATACTGGGCAGTCTAACAGATCTTTCCGGCACCGATATTCTTACTATCGATAAATTTGTGTATCTAACAGGTTGGTTTCTATGCAGGGCATTTCAGTCCGTGGTAACACCAGGGACCTAAACTGGTCTATGTGAGCTGGTAAAAAAATACGGCTGCCACCCTAACCTAAACCTAAGCATGCAAAATAGTTTGGTTTATTTCTATACTACTTATTCGAATCTTCCACACATAGTATTAGTTTATTAGTCACCTAGAGAAAAATGGGCGAAGTTTCCATGCCCTCTTTGGTACCTCCCACACAAATTGACCATTTTAACTGCTTATAGCTTCATACAAATACTTGAAATTTTGTACAGTGATATGGTTTTTTATTAGATATATCGTGAATACCGATACATATAATTATAAATACTCAACATTTTTGTAAAATGTAAAGTTTTTAAAATTCCTATAGTCCTGTTGAAAATGGGAGTTATCACCACACGAGTAATAAATTATGTGTAGAAATGTCTCAACAAATTGACAATTTTGCGACTTAGTTTAGAGTGATCGTTTTTTTTAATAAAAACGGGTGGACTGTTTATCTAAATATTCGAATAATCGGTGGACGGATTTTTTCCTATTGGAGCAAAATAAGTAGAGATATTGACAAGATTTATCAACGTTGTTATCCTAATTTTATAGCGCATAGATTCAAAAACTGACTTTCTTCATATTTGACAATGTCCTCTCTTGGTTCAAAAAACTGTAATTTTTAAATCTGTGTCGATCCGTATTTGGGCCAAAAACTAAATTTTTATACCTGTACTAGCTGGGCCCGGTCCACTTCGTTGCCCCAGATTGAGATTTCCGATCACGTCCATTTTTGAACCAATCACGAATCCTGCCACCAAATACATATACATAAAATAACAGCACTCTCGCTAACAAATTGCGCAAATTATCTCAATTTCAAAATGTGGGTTACATGGGCGCAAGATATGTTAATTTCAAAATTTAGCTTATATGGGAGGGGCCACGCCCATTGGTCCGATCCCGCCCATTTCATCACGTAGACTGCAACCAGATACATATGTACATACAACATTACAGCACTCTAGCTAAAAAATTGTGCAAGATATATCAATTTGAAAATTTTGCTTATATGGAAAATCCCTATTTTCACCACCCCCACACATGGACATTCTGTGAAAATTTCAAGAAGATCGGTCCAGCCGTTTAGACGCCTATACGGTACAAACAAACACACATTCTTCTTTATAACGGGTGATCCAAGTAGAGATACTTTTTTCAATAGCCTTTTTTTGACAGATCACGTGTGAGTCGTGTCATGATGTCATGTTAAGTTTACAAATCGTTCAATTTTATTACGAAAATTCACGTTCCTGGAGGAATGTGTTTCGTGCACTTCGCTCAACTTATGGTCAAAATAATCGGCCTACTGAGCGTGCTATTTGCAACACCATCACCCATCTTAAGACCCAGCATTCATGATTGGAAAATATTCGACCGAATAGACCACGTCCAGCACGCAGTGAAGAAAATGTAGCGGCCGTAGCTGAGAGTGTAGACGAAGACCGTGGAGAGTCGATTCGGCGCCGTTCGCAGCAACTCGGACTGCCGTATGGAACGACTTGGCGCATTTTACGTCGAGATCTTAAATTGAAAGCATACAAAATACAGCTTGTGCAAGACCTGAAGCCGCCCGACCATCACAAGCGATATCGCTTCGCTGTATGGGCTATTGAAAAGTTCCAAGAAGATCAGACGTTTTCGAAAAAAATTTTGTTCAGCGATGAGGCCCATTTCTGGCTCAATGGGTATGTAAAAAAGCAAACTTGCCGCATGTGGGACGAAGAGCAACCTGAAGAGATACAAGAGCTGCCACTTCATCCAGAAAAAACAACGGTTTGGTGCGGTTTGTGGGCCGGTGGAATCATCGGTCCATATTTCTTCAAAATATCGTGCCATGATAACCGACTATTTGATGCCTTAAATTGAAGCTCGTGATCTCGGAGACATTTGGTTTCAACAAGACGGCGCCACTTCCCACACATCGCATCAATCAATGGATTTATAGATAACACTTCGGTGGGCAGATAATTTTACGTTTTGGGCCGGTCGATTGGCCACCAAGATCGTGTGATATCACACCGTTAGACTTTTTCCTGTGGGAATATGTAAAGTCTAAAGTTTATGCGGACAAACCCGCTTCGATTCAGGCCTTGGAGCAAAACATCACGCGTGTCATTCGCCAGTTACCAGTCGAAATGCTCGAACGAGTCATCGAAAATTGGACTCAACGGATGGACCATCTGAGAGGTAGCCGCGGCCAAGGAGAAGAAATATACCCATCGATTATTATACCGATCGACCTAGAATCACTTTCTGAGTTGATTTAGCTAGGCCCGTCTGTCTGTCTGTCTGTGCATGTATTCTTGTAATCAAAGTACAGGTCGCAATTATGGTCCGATCTCGACGAAACTTTACACATATCTTTTTTTGGGCCCAAGACGAACCCTATTTGGTTAAAATCGGTTCAGATTTAGATATAGTCCCCATATATATGTTAGCCCCGATTTGACATGTAAGCGCTGTAAAAACTTTATTTTATATCCGATCAGTATGAAATTCGGCAGAAAGAGGTTTCTTATTATATGAATGAACACTGTTAAATTTGGAAGAAATCGGTTCAGATTTAGATATAGCCCCCATATATACGTTACCCCCGATTTGACATGTACTCGTAAGCGCTGTAAAAATGTTGTTTTATATCCGATCAGTGCGAAATTCGGCAAAAAGAGGTTTCTTTCCACATGAATGAGTATTGAGGGCAAATCGGTTCAGATTTATATATAACCTCCATATATATGTTCCTCCCGATTTGGAATCAAAGCGCTATAGAAGTTGTACCTTACTTCCGATCATTAATATTTTGCAGAAAAATGTTTCTCAATTTAGGAACGAATATTGCTTAGTTTAGCGATTATCGGCTCAGAATTAGATAATATGTATGTTCCTACCTACTTGCCAATTATTCCAAATAATAATCGCAATGACCTTTATCGCATTGTTAGTGAGGTGTAGGGTATTATATAGTCGGCCCGCCCGACTTTCTGCCTTTCCTTACTGGTTTTTCTTTAAAAAAGTAGGGAACCTCGAAATGGATCATGCTATATATATATATATTACAGAATGAAGTAGGGTAAAAAAGATTGACACAAAATACTACATATATCATCATCAGAAATGAAAAGGGCCAATCATCAGTTTTGAATACATGAGAAGAAAACAAGTAAAAGCGTAATCTTATATACCCTCCACCATGGATAGCATGGTGGTGACCTCACAAAATTACTCAAATCTAAAGAAAACAAGTAAGAAAGTTTCAGTCGGGTAAACCGACTAATGCCATGCCGAATCTTATATACCCTCCACCATGGATAGCATGGTGGTGACCTCACAAAATTACTCAAATCTAAAGAAAACAAGTAAGAAAGTTTCAGTCGGGTAAACCGACTAAGGTATACCCTCACTTTGTGAGTAATGTAATATTGAATATTACTCGAATTATTCTGTCAATTTGTGTGGGAGTTACCAGAAGGGGTTTATATAATACACCTTTTTTCGCTGAACATTTGATACTTTAAATTCATTGCACTGTGCACTGGTATAAACGTTATGAGACATTAAATTGTGGTATGATTTGGGAATTTTGTGTGGGAGGTACAAAAAGGGGCGTGGCAATAACGCCCATTTTTCACAGGGCTATAGACACTATAAAAGCATTACACTGTAAAAAATTTCAAGTATTTTTATACACTGGTTTTAATGTTATAAGCTGTTAACTTTTGGTGCAAAAAGGTACCTTTGTGTGGGAGGTACCAAAAGGGGCCTGGCAACAACACCCATTTTACCCTGGACTGTAGGCAATATAAAAGCATAATACTGTACAAAATTTCAAGTATTTTTATACACTGCTATTAATGTTATAAGCTGTTAACTTTTGGTGCAAAATGGTGCATTTGTGTGGGAGGTACCAAAAGGGACGTGGCGACTTCGCCCATTTTTCTCGAGTTGATAGCAACTAATAAGCTAATACTGTGTGTGAAATTTCAAAAGATTCGAATATGTAGTATAGCAGTTATTAAAGAATCAATATTTCACAACATTTTAACCCTTTGTGGGGGAGGTACTAGAAGGAGTGGACCAATATGGCCCATCTTCGAACTTAGCCGGAGATAGAAAAAAATATTACCACATACAAAATTTGAGGTCAATCGGTTACTCCTTTCGAGAGTTATCGTGCGCACCAGCCAGCAGACACACAGACAGACAGACAGACGGACGGACATTGCTCATTCGACTTAAAATGACCCAAAACGGATTTCCTCCGAACATACTTGGGGTCTTAGGTCACTCCTTCGACGTGTTACACTTTTTTCCGTAGCAAATGATATATACCCTCGTCACACTAAAGTGAGGGTATAATAACACCGAAAAACACAAAAAAAAATAGTCGATGAGAACAACAAGTTAGATGCTATATATGGGAGCTACATATATCTAAATATGGACTGATATCGCCCATTTTCAATCCCAAACAACCTGAAACTTTAAAAAATATTTATACCAAATTTTATCAACCTAGCTCAAGTATTATAGATTGTAGCATGATTACAACAGACGGACGGACACACGGACATGGCTAAATCGTCTTAGAATTTTACTACGATTTAGAATATATATACTTTATGGGGTCTCAGATCAATATTTAGAGGTGTTACAAACGGAGTGACAAAATGAATATACCCCTCATCCTATGGTGGAGGGTATAAAAAATTAACCTCGTAATTATAGGCTTACGAGTATATAAAAAGAGGCTTATTATAAATAATCTTTCTAAGAGCAAAAGTAATCTTAAATAACAGGGTCGAAGCAAAAGGAATGAGGAATAACGGTAATTTTTGGCTTATCTCTACTACAAATTCTTTTGTCACGTTCGACACCGTAAAGGAGCATTAGTTATCAGTAGACCAGAAATTTTCAAAGAAAATGCATCAAACTATTGGTACAAATAGAATTTGTATAAAATACCAACATATAGGCCTGGAAATTGGTAACTGCTGTTTATTTATACCCGGAATCCTTCACACGAATAACGGTAGACGTAGGTCCATGTTTTTATATAGCGCTTATATAAAGCTCCCTCTAGATTTGTCTTCGTAACGCCATAAAAACCTTAAATGTCAACGAATTGGGCTGAAATTTAGTATAATGAGTTTATTTGTACCCGAAACCATTCATATGCGATCCATGGTGGAGGGTATATACGATTCGACATGACCGAACTTAATCGGTCTTAATTGTTTTATTTAAAAATTGTCATGGAAAAAATGTTACGTTCGAACCAACTTAAAAATTGAATTAAAAAAAACCAGTAAGGAAAGGCTAAAGTCGGGCGGGGCCGACTATATAATACCCTACACCACTCTCGTAATATTGAATAACTCTGAAATATAAATTTTGTAATTCATGTATAAATTGTTTACATAAATTTACTTTTGGGACATTTTATACTTAAATAATACCCTGTACCACAGTGTGGTATAGGGTATAATAAAAGTGTCGTATTAAGTTGGAACAATTGGTTTCTGTACCACAGTGTGGTGTAGGGTATAACAACGATTGGATGTAAAATACAGCTCCACGAAAACTACTTCTATGTTTTTGTCGCGTTCTAACCGCTCCTTTTTTGTCCTTATTTTCTAATCAATATTTCGACTGAAAAAGACTAAAAGACCAGTTATAGTACTATTAACGATCTATAAGATTATGTAAAAGATTAATCTAAAATATGTTTTATTCTGACCTTTTTATCACTTCGAATGTGTACAACGGGCACGTTCGACACCGTGGAATTGCCCATATACTAAAATGTACAGCTACTCGGGAGATTGTATGTTACACTAGGGAAAATCGTCATTTTTGATATGTTTGAATTGAAATAAATATATTTGGGAACAACAATTTTACATATTATATATTTGTGACAAATAAATTTTATTTGAAAATCATGAAATTTCGTTTGGATCACATATATTAACATATTAGAACAAAATATATTTGCGAAAGTAGTTGTGAAAGTAGGTTCACAAATAAAAAATTTGTTTACAAACAAACAAAGTTATAATTTAAGAAGTTTATTTAAAAAAGATATTTTAAACTTTGCTGAGTTATTCGAATTATAATTTATATTTTTCATAGATTTCGTGTTATGTCATACGCAGCATAAGATTTATTTTACAGCACTAATTTTTTATTTATAAAAATTCAAATGTAATACTTCTTGCTAATCCATCACTCAAGATTATACAATATTTTTGTAAAATATAAAATTTCCACAAACTGCACTTTGATACATTACTTAAAACAAATAAACCTTTGTTTCGGAAATATTAGTTCCAAAAAAAGATATTTCGATGGAAATATCAGCGTGTAGAAACAATTTAACGAATTTCAACTTTTTGGTCGATGCGAGTCGTCGGGTTATAGCAGTGAGTTTACAAAATATTCGGCATTTCTCAACATGTATATAGATAGGGTGGGTCACAAAAATTATTTACACGATTCACACGATGGTTTTAAGATTCCAAAAGAACATATCAAAAAAAATATTTTTTCGGGCGCCTTTCTTACGCCGGAATGGGTTTCTTGTCATTCTTCCTCGTTTGACCTCTGAGACAGAATGTATGTGAGGATGAAAAGTTGCGTTCAATGAAACGAAAACACCGTTTTAGCACCACCCACTTGGATTTGCTTTAAACAATGTAGTAGGGCACAAGCAAAAAAGTTTTTTGGCGTTCCTGAAATGCTTCTTATGCCTGAGGATGGCAAATGCATGAATTATATAAAAATCACTTTACCTGTACATTAGGGCGGCTTGATTTGTATGGATGAAAAAAAATTAAAAATCGTATAGCAAAAACGTAATCTACATTAAATTCTAAGAAAATTCTCCGAAGAAACCATGGGTCTAAAATCAAAACCTAAACCGCGCCTCTCGACTTGGAAGTTTTTCCTCTTCTTTCGCTAAAAATATTTTCTTTTTTGAAATATATTATGTTTTATTATACCCTCACTTTAGTGATACGAGGGTATATATCATTTGCTACGGGCCAAAAGTGTAACACATCGAAGGAGTGACATAAGACCCTAAGTATGTTTGGCGGATGTCCGTTTTAGGTCGTTTTTAGTCGAAAGAGCAGTGTCCGTCCGTCTGTCTGTCTTTCTGCTAGCTGGTGCGCACGATAACTCTCGAAAGAAGTAACCGATTGACTTCAAATTTGGTATGTGGTAATATTTTTTTCTATCTCCGGCTAAGTTCGAAGATGGGCCATATTGGTCCTCGCCTTCTAGTACCTCCCCCACAAAGTGTTTATATTAAGTGAATTATTGATTATTTAATAACTTCTATACTACTTATTTGAATCCCCTGAAATTCTACACATAATATTATTTTATTAGTCACTATCACCTCAAGAAAAATGGGCGAAGTTACCGCGCCCCTTTTGGTACCTTCGACACAAATGGACCATTTTGCTCCAAAATTGAACAGCTTATAACTTGAATACCTATGCACAAAAAGACTTGAAATTTTGTGCAGTATAATGGTTTCATAGTACCTACAATCCAGTGAAAAATGGGCGAAGTTGCCACGCCCCTTTTGGTACCTCCCACACAAAATGGCCAGATCATACCAAAATTGAATAGATCATAACTTTAATATACCAGTGCATATAAACGCTTCCAATTCGGTACAGTGCAATATATTTGAAGTATTTACTGTTTAGCGAATAATATGAGTATTTGTTAAACCCCCTCTGGTACCTCCCATACAAATTGACAGATTAATTCGTGTATTTCATATTACAGTACCCACAAAGTGAGGTATACCTTAGTCGGTTTACCCGACTGAAACTTTCTTACTTGTTATATTATAGTTTATGCAATACAGGTTTTGTCTTGAGACTAATCAAAATATTCAATCATCAAAAAAGCAGTTAAACCCAAATTTGCATCTCCTCTGATTTGCGTTCTATATAAAAAATAGTTAGAACACGTTTCACGTTTTTATTTGCATTATAAAATAAGAATGGTTTATCGAAACAAAAGAAGGTTATTTTATAAATACTGAAAACAATCTTGAGTGCAATATTTTTTTTATTTCCAATCTTTTTTATTAAATTACGAAAGACATTTTTTTATCTATGTTCCTTAAAAAAATATTAAATATAAAATTATATACAAACTTTTTTACTTGGGTGAATATTTTTTTTAATGAAAAAAATTTTGGGTGTAGAAAAGATATAAAGTGTAAAAGAACTACTTTACTAAACAATTTTATTCAGAAAATTCGATTTTTTTAGAAGAAGCTTTTTTTTCTAACATTTATTTTTTTGTGGCAAAGGCGGGTATATAAATTTTCAAGTCGAGGGGCGCGGATTAGGATTTTATTTTAGGTACATGGTTTCTTCGGAGAATTTTCTTAGAATTTTATGTAGATTACGTTTTTGCTATACGATTTAAAAGAAAACAAATCAACCCGCCCTACTGTACATACTTAGATCAAATCTGTGATATAAATACTTACACTAACATTAATCTGACATCACACGTCTCTTCATTGCATGTTTCGTCCGGGAACCAAGGCATTTTATACCCATAGTAATCCGCTTCCATATCCGTGAATTAATGAGCTCATAAAAACCTCTTACAAATGACATCAATGAGCCGAGGTAATGTGTGGTGTGGAAAAGTTTAGTGGTTCCGATAGAGTAATTCAATATATGTGTTTGTCAAGATTAAGGGCACATGGCGAGAGAGAATGTCACATGCTCATTTGTGCCTAAACTACACCAACATGTCGTCGTGTATCCTTGCATCTGCTGGACACATTAAGTCGCGATAAGTATGTCAAACACATTTATAACGAAATCGCAGAGATCTTGAATTTAGTTCGACTTAACCGTAATACTCGTAAAGGCATATACACATATGTACAGGGTGTTTTGTTAGACATGTGGTTTCCAAGAGGAAATAAAACGCATATATAATTTAATGTTATGGCCAAGAATTTATCTTTATTATAAAGACTAGCTGGACCCGGTCCACTTCGTTGCCCCAGACTTCAGATTTCCGATCCCGTTCTTTTTTGGATTAATTACGTAGACTGACACCAAATATGTATGCACAATAAAAATTGATCTCTCTAACAAATTGCTCAAGATATATCAAACACAAAATTACAGCACTCTCGCTAACAAATTGTGCAAGATATATCAATTTAAAATATTGACTTATATGGCCGGGTCCACGCCCACTGGTCCTATCCCGCCCATTTTTGGGTAAATCACGTAGACAACCACCAGAAACATATACACAAAATTACAGCACTATCGCTAACAAATTGTGCAAGATATTCCAATTTCAAAACTTGACTCACTCGGTCGGTGCCACGCCTATTAGTCTGATCCCGCCCATTTTTTGATCAATCACGTGACTGCCACCAGATACATCGCAAAATTACAGCACTCTTGCTAACAAATTGTGCAAGATATCTAAATTTCAAAATTTGGCTTATATGGGCGGGGCCACGCCCATTGTTCCTATCCCGCCCATTTTTGGACCAATCGCGTAGATCGCCAACGGATATATATGCACAAAATTCCAGCTCTCTCGATAACAAATTGTGCAAGATATCAAATTTTTAAAATTTGGCTTATATTGGCGGTGCCACGCCCATTGGTCCGATCCGGCCCATTTTTGGGCCAATCACGTGGACTGCCACCAAATACATATTCGCAACATTGCAGCACTCCCGCTGGCAAATTGTGCATGATATCAAAATTTCAAAATTTCGTCTATGTGGGCGGGGCCACGCCCATTGGGTCGATCCCGACCATTTTTGGACCAATCACGTAGACTGCCACCATATACATATACACAAAATTCCAGCACTCTCGCTAACAAATTGTGCATGATATCTCAATTTCAAAATTTGGTTTATATGGGCGGGGCCAGGCCCATTGATCCGATCCCGCCTCTTTTTAGAACATTCACGTAGGCTATCATCAGATACATATGCACAAAATTACAGAACTATCGCTAAACAATTGTGTAAGACATCTCAATTTCAAAATTTAGTTTATATGGGCAGGGCCACGGCCATTGATCCGATCCCGACCCTTTTTGGACCAATAACGTAAACTACCACCAGACATCACTCTTGCTAAAAATTGTGCAAGATATGTGTCTCAATTTCAAAATTTGCCATATATGGGCGGGGCCACGCCCATTGGTCCAATCCCGCCCATTTTTGGACCAATCACGTAGACTGCTACTAGATACAGGTACACAAAATTACAGCACTCTCGCTAATAAATTGTGGACGATAGCTCAATTTAGGGTTATATGGGCGGGACCACGCCCTTTGGTCAGATCCCGCTCATTTTTAGACCAATCACGTAGGCTTCCACCAGACACATATACACAAAATTACAGCACTCTCGCTAACAAATGGTGCAATATATCTCAATTTCAAAATTTGGCTTATATGGGGGGGGGGCCACGCCCATTGTTCTGATCCCGCCCATTTTTGGGCCAATCACGTAGACTGCCACCATATACATATACACAAAATTCCAGCACTCTCGCTATCAAATTGTGCAAAATATCTCAATTTCAAAATTTGGCTTATATGGGCGGGGCCACGCCTATTGGTCCGAACCTGCCCATTTTTGGCCCAATCATGTAGGTCGCCAACGGATATACATATATATACAAAATTCCAGGTCTCTCGGTAACAAATTGTGCAAGATATCACTTTTTTAAAATTTGGCTTATATGGGCGGTGCCACGCCCATTGGTCCGATCCCCCCCATTTTTGGAAAAAATCACGTGGACTGCTACCAGATACATACGTACAACATTACAGCACTCTAGCTAACAAATTGTGCAAGATATCTCAATTTAAAAATTTGGCTTATATGGGCGGGGCCACGCCCATTGGTCCGATTCCGCAAATTTTTGGACCACCATATACATATACACAAAATTACAGCACTCTCGCTATCAAATTGTGCAAAATATATCAATTTAAAAATTTGGCTTATATGGGCGGGGCCACGCCTATTGGTCCCAACCCGTCCATTTTTGGACCAATCATGTAGGTCGCCAACGGATATATATATACAAAATTCCAGGTCTCTCGGTAACAAATTGTGCAAGATATCACATTTTTAAAATTTGGCTTATATGGGTGGTGCCACGCCCATTGGTCCGATCCCGCCCATTTTTGGAAAAATCACGTGGACTGCTACCAGATACATATACACAACATTGCAGCACTCTCGCTAGCAAATTGTGCAAGATATCGAAATTTCAAAATTTGGTCTATGTGGGCGGGGCCACGCCCATTAAGCCGATCCCGCCCATTTTTGGACCAATCACGTAGACTGTCACCAGATACATATACACAAACTTGCAGAACTCACGCTAATGAATTGTGGAAAATATTTGAATTTAAAAATTTGCCTTATATGGGCGGGGCCACGCCCATTGGTCCGATTCCGCCCATTTTTTGAAAATTCACATAATCTGTCACTAAATGCATACACACAAAATTTCAGCACTCTAGCTAAAAAATTGTGTCAATATCAAAATTGGACCCATATGGGCGGGTCCACGCCCGCTTGATATATCGAAAATTCAAGTACTCTATTTTCAGCACCCCTACACATGTACATTCTGTGAAAATTTCAAGATGATCGGTCAAGCCGTTTAGACGTCTATACGGAACAAACAAACATACAAACAAACAAACAAACAAACCCACAAACAAACCCACAAACAGACACTCTCTTTTATATATATAGATAGATAGATAGATAGATAGATAGATAGATAGATAGATAGATAGAATATATAAGGGTTTGCCATTATGTTTTAAAAATGATTTTGGGCAAGTGGCCTCCGCGGACGGCTCGAATAAATTCCAGCCCAATTTTCGACCACTTTTTGCAGCATTTGGGGATGTATGTCAGCAATAACGCTGCGCATATTCTATTCCAAGGCGTCAATCGTGTCGGGCTTATCTGCGTAGACAAGCGACTTCACATAACCCCACAAAAAATATACCAGCGGTGTTAAATCGCAAGGCCACGCCAAAGACCAACGACGCGAGATATTGCGCTCACCACAAGTTTCCTTCAATAAATTGATTGTTTCGTTGGCTCTATGGCATGTAGCCCCGTCTTGTTGGTACCAAAGGTCGTTCACATCAACATCCTCCATCCTAATCATGACTCTATAGCGTTTCCATTGACTGTAACGTTATGGCCGGCTTTATTTGAAGAAATATGGATCTATGATTCCCTCTGCGCATAGAGCATACCAAACAGTGACTTTTTGTGGATGTAACGGCGTCTGAGCAATCGCTTGTGAATTATCATTACTCCAAATGCGAAAATTTTGTTTATTAACGTAGTCATTCATTTAAAAGTGAGCTTCATCGCTGAACAAATTGTTCTTGTTTTCTTGCGCGAAGTGTCGCGCGAACCGAACCATTATTTTGGTAATCAATTTGCAGGATTTGCAAACGTTGTTCCGGAGTAAGTCTATTCATTCTGAAATGGCAAACTAAACTGAGCATAAATCAAGTGACAGCTTTCAAAAAGACCAAATCCGAAAAAAGTATTGCCAAATTCCAAACCACACGTCTTAAAAAACACACTGTATTTATTGGAATGAAGAGATATACGGCTGTCCCAAAATTAGCTGACCTAACAAAGAAAACGCGAAAAATTTAGGAACATTTTTCTTTTATTTTCAACATAATCTCCTTTTAGCTCGACACACTTTCCAGTGGATGTGTGAACTGATGCATTATCTTGATTGTAGCAAACGCGCACAACTTTCTCATCATCAAATTTTTCGTCAATACGCGATGTATACAGTGTTTCCAGACGAATTTGACCGAAAATCGTCAAAATGGGGGTACAAAAATCGTCAAATCGTCAAAATAATAAACACAAAAATCTACCAGCAACGTACAGTTTTTGAGTTTTTTTATGACGAAGGACATGTTTCATGAATATGAACTTAAAATGAATTTTGTTGGTGGATCTCACATTCTTGAACGACATTAATAAATTAATTTGGCGGAAACATATCTTATACATATCAATTTCTTACGTTCGAAAATAGTCTTGTTCATATATTATTTATTTCTTTACTTCATGAAACCCATTAGCTTTAACTTATTGGGTCAAAGCTTGACAAAATGCATATTACCAACCGATTAGACTGAATTTTGGCAATTTAATATTATCCAGAACAAATCAAAGGGAGGCTGAAATTTTGTTATTTGTGTTTACCTTTACCCATAATCATTCATACGAGTACTGACCTCATTGCTCAACATTTTAGTATAGCTCCCACGCGGTGTGACTTTTTAGCGCGTTAGAAACCACAAATACCAATTGATTGGGCTAAAATTCAGCAACTTGTATTTTATTATACCCAGAACCATTTCAAGCAGCAAGTGACCCCATTGGACCATATTTCAGCATAGTCCCATACAACTGTCAAACCCGATTTGACTTCATAGCCCCAAAGAAAATATTTTCTTCCAATTTGGCTTAAAAATTGTATATGTGATTAATTTTAGCTGGAACGATTCGTTGGAATAATGACCTAGGTTTACATTTTGACGTAGCCCTTACATTACCTAAAAAATTTCACTGTAATTTCCTCTGCCAATTTTACACCTTAACAAAACTTTAGAGATTTTTCTTGTTATGTTATTGAGTGCGGTCTATAATATTTGAGACATTTTCTAACATATCTGATTTTTATGTTAAAAAGATAAAGAGGAGGGTAAATATATCCCGAAGGAATTATAAAAAAATCTTTAATATAATAACAATTTGTGAAGTTTTCCTTATATTTTTTCATATTATAAAAAATCGTCATTTCGGGGCAAAAATCGTCAAATCGTGATGTCCTATTTTTTGGCTCTGAAAATCGTCAGAATGACGATAAATCGTCATTTCTGGCAACACTGGATGTATAGCACGAACCTCAATACCAATTTAGTAGTATTAGCCAGTCGGTCTTATCCTTATTACGGAAACTTATTGGGTTTGGCGATGGCCGTGCAATTTTAAACCTTATATAACGATGGTTTGAATAGGAGTGTTCTTCCGAAACCCTCCACTCATGGATCTCATCAATAACATTCTTTGAACATATCGTTATATCTAAAGCTGAGTATAGACGATTGCCAGATCGGCAAACGTTATCAACCCTGTTAAAGTGCTGCAAATATACGGGCAATGTCAGATTGTTAGGCAAATGTGAATTGACAGTTCAGACGATTGCAAGAAAACATAACAATTTCATATATTTACAATATATTTTGTAAATATTTATATGCAGGATTGCCAATAAAAATACATTATAGACAGTGTTGCAAATAACATGATTTTCTGGCAATGGCGCCGTTGTCACATGCATAAACATCGAACATATAACAATCAGCAAATTATCTCGCAATGACTTTTCTGCTAACGTTGCAAAACAAAAATTGTATGTTCACACGGTTGTAAATTCACAGGGTTGCATTTTTCCGCAATTTTTCTGGCAATGTTGTCCGATCTGCAAATCGTCTGTACTTACCTTAATACTTCTTCCCTAATTTTATTAACAAAGGTTGCAGCGTTTCCTATGTTAAGAGTTATGAGGTCATTTGTATTCAAAAAATCAATAAGGGCGTGTCCCCTTTTATTGGCCTTAGTCAGGGACGTATCCAGAGGGGGGGGGGCCCGGCCCCCGCCCCCGAATTTTTTTAAACATAGGCATAAACTTTTTACAATTTTCAAAATCACTCAAAAAAAACGAAAAATATTTGGAAGGCCGTTAAAAAAAACAATACAAAAGCGTAAAAAATGGTAACAGTAAAAGTAATAACAACTAAAAATGAGAAAAGTGCATGTTTCGCGATTTTTTGATTGGTTCTAGCCAGAAAATTTGGCGTTTTAGGAGTCTGAAAACCAGCAAAGTTAATGCCAAAAGCACTTACATGGTAGCACTGGCCTACACTCTGTTGCTCAGTAAAATTTATTTCACTCTGGATCTCTCTTGTCGTCACTGTGTCAAGTGACTGGACTGACCAAACCATAAACAAAAAAGTACCAAATTGTCCGTCCGACTCTTAAAAAAGTGACAGTTACGAACCATTAAATTTTTGACATTTTTTTTGCACTCTTAGAGTTATTTTGGCATTCTCTAATTAGCTCTCGAGATTTAATTTGCTGATTTAAAGATGTGTTTTTTGCTATTTTATTTTGAAAATCAATTGTGTTTGCTCCAATTGTGATTGTAAAGTGAAATGTTTGAGGAAAAATGCCAAAAATATGAATAAAAAATAAAAACAAATTTGTGCTCTTTCTTCTCTTAACTACTAATGTCAAAAATTTTATCATTCGTAACTCGAGAAATTTGCTTAAGAGAGGGAAGGAACATCTAGAAGTTGAGTGTTTATGGACCAAACAGCCACACATTTCTGCTGAGAGTGGTGGTTAATTCTATCTGCGTAAGCTCAATTACACAGTTAACTTTTTTTCTCGGTCGCTCTCTTTCTCTATTTCTTTGAAGTAAAAAGAATTCCCAGTGGTATAAGGGACTAGTGCCGAACGTCTATATTCGGTAGGCCTTAAAGAACTACCGGTAGTCCCTCACAATCTACTTGTCATGCTTTTGCCATGGGCATGTCCTACGAAGGGGGTTATTGACCCCTCATCGCTTACCCTTTCCACACCAAAAGCGCTAGCACATTTTCGGTAGGAACTACACTGTCTCCAAGTGACGGGTGGCAGTGCCGGTCCCTTTTAGGTGGTACCATCTCCCCTGACGCCAATTAACCACCCAATTCGATACTCCTATCATAGTGGTTATGTGTCTAGCTCTTTGTGACATACCTTTTCAGTAGATTTAAGGGATAAAACAATATGATTTTATATGAAAGTAAAAATAGTTTTATTTTCAGTCATATTTTAATACATATTAAAAATACGTATGTAAAATGATTCTTATAAAATAAAAGGTAAATATAATAAAAAACAAAAACACTTCAAATTTTTTTCTAAAATTAGGAATGTGTAAACAAAAAATACGTATTTCATAGGTTTCTTATAGCCTATGTTTAAAATATAAAATTCAGAATTTGAGAAATGAAATTCAGATATTCCGTTTGAAATTTAGAAATTATCACATGAAATTCAAAACTGTTTATTTGAAATTCACAATTGGTTATTTGAAATTGAGAATTTTTCATTTGAAAATCAGAATTATTCATTTGAAATTCAGAAAAATTGTTTTATTTAAAAACAACTTTGTTTAAAAATAGAAAATTCTAAATTTCAAAAGAATAATTCTGATTTTTAATGAAAAATTTTGAATTTCAAACAACAAATTATAAATTTCAAATGAACAATTCTGAATTTGAAATCACTAATTCTAAATTTCAAATGGTATATATCGACAGTTTATATTCAATATCCTCTATCTTAAAAAACACAATTGTTCAGTAGAGCAAAAAAACCGTTTATATCCCTAATTTTAAAGAAAATTAAAATTGTTTGTTCTACAATGTTTATTACACCTAACGACGTGAACTACTAAATAATATTTTTTTTAATATTTGCACCACGAGCCATTTTATGGAACATAGAGGGTATTGCTATTCAAAAATTCTTCATGTATAAAAAGATAGAGGGTTTTGCATAGTAAAAAAAATTATTTATGAATTCCACAAATTTTTTTAATATATAATTATACACATTATAATAAAAATAATAAATAATAATAACAATGAATTAATGATTATTTTTTTATTTAAGTATTATCTATTTCTTGGGGTTCATTTTTGAATCCATTTTCAAATTGTCATAGAAAATGGTATTCTTGTGGAATCACAGGTTAGATATAAAAATAGTCATAATTTGAAAACTAAAGCTTCGACTAAAAAAATTTAACCAAATTCGGGTTTAGCATACTCTTTTCACCAAAGAACCATCTTTTAGAAGAAAAAAAAAACAAAACAAAAAATAGTCCCAAATTATATGAAGAGATAGAGGGTACTGCATTCAGAAAAAATAAGTGTGTAAGATAGAGAAATTACAAAAATGACCATCAAATCTAAATTTTTGTTTTTTTTTTATTTCCAAATTAGTACCATAGATGCGCCTTATTTTACCGAATATTTTAACATAAAAATCTCATTTTGCAAAAATTGAAGATAGAGGGTTTTGAATATAAGCTCTCGACATGGAATATAATTACACTTGAAAATAGTTTCTTTTAATACTTTTTTTAATTCTTAAAATTAAAAAATTAAATTATCATATTTCACATTGTTTAACAATCAAAATAAATTCAATAAAAATGAAAAAAAAATGATTTATATTTCAGAATTCGTTGTTTCTGCACTTTTTTTTGGACATTTGCTTAAAATAACGCTTCTTTTGGAGTTGTATTGATTTCCTAAGCTGTTCTTCTGGCATCCCATTCTCATTTATTGGAATACTTTCTAACGAAAACTTAATTAGTTTTTACTTACATACAGGGTTTAGGTTTAGGTTTAGGTTAGGGTGGCAGCCGTATTTTTTTACAAGCTCACATAGACCAGTTTAGGTCCCTAGTGTTACCACGGGCTGAAATGCCCCTCATCGAAACCAACCTGTTTGATATATAAATTTATCGATAGTACGAATATCAGTACTGGAAAGATCTGTTAGGCTGCCTAAAAAGGCCGACCCCAGTATATCCAGTCGTCGTTTACTCAAAGCGGGACAGTCGCAAAGCAAGTGCTCAATGCTCTCCACTTCTTCCTCATCTCCACAGCTTCGGCAGAAGTCATTGGAGTCAATACCCAATCTTTTGGCGTGTTCGCCGATCAAGCAGTGTCCCGTCAGAACCTGTACTAACGTAGACAATCGTTTCCTCTCTAGTGCGAGGAGATATTTTGACCTTCTCAGGTCATACCTTGGCCAGATTTGTCTAGCTACCCTGCAGGTGCCGATTTCTGTCCATCTATCGTTGGACTGCCTGATTGCCTCTTGCCTAAGCCAAAGCTTGCACGTGGATAGTGGCGCACCAATATATGCAAATTCTTCGAGAATTTGTAATGTCGTCCCTTTCCTAGCAAGTTCATCGGCTTTGCAGTTCCCCGGGATATCCCTATGCCCAGGCACCCATATGAGGTGTATATTAAACTGCTCAGCCATCTCGTTAAGAGATCTGCGGCAGTCGAGGGCTGTTTGTGAATTTAGGGATGTTGCCTCCAGAGAATTGATGGCAGCCTGGCTGTCCGAGTAAATGACAACGCCATTGTTGGTTACTATGTTGCGACTCAGCCACTTGGCGACTTCCCATATTGCCATTATTTCGGCTTGATAGACACTGCAGGTATCTGGTAGTCTGTGAGCTATATCCAGACTAAGTTCTTCACAGTGTACTCCGAAGCCAACCTTTTCATCAAGCTTCGAACCATCCGTGTAAAAGTGGAGATGGTTTATATTACCTGGTATTCTGCCGACCCATTCATCTCTGGCGGGAATCATTGTGATGTAATTTCTCTCGAAGGTGTACACTGTTGGTATATAGTCCACTCGGTCGGTTACCATAGCACTACACTTTGATATCCTCATGTGACCATAGTTCTTGTACCTCCACATTGATAGGCAGTTTAATCTTATTGCCGCTTTGGTTGCAACTTCTCTCGCCACAATATTAATCGGCAGTATATGGAGTAGGGCTTGTAGAGACTCGGTCGCTGTAGTCCTTAAGGCTCCGCTTATGCTCAGGCAGGCAGTCCTCTGAACCTTTGTTAGTAGGTTGGTAATGGTTAGTTTGTCAGTTGCCGTCCACCATACCACAATACCGTATAACAGTATTGGACGAACTACTGCTATATATATCCAGTGGACGATTTTAGGAGAGAGTCCCCACCGCGACCCTACAGCCTTTTTGCAGGAATATAAGGCGACGTTGGCCTTCCTTACACGTTCCAATACGTTAAGTCTAAATAACATTTTCCTATCTAGAATTATTCCTAAAAATTTTGCACTTTCAGAAAAGACTAGATCTGTTCCATTTATCCGAGGTGGAGGGTCCACATGTGGGACATTATTCATCCTAGTAAAGAGAACCAATTCTGTCTTGTTGGGGTTAACGCCCAAACCGCTGCTTCTGGCCCATCTAGCCAACTTGTTCAGAGCCACCTGTAGGATGTCTCTGAGGACGTTTACGAATTTGCCACTCACTGCGATTGCCACGTCGTCCGCATATGCCACGACCTTGCAGCCACAACGTTCTAGATCTAGCAGGATTTCATTCACCGCTAGGTTCCAAATTAGTGGAGACAATACTCCTCCTTGCGGGGTCCCTCTGTTTACATACCTTGTTAGAGTTGTGGACCCTAGACATGCTGTTATGCGTCTTCTGGTGAGCAGACTTTGAATTAGTCTAATCAAACTAGTGTTAACTTTTAGATGTGAGAGTGCCGCAATTACCGCATCGGAATGAATGTTGTTAAAAGCCCCTTCTATGTCAAGAAATGCCACCATGGTGAATTCCTTGAAATGCAGGGACGATTCGATAGTGCTCACAAGTTCGTGCAGGGCTGATTCAGTAGACTTGCCCTTGTTGTAAGCATGTTGGTTCCCCGACAGGAGTTTTGTATCCAGGTTTTCCCTAATGAAATGATCTAAAAGTCTTTCCAGACCTTTCAATAAGAACGAGGATAGGCTAATTGGTCTGAAGTCTTTTGGCCTAGTGTGTGATATCTTTCCCGCTTTAGGTATGAATACCACTTTGGTATCCCTCCATCGATTCGGGACGTATGAAAGCCTGATACAGCCTACATAAATTTTCTCCAGCCAGGGGATAATGTACTTTAACATTTTCTGCATTTCTGCTGGAGTGATGCCATCTGGTCCAGGTGACTTGAAGGGCTCAAAGCTGTTAATAGCCCAGCTTATTCTGGATCTCTCAGTCAAGAAGCTAGCGACGCTCGCAGTCCACTCGCACTCTTGTTGGTCCTGCTGATCCTCGGGTTCTGTTATAGAGTTCCCCGGGAAATGTGTGTCGAGCAGTACATTGAGCGACTGCTCGCTGTTTTTGGTCCAGTTATTTGCCTCATCCTGTAAATATCCCACTGTACAGGGTGAAGCAGATAATATCTTCCTCAGCCTAGCGGCGTCGGAGACCTTTTCCACTTCACCACAGAAGGTATACCAAGAGCGCCTTTGCGCCTTTCTAAGCTCCTTCTTATAGATCTTGAGTTGCTCTTTATAGGCATCCCAATCATTAGCGACCCCAGTAGATTTAGCCTTATTGAATAGCTTGTTGCAGGTCTTTTTCATAGCCGTTAGCTCAGAAGTCCACCATTGGGGTTTAGTTTTACCCTTGTACCTTGTTTTTGGACAGGCTTCTTCAAGGGATCTATTGAATGATATGGTGATATGATCGACCAGATTATCCAAACCGGCTTTGTCATTCGGTTCGTACGGAAGTTTAGAGTTGAGGACTTTCTTGAAATTCTTCTCATACAGATGCCACTTTGTCTTCCTTACATTTCTGTGGACGGCGGGTTTAGGCGCTTTTTCCGCGAGTTTGAACTCAATATAATGATGATCTGAGAATGAGTGGTCGTCCAGTACATTCCACCCAATAATTTTGTCTGACAGCCGGTCAGTAGCAAACGTTACGTCGAGTACCTCTTGTCTGTCTTTAATTGTGAAGGTCGGTTTATTACCTATGTTACAAATACTAAGATTGGTAGTTAGAATAAAGTCAAGAAGCGAATCACCCCTATTGTTTATATCCGTACTACCCCAGATAGTATGATGAGCGTTCGTGTCTGCGCCAATAATCAGCTCGAGCTCGTCAGACGTTGCTTCTTCTACTACTTCCCTGAATAGAGCAGTCGGTACTACAGATTCATAAGGCAAGTAGCTGGAGACCACCCAATATATGCGATTACCGATCTCCAGGCTAGCAGCTGTTTGGTCTTTACCACTTAAATTAGTCAGGAGAAAGATACTTAGATCTTTCCTGGCCAAAATGCAGGTTCTTGGAGTGCCTTCACAGTTGGCCACAAGCAGTTTAAAGTTGGGTGTCCTAATACCGCACACCCTTCCTCCCACTACGTAGGGCTCCTGTATCAGGACGATGTCTACTGCGCCTGTGGACAGGCGCAGCAATAGAGCCGCTGAGGCTGCTTTAGCGTGATGGAGGTTAATCTGTAGAATTCTTACCATCATTGGTAATTGACAGATTAACATCCACCCCAACAAGGGTGTTATCGAACTCTTCGTCCGTATCGTCGAGAAGCATGTCCCCGCCAGATGCGTCAAAGAGTCCGGAGACTCCCCTCAGCCCCTCTGTGTCAGAAGTAGAGCTTTCGTCCTCAGAGTAGGACGTTACAGATCTTCTGTTAGAGTTGGAGTCACCAGAAATAATAGGCGTGGCTACCTCCGCACTTACAGAAAGTGCCACGGTGGACGACTCACCTTCTGCAGTGGGAGCTATATCCTGCTTGTATATCTTCAAGATTATAGTCTCGAAGCCATATTGTAGGGTTGCACTCGCACTTTGTATATGGGAGGTGGATTCAGCGTTTAGGATAAGATTGACCTGCCGCTTTTTACCATCCGCCTCACCCACCTTGCTGATTCTCCAATTATGGGCCGGCAGACCAGGATTGGAATCTTTTATTATTTCTAAGATGTCAGCCGGGTTGGAGGGCTCTTCTGTAACCCAGGTGATGGCTTACTTACATACAACTCAATGCACATTACCTATGAGAACAAGGAAAACATTTTTTAGGGACTTAAGAGATTTCTTTCCCTGCACTCCGTCCACGTTATAGTTGTACGTTATTGCAGGAGTTAAAATATTTTTTAAGTTTTTGAGAATTCCCATGGGCAAAATAAGCGATTTAATTACTTCGACCTAATCAAATGAAATATTAATAGTTAAAAAACATATTCCTTATATATTATGAAAGTTAAAATCTTACACATTCGACTCTATTGTCGGCTGTAATACTTGCATTCATTTCCAAGAGCTGTTCTTCATTTTCAATTGGAAATTTCTTTTTTAGCGATTCGACGTCGGATTGTTTGCTGTGCAGGGCGTTTAGAAGCACATTTTGCTTTGCAATAGCTTCTGCCAAAAATTTCAGTTGATCTAAAAATATAATTCAAAACAAAATATGATTCAAAACAATTAAACTAGTTCCATTAATTTAATACTTTACCTTGAATAAGATTATCCCGTCTTTTGATTTTATCAAAAATAAATACGAAAACACTTTCTTTAAAATGCCAAAACCTTTTTATGCGAAGACATTATTACCTTTAAGTTCTACCACCAGTTTCTTAAGCTGATCGCAATTACAACTATGGTGTCTAACTTTACGTGTTGGGCTGCTTGTATCCGACATTTTTAATTTATAACTGCATGTAAAAAAAGTAAAATTTATATATTTTTTAAAATAATCTTTAAAAATATTAAAAACAACCATGGAGAATAGGTAGTACTACTAAGCCGTCATTGTAGGGTATAGAAATTGCTTTGCTTTCTATATCGGATAGGGCAAATGTGTGAGTTTCACCAAATTCTATATCTGCCACATAAATTCCCAAGGACATAGATGGGCAGGGTTCTTGAAACAAATTTTTCATATTTACCAACTTTCTTCTTATAACTATGCTTTCTTCGTTTTGCTCAAAGGATACAATTTCAACGGGTATGTCGTTTTTTATAAAGCAAAAATTATTTGGTCTGATTGTAGTCAACGAGTATCCCTTAAAATTATATATAAGCTCACCATTTGCCTTTTTTATTAGTCCCTCTGGCTTTTCAGTTTTTCCAAAATCTTCCTCTAATACTTGTTTCCGTATTTGTTCAAGAATATTGACGGGGCTTTTAATACCCTTTTTCATTTTTTGCAAGCAGTTCTCAAACCCATATGCAGAACTTAAGGTTGGATCGCCAACATACTGCACCGTTTCCTTTAAGTGCAGTAAATTATGGATATTGTATGAAACGCTATTTTTGCCAAATACAATAGTAAAATTTTCCACAAAAAGATTTAATAATGACTGCGATGTCTCCAAATTGGTAGTTCGTTGTTATGGACAACAAAGCAATCTATATGCACAGTGAAGCAATAAAAACTCGTAGTAAATATTTTCATCGACTTCGCCTTTTAGTGCTATTATCCCTGTGTATAATAGGAACTGCCGAAATTCGGTAGCCTTCCAATGTAAAATATCTTCCAAGCACCTAGGTTTTCGCACAAATTCTTTTGGTATATGACATTTCATTCCCATTAATTTTTCAGATATTTTTTTTTTTAAATCTTTCGAATTTGAAAAACATACCCTGTTCTCTATAATTCGTATTAAAAATTTTCTTGTAAGGCCAAGATCCACAAGGTGCATACAATCGAGGGTTATTTGGGTTACCATTGACACATCCAACCTTTCTAAGGGGGATTTGGTCTTTAAGTACTCAGTCGAGTGATGTTTCGGATACTTTCTACAGGCAAAATCCTGATCAGTAATCAATGTTCCCGATTCCGTTGCAAAAGTTAGAGACCCATCTATTTTCTTTGCAACTTGCGTGCATTTAGAGCAGCCGTGGCTCGAAGTGTGTCCAGGAATACCGCTTATATATGCTTTCGCTGGAGCGTCACATACTATGCTGCGCATTTCTATGGTAATTGTCTTATTATCAACTATCAGTCCACTTTCCTTATAAAAAAGAAATTCAGAAACAAAATCGGCGAGGAAGTCATTGCAATTTGTCGGTTTGCTTTTACCCAGAAATACCCCGATCGGAAATATGGGTGTTCCCTCAATATTGGTTATTCTTAAGAGAATAGGCCACACTTGTGTCTTCGAACTTCTAAAAAGGGGAAGACCATCTATATTTAAATCAGCCAGGATTTTGTCTGGAAGTATATTTATCTTTTCTAGAAAAATTTTAATCCCTAAATGTAAATATTTTCCCCCACCTATGATTTTTATAGTCCCTTTCTTCGTAAAAGTTTTATTCAAATAAAACTGATGAACATCAAGATTTTCTTCTTTTAAAATCGTGAGTAAATCCTCCGCACATCTCCGACTCGGTCTATGTTTTATAAACCACGTCTTATGCTTAGCGTTCAGATTTTTCCCTTCCGTTTTTTTACAAGTACTCCTATTTAATGTTAGTGTCGTTTTATCTTTGCCATTTGCCTCATCTACATTTATATCAAAGTCATTTATTTGTCTCACTTCTAAATTATCACTTTTGTTAGTTGATTCAATTTTCTCTTTAATTTTATTAAAATCTTCCAAAAATTGTTGGATTTCATTTGCGTCTTTAGCCGTAAAGTTGTTATCATTCAATGTGTCAGTTTCTTCTAATTTGCTTTTATGAACACTTCCTATTTTATTAAACTCATCTAAAAATGTTTCAGTATTAAATTTCACTAATCTTCTCAAATGTCTTTTACTCATTTTCACCTTGTAATTTTTTCGTCTTTTCACCACGCACAATAAGAAACAACTGAAGATCTTTTTTTTTTCTTTGACAAAGAACTGTGAACTGGCAGCGGTGGTTGAGTTTGTCTAACGGGATTTTTTTAATGACAATGCAAAAATGTGTCGTAGAAATAAAACACAGATCTGTGCATTACTTAGGACTATGGAATGCGGTGGGGAATAGTGGGCACCGCTTAGTGTAAGAAACATAGGGTTTTAGGTCCTGGAGAAGGCGGTGTGTCTTATTTACATGTCCATAGCGATTTATAGAAATAGCAATTAAGAGCTAACCCCTGCACCCGCCCTTTGTGGCGATGGCTTCTGGTTATACCACTGGGAAGGGATTGCCAAAAATTTGTTGCTTGTGTATTAGTGAGTAAGGGAGAGTAAACAAATTGAGAGAATTTATTTTTTTACACCATTCTGAAATTCATACAAAATAAAGGAAATGAAAGATGTATAGAAAATGAAAAGAAGTATTGAAAAAACATGAGTGTCACCAACCAAGAAAATTTTTTACGCAAAAAGAAAGTTGGACACTATTTATTTTCCTAATAAATAACAAATTCCTTAAATGTTGCTTAACATACATATAAGACATTGGATGTTACAAAAAGCATTTTTGACAATATTTTTCTAGTGTCATCAATAAGTTTTTTCTGCTAACCTGAAAAAAACTATCGTGGACATGTACACTTGTCGAATTCTCATCGACGAGTAACTGAAAGAGCATAAGAATATGTGTGAGGTGGTGGATGCCCAACTGTGCAAAGAAATGGCAATCCGTGGTAAAAAGACACAATTGTTTTTGGTAAAAACAATTTAAAATGTAGTTCTTTTCTGAAAACCTGAGGCGCAACTGTTCCTCCACATCATTATTTAAATACGACGGATCGGTTTTTTTATTTCTATCGCTTTCTGCTGTTTTTTTTCCTATTTGTGTGCTACTCGAGACAATTTTAAATCTAATGATAAAAATGAAAAGAATACAGCCGAACAGTGGCAACAAAAATATTGACCATTTTTTTTATAAAGAAAGTTAAGGTAAGCTTTAAAAAATATATTTTCTATGTATTTTAAAGAACTTTTCGATTACGCTATGAAAAAATATATATACGGGTGACACCTCGAAAAACATTTTATTCGAATTTGAGATATATAGAATTTTTAAACGCGATTTTTACACAGCGTACAATAAATGCTGTGTAAATATTGCTTTTAAAAAGTCAATATTTATCATTTTATAAGGTTTTTTGCTTCTCCTGTAAAATTATTAAAATGAGGGTTACGTCTTTTGGCATTTCAGGTGACGATAACATATTCTTCGCCTAAAATAAAAATTAAATTCAAATGTTTTAAAAAAAAAAAATGCAATAAAATTTCATAAGAAAAGATTTCCTTGAAGGACATTTGAATTAATAACTCTGCCGCGTTTTATTTATGAAAATTTTACTCTGTACTTACTTACTGGAGATACTACTTTTAGAGATAAACATAAATTCAGTTCTGATAACTTGTATGCCACTTTTATTTACAATATTTTTAGATAGAGGGGAAACAGGACATTGTCTGTTTAACTATTAAAACTTCATTGAATTAGAAACATAGTTTATGTCGATTTAGATATATATTTTTATAATTTCTTTTTTTCGCGTATCTGTCAGAATCTAATTAATTTTAAAAATAATTTAAGTTGATGGAACACTTTTTTTTAGAATCAAGACCATAATGTAGAAAGTTTGTCGGAGACTTCTGCTGAGGTTTCTCAATGCACGTGCAACTGTAACGGAGATGCCACTTTCAGCACAACTACAATCTTCTCAAAACGACGAAATACCACCATGGTCATCGAGAGAACGAGATGTGGAAATTGTACTTGCCCAATACCATGTTTATAATATACGACAGTATGTAAACATTTCTTTAAACAGAAAAGTTGCTGCGTCCTACATGGTGTCCAAACGCCAAATACAGTTTTGATCCTGAAG
The DNA here is from genome assembly GCA_963930755.1 of Eudasyphora cyanicolor. Classification (NCBI taxonomy): domain Eukaryota; kingdom Metazoa; phylum Arthropoda; class Insecta; order Diptera; family Muscidae; genus Eudasyphora; species Eudasyphora cyanicolor. Next base: position 120,339,084 of record OZ005735.1, read on the forward strand.
TAAACAAAAATGGTAAAAAACGATATTTTCAGCTTGGTGTGAACGATATTCTTGGCTCGCTTATAATAAAAATGGTTACGGAAAAGGAAAGCATATTCAGTTGAAGTCCTTAGTGAGTACAGCTTATTGCAATTGGAAGGATGCTGTTCAATTCTCTAAATTGAATTGAATGGAGTCGGATAGACATAAGTATGAATTAAGACATAGCTATGCTACAAACATGGGGCCCCGACGTGATTAGTTCCTATTTAGAACTCGTATCGTGTAGACCTTTCATTTTCTGCTGCTCGGCTACAAACATGGTGACCCCGACGTGATGCCATCACATAGTTTTTATAGCATAGAATAATTTTTTATTATAATAATGTTTTTATTCTATTATTGTTTTCATATCAATGTATTGTAATTTTTATTAAAAGATTGGAATCTTTTAAGGCCGGCAGCATGTTCAATTCTCTAAATTGAATTGAATGGAGTCGGATAGACATAAGTATGAATTAAGACATAGCTATGCTACAAACATGGTGACCCCGACGTGATTAGTTCCTTTCTAGAACTCAAACGTGTCACATCAATTTTCATTTCTGCTAGCTCTGCTACAAACAGATGCCATAGAAAAATTCGACCAACACGCCTTAAATGAGTATCACAAGGAAGCTTCCATAAAAGCGCAAAATTTTTTGTACACCAACGACTGTATCACAAAAAGTGTGGACTTCCAATTAAACAAACAGTCAACCGAAATCCTCAAAAGTACAAGTTAAGGGTAATAGTTGAAACTATTCTTTTTTGCGACCGCCAAGAAATTGATTTACGTGGAAGTAACGATTCCGGAACGTTAACACTTGAAGAGCCAAATGGAAATGATGGCAATTTCAGAGCACTTTTGAAATATAGAGCTAACGGCGATGAAATTCTTAAAACCAGCATATTAGACTCGCCAAAAAATGCCGCATATGTTAGCCCACTAATTCAAAATGAATTAATTGAAATAATAGGCAGATATATACAACAAAACTTGGTTCAACAGATCAACAAATCGGGATTTGTTTCATTGTTGGCTGATGGAACTACTGACATCACAGGAAAAGAACAGCTTACAGTCATTATACGATATTTTGAAAAAAAAATCATGCCAAATCAAGGAATGGTTTCTAAATTTTGTACAGCTTGACGAAAAAACTGGTGAAGAAATTTCATTAGCTTTATTGGAAGAAATAAAACTGCTTGGTCTGGATGAAAATTATATAAGAGGGCAAGGTTATGATGGAGCCAGTAATATGTCAGGGAAGAATATTGTTGTACAAGCCATTATTAAAAAGAAACATCCCACCGCCTTATATGTGCATTGTGCTTCGCATGCGTTGAACCTATGCTTAAACGACGCATGTGCAATTAATCAAATTCGATGCATATTGGCTACGTTATCCGATATTTGCACATATTTTCGAAGATCGTCAAAAAGAAGTACCGTTTTAAAAAAATTTTCCAAGAACAAGGTAAATCATCGAATCGTCTTCCTTCATATTGTGCACCAAGGTGGGTAGAACGCCATGACTGCGTAGAAGTGTTCTTTGAGTCGTTGCCCGAAATTATAGAAGCATTAGAAGTAATGGCTGAAAATGGTAAGATGCTAATTTTTTAGATTTTTATATAAAAATAAAAAACGCATAAAATGTAGTTTAATTCTTTTCAACGAAGTTAATTAAATTTAGAGAGATTTAAGTATCTCTAAGTAAAAAACTAGGTTAAATCTTACATATTTTTTGTTTATATAGTACTAATAATTTTAAGCTTTTCAGTATTTTGTTTAAAAACATGTTAATTCTACTTGTATAATAAACGTAAAGTTAGAACTATCCAATAGTTATAGATGCCAGATTCCATACAAACTTCCATCTATAACACTAGTTGACACGATTTTTGAGTCTGATTTCTAAATGTTAAAATTTGGTTTATTTTTTGTTACTAATAAAGGAAAAATATTTTTTAGTCAAAGTTTGTTTTTGTAGAAATTAGAGCAAATTTCCGAATTTCAATGGAAATGACTGGTTTCCTCGCTAAAACTTTTTAAATTATGCATCGATTTTCTTCGGAATGGTTTCAATTTATTCATAACCTTTCAGAGTTTACGATAAAAATATGACAATTATGCGTTTCTAGATGTTTTTATGAGGCTTATATTTAAAAATTATTAAAATTTTCTCAAAAAATATGATTTTTTGCAATACTTTGTAAGATATCGTAGAAACCGCTGAACGCATGGAAAATTGTATTGTGCGAAGTTGAAGGCTACTTAATTCTGAAGTTTGTAAAGCTCACCTGAAACAATTCGGATGACTGGTTCTCTAGTTATGCCATAATATGTGGTTCAACCTCTCTTTTTTCTTAGCCTAAGGGGTTGTCTCTTTAAATTCTCGCTATAAGCTGTGATATGGAAAGAAATTAGTGGTTGAACAACATATAGTGGCATAACTCAAGAACCATTTATCCGATTTGGTTGAGGAAAGTTTTAAAGAATTAAATATTAAGTAGCCTTCAACTTCATATAATACCATTTTCCATCCGTTCAGCGGTTTCGACAATATACGAGTATTACAAAATATTGCAAAAAAATTTGATTTTTTGATAAAATTTTAATATTTTTAAAATAAAACTCCCATACAACAATCTAAAAACCAGTAAGGAAAGGCTAAAGTCGGGCGGGGCCGACTATATAATACCCTACACCACTCTCGTAATATTGAATAACTCTGATATATAAATTTTGTAATTCATGTATAAATTGTTTACATAAATTTACTTTTGGGACATTTTATACTTAAATAATACCCTGTACCACAGTGTGGTGTAGGGTATAAAAACGATTGGATCTAAAGAGCCAAATCGGATGAAACATATATATGGGAGCTATAGCTAAATCTTTACCGATTTGCTTTAAATTCGGCAATGTTGGTTCATGAATCAAGAAACTCTACCATTCTAAATTTCAAAATGATTGGATGTAAAATACAGCTTCTACAGGACTAAAGGGCCAAATCGGACGAAACATATATATGGGAGCTATAGCTAGATCTTAACCGATTTTCTTCAAATTCGGCAGTGTTGGTTCATGGATCAAGAAACTCTACCATTCTAAATTTCAAAACGATTGGATGTAAAATATAGCTTCTATAGAACTAAAGGGCCAAATCGGACGAAACATATATATCGGAGCTATAGCTCCGAAGAAACTCTACCATTCTAAATTTCAAACCGATTGGATGTAAAATACAGCTTTTATAGGACTAAAGGGCCAAATCGGACGAAACATATATATGGGAGCTATAGCTAGATCTTAACCGATTTTCTTCAAATTCGGCAGTGTTGGTTCATGGATCAAGAAACTCTACCATTCTAAATTTCAAAACGATTGGATGTAAAATATCGCTTCTATAGAACTAAAGGGCCAAATCGGACGAAACATATATATGGGAGCTATAGCTAAATCTTAACCGATTTTCTTCAAATTCGGTAGTGTTGGTTCATGGATCAAGAAACTCTACCATTCTATATTTCAAAATGATTGGATGTAAAATACAGCTTCTTCAGGACTAAAGAGCAAAATCGGACGAAACATATATATGGGAGCTATAGCTAAATCTTAACCGATTTTCTTCAAATTCGGCAATGTTGGTTCATGGATCAAGAAACTCTACCATTCTAAATTTCAAAACGATTGGATGTAAAATACAGCTTTTATAGGACTAAATGGCCAAATCGGACGAAACATATATATGGGAGCTATAGCTATATCTTAACCGATTTTCTTCAAATTCGGTAGTGTTGGTTCATGGATCAAGAAACTCTACCATTCTAAATTTCAAAACGATTGGATGTAAAATATAGCTTCTATAGAACTAAAGGGCCAAATCGGACGAAACATATATATGGGAGCTATAGCTAAATCTTAACCGATTTTCTTCAAATTCGGTAGTGTTGGTTCATGGATCAAGAAACTCTACCATTCTAAATTTCAAAATGATTGGATGAAAAATACAGCTTCTATAGGACTAAAGGGCCAAATCGGACGAAAGATATATATGGGAGCTATATCTAAATCTGAACCGATTTCAACCAAATTCAATAGCGATCTTAACAGCCGCGAAATACTCTAAACTTCAAAATTTCAGAACGATCGGAGTGAAATTGCGACTTGTAGTCGACGAACAACTTTACATGGACAGACGGACGGACGGACATCGTTAAATCGACTCAGCTAGTGATTCTGAGTCGATCGGTATACTTTATGGTGGGTCTAGCTGTGTTATTTTCAGGTGTTACAAACATCTGCCGTGAAACAAACTTATAATACCCTGTACCACAGTGTGGTGTAGGGTATAATTAACAAATGTTATATTTTTATGATTTTATCGTAAAGTCTTTTCGGTCATGAATTAAACGAGCCCATTCCGAAGAAAATCGAAGCATAATTTAAAAAGTTATAGCTAATTTAGTAAGGTTTTAACTTTAAAACTTTCTTATCGATGTAAAATTTTCAAAAACAAACTTTAAAAGCTAAGATTGGAGATTTTGACGTCTAGAATCAGAATCTATGCATTAAAACAGAAACCCAAGAAAAAATTTTGTTTTTTTTCGACCGGTGTAATTATTGGTTGGCTTTAAATTTATGATAACCAGATATGGCGAAAATTAAGTTAAAATTACATTTATGATTTCTTATCTATCTACCTTTTTAACATGTAGGTTGCAGTGATGGAATGAGTTGTGTATGTAAATTTGACTTTATATTGGGTGTGGTAATAAGTAGCACGGTTTTGGCCATTACACAGAACTTATCACGGTATTTGCAAACGATTAACCTAGATATAATAAAGGCTTACGAAATAATAAAATTGGCAACGACTAAAGGCCGGGTTAGGCATACGTAACCGTAATTTATCTTTACCGTTGCCGTAACGTTGCCCGTTTGAGCGATTAGCCAACGTTGAGAAAACGAATCATATCGCTCACTCACTTTAAGAGTGGTATAACTCAAAATTGTAAATTGCCAAGACGAGTAACTTTAAGTCCGTATAAAAAGATAAGCAACATGAAATAAGATGTTTAAATACGCTTGAAGAATCCGAATTTACTTATAGACCAAATCTCGCTGAAAATAATTTATGAACATTTGCCAAATTCGCATTTTGGTAAGGCAACCTCAAAAATTTTGAGTTATGTCACTCTTGAGCGATGTCACTCACGAGTGAGCGATATGTTCTGACAACAACACTTATGTGTCACTTATGTGTAAACAAAAAAGCCCCGATTTCTTTTTCTTTAGGTTTATTAAAAATGATGTTAAAAATAATGTTTATAAATTTTGTGTTCTTTAAATCTGTGCAGAATTTACAATAAAAGTAATCAAGAAAATATTGTCGGATAAGAAGATGGGGTGGACGTCCTATAAACAATGACTGGGCGAAAGCCGGACACTAGAATGCCTATGGCAGTTTTTATTTTTGTTATTAACATGGTAGGTACAGTACCTGTACCTCCCAGTAAACCATTATCGTCAGCATCCTCTGAAGCCTTTCCTCATTTTTTATTGGCGATGCGGCGTCTCCCCTGAGGAATATCCTTGGTCTAAGTCAACAACTTTAGGCAAGCTCAGAGACAACATTCAACGCGAAATTGCCAACGTTCCGGTCGAAATGTGTCCAAGAGTGGTGGAAAATTGGGTCCAAAGAATAGATCGCTGTTGACGGGCTCGTGGTGGTCATATGACCGAAATTGAATTTCATTCTTAAAATGTAACATTTTACACCTGGAATTTGAACTCTTAAATATTCTGTGTTTTATTAATATATAAAATTCGTATGTCCTTAATGGAAAACCCTTTACTTATGTCTATTTCCACTGAAGAAGTACTCAGCCAAATCCAATCCAATCTCTATCTATAAATAAGTACACGTTTGTAGAGACGCTTATATTGCTGTCAAATGAACCCACAATGAAGAAGATTGGCGCAATGATTGTCTCGCACTGTCGTCAAAAGAATCCTGAAGCAGATTATAAATTTAATGGAGTCAGCCGCGATCATAAAACTCACCTGTAACGCCCAGCTGCTTGCCAATTTTCTTCCAAGTTTCTCACCTTTTTTCAGATATCCTATATGCTGGATTATATTTATTGTATAAATACTCGTGCGACTGCACCAATGAAATCAAATATTCATCTTTCATGTTTATTTGCACTTATAAACAACAAATAATTAATAAATTATTTTCTTTACTTTTCTCGGTGAACATACAATTGTAATTGTAAACAACATGTAGTATCAGCTGTTGTCAAATTGTACGTAAACGGAACGTCCAATTCTGATTTCAACAGATTCAGCCGTCCGTTTACGTTTCGTTTCCGTTGGCTAATCGTTTACACTGATTTCCATATGACAGATTGAATCAGCTGATTCGTTACGCTACGGGGGCGTTACGGTTAAGTTTGCCTAACTGGGCATTAAATTAAGTGACATGCGTAGAAATTCAGATACGGAGTTTGATAAACTGTTTGAAGAATCCATACAACTTGCAAGAAGTTTTGGAATAGAAGCTGCACTACCTAGAAGAGTAGGCACTCAAAAGTATAGGGCTAATATTCCTGGTTCAGATGCCAAGGCGTATTTTAGGACAACATTGTTCATACCATATCTGGACGAAGTAATATCATTTAAATAATAGATTTTCCGAACATGAAGCTATAATTACAAGTCTGTTTAATATCGTTCCGATACGAGTTGTAAATCTAATAAAGGAAGATTTCGAAGAAGTCACACTTTTTTACAAAAACGATTTAAAAAATTCAGCAAAATCTTTTTTAGCTGAAATAAGTATATGGATTGATTATTGGAAGCAGAAGAATGATAAGCCATCAAATGCATTAGATGCTATTTCAGTTTGTGATGAGGACATGTTCCCAAGCGTTTTTACCCTTTTGCAGATTCTGGCCACAATACCTGTGACAACGGCATCTGCTGAGCGAAGTTTCTCGACGTTAAGAAGAATAAAAACTTATCTCCGGAACAGAATGGAAGGAGAAATCTTATCTGGTTTAATGTCTACATATATACAAAGATGAAGTCAAAATCGATTAAATAATTGATATATTTCTTTCAAAAAATCGAAGATTAGATTTTAACTCTTACGGATTTTATTATAAAAAGTTTTACTGATCTCGTACTAAAGTACATATTTATATTTAGGAATAAAATTCCCTGGTGTTAGTACTACCCCAAGCGATATGATGGGAGTTTGCGTCACACCCAGCTAATAACTCATTACTTGTGTGTATGGATGCCCTCACCAGACGTTGTAATTCCGACGTAGGTGGCAATGTCGGCGAATCGAATGGCAGATATATTGACGCCAGGTACATATTTCTATTACCTTGCCTCAGCACCGTTGCGTCCGATGTTGACAACTCTGGAGAGAAAATAAAACATAAGTTTTTATGGCACAAAATACAAGTCGTTGGACGAGTACCTGTGTTGGTACTGGTGGTGTTATTGACTACTTCCACATCAGTTTTTGGCAGTGTCTCACTTGTCTCCATCCGTTCACTACCAGTGTTTGCCTCTTCAGACAGTACGTTTGGACTCGATTCATCTGTCCTGCCAATCGGGACCTTTCCAATTTTGAAAAAAGACTGTCCAGATCAAGAAGTACGCCATGAACTTCGCCATGACAAGATTTTTCTTGGATTCTGGGTCTATGCCCAACACGAGGAGAGTGCCCTCGGTATCATCCTTCTTATAGAAGACTTCCCACTTTATCACGGAAAACACCCCTCTCAAACTTGCAACTCATTACTTCGATTGGTGGTTCATCCTTAGATTTATTTTTTATTTTTACTCGGAAAATTGAGTGTTTAGATGTCGACACTATCAACTTCAGCGTCCGCACAATGATATGCTTTCTCCAATCTGTTGGTATACTTTTTGGACACAGACTTGTCGTTTGGCCACCGAAAAACAATTTTTACACTGGAACTCACACAGAAACGTACGTTCCTTTTGTGTGGTTATGTTAGGCTTCTCCGCAAAAATAGCTTTTCTTAAGCCCCTGTGACTTCCAAAGAAAAGTATTGCACTTACAAAAAGAAATGAAAATTTTTTCAAAAAAAAATTGCGCCATTTTTTTTGAAAACAATATCGCCTGCGGAGCTTCCCACCTACAAACATATAATCTATGCAATTAATATAACACTTAAATATTTATACACCGCCAGACTCACGTTGTCGAACTTTAATGTTCGCTAATTTACGAACACAGAGAAGGAAGTATGTTTTCATTCACTTTGTCGTTCTGATGTCTTTTTGTAGGTCATAAATAAGCTTTTTTGGCACAGTAGTCATGCGAACGTTAACTTTTGACATCATGGCGCAGGCGGTTAGTCTAGTTATTACCTTAATTTACATATTTTGTGTTATTTGATATTAAAATAACATTAACAGTAGCAAAATTAATAGTGTCCAACTTTTTTTGGGCCTACAAATGCAAATTAAATTTTTCTTTCGTAAAAATCGCGGACTTTTTTGATATAACACAAATATACATTAAGGCTATGTATTACCTTAATTTACGTATTTTGTGCCATTTTATATTAAAGTAACATTAAAAATAGCACAATCTTTGAGTATAATATTGATTTTCTTCACTTGGGCCTCAGAGGACTACTGGGTCAATTTTTTATATTTTTTTCATATTTAGGCTTTATTCGACATTTCCTTTCGTTTGAGTATAGTATTGATTTCGGGGACCCAAGTCCCCAAAAATAATGGACTCTAGGGGCCTACTAGATCCACTTTTCACATGTTTTCTTTCATATTTAAGCTATATTCGACATTTCCTTTCGTTTAAGTACAATATTGATTTTTGGGTCCCAAGTTCCCGAAAATATTGGAACCTAGGGGCCTACTGGATCCACTTTTTACATATTTTTTTCATATTTAGGCTCTGCATGGCCTTAACTTTTCTTTTGAGTATAATGTTTACTATGTTGGGCCCTGAGGGTCCCATGAGTCCTAGCTCCAAATTTCGACACCATTTTCGTATTCCTGGGTACATTTATAGGGGGGCCAAACAATTTTTTTTTTGTTGGCGATGCCCTCAGTGAATATAGACCGCATACCGGCAACTATGTATATTCTTTGCTTCGGAAAGTTCAAACATCAAATCTTTCTCTTCAGTTTGCAATTTCTGTATCGTTATCTTGTTCTCTTTGTTTTGAGCTACCATTTCCCGATAAAGTTCTATATTAAGGCCACTTTAACAATCATTTGAAGCACTAACTCCGTGTGGGTTTCTGAAACAACCATTTCGATGGTGTATTCAAACATCTCCCTAGAAGGCAGGAATAAAAATGGTACTTGAAACTAAGTAAGAAACAACTACTCTGTCGAGAAATAATCTGTGATATTTAAAACTCTTTCTTTACTTGCAAACAATGCAAAATTGGGATTCATTGTACACCTAGTGCTTTAAGATAAAGTAATTGAATGGGCTTACACAGACTCGATTTCCTCCGCATATTTCGGTTTGTATTCCAAATTAAAATGTTTTCCGCGTCCGGAAAATATTTGTGTTTTCATATACTCATTTTCAGTGGCTGTGAATGTTTATTACTCAATTACATTAGACAATCGATTTATGCTGTCCTACAGCTTGGTTATGGAAAGTTTTAGGTCATCTCAATGATACGTTGCTACACATTAGCTTTGAGTAGTCACTTTACAGGTAGGTGATCTTATTGTCAGACTTGACCTCTCGATGTAGCTTACTCTGGTGTAGATTTGACCGTGGCTGTCGAATTTTCAGGGTTGACATACATGTGGCTATGGCGTTTGCGTTCATCTTCTTAACGGCCATCACTGGGCCGCTCTTTCGGTTTCCCGTATTTAAATATGTTGTTGGTCCGGTACAGGCATGATCCTCCTGCAGGTTTGCCTGCGGCCGTATTCGGGTTGTTGAGCTGTTGCTACTTTGGTACATTTTGTGATTTTAAAGCGCCTTCGGATGGTGGACGGCGTTGAACCCACTGGCGTTTATGCTGTGATGTTTGGACAGAGTCTTGTTTAGATTTCCTTTTGCGATTTTGGCGGTGGTGAAAGCGACGACATTCATTGGGAGAAGGATACCATTAGGTCAGGGTTCGGTGGCTTGATCCTAACGTCGTATATTGCTCGGGCGGTTGCTTCCATTGGTAAGACTAGGGAGCTTTTATCGCAACAGCCGACATGATCTTTCTGGGGCCTTCTGTACATTTCGTTCGATTGTCTTATGTAAAATAAAGATTGGATATGGTGGCTGCTCTTCTTATATAGTAAAATAAATGGAATTCTATAACAGATTATTTCTAAATGCGGTGGTGGATTTTCTCTCACTTCTTTAAACACTTAACTTAACTAATCATGGATTTGAATGGAGGATCCTGGATACGGAGTGGGCCCCCTAAACTTCGCAGCGAGCTACTGTGTAAATTTATCCACGGCATAGCTGAGAACTCTCTTTTTTCAACAATATTTGATTGTCTTCCTTCGAGTATTATACATATGAGTTTAATTTAGTTGTCTTCATAAAACAAACATGTTGATATAAGGAAATATCTGTGAAATATGTGCGGTGGTGGATTATCTCTCACTTCTTTAAATATTTATCTTTCTTCTTCTCTTCTCTTTTGTTTCTCTTAAAACATTTATCAAAAAGTGTAAGGTCCTGAACGTTGGCATTAATTGCTCTCCCTGAATGATGATGAAACTAATTATGGATTTGAATGGAGGATCTTGGATAAGGAGTGGGCCCCCTAAACTTCGCAGCGAGCTACTGTGTAAATTTATCCACGGCAGAGCTGAGAACTCTCTGTTTTTCAGCAATATTTGATGTCCGACGTCGCAGATTATAATACCATTGGTTTCTTGCGGAAGACTGCCTGTTATTTTGGGATACAGTATTCCACAACTCATTTATTTGTTCCTTCACATTCATCGTTGTCCTTAATCAGTCCCTTTGTCCTAACAAGGTTTCTTCCAAACAATATTTCAATTGGTGCGAAACCCGATGCCTCATTATTGGCGGTATTTCTAGCGAATGTTATCTTCTTCTTCTTTAGTCCCTTATAGATTATATCTAGATCAGCGATGGGAAAAACACTACCTGGGGAATTTCCTCTCACGTGTACATGAGCACACACATTGAATGAGAGTTCACTATCATTCAGACGCGTGGTAGCAAATTTTTTTGTTTTCTTTATTATTTCGGTAAATACGAATGATTAGCTTGCCAACGTACTTGTCACGCGTATACACTTTTTTATTATGTTTGAAGCATATCTGATATTCTTTGAATAATAAATGGTTGTAACATATTTAAAAGTGCAAATATTTTTAAATGCACAAAACCAAAAAAAGTTTGACACTCGAAAAATTTAAATACAGTAAATAATGAACAAGTAAGAAAGTTCAGTCGGGTAAACCGACGTACGAATCCCCTCACCTTCAGTCCCAAAAACACTGGTTCTAATTAAACTATTATCAATTAAATTAAATCTTACTACTTTAAAGCATGCAGTGGTATTAAAGTTAAAGACTTTTAACTTGTGGTATCCATTTGTGCAGGAAATACCAAAACAGGCGTGCCAATGATCCTATAGAAGCATGACACTAAACAGAATTTCAAGTATTTGTGTGTACTGGTATTAAAGTTATAAGCAGTTAACTTTTGGGGCGAAACGGTCCATTGGTGTGGGAGGTACCAAAAGGGGCGTGCCAATAACGCGCACTTTTCACTGGACTTTTGGTACTATAATTACACTGCACAAAATTTGGTACTAAAGCTATATGCCGTTTACTTTTGGTGCAAAATAGTCCATTTGTATGGGAGGTACCAAAACCCCCACTTTCCTCTGGACTCTAGTTATTATAAAAACACTAAACTGCAGATTATTGGAACTATTTGTATAACGGACGGGACGGACCTTGCTGAAATGACTTAAAATTACCCAAATCGAATATCTGCTAAACGTACTTGGGGTCTTAGGTCACCCTTCGATGTGTTACACTTTTGCCTCGTAGCAAATGATATATACCCTCCTCCATAAGGTGAGGGGATAAAAAGGTAAATGTAAATATGTCCTTTAATACTTTTCTTTTTGCATCGAAAAATATTTTTTTTATAACCATCAAATGAAATATTTTAGGAAAATGCACATACCATTTTTCGCAGTGCGAATAGAGAGGGTTAACACTTCTCACAAATACAGACAAACGATATGGAATTTTGCAGAAGTATGTGTGTGTCCATTGCTGATGTAGATAGTTCATTTCAGCGACTCAGTACCCAGATGCGTGTAGTGACTCATTTACGTGTTATCATATCAAGCCTTAACCGCCAAAAATACGTAAGCGCCAATCGCAAATATTTAGAAGAGAAAGGTTTTTCCGATTATTTTTTGTTTAAATGCATATTCAGCTGTTAACATTAATATGAAATTTAGTATAACGATATACTTAACAGCTATAAAATTCTGACACAAGATGCCATTTGTCATAAGTAAACGATTTCCCCCCAAAAACTAATAGTGTTTCTTTGTGGACGAGTTGACATTGAAGTCCTCACTACCGATTAGTTAGGGTGTGATTTACTCTGAATAGAGCTCAGCCCATGCATTTTATTTAACATAGGTAAATTTAAACATATTGATATTTCATTTACAAAATTAGTACCAGTAGTTCAGGCACTTGATTTCTGCTGTCCTACAGCTTGGTTATGAAACGTTTTAGGTCATATTAACCCTCACTAATACGTTGCTACAAATTAGTTTAGCGTAGTCTCTTCTCATGCAGGTGATCTTAATGACAGACTTGCGCTCTAGATGTAGCTTACTCTGGTGTAGAATTTACCGAGACTGTCGAATCTTCAGGGTTGACAACCATGTGGCTATGGCGATTGCGTTCATCTCCTTAATGACCATCACTGGGCAGCTCTTTCGGTTACCCGTATTTGAATATGTTGTCCTCCTGTAGCATTGCCTGCGGCCTTATCCAGCTTGTTGAGATGCTACTTCTTTGGTACATTTTGTAATGCTGAAGCGCCTTCGGTTGGTGGACGGCGTTGAACCCTCTGGCGTTTATGCTGTGGTGTTTGGCCAGAGTCTTGGTTAGATTTCCTTTTGCAGTCCACAATTTTGGCGGTGGTGAAAGCGACGACGTTGATTAGGAAAAGGATACCATAAGGTCAATGTTTGGTGGCTGGATCCTAACGTCGGATATTGCCCTGGCGGTTGCTTCCAGTGGTGGTTGGTGAGGCTAGGGAGCTTTTATCACACCAGCCGACGCGATATTTCTTGAGGTTTCTAAATATATCGTTCGATTGTCTTATGAAAAATAACGATTGGATGTGGTGGGTGCTTTTCTTAAAAAGTAAAATAACTGGAATTCGATAACAGGTTATTTCTTTATGCGGTGGTGGATTTTCTCTCACTTCTTTAAACATTTATCTTCTATTTCTCATCTCTTTTGTTTCTCTTATCCTAAAACATTTATCATAAAGTTTAAGGTCCTGCACGTTGGCATTACTTGCTCTCCCTGAATGACGATGAAACTAATCATGGATTAACAATATTTGAATGGAGGATCTTGGATACGGTGTGTGGCTCCCTTAATTTCGCAGCGAGCTTCTGAATAAATGTATCCACGGTAGAAGAACTCTGTTTTTCGCCAATAATCGTTGTCCGACGTCGCAGATTTTAATACCCTTGTTTTCTTGCGGAAAACTAACTGCTACTTTGGGATACAATATCCCACAACTCTTTTGTTTGTTCCTTCACATTCATCGTTGTCCTCAATCAGTCCCTTAGTCCTAACTAGGTTTCTTCCAAACAATATTTCAGTTGGTGCGAATCATTCTGCCTGTAATCTGACTTTAGTCCAGGGCAGACAACAAAGCCGAACCAATATTGTCGGTGGCGGCTAGTTGATGAAATTATTGGTTGGCGGCATGTCGGCTGAGCCGATCCAATTTTGACAAATCGGCAGCTCTACTCCAAGTATCGGCGGCTCTACTCATCTGCTGAAACAACAAATATACTTGAAAAACGCCCCAATTAATGCACATATAGCATTAAATAAAAAACATTTTCAAATAAAATTAATGTTTTCAAAACAAATTAAAGCATTGGCAAATTAAACGAAACTACTTTCAAATCAACCTTTTCAATTTAAATGCAAGAAATTTTATTAGTATCAATACATAAATGGTAAATACGTCATGTACACAAAAAGTTAGATATTCTTTATAAATTTTGTGTTCGTCCAATTACACGAGGTAATTTATCATTGCAATTCAGTGGTTGTAACGAGGCAACTTTGTTGCGACAATTATGCCCATCATAGATGAGAGAGGCAGGAGGGGAATTATCATGAACAAATAACTGTTTTTGTTATTGATTAAGGATTAAGCTTTGATCGTCTTTCGTTGACGCAAAATCCTGCAGCCGAAAAAGCCATTTCCGATGAAGCCGACGTTGTCGGAATTCCGAAGATTATTTCAGATAACTTTGATACTCTGTGGAATCAAATTAAATAATCAGAATATTTTTTAGCTTTGTAAAAAAATTTGTCTATTACCATTTGACGCTCCTTTCACCAATCTAAGGTTTCCTCCTCAGATACCTCTACTTCGATATATCTATCGACTGCATTCCTTAGGGTACCTTTTTGGGGATTTCCGCCTGAAATTGCGTAAACGTCCAACATTTTCTTTTGACTACCTGACAATTTCTGAAAAAATGGAAAGTTATTCTCTAATAAACGTATCTGAATAACAATCGAATGGCCCGAATGCCAAATTGATTAACTTCATTAAACAAATAACTCAAAAAAATATGAGCTTTGTCCTTCACCTACTACAAGTTACTAGTTTTACCAGTTTTACTCCAAAAGCGTTACTTTACTCAAAAAACTAGTAAAAATAGTAGCCAAATTTAAGAGAGAACTTTCAAAATGTCTTTTACTTGTTTTCACTCAACAAATTTTTCCGAGTAACGGCCAATTCCACAATCTCCGGCTATCCTACAGTTATAGCTGTCAACTTGTATGCAATTTTTGTTTTTTAACTGTGAGTTAGCTCTAACCGGAGGTTGTGAAATTGGGGGTAAAAGTAGTAGCTTTCAATATACATTGAAAGTCATATAATAACAACTTCAAATGGAAGAAATTTTTCTGTGCTTGCTACTTTTTCTACACCATTTTCAACTGTAATTCGAAAAAAATCAATTCAATTTCGAATAAGATCAATTGAAATTCGAAGATTCCATTTGAAATTCGTAAAAGGCCAATTGATATTCGATGATTCCATTTGAAATTCGAAAACCATTAATTGAAATTCTAAAAAATCAATTGAAATTCGAAATACATCAAATGAAATTCGAAACACATGAATTGAATTTCGAAACACATCAATTGAAATTCGAAAAACATCAATTGAAATTCGAAAAACATCAATTGAAATTCGTAATAAGTCATTTGTAATTCGAATTTTTCCATTTGAAATTCGTAATACACCAATTGGAATTCGAAAAACATCAATTGATATTCGAAATACATCAATTGAAATTCGAAAATGTAAACAAGACTGTACATTGGATTGGGTAACATTTATTTATATACTTATTTCTGGCCAAATTTTAATATATAATGTGTCAACAGAAAGTTATAAAACAAAACATATTTAAATATCATGTACATATGTATATGAATACGAAATTATTCTATTTTATGTTAAACATTTTAAAAAAAACGTTTAATACAAAAATTAAATTTAGAAAAAATTAAGACTGGAATAACGAATGAAAATTCATAAATTTAAATAAGGAAATTGTTTTTAATAAATGACAACATTTTTAAAATTATATATATTTAAGTACCCACTGGCAAGTCCTGCAAATCCAATGCTACCTGTTGGAAGGTAGAGGAATGTATTATAGCTCGTGTGCAATCTCCCAACGAAATTGCTTGAATTGCATTATCCACCAATCCCTCTAAATATTGAAGCTTTTGTTCACCGATATTAGGAGGGTTTACATTTGGAATCTCCATTTGAGATTTCACGACATTTTTCACTTTAGACCAAATGGTTTAAATTGGGTTCATTTGCGGAGAATATGGTCCCAATCTTAATAATACAGCCGGCGAATCCGCAAATACTTTTTCGAATCTACTGTGACAAGGGGCATTGTCGCATACAACAACAAGTTCAGACAATTCATTGCCCAATTCTTCCCATTTGGCAAGCACTGTAGGCATCCATTCGTTGGCGTCAAGGGCACGGAATGGACCTCGTCGTTTGTCCATCTTAATAACCCCACTAGTTCCTATGACCCCAATTAAATGCATATTTGGTCCTCCGGATGATGGAAGTAACTGAACCGCCCGTAAGCCAATTCGTGACCAGCCATGCTTCCGACGGCAGAAAAGGTTGAAATCTGTCTCATCAGTGTATATGACTTGCTTCCCAGATTGAATATATTCATTTAGAGCGCGAACATATTCCGCTCTTTTCTCTTTATTTCGGGCAGTGTTCATGCCCTCTGGCTCAAAATGGCAACATTTTACCGAATATAACTTCCCATGTAAAGCGTTCATTTAGTATAAGGGGTTTATCACCTCCCCGCTTTTCCGATGTATCAGTGGTCTTCGTAATCCATGTATATGCCGTAGTATATGGAATTCCTAGGGATTTAGCTAGTTCCGTCCAATCACATCCTTTGTTCGCGTATTCAATTACGCGATTCCTATCCTGTGAATTATACATCTTATATGTTTTGCGGATGACATCCTCCAGGTTATTAATTACCCCTCTACATAATGGACATATTGCTCCCGATTCTAATTGTTGGACGCAAGAACTGTGAAATAGATGCTTACAAGGGCTCCGTGAAATGTGGCCCCAATGAAAAATCGCCCCAAACGCAAAATGAAACATTATCCCATTTTGGGGCAATTTTGCATTGTGAAATGTTACCCCAACCATAAATATGAAAAAATGCCCCAATGGAAGTGAAAATGAACCCCAAAACAAAAACAACCAGGCCACTGTTATTTTACCCGAATCCAAGAGCGCGGTCACCTCTTGTATTTTTTGATTCTCTATAGCACTATTCTTTTTTCGCGGTTTTTATACTGAACCGCCACTTTCTGCAGAAATTGCAAAATGTCTGCTCTTAAAAAATTCCTCCTGAAGGATTACTTTTATAAATTTAAAAAAATTTCCGTTCTTTTCTATGCTTCTGCCCAACACACCAGTATACGCTTCTACTGCGGAAGTAGTACGTGTGTTTTGCCTATACACGCTGAAATTTTCACAGCTGAAATTTTCACCTACAAAAAATAAGTATTTTATTGAAATTATGTTCAACATAAATATTATTCGTTACTATATTCAGCTTCTTTATCCACTGCTTTTCAAAATAGATCAAAAAGGTCGCGAACTTACTATCGCTATCCATAAGATAAATTTTCGATTTTACATCTGAGAAAGCAATCTTTATTAATGATGGGGGAAGTAGTGGGAGTGCCATAATTTTATGATAAAGCACGGATGCTGGCTTCGATGATCTGACATATTGCAGCAAATCTTTGCGAGAGCCAGCCTTATAGCCTGGCAAAAATGAAACCTACCATAACAAAATTTTTTAAAAATTATTCATAAAATCTGAGCTTCTAAATTAAAATTTTTCATAAACTTGTAATGCAGAACTTAAAGCTTCATCGATCACATGACAACCGTGCGCGCGCATTTTTTCATAATTTTTCAAACTTCCAATGCACGACTCAGAACGGTTGTCATGAGATCGATTAAGCTTTAAGTTCTGCGAAAGTTTTTTCTTTGAATGAAAGAATATTTTCAGTGAAATTGAAATTTTGCAAATAATGTGTATTCACCAGCATCCATAGTTTTTTGCGTTGGGGAAAACATTTTTTACAGCGTTTTTCAGTGCCTGTTCATAATCTGTTACGATTACGGCCGGCTCTATACGTAACGGAATACACTTTGATAGCATTTCTCAGTCTTTTTGTCCATTAGAATGAAAAATATTGGAAATATCTGCAAAGCATAAAAATGTTTTTTGTTTATAACATTTATAAAAGATAAAAAACTTTACGTACCTCGTCAAAATATTCAACATAAATAACTAAAAGTTGAGTGAAGCATCCACGGGGAACTGGTTTGAAATGTTCGATTTCTCGGGCATATGTTTTCCTTTATTAACATAATGCTCTTTTATGAAGAGAAAATGCAATAAGAATGCGATTCTTCAGAAATGGATGCTGTGTAGAAGTGTTTGGGTTCAGCGCTGTCGTTCGAAGTTCCAACATCTAAAGCACTTTTAGGAGATGGTAAAAACATTTTTGCTGCTATGTATTGCAAGCCCCTCTTTATTTTCGAGAATTGAATATTTGTAGTATCATTTTGCCGTCTATTTCAAATATTGGTGGAATGTAAACTATTGTGCGCATAAATAATAAAACTAGAATTTACTTTTCACTCACGTTTCTGAAAGCTGCGCGTGCACTGGCGATTGCAGATATTTCCCCTCCAAGAGTTCCAGCAATACTTGCACTTTCTGATTTTATTTCATTTAATGCACACAATTCTTCGTATTCTTCACTTTCATGATTATGGTTGACATAATTAAAATACATCAACCATTAGGCATTACTACAATTCTAGCCTTGCATCCATCTTGCCAGCACTCAAATTTTACAACATCCTTATAAACAGTTTTTTTTTGTAAATCATTTTTTGTTGGCGAACATATAAAATATTTGAATTTCTTTTTTCCCACAAAAATAAACACACTCCATGGTCACACTTTTAATGTTTTCGCTTGCGTTTCAAAATACTGAATGAAGCCAATGATATTATTTACAGAAACACCAAACACTGTCGGCAGACACAAATTGATCAGTTATAATTCATTCAGTTTCAGACGAAATATTTATTTTAATAAAAATGAAAAATCACCCCAAAAAACGTAATTAATTTTTTGGGGCCATTTTTCATTTCTTGTTTTTAGGGTCATTCTTCATTTTTTTAAAAATGAACAATAGCCCCAAACTAAAAATGCAATAAAGCCCCACAAATTTATGGAAAAGGTCCCAAATTTACGTGTTGTTGTAACCAATATAAATTTTTGGGGCCATTTTTCATTTTGCGTTTGGGGCAATTTTTCATTGGGGCCATATTTCACGGAGCCGCTTACAAGGCGTAATCTTCTTTAAATCGCCACGGACCATTTTACATCGACAAATTGCACAGGGATCATTCGCTTCCATTTTTCTCCTGTTTTTAATGAAGACAAGTTTGATTTAATGTTCAATAAAGGCTTTAAAATGTATTAAAAGTTCATCTGACGTTTCACAAGCGATGGAATATTTGTAACTAATGTTCTCTTGAAAATATTTCTAAAGGCTAACAAAAATGAGTTGAAAATTCGTATTTGTTTTCTTTTACAATTCATATGCATACATACTAATTCTCAAAGCCAACTATATAACCAAAAATATTCGAGTGTTCAAATTCAACCCTCTTGTGGGTTGAATAACACCTAACCAATAATGATTTCCATAATCGTATATATATATCATATATACTTATATATGACGAAATATGTTGTTTACTCAGAATGTTTCTAAATCAAATAAACGTTTCATTAGTAAAAATTGGATTTGTTGTATATTTTACAATTGCCGTCTTAAATTAACTTACAAATAGGTCAATATCAGTAAGTAATTGTTTGCTTACTAAATGTAATGCAGAGGGTAATGAGATCTCATTACTTTGTAATGCAAGTGGTAATGACATGTGCTTACCAAGTTTTTCTGGTGAAGATGGCTAATTTGAAGGACATCCATGTGAAAATAATCTAAATTATATCCATTTAGGCAAATATGCCCAACCTTGTGTGTTTTTAATTATCAACTTCAAGATCATTTTGTTTTCGGTAAAATTGAAATGAACCCACTTTGAAAGTACAGGTGCAGATATCCAATATGGCAAGGAAATAACGTTATAACGTCTGTAAATAATTAATGTAATGTTTTTATTCACATTAATATTAAAGGGTTTAAATATACAAATTGTATGCTACCCCAACTAATATACAGCTTTGATTTTGTTTACATTTTTCGAATTTCAAATAGAAAGCTATGAATTTCAATTGATGTTTTTCGAATTTCAATTGGTGTATTACGAATTTCAAATGGAAAAATTCGAACTTCGATTGACGTATTACGAATTTCAAATGGAAAAATTCGAATTACAATTGATGTATTACGAATTACAATTGATGTATTACGAATTTCAATTGATGTGTTTCGAATTTCAATTGATGTTTTTCGAATTTCAATTGACCTTTTTAGAATTTCAATTGATGTTTTTCGAATTTCAATTGACCTTTTTCGAATTGCAAATGGAATATTCGAATTTCAATTGATGTTTTTCGAATTTCAAATGGAATCTTCGAATTTCAATTGATTTTTTTCATACTTTTTAAAAACATTTTTACTTTGAGAGAATTTTGAATTATTTCGCTTTTGCTAGATATCCCTTTAAAAAGTAAAGGAACAAATTTCGTAATAGTAAGAAATTTGCCATCTATCAATTGAGCTTTGACTTTAAAATTTCGAAAAAAGTAGAGCTAAAAGATTTTCAATTACTACTTACTTCCTTTTTTGCAGTAGGTTCATATAACGTACGGCTTGTTGAAGGCCCCTCGCCAATGCTATACTTTTGAATAGCATTGTATATTAATTCACATGCCAATGTTTGTTGGTCAACATCATCCCTTAAAATAAAAGTATTTTCTGTGTGAGATCCTCCGGGAATTTTTCAGAATGCAGAATTTTGAAACAATTTTTCCAAATTCTGCCATTTCTTCTGGCAAGGGTCCATAAGGGCAGCAAGAACGTGTGCCTAAGTTATTTGGATTCGTGTATTCTTCTCAATTTCATCTCTATACAGCCTAATCATTATTGCAAATGAGGCTAATCTTTCCTTTGTTTCCAATTGTACCCTCAAGCACCCATGAAAATATATCCATGTGGATAATGTTGTCTTGGTAAAAATGTGGTAGATTCTTTGAATATTTCAAGAAATTCTCGTAATTCAGAAGTATTTCCCTTTCCATTTCTGGGATGAGGAGGTCTTCGCATTTTATTTTTAGGAGCGTCATGTATATTACCTCCACGTTTTGCTCAAAGCTGGTAATCATTCGAAGCAATTAACTCCGTCGTGTGTTAACCGAATTGTTTAACGTTGGAAGTTTTTTAGAGTTCGTTGCTTCTCCCAAATCCTCTTCTAAATCGCCCACTGGGTAATTTTCGTCAACCATCAACCAGTGGTTGATCTGTTGAATTGTGACATAGAACTCGAATTTTGTTTAAAATTTTGAATATTCGAGAGGTCTTCAGCTCTATATGTCAGGGCTTTGCAAATATTTTTTTAATTTTAGGATAATATTTGCCAGATCCTCAACATCTTTATTTCCTAACAGATCAGCCATTAGAACATTATGGATGGTGTGCGCTAGACATGGAAAACGCGACATTTCGCTTATTTTTAGGGCCGAGATAATATTGGAACCGCTGTCTGTTACCGCACAGATTTCTTTCCAGTCAAGTTTGAAATATTTCAACGTTTCCTTGATTTTTTCCGTCGTGCGGTAGTGGGAACTGTCTTTAGCGAAATGGTGGATATCTTGAAATCTTGAGAGAAGTGGACTTTGATATTTATGTAGCACAATTTATTGTAGCGGTCTGTCCACATATCCAATACCAGCCACATATGCTTTGGGTTATTTTCCAACAAATTTTTAACCGCTTCTAAGTAGACATTGTAAACGTCATCTAAGGCTGTTGTTGCGACAGTTCTCGCACTTGGAAATGTAATGACTGCATCCAGCCGTTTCGCGTATCGTTGGAAACCTACTCGCTCAGTGACATTAAATGGCCAAACAACACATTTCAGCAAGTGGCCTGGCGTGTTTGAACTTGTCAATTTTTCGGATGTTGTTGGCAGTGGCCGGTTGGTATTCTGTCTCGATTTTTTTAAATTCGTACTTCTTACCTCAACACCGTGTATTATCCTTTTGTCACAAATTTAAGTTTTTCACAAACAGTAAACCACCACATGAATTACACCAACTACTTTTAGTACAACGCGATAGCGACCACAAATTTTTACTGATCGGGCTGCAGATTGGTAACTAGAGTTTATTTATTCCCGGAACCTTTCACACGAACAACGGTAGTCAGGTTCGTGTCAAATCAAGGTCCCTCCAGATTTGACTTCTCAACGCTACAAAAACCATAAATTTCAACAAATTGGGCTGAAATTTGGTAAACGTTGAAGGGTATACAAGATTCGGCATGGCCGAACTTAATGTCGCTTTCACTTGTTTATTATAATGTTGTTTCGAGACAGATGTTTGTAACGCCTAAAAATACTGGAGCTAGACCCACATTAAAGTATACCGATCGACTCAGATCGCTAGATGAGTCGATTTAACCATGTCCATCCGTCTGTCTGTCCATTCCAAGTTGTTCGTTACGTATAGGTTAGGTTAGGTTGAATAGAGGAGACGTTTAAAACGTCTCATGTCCATGGACATACACTTAAGCCAGTGGTTCGGCCTGTTGTGCGCTCCTTATTTATGATTTTCATAACCCACGGATTACAGAAAATCGGTACTAGACACGTATTTTCTCAGTATCTTCCA
The DNA here is from genome assembly GCA_963930755.1 of Eudasyphora cyanicolor. Classification (NCBI taxonomy): domain Eukaryota; kingdom Metazoa; phylum Arthropoda; class Insecta; order Diptera; family Muscidae; genus Eudasyphora; species Eudasyphora cyanicolor. The sequence continues at coordinate 120,361,899 of OZ005735.1, forward strand.
GTCATATCCTCTGAGATGAGTCAAGTCTGGCAATATGTCGGAACCGAAATATCGGGATCTTGCATGTGTGAAAGCTGGGCAGTGACACAGAAAATGTTCTATCGTTTCGACGTTTTCCCTGCATGCCCTGCACTCGTCGTTTTCTGTTAGTCCTATGCGATGAAGATGTGCCTGTAAGCTTGAGTGTCCCGTTAGAACACTTATCATCTTACTAATCTCGATCTTGTTTAGTATCAGAAAACTAATAGTTTTCTTCTCATTTGGGTCACCCCACAGTATCTTTGCAGTTGCTCTATTCCACACAGTTTTGTGAGCCATCACTGCCCAATGTTTCAACTCATCCTTCGTGGCTTCGAAAGGTTTCCAATTTTCCAAGTTCATTACTCGAAGTTCTCTGCCCTTTGAAGCCAAGCTGTTTGCTCGTTCATTTCCAATCACTCCGTTGTGTCCCGGTACCCAGAAAATACGCAATTGACCATGGGCTGAGTAATCATTTATCGTTCTTTTACAGTCCAACACAGTTCTGGATTTGACCCTTTCCGATGTTACGTTGGTCGCATTTTCGAATTTGGTGTAATCGGTTCAGACTTACATATAGCACCCATGTACAAACATCGCCAAATTTTAATGAAATCTTTTCAGATTTAGATATATCCCTCATATACATGTACCTCCAATTTGGCGCTTAAAATACAAATTGTAGGACAAATTTGTATCATTTGAAAAATAACATTTATAAAACTTGACAATATTTATTCAGCTCCGATAGCTTGGTTTACGGTATCACATAGTCGGCTCTGTCCGAATTTAGACCTTCCATTTACTATGATAATTGTTTATCATAGTAAAATGTTCATCCTTTCCAAATATTGTATTTTATAAATGTCCTCCAAAGGTTCCAAACTCTCTTTGAAAATGTCCTCCTTTCTCCTTTCCGAAAAACGTTTATGGTAACCCTGGACATATATGCCTTTGGACATCGTAATTCATACCGATCATTTGAAAAACCCTCTCTTGGCATACTGTATATCGTCATCAGAAACGAGAAAAGGCCTATCATCATATTTAAAAATTTTACAGAAGCAAAAAACTAAATAAAATGAAAAAAGTTGTCGTTAGAAAAGTGTCGTTTTCCGGATAATACCTAAACATAATGACGCGTATATATATATATATTCACACAAACATTATTTATAAATGTTTTGTGAAAACTGCGTGAAATGATTTGTTGTTAGGCCCATTTGAATTTCTTTAACAAATTCGACATTTTTGATAGAAGGTCGCTAAAAAAAATAAAAAACTGAATTTCCATTTTTCTTGTTGTTACGCCCTTTTTCGTTTCTGATGACGAAATGTTCTTTCCGAAAATATGCAGCTTGCAGACGCTGAGTTGATAATCCTTAATTAAGTCTATTTCTATTACAGACTTCGTTCCGGCATATAGCCGATTATCGCGGGAACCTAATGTTGTTTCATCTACTCAATGTTCTCCAGCTGTTAATTAACATTCGTATGTTAATTTCAGGGAATGGATGTTATTTGAGTATTACTGTTTCTATTCTCCACTAGCGCTGCATTTCTGTTAACAGTCGTCATGGTGTTATATCTATTTTTAGCTTCCCTGTTGACTTGGGTGATCAGATGTTGTAGTGCTACCGGTGAGTTATTTTTAGCTGCAGAAACTCGATTTATGATGAAGACATATGTACAATTTATGGAATCTCTAATCTATATTTCGCAATGTTACAAATGGAATCACAAAATTAATATTCCATTCTATGCAAACGTTGAATATTTGAATTTAAGAACAAGACCTTCTGATTTCCCAACCTCTAGATTACGATTGCACCTTGTAATTGGAATCGGAATATCAGCCACACTTTTTAGACCGCCAATAGTAGTGTAGTTGGGATCAATATAAACAAATTTCACTTTTTAGGAGACAAAATGTTTCAAAAGCTGAAAGGAATGAAACGCATGTTTTGTACATTCATATGTACAGTTAGGGATAAAATTGTTCACGAAATTAAAGGGAAAGATCAATTCAGGAAAAAAAGTTTAAATATATGAGCTAAAATAAGTCAACTTGAAGCAGAGAACAATGGATTAAGAAAACAAATGAACAGAGGTGATATTCTGATCTATCCGTCTTGGTGGTACTCACAACGTTGAAATTCAGCAGCACGACATAAATATATGTAAGTACGTAAGAAACAAAAAGGCGGTTCTTGTTAAATTCAACTGTATCTTTAAACGTGATAGAAAGATGGAGAAAAAAATTCAACGAAAATTTGGATATGAGCGATACGACAAGTCGGAGCGATTTTGAGGACAACATGGAAATGAATGATATTCCATTTGGTAATTTTAATTCAAATTCTTATTCATATGTGTAGCCATTCATTTGAAAAGCTAATTTTTCGAAATTAAACTTTTAAATTTTTCGAAAAATAACAATATTTTAAATACTCTTGTTTATAAGCACATGTTTGCGAATTTGGTAATGGTTAAATGATATAGTTCGTTTTCGATTTATTATAGCTGCTTTTTATCCCCGATAATTAGGTAATAAAAAGGGGAGTAAAAAGTTCAAGCGGATACAAATTTAGCAACTAGGCAACACCTTTTGTAATTGATATTTTGAAAAAATAGAAACACAAATTTTGTATAAAATTAATTCGCAACAAGTGTTTGAAATTTGGGTTGCTACAATGTTGGTCTTGTTTCTGTAACTTATTTTCGTTCGTCTCCTGTGAACGATCAAAAATCACTCAATAATTTCGAAAAATCTATAAGTCACAGAAGTTTATTATTCGGCGTGTCTACACTAAAAAAAAGCGTACTGAAAATCAATGCATTTTTCGTAAAGTTTAAGATTTCGGCAATGATTTCGAGCCAAAGACAATCGCTATAAAAATAAGAAGGTTTTATAGTTAATTTAAAGACGTGAATAGTACTTGTTTTGAGGATGCATTTCATAGTATTAAGAATTTTGGGTAATAAAACTAATTAAGTTTGGTCTTAAAATAAGCACATTTTTGCGTAAATTTAAGTATGGCGCGTGCTTATTTTTAGTCAAATATCATATAATTTAAAACATTATCGTAATAAAATTTAAAATGTTAATCCTTGATATAAGAATATTCTGGTAATTAATTTAAGGCATACATGAATTTAAATACAGTTTTTTTTAAATATGTATGGAAAATTCGTTACATTATATTGATTATAATGTTACTCTTTTAAATGAAATCTTTGAAATCATTTAATATTCATAGAAAATTCAATAACACAACACTTTATCTTTCTAAATAAATAGTTTATTTGTTATATTTTATATTGGAAAATACAAAAATAATATAATACATATTAGGATAACCTTGAACATTTTATAATTTAAAACAATATGTAATTGTATAAAGACAAATCGGCCAACACACTATGAAGTTTGACTTTTATTCGAATATTGTATTGTTATGTATCGATTCTATAGCGGGATTCGTTTCTCTATTTGTTTTCCATGAACAATTTTTATCGGAACCGACCTTAATGATTTTAAACCTAGAATTTGGCTGGAATTTAAATAGAAATTATATAAAACAAATATTATATTATTATATCATATAGTTTGGATGCTCACTCATTTTCAGCAATTTGTAAATTTTTAATTCCCCACAGCATTTTTCATATATCCAAATAAAGTTCAATTGCGCGAACTAGAATAAAAATAATTTTAATAGAAATCAAACAGAATGATTTATATACGATAAAGTATTAAAATAAATTTTATCATATAACTGTCACAAAATGTTGAAAGATAAGAGATATATTAAAATTTTTGGAATATACTTACTTACACTGAAATATTTAGTCACTCTTCTTCGACACAAATTCTCATAATAGATCCATACAAAATTTGCTGTACTAAAAGTTAAAAAAATATTTATGTAAGATATTATTAATAATAGAAACTTATTGTTTTGAAAGTGGCGAAAGTGACATTTTTCATATAAATTGAGTTATCAAAAATAATTTTCTCAAAAAAATCAATCGTGACTTAGATTTTAAAATCTTAAGTTTTGTTAGCAAACAAAACTACAAAAACTTATTAAAAATTACTTCTGTTAAACAAAAGCTAATGCTGCTTATGACATTCTTAACCCTGGTGTTAGATTAGCAAATCTGTACGAATCCTAGATTAAGAGTCCATTTGGTCAACATTACATTTTTCATATAAAAGGAATATGGAAGACAATATTTTATATTTATTTTTATTCAATACTTCGTGAAAAGAAAGCAGCTTATTTACAATTATTTTTGAGCAATAACGCTTATTATTTTGATTTTAGTAAAACAAAAATATCCCTTGGACCAAATTATAAGGTAATATATATACTTATTACCGTTTATAAAGGAAACGATACAAAAATTGGACCAAATGGGCCTAATCTAACAGCAGGTTTAATTATGAAGTACTTATGAACTTTTTAACAATAACTTTGTTTGTGTATTTTATATGTGAACGTCAGTTCGCAAATATATTTTGTTCTAATACATACATTAATATATGCGTTCCAAATTAAATTTTTTGCTCATGCTCACTTATTTTTTGCAAGTTATAAATGGCATTCAGCATACAAAAAAACAACAAAAAAAACAACAAAATGCAAATAAATTTTATCATATCACAATTGGAAAACGCTGAAAACTAAGAGAAATATTTCAACCGTACCTACGTTGAAATATTTTGTAAAATTTGCCACTCTTCTCACAAAAGACCCATTCTAAAATTGTTTTACTAAAAAATTAAAAAAGATAGTTATATGTATAACATATTAGTAATAATAAATTTCTATATTGCCACAAATAATTTTACATTTCTGCATTATGCGCTGGTATTTTTAATAAATAAATACTTTCAATTAAAATGTGTTTTGTTAATTTTGTAATTGCCAATAAGATGTTTATTTCAGGATTATAATATTATTCTTCACGTACCTAAACATTTTCCCATTGTCTCTTTCAGTATTACAAAATCTATTACTCACATTTTTGTCATCCATTTGGCACAAATCTCTTCACAGGACTTACAAACAAGATCTCCTTCAAAAACGCATGTAAATCGCCATAAATAACATACAGCAAAAATAACTATGACACACGCACTCCCTTATCACAGAGATCGATGGTGAAGCCGACGGCATAACCACATACATACACACATGTACACGACGGTTTCATTTGTTGTTGTTGCTATGCTTTAGCAACAATAACTGTTAACAGCCCATATTAAAATTATTTTCGGTGCAATATGCACGTATGTATGCACGTATACTTACATATTCACAGCAATAAAATTTTTTCACAATCCGCGTCCCGAAAACAGACAACCGTTTCCTTCCATCGCTTGTAAATAACTGACGATTTAAAAGAAAACGAACAACAGAACTGTTCTCTATTTTCTCTTCTAGCATTCCATATCAATTATTGATTCACACATTACCAAACAAAACTGATTCTCCGAGCGAGAGAGGGAGGGAGAGATTGTATAATTCTCTCGTATATATTCTTAAAAATAATGACAATAGTCATAAAATTTATTACCAAGACAGCCTTTCCTTTAAGAGGAGCATAGCCTTAAATTTATTACTCAAATATCTCATACTGTTAATTAAGTCCGATTCGGCATTAAAACTATGACATGTCTACGTCGTAGTGTTAATGTAGAAAATCCTTAAAAGTATTGAAATATTACTTAAAATAATGCGGATTGTCACAAAAATAATGATTTTTTTCTTTAATTTAAATGCGTACATTTAAAGAAGCGCGTACACAAAACTAATGATTAGATAGACATTAATTCAAATTCAAAAAACTTTATATTAAGGAAAATTTCGTAAAAAACGTGTAAATTTTCATTATTTTAATGAAAATTGTCATTGAATTGATGCCGAGGTAGCATACTTAATATAAGAATGTGTCATCATTAGTTTTATTACTATTTTTTTTTTCAGTGTATAGATAAAGCTCGTAATTAAAATATTTCTAACCTGCGTTTTATAGAATTAAAGTAATAGTTAAGAGATTTGTGTTAGTTTGCCATAGACAAACGAAAATAACTTACAGTTTAAGAAATATGTAACAATTATTGTGATATATTTTATTGCAAACGTGTGAAGACATATTAAGGAACAGCACTTCCTTCCATACAAAACCTAGAAAGTTTTCTTGTATATTTATTCAATTTAATTTTTTTTTCTTTATGAAAAAAGAAAGAAACATACATTCCAAATGCCTTCAAGGAAGATTTCGCGAAGCTAATGAGTAGCAAGCAAGTGTTACTGAAATCAAATAAAACATTAAAATTTCAACAGCGAGCAAGGCATTCTGAAGGAAATGGTTTCTAATTTTCCTAATGAACAGGGGGGAGTTTGTGGTTTATCCATCAAAACAAAACATCCATATAAACAATCCAACTTTCATGCCAAATTTGATGCGAAAACGCAAACATCAACCACCACTACCACAGCTGACAACATACAAAAAATTACGTCAAAAAGGCTTATCCGATGACATAACCAGTGCTCAAATTGAAGACTTATCCAATGACAACGATAACAACAATAACAACAATAACAAAAAACAAAACTCTACTACAACAACCTCCAGGAATGACTGCAATAAGAATAATGCTAACAACGATAACAAAAAACTAATGGTGTTTTCTTTTCTAAAAAAAGATGTTGCCCTGTCAGAGAGCAGCATAGTAATAATGTCGCCTACGCCCTCCTGTACTGCTGCATTTTTTATAGTCAGAATCGATAACAAAAATGCGAAAAACCAGCCTTCTAACTCACTAAAAGTAAACTAAAAACAAAGAATACTCCACGGCGCCGCCTAAATAAAGCATCTGACCAAACTTCATTATAAACCTGTAAGGAAAGGCTAAAGTCGGGCGGAGCCGACTATATAATACCCTACACCACTCTCGTAATATTGAATAACTCTGATATATAAATTTTGTAATTCGTGTATAAATTGTTTACATAAATTCACTTTTGGGACATTTTATACTTAAATAATACCCTGTACCACAGTGTGGCGTAGGGTATAAAAACGATTGGATCTAAAGAGCCAAATCGGATGAAACATATATATGGGAGCTATAGCTAAATCTTTACCGATTTTCTTCAAATTCGGCAGTGTTGGTTCATGAATCAAGAAACTCTACCATTCTAAATTTCAAAACGATTGGATGTAAAATATAGCTTCTATAGAACTAAACGGCCAAATCGGACGAAACATATATATGGGAGCTATAGCTAAATCTTAACCGATTTTCTTCAAATTCGGTAGTGTTGGTTCATGGATCAAGAAACTCTACCATTCTAAATTTCAAAATGATTGGATGTAAAATACAGCTTCTTCAGGACTAAAGAGCAAAATCGGACGAAACATATATATGGGAGCTATAGCTAAATCTTAACCGATTTTCTTCAAATTCGGCAATGTTGGTTCATGGATCAAGAAACTCTACCATTCTAAATTTCAAAACGATTGGATGTAAAATACAGCTTTTATAGGACTAAATGGCCAAATCGGACGAAACATATATATAGGAGCTATAGCTAAATCTTAACCGATTTTCTTCAAATTCGGTAGTTTTGGTTCATGGATCAAGAAACTCTACCATTCTAAATTTCAGAATGATTGGATGTAAAATACAGCTTCTACAGGACTAAAGAGCAAAATCGGACGAAACATATATATGGGAGCTATAGCTAAATCTTAACCGATTTTCTTCAAATTCGGCAATGTTGGTTCATGGATCAAGAAACTCTACCATTCTAAATTTCAAAACGATCGGATGTAAAATACAGCTTCTATAGGACTAAAGGGCCAAATCGGACGAAACATATATATGGGAGCTATATCTAAATCTGAACCGATTTCAACCAAATTCAATAGCGATTTTAACAGCCGCTAAATACTCTAAACTGCAAAATTTCAGAACGATCGGAGTGAAATTGCGACCTGTAGTCGACGAACAACTTTACATGGACAGACGGACGGACGGACGGACAGACATCGTTAAATCGACTCAGCTAGTGATTCTGAGTCGATCGGTATACTTTAAGGTGGGTCTAGCTGTGTTATTTTCAGGTGTTACAAACATCTGCCGTGAAACAAACTTATAATACCCTGTACCACAGTGTGGTGTAGGGTATAAAAAGCACGCGCGGATATTTAGGCTATTCGCTCGACGCCGAAAAAACATCTGTTTTGTAGGGCAGCGTCCACCCCTTCGATTAAATACAGGGCTGAAATGTTGCATTTTTGCCCCATGCAAGTGCGACATTTTTCACAAAAGAAAACGAAACCCTTTCACAGTGCAGCATTTATTTTACAATCGAAGACAAAAAGACATTTTTGGGGCGAAAGGCATAACAAATGTAGCATTTTTTGGCACAAAAGAAAACACCATAAATTTGTTTCCCACAAAGATAAATCTAACCAACAAAGATAACTGTAACCTCAACGCGGAAGAAATATTTAATAAATTTGTATAAACTGTAAATTCCTTCTTGAAAGTTTACTAAAGTTTTGACGTAAATTTAGAACTCTTCTGAATAAAAATGGCCCAGCAGTGCGAGACGTGCAAAAGTAAAGTTGCTGGAGCTAAATTCGTGGCTTGTGGAGTGTGTAACATGTCATTTCACGTGCGATGTGCGGCTTCCAAGAATCCCGGTCTTACAGAATCTATGGTGGGGCTTATCAAAGCGAGCAAAGGTGGAATGATTTTCAAATGTTCTTCCTGCAGTACTTCTCAGGGAAGTCAATCTAATTCTTTATCGGATATTTCTGCGAAACTTGCTAGCTTGGAAACTAACCTGCAACAAATATCTAAGGTTGTGGCAGAGGATGTTATGTCAGAATTGAAATCCATCAAATCAGATATGATCAGTTATGTGGCAACGAGCAAAGAATCTGATGTTTTTTAAAAGCTAAAAGAAGTCAACTTGAAGCAGGGACCAATGGATTAAGAAAACAAATAAACAGAGGTGACATTCTGATAACACTGTGCAACAGTGAAAAAAATACACGGAATTTGATCTTTTTTTGTGTTTGTGTTATCTTTTGAGCTTTGGTGTGTTCTGGCACATATAGTAAAATTTTATGGCGAACATTTTTGTAGAACATTTCATCCCCTCTCTCCCCATTTTAAGGGGTGTTTTTTACGGGGCCTAAAATTACAGTTATGTGGGGGAGCTAGAGGGTTAAAATGTTCCACAAAAATATTGGTCTTAATATTTTCTATAAAGTTGCTGTACATGCCCTATACCAAAAAAAATATATTTTTGTTACATAACAGTGAAATATTTACATTTTTGGGGTACAATGTGGTTTTTTGAGCTATTTATGGTGCCTAGACACGTTCTAATATTTTTTCTTTATTCAGCATATTCTTAGCTACATTATTGCCAAACATAGTTAAGCGGTATCACCAAGTCTGAATTAGTTGTTGGACAAAAGCTGATGACACCTTTTTCGAGTGGCCACTGATTTTCAGAAACTTTGGGGGCCCATAAAAAAAATTGGTTATACTACCCTTTGATAGTATAATCGAACCTATACTGTCAAGTCCGTGTATTTTTCAAAACGTGTTCATTTGTTGCATAGTGTAAGTGAACTTCCTTGCTGATCATTCGCAGTGAACGGACGTGTTTATCACAGAGCGGATAGTTACCAGTACCTATTACGCAATAGCAAAAATCTGTACAAAGTCTGTAAGGCCTACATCGTAGTACCTATTACGGTCTAATACAGACAAAATAAAAATAAATTCTCTTGACGGGGATGCCTTCGTGTTCCGATGGAGCGCGGTTCCCCAATCGTCCGACTGTCCGTCCGTTGGTCTTGGCCAAAGCCGACCACACCAAAAATGGTGAAAATCTCCCCCAAGTACTCACAACAGGTGGTGCGGTGAGGGGGAAACGTCATGTCCGACCGTCAAAACGGAAGCACAATGAGCATCGTGTAGCGCTCAGAGTTTTGACGAAGTTGAAGGCTGTTGAAGTTTCGGCTCTTACCGAAAAACAAAAAGAGTCACTTACCTCGGCTAAAGGCGTCATAGATGCTTCTAAGGCCAATGAGTTGGCTGAAAGAGCCACAAATTCAGCTATGTTAACGGCTAATAAAGTAAAACGAATCAGATCACCTGATGAACCCCTGCCTTCGAAAAAGGCAAGAGGCCCTAATGTCACCATCAACAGGACACTCACCAAGCCCTTCAATGAAGTGGCGAAGGAGAGTCTAGTGATGGCTGTTATAGACAGAAGTAGTGAGGATGGATCCATCCTCAAGGACAAATGGAGTCATGTACAATCAGCCATTATGGCTCATTACCTCGATGTCCGTAGAGAAATGCCGGGCAAACCACTAATCTGCAACGATGCAGGATGGAATCAGGGGAGAGTAAAGCTCTTATATTTCGGTGATGCCAGATCAGTAGACCTGTATAAGGCTGCTCTGAGTCGAGCGGGTGAGGTGTGGCCGGGTGCCCAGTTGGATGTTGTAGAAAAAAACAACATCCCTAGTCACCCTAGAGCCATCACCTGGGTTACAGAAGAGCCCTCCAACCCGGCTGACATCTTAGAAATATTAAAAGATTCCAATCCTGGTCTGCCGGCCCATAATTGGAGAATCAGCAAGGTGGGTGAGGCGGATGGTAAAAAGCGGCAGGTCAATCTTATCCTAAACGCTGAATCCACCTCCCATATACAAAGTGCGAGTGCAACCCTACAATATGGCTTCGAGACTAGTAGTAGTAGTATTCTTTATTTTTTGAATAATAAAAATACATAAAGGCTATGACACTGGCACATTCGCCGTCTGTCATTTGACCAACAATTGTGTATGGATTAGTTAAAGTACATTCGATCTTATACTGATTTACATATTTCACTCTTAATTACAAATATTCAGAAATTATATAGTTTCTATAATTCATTGCATTTATTATATAATAGCTCAAATTGGTCCAGGACCCATAACATTCTCCATTTAATAAGGAGATCAGCTCATTTTCATCTACGTTAGATTTGCCCATATATCTGATCCTGAATTCTCTTAGAATTGGGCATCTTGCCATGAAATGAAACAATGTTTCATCTTCTTCTGTGTTACACAGAGTGCATCTTTTATCGTTTTCAGTTCGGAAGTTATTGGATTTTAGTCCCAACAAATCGCAGCGAGCTTTGAAAATTATAGATATTGTGCGTTGATCATATGATTCGCGCACATAGTTCTTTCCAACATTATAGTTTAAATTCTTGTAGAAACGTGATTCGCTATTTTTTGCTCGGTTTATCATTTTCTGTCTGTTACTGTGCTTTAGTTCTTCCAACAATTTTATTCGTTTGTAAAGCCAAATCGATTCAATTGTATCTGCTTCGAACTTTATATTAAACTCTCCTCCGATTTCGTTTGTATTCTTCGCCCAAAATATGTTTTTAGTTAATATTTGTCGAGAGAGTTGATGTGGTAATCTGTTTTGGTTCATTTTAAACAGTGTTTTAAAAATGTAGTTCATGTGTAATTCTAAACTGTAGAAGTGGCTCTCCTCTGCATCGGTTTCTAAATGTATAGCATAGTTGGGTGTAAAATCTGGCAATTTTAATATTCGTTTTATGAAGTATCGTTGTAACTTGTCTACTAATTCAAAATGTTCATATCCCCATACTTGTGCTCCATATGTTTGGATGGATCTACAGACGGCTTGGTATAACTTCCATTTTGATGATAATGCCATTTTATTTTTATTAAGAAACATATCCCACGTTGTGTTTATGCTACACTTAGCCATACTATTTCTTTTCTCGACATGCTTAGAAAAGGATAGTTTTGAGGACATTATTACACCGAGATAGCAATATTCATTCACTACCTTTATTGTGGTTTGATTATATTTCCAGCATTCCCGGTTTGATAGTTTGCCTCCTTTTCTAAAAACTAGCATTTGTGACTTATCCATGTTGACTTCCATTCCCCAATTGTTGCAATATAGTTCAAGATTGTTAATCATTTGTTGCATCACTGTGACATCATCCGCCAGAATTACAATGTCGTCAGCGTACATTAACAGTCTTATGTTTCGTTCACCGATGTTTAAACCTCCTCCAAGTTGGTCATGTAAATCATTTAAGTACATTATAAATAGTAAGGGCGAAAGTATACATCCTTGCTTTACACCAGAATATGTTTCAAAACTGTCCGACAGTTGAATTCCACTCCAGACTGAGGCAGTGGTGTGACTATATATAGTTTCGATCAAATTTAAAACTTTTGTAGATATTCCCATCAAGTGTAGTTTATACAGCAATCTTCTTCTTGGCACCTTATCGAAAGCAGCCTTGAAATCTACAAAAAACGCGTACACTTTTTTTCTTTCGTAGAATTTCAATTGTACTATAGCTGTCAGGTTATATATATTATCAACTGTAGAATAGTTTCTTCTAAAACCAGCTTGGTATTCGTTTAGAATATTGTTCTTTTCTATCCAATTTACAATTCGATCATTTATGATACCCATAAAGATCTTTGCTACACAATTAGAAAATGAAATACCTCTGTAGTTACTCGCTATATTCTGATCCCCCTTCTTATAGATCGGGAAGATCACACAATCATCCATCGATTTATCTCTTTGAGCATTTTCAAATATAAAATTGAAGACTTTAGTCATTTCTTCTAGAAACGAAATGGGTGCATTCTTGAAGAATTCATAAGGAACTCTGTCAATTCCTGGAGCTTTATTCTCTTTTGTATTTTTAAGGATTTTTTGAAGTTCGTTCACCGAGATTAGACCATCCAGATCTTCTTCCGCAATCCATATTGGGGCATATTGTATGTCTTCTGTTAATTGCGGTGGGTTCAATAATTTCTCAAAATATTCCTTGAACGTATCTGATGTGATTTCCACTCCTCGAATATATGGTTGACCTTTCACCTCTCTCACAAATTTCCACCAAGTTTTTGCATCTTTAATCTGGTTAATCTTTGTTATCAGCTCCGTGTCGTACTGTTGTCTCCTGGTTTTACATACTAGTTCATAAGTGCGTCTCGCTGCCAAGTAGTTTTCCTTGTTAGTTTGGTTATTATTTTTTCTATATATATTCAACTGCTTGAAGGAATTTGACCTAGCGTTAAAACATTCTATGTTAAACCAAGGAGTTTTGAAAATTGATTTTTTGTTGTTTGGTGATTGGTTTGGAACAGCCATTTTTATAATGTTGACCAATTTGTCTAACGTATCTATATTATTTGCGTTCTCTCTAATACGTTTGTCCAAATTTCTTTGGTATGCTGACTTTTTATTTTCTTTCCAGATTAATTTTGGTAACAAATTTAGTTTTTCAACTTCCATCTTTTCTTCATTTAAATTCAAACGAATATTTATTGGCATGTGATCCGACCATACTTTGTATTCAACCACAAATTCTTCTACGTGTTTTAAAAACTCCTGTGATACTGCGCATATATCGTTTACAGAACTTCCAACTGTGCTTATAAATGTAAACTTCCCTTCAATATCTCCAGTTGTTCGTCCATTGAGTACTGTTTTCCCATAATCACTCAGAAATTCCATAAGTTTTCTACCTTTTCCATTCTCAATTAAGTCTTGAGATTGTCTAGACTTAACACCCGCTGGAAAGCTAGCCTCATAAAAGTCTCCTATTTCCTGTTGAATGTTTCCGATTCGTACGTTCATATCACCAATTAGCACAGTGTTGGGTTCTGAATTTTCGTTGAAAAAAGTTTTTATATACTCAAACTCCTCATCCCAGTTCGCTCCTCTTATGTATACAGGAATTACATTAAAATTTGTGTTATTAATTTGAAGTCTTATTATATCAACTCCAACTGTACTTTCAAAACTATGCCTTAATCCAACTTCCTCAAGGTCCTTTCTCAATCCATATATACAGCCGCCACTAGGTCTACCATGTATACTTAAACGTTTGGCCGGTTTCCAATATAGGTTAAAATTAGGGAAATATTTTTTCCATTTATCTGAGTTTCCTTCTGCTACATGTGTTTCGATTAATATAAATATTTCATGTTTTATTACATATTCAAAAAAATCTGGGAACAGATACTTATTGGGCAATCCATGTACATTGTAAGAGATTATGTTTATTATTAAGTTTCTGTTTTGTTTCCCATTAATAGAAGATGAGTTGCTTTGTGACAATATATTCAGTTTTTTGAATTGATCTTAACTAGTATATTATTATAGTTTAAATCAAGGACAATTTCCTCCCCGTAAATATTTCGCAAAGCTTCTTCACCGCTCATTTGTCCGCATACAAGCACCTTGTTTCTATTCCAGGTAAATTGTTTTCCATCAATAATAAGTCTATCATCTCTGACTCCCACTCTTTTACTTTTGTTGACTCGTAAAATTTCTTTTCTAAGCATCAGCATAATGTTTTTGTCTCGCTTTCTTTCTGTGGATAGGGTTTTTTCTACATATATAGAAGTTCCCGCTAAGTTTTTGGTATGATTTATAACTTCAATGACATCTGATCTCGACTTAAACTCCACCATCACCGCCATTTTTCCTCCATTCTCAAATAACTTTTTCGAGTCTTCTATATCGATGTTACTACTCATTTTTAGATTCTCCTTCATAGCGTGCTTAACTGCTGCAAAGCAAGAATTTTGTTTTTTCAAGCCCTTGAAAATCAGCTTCTTCTTACATATATCTTCTTCAAGTTGCCGTAAACGATTCCTGTCTTCATTATGATTTTGTTTTAGATGTTGAAGCTCTTCTTTTAGATTCTTGTTTTCTTCAGATAGTCTGTTGACTTCGTTCTTTACTTCATTGATGTGACCTTTAATATCTATTAAGTCCTCTTTTGTTGGTAAGTTTCTTAGTTTTTCATCAAGAAGCGTAGACATCGAACCTTGAATCATTCCCATAAGCTCGGTTATGGACATCTTCCCCACTTCATTCTGCTTTTCCGGGGTCAATTCATTATGTTTCCTTTTTGTAGATTGACTTTCGGTTCTCCCTATATGGGATGTTGTAGGAGTATTAACTTCATCTTGGTACAGCATACTTCTAGGCATTTATGATTTCACCCTATAACAGTTTCGGTATGTGGTGTGATATGGCAACACCAAGCATTGACAGTATAACACTGTACAGGTTGTTCAATCTGGTATCACACAGCAGATGTTTGCCAGAGAGAGATGTTCTATTTACCTTTTTGTGCTGTTCTAATAATTGAGTGACACGACTTTCCAGTCTATTTTTGCCAAAAAAATATAATTTTTGGTTTTAAAAATTACGGCTTTGTCACTGATGGCTCCTTATTGTCCACAACCCTGTATCAACTCTTGTGTGTGGCAGGATTCTGGAGGATTCCCACACGGTTCCAGCGCCTATCAATTGGATATACCGTGGCTTGTTTACAATTTTGTGGAGCGTAAGTAAAATCACGTCTGGCCGTCTGTCCGAATGTACACTATAGTCTTGAAGATATACAAGCAGGATATAGCTCCCACTGCAGAAGGTGAGTCGTCCACCGTGGCACTTTCTGGAAGTGCGGAGGTACCCACGCCTATTATTTCTGGTGACTCCAACTCTAACAGAAGATCTGTAACGTCCTTCTCTGAGGACAAAATCTCTACTTCGGACACAGAGAGGCTGACGGGAGTCTCCGGACTCTTTGACGCATCTGGCTGGGACATGCTTCTCGACGATACGGACGAAGAGTTCGATAACACCCTTGTCGGGGTGGATGTTAATCTGTCAATTACCAATGATGGTAAGAATTCTACAGATTAACCTCCATCACGCTAAAGCAGCCTTAGCGGCTCTATTGCTGCGCCTGTCCACAGGTGCAGTAGACATCGTCCTGATACAGGAGCCCTACGTAGTGGGAGGAAGGGTGTGCGGTATTAGGACACCCAACTTTAAACTGCTTGTGGCCAACTGTGAAGGCACTACAAGAACCTGCATTTTGGCCAGGAAAGATCTAAGTATCTTTCTCCTGACTAATTTAAGTGGTAAAGACCAAACAGCTGCTAGCCTGGAGATCGGTAATCGCATATATTGGGTGGTCTCCAGCTACTTGCCTTATGAATCTGTAGTACCGACTGCTCTATTCAGGGAAGTAGTAGAAGAAGCAACGTCTGACGAGCTCGAGCTGATTATTGGCGCAGACACGAACGCTCATCATACTATCTGGGGTAGTACGGATATAAACAATAGGGGTGATTCGCTTCTTGACTTTATTCTAACTACCAACCTTAGTATTTGTAACATAGGTAATAAACCGACCTTCACAACTAAAGACAGACAAGAAGTACTCGACGTAACGTTTGCTACTGACCGGCTGTCAGACAAAATTATTGGGTGGAATGTACTGGACGACCACTCATTCTCAGATCACCATTATATTGAGTTCAAACTCAAGAAAAAAGCGGCTAAACCCGCCGTCCACAGAAATGTAAGGAAGACAAAGTGGCATCTGTATGAGAAGAATTTCAAGAAAGTCCTCAACTCTAAACTTCTGTACGAACCGAATGACAAAGCCGGTCTGGATAATCTGGTCGATCATATCACCATATCATTCAATAGATCCCTTGAAGAAGCCTGTCCAAAAACAAGGTACAAGGGTAAAACTAAACCCCAATGGTGGACTTCTGAGCTAACGGCTATGAAAAAGACCTGCAACAAGCTATTCAATAAGGCTAAATCTACTGGGGTCGCTAATGATTGGGATGCCTATAAAGAGCAACTCAAGATCTATAAGAAGGAGCTTAGAAAGGCGCATAGACGCTCTTGGTATACCTTCTGTGGTGAAGTTGAAAAGGTATCCGACACCGCTAGGCTGAGGAAGATATTATCTGCTTCACCCTGTACAGTGGGATATTTACAGGATGAGGCAAATAACTGGACCAAAAACAGCGAGCAGTCGCTCAATGTACTGCTCGACACACATTTCCCGGAGAACTCTGTAACAGAACCCGAGGATCAGCAGGACCAACAAGAGTGCGAGTGGACTGCGAGCGTCGCTAGCTTCTTGACTGAGAGATCCAGAATAAGCTGGGCTATTAACAGCTTTGAGCCCTTCAAGTCACCTGGACCAGATGGCATCACTCCAGCAGAAATGCAGAAAATGTTAAAGTACATTATCCCCTGGCTGGAGAAAATTTATGTAGGCTGTATCAGGCTTTCATACGTCCCGAATTGATGGAGGGATACCAAAGTGGTATTCATACCTAAAGCGGGAAAGATATCACACACTAGGCCAAAAGACTTCAGACCAATTAGCCTATCCTCCTTCCTATTGAAAGGTCTGGAAAGACTTTTAGATCATTTCATTAGGGAAAACCGGGATACAAAACTCCTGTCGGGGAACCAACATGCCTACAATAAGGGCAAGTCTACAGAATCAGCCCTGCACGAACTTGTTAGCACTATCGAATCGTCCCTGCATTTCAAGGAATTCACCATGGTGGCATTTCTTGACATAGAAGGGACTTTTAACAACATTCACTCAGATGCGGTAATTGCGGCACTCTCACATCTAAAAGTTAACATTAGTTTGATTAGACTAATTCAAAGTCTGCTCACCAGAAGACGCATAACAGCATGTCTAGGGTCCACAACTCTAACAAGGTATGTAAACAGAGGGACCCCGCAAGGAGGAGTATTGTCTCCACTAATTTGGAACCTAGCGGTGAATGAAATCCTGCTAGATCTAGAACGTTGTGGCTGCAAGGTCGTGGCATATGCGGACGACGTGGCAATCGCAGTGAGTGGCAAATTCGTAAACGTCCTCAGAGACATCCTACAGGTGGCTCTGAACAAGTTGGCTAGATGGGCCAGAAGCAGCGATTTGGGCGTTAACCCCAACAAGACAGAATTGGTTCTCTTTACTAGGATGAATAATGTCCCACGTGTGGACCCTCCACCTCGGATAAATGGAACAGATCTAGTCTTTTCTGAAAGTGCAAAATTTTTAGGAATAATTCTAGATAGGAAAATGTTATTTAGACTTAACGTATTGGAACGTGTAAGGAAGGCCAACGTCGCCTTATATTCCTGCAAAAAGGCTGTAGGGTCGCGGTGGGGACTCTCTCCTAAAATCGTCCACTGGATATATATAGCAGTAGTTCGTCCAATACTGTTATACGGTATTGTGGTATGGTAGACGGCAACTGACAAACTAACCATTACCAACCTACTAACAAAGGTTCAGATAACTGCCTGCCTGAGCATAAGCGGAGCCTTAAGGACTACAGCGACCGAGTCTCTACAAGCCCTACTCCATATACTGCCGATTAATATTGTGGCGAGACAAGTTGCAACCAAAGCGGCAATAAGATTAAACTGCCTATCAATGTGGAGGTACAAGAACTATGGCCACATGAGGATATCAAAGTGTAGTGCTATGGTAACCGACCGAGTGGACTATTTACCAACTGTGTACACCTTCGAGAGAAATTACATCACTATGAGATGAATGGGTCGGAAGAATACCAGGTAATAGAAACCATCTCCACTTTTACACGGATGGTTCGAAGCTTGATGAAAAGGTTGGCTTCGGAGTACACTGTGAAGAACTTAGTCTGGATATAGCTCACAGACTACCAGATACCTGCAGTGTCTATCAAGCCGAAATAATGGCAATATGGGAAGTCGCCAAGTGGCTGAGTCGCAACATAGTAACCAACACTGGCGTTGTCATTTACTCGGACAGCCAGGCTGCCATCAATTCTCTGGAGGCAACATCCCTAAATTCACAAACAGCCCACGACTGCCGCAGATCTCTTAACGAGATGGCTAGCAGTTTAATATACACCTCATATGGGTGCCTGGGCATAGGGATATCCCGGGGAACTGCAAAGCCGATGAACTTGAAAGGAAAGGGACGACATTACAAATTCTCGAAGAATTTGCATATATTGGTGCGCCACTATCCACGTGCAAGCTTTGGCTTAGGCAAGAGGCAATCAGGCAGTCCAACGAGAGATGGGCAGAAATCGGCACCTGCAGGGTAGCTAGACAAATCTGGCCAAGGTATGACCTGAGAAGGTCAAAATATCTCCTCGCACTAGAGAGGAAACGATTGTCTACGTTAGTACAGGTTCTGACGGGACACTGCTTGATCGGCGAACACGCCAAAAGATTGGGTATTGACTCCAATGACTTCTGCCGAAGCTGTGGAGATGAGGAAGAAGTGGAGAGCATTCAGCACTTGCTTTGCGACTGTCCCGCTTTGAGTAAACGACGACTGGACATACTGGGGTCGGCCTTTTTAGGCAGCCTAACAGATCTTTCCAGTACTGATATTCGTACTATCGATAAATTTATATATCAAACAGGTTGGTTTCGATGAGGGGCATTTCAGCCCGTGGTAACACTAGGGACCTAAACTGGTCTATGTGAGCTTGTAAAAAAAAATACGGCTGCCACCTTAACCTAAACCTAAAGTGAACTTCCATCTGATCTCTCCGTCGCTGCTTTGCACAATGTTGTTGTTAAAATTGGTGGTATTCTCAACGTTGAAATTCAGCAGTACGACATAAATATGTGTGTGAAGATAAATTCCGAATTTAACTAGCAGAGACACAAACCACCCCTTTTAACAGAGCTCTGTAAACGACTTAACAGAGCTCTTCTCAAAAGTTAGAATATTTCGAATTTGGAGGAAGTAGGTCCACTGGCCGCCGTGTCTACATGGAACATTATATTTGACATTATTATGTACCGTTGGAAAGATCTTCTCAACAGCTATCATAATGTTTAATCATATTATTCAAAAGTCATTCAGCAAGAGTGCAATAATCTTAAAACTTCACCCCTTGAAATTGGACGAAATACGTCCTCTGTTGGCATTTGAGAAGTTGTCCCATATATTCATATATACCATTGGAAAGCTCTACTAGAGAGCTACTATTATTATTTCTTATATTATTAAAAAATCATCAGGGAAAGATGTGGTGGACATAACAGTTCTCCAGAATTTGGGATGAAGTGCGTCCATTGTCCAGTGTGGCCATTTGGGAAATTCTCCCAGATATTCATATACATCATTGGAAAGCTCTACTAGAGAGCTACTAAATGGTGAAATAATTTTATTAAAAAGTCATCAGGGAAAGATGTGGTGGACATAACAGTTCTCAAGAATTTGGGATGAAGTGCGTCCATTGTCCAATGTGGCCATTTGGGAAATTCTGCCAGATATTGATATACATCATTGGAAAGCTCTACTAGAGAGCTACTAAATGGTGAAATAATATTATTAAGAAGTCATCAGGGAAAGATGTGGTGGACGTAATAGTTCTCAAGAATTTGGGATGAAGTGCGTCCATTGTCCAATGTGGGCATTAGGGAAATTCTCCCAGATATTCATATACACCATTGGAAAGCTCTACTTGAGAGCTACTAAATGGTGAAATAATTTTATTAAAAAGTCATCAGGGAAAGATGTGGTGGACATAACAGTTCTCAAGAATTTGGGATGAAGTGCGTCCATTGTCCAGTGTGGCCATTTGGGAAATTCGTAATGGATACTGAAATAACAATGAACTATAATTATGAACAGTGTAATATAATCGCGGATGAAATGACTGGTAATATTGGACCAAATAAGGCGAACACCCATGAAACTCCTGTTGCTGAAACTCCTTCCACGTACTCTGTATTATACGATTCAAAAGAAGTAATGGATACTGAATTTAAAATGAACAATAATTATGAACAAAGTAATTTCATCACGGAGGAAAGGACAGGTAATATTGGGCCAGATATGGCGAACATCAATTTCACAGACAACAACGATTATATAATTTTTGATTCAGACATAGAAATGATAGAAATTTTATAAGATAAACCTATTCAAGTAGATGTTTCAAATGCAACATTCCAATGTATCAATTCCACGGACATATTTGATGAAAATATTGAATTGACTTCCACAAGAAACACCGAACCGAACGAAATAAGTTTTTTGGAAGTAACAAAAGAATCTAATTCAGATTTAGACCAATACGTAGTATTCAGAAATAAAATAAAACCACAAAGATATCCAAATCAACACATCGAACTTATACCAAAAACAAGCTGCGCAAAGTTAAAACAAGAAAGTGAATGCCAGTATTCAAAAATTGATTTTAATATAGCTTTCACAGCTAAGGAAGAAATTTTTATTACTAATCAATTAACATTGGAAGCCATTTTTAAAATTATTAGAGGATTTAATAAGAAAAAAGTTTGAAGTATTCAATAATTCGTGCCCTATAAATTACTGTGGACACAAGCTGAATGAAAAAAAATGGTAGTTCAGTTATATGCAAAATGTCTTTATTTTACCGATGGTTGTACCAAGTACAAGTTCATTATTGAGCTAGCTAACAGACCGTATAATGTCACGTCATACGCAAGTACTACGGACTTTGTGCATACAATTCCTGCCAAAAGACATCAATTAAGAGGTCTTCGTAGAGATGTAGCAAAAAAAGAGATCGTTAATTTAAAGGCAACAAATTGGAGAAATCAGAAGCTTTATTTACAATCAAAGCATCTTAAGCAGGTTGGTAACGACCAGAATGTTTTATCGAAAGATGCAGCCCGTAAACTAAAATGTGAGCCAATAAGAGCATTGGATAGAGATCCAGATAGCCACATAGATGTGTGCAAAATGTACAATGATAAAAATTGGAAGGACTATATAGCTAACGTTTCATTACCACAGGAATTATATTTAATTTCGAAAAGGCAGATAAGCATTTTACATGCTAAAAACAACTTTCTTTTAAAAATGAGCAGAAATAGACTATTTTTCGATGCCACTGGAAGCATAATTAAAAAATATGAAAAAGACTCCAAGCGAGTTTTTTTGTACTCATTGGTTGCACATATACCCAACGGCCGGAAAAAAGGGGAATATTGCTTCCAGTGGCAGAGGCATTTTTATCTAGCCATTATGCTAATAGTGTCATTCGGTTTCTATTATATCTTGAAACTTTCTGTGTTGAAAATTGCATTCGATGGCCAATTAGCAGGAGAATTTGCACAGATTGGAGTTCAGTTCTCATAAATGCTGTTTTAAAGGCGATGAATTGTTGCACTATGGAACAATATATTTCTCAATGCTATGAGTTTTGTACAAACAATAAAAGACAATAGTGGTAGTGCAGATATGCTGTGCTCACTTTATCAGAATTGTGGAAAAGGATATAAAAGTCTGTATTCAAGATGACACACTATACAGTTTTTTCAAATATCAGCTATTTAGAACTTTAAGTTATAGCAGCTATATAGAATTTAGTATTTGGTTAAAACATTTTCTTACGATACTACTAACACCAGCGAAAACACAAAGTAAAGGAATCCTTAAATGTATTGGAAAATTTTATAGAAATTAATGTAGATGGCGATGAGGCAAGTTTAAAATCATCGGCCCAAGCTTCATATTTAAGTGCATCTTATAAAATTAGTCCTTTTATAACGACGGAATAAAAATATTGGAAGATATTAAAGCGGACACAAGAGAAGGCAACGAAACTAACATATACTATTCCCAAAAATTTGCCGATGTGGTAATAAAAAAATATGTTCCATACACACCACTGTGGACAAATGTAGTAGGCGCTTTTGTGGACAAAAAAAGAACACGCATTTCCAATAGTCCAGCTGAAGGATATTTTCATATAACAAAAAACCACACACTTGATGGCAAACGTAATGTGAGACCTTGCGATTATGTAAGAGTCTCAACCATATATTCCCAGGCTAAATTATCAGAAGCCGAAGATATTTTAAATAATACTGAAATTAAAGAGCCAATTGCGGAGCCAAAAATTAAAAAAATTAAGATGGAGGAAGAGCAGTGGAAAAGAACTCCTAAACATGTGAAATCGACAATTTCAAAAGAAATGATCTTAATAGAACTCTTAAGAGATTTACCACGAAATGCACCTAAAGAAAGATACATTTTTTTGAAATTTCAAAATATTCACATACAAGTAAAGAGTGAAAGTATTGAACCTGCTATAGTTGATTTAAATGAATTTGACAACTTGATCAAAGACATTGAATTATTCAGCAGCGTCATCGATATGTTCATCGAAGTAACAATTTACATGTCCAAAAAAATGCGTATTCAATGTGCTGAGCTAGCGGAGTCATTTTTTGAATAAAAATAATGAAGACAATAACAATAATAAATCAAAAAAAATCAGAAGAAAAACCGATACCAAAAATTCTTCTTCAATCATACCACCACATATTTATACCTGTCCATGAACCAGGACATTATACGCTGGTTTATATAAATACCATTGAAAAGACATTTTCGTATTTAGATCCCCTGGGGGAAAATATATCGCATGTAAAAAAACGTTTAAAAATATTTGAAAACAAAACGAAAAATTGTGAATATAAACCTAAACTGATACCACATAGGAAACAATCTGACAATTGTAATTGCGGGGTATTTGTGTGTCAGTTCGTGGAGGCACTACTTCACGATAGAGATTTAAATATCATTGAAAGTGCCAACAAGTATAGGCAAAAAATAAAATCTATTTTAATAAAAAAATCGTGTGATATGTCCACAGTGTGTTTACACTGCGGAATTTACTGCGATAATGAGAATGTATGCAGCAATTGCGACCGGCCTTCTTGCGAGGGATGTTTCACATATTATTACAAAAAACTTCCTAAATTTTAAACATGCATATTTGCTCTACTATTGGGAACGTAAAATATACATAAGTTATATGTAAGAGCCAATAAAGGTAACAGTTATATCGATACCTCCATTCTAAAACATGCTAAGTCCACTTAGCATGTTTTTGGGGATATTGCATTTTTAATTTCTAAATATTCCAAATTATATTCGATGAAAAATTGGTGTTTATCCGTCAACCCAATCGAAAATTATTCACAAAACAGTACCGGTTATTCGATTTTCATTATAAAGAAATTCCACACAAATTTAAAAAAATCGTCAAACTTTCATCGCCTCTCCTGATAAACTACCTTTTTATACCCTCCACCATAGGATGGTGGGTATATTCATTTTGTCACTCCATTTGTAACACCTCTAAATATTGATCTGAGACCCCATAAAGTATATACAATATTCTTAATAGTCGTAAAATTCTAAGACGATTTAGCCATGTCCGTCCGTCTGTTAGAATCACGCTACAGTCCGTAATAATAGAGCTAGATGGCTGAAGTTTGGTATAGATACTTCTTATAGCTGCAGGTAACTTGGGATTGAAAATGGGCGATATCGGTCCATATTTAGATATAGCTCCCATATATAGCATCTGACTTGTTGTGATCCCTACTGTTCTTATCTCCTATATTTTTTGTGTGTTTTCGGTGTTATTTTCTTTAGGTTTGAGTTATTTTGTTTGGTCACATCCTATCCATGGTGGAGGGTATATAAGATTCGGCATGGCCGAACTTAACGCTTTTACTTGTTGTACTTACATAGTTTAGAATGGAGGTATCGATATGTAAGAGCAAGTTTTTTTCTTTATTGTGTCCTATAGTTTAAATTCAATTAGCTAGTTTTTGACTAAAAATATACTATAGAAAGGTTTATATTTTTTAAATCATAAGAAGTTGGAAGCAAATACACTTGTTGTGGTCCACTTTGACAAGCTGTATCACTTTATATACTTTTCTGTAAGCTATCCTATCCCCTGAAGAAGGTAGTAGTTGTAAACAAATTACCTATGTTCTGTTTTAATTTTTTTATGCAATGTACTACTTAAATCAGTGTATGGGTTATCTCTTAGAAGAAGTAAAAGTTATAATCCAGGGTATTAAAGGAAATCACAAAAAGATTACTTGCTTCCTATTTCTTACGATTTTTATACAGAAATTATTAATTTTTCTATAGTATTTTTCGTCCTAGCCACATAATTGAATGTATGCTAAATCAGGTCGCCTGCAGGTATGAAAAAAGTTACCAAATGCAAGGCGAAATATTAAAGCACATATGGTGACAATTGCAGAGACGTTTTGATTTTTTTCGAGCCCCCGAAATTGGTCCAAAATCGTTTTAAATTGTTTTCAATCGTTTTTTTTTTGCTTGATGACACATGCGATTTATATTATGGTTATTCACTTTTTTGCGGCAAATGCTCATCGAACCACAGTGTAGGGCAAGCAAAAATAGGAAGAACGCTTTTACTTTTTTAAAAATTTCGATTTTCAAATTTAAAAAAATAATAGTACTATGTTTCTTAATAAATTTGTCATTTAGTTTTTATGATATGGTGGTTTTAAATGACTGTCTACGCCAATTTTTTTTATTATTTTTAAACACACAAAATTATTGATACCAAATAAAATTGGTTTGATCATTAGTAATTGCATTTGGTGCTGAAGGATTTTGTACAATTTTTAAAATGTAAAAGCATGCCCTACACGGTAATATCATGAGCAATTTGATATTCTAAAAATTAAAAAAAAATAGCAAAAATGTCAAAATAATGTATATATCTCTGTGGAGGTCTCGACGAGTGCTACAATTGTTTTATACATGTTACTAATGTAGAATAAATTTTTTTGATTCTAACTAGGATACTCTCCCGGCTTCAAGACCATTTTGTTTCTATATTATTATAGAAACAAGTATTTTATACATGGCGGTGTATAAATATGTATTAAAAATTGGCAGCACACATACTGGATCATGATTTCTGAGCCGTGACACTCGTTATCAACAGTTCTGCTGCAATTGTATGGGAGATACGGAGCTCTATATGGTTGACTGCAATTGTATGGGAGATAGAGCTCCGTATCTCCCATACAATTGCAGCAGAACTGTTGATAACGAGTGTCACGGCTCAGAAATCATTCGGTTTCTATTATATCTTGAAACTTTCTGTGTTGAAAATGGCATTCGATGGCCAATTAGCAGGAGAATTTGCACAGATTGGAGTTCAGTTCTCATACGGGTCTGTTCTGTAATCACGGCGATTTGTAATCACGGTGATTTTAAAACCTCCGGCGACTTAACATCACTTTTGGAGTTCGAAATCACCCGAACATATTTCGAACCATTTTTTTTGGGAGGCTATGAATAATAAACCGGGCGATTTCGAACTCCCACAGTGATTGTAAGTCGCCGGTGATTTTAAAATCACCGTGATTTCAAATCACCTTGCTACAGAACAGACAAGATAAATGCTGTTTTAAAGGCGATGAATTGTTGCACTATGGAACAATATATTTCTCAATGCTATGAGTTTTGTACAAACAATAAAAGGCCTACAATAGTGGTAGTGCAGATATGCTGTGCTCACTTTATCAGAATTGTGGAAAAGGATATAAAAGTCTGTATTCAAGATGACACACTATACAGTTTTTTCAAATATCAGCTATTTAGAGCTTTAAATTATAGCAGCTATATAGAATTTAGTATTTGGTTAAAACATTTTCTAACGATACTACTAACACCAGCGAAAACACATAAAGTAACGGAATCCTTAAATGTATTGGAAAATTTTATAGAAATTAATGTAGATGGCGATGAGGCAAGTTTAAAATCAGCGGCCCAAGCTTCATATTTTGGTGCATCTTATAAAAATAGTCCCTTTTATAACGACGGAATAAAAATATTGGAAGATATTAAAGCGGACACAACAGAAGGCGACGAAACTAACATATACTATTCCCAAAAATTTGCCGATGTGGTAATAAAAAAATATGTTCCATACACACCACTGTGGACAAATGTAGTAGGCGCTTTTGTGGACAAAAAAATAGCCAATAGTCCTGCTGAAGGATATTTTCATATAACAAAAAACCACACACTTGATGGCAAACGTAATGTGAGACCTTGCGATTATGTAAGAGTCTCAACCATATATTCCCAGGCTAAATTATCAGAAGCCGAAGATATTGTAAATAATACTGAAATTAAAGAGCCAATTGCGGAGCCAAAAATTAAAAAAATTAAGATGGAGGAAGAGCAGTGGAAAAGAACTCCTAAACATGTGAAATCGACAATTTCAAAAGAAATGATCTTAAATAGAACTCTGGCAAAGTTAAGAGATTTACCACGAAATGCACCTAAAGAAAGATAAATTTTTTTGAAATTTCAAAATATTCACATACAAGTGAAGAGTGAAAGTATTGAACGTGCTGTAGTTGTTTTAAATGAATTTGACAACTTGATCAAAGACATTGAATTATTCAGCAGCGTCATCGATATGTTCATCGAAGTAACAATTTACATGTCCAAAAAAATGCGTATTCAATGTGCTGTGAGCTAGGGGAGTCATTTTTTGAAAAAAATACTACCAATAAAAATAATTAAGACAATAATACCAACAACAATAATAAATCAAAAAAAAAATCAGAAGGAAAACCGATACAAAAAATTCCTCTTGAATCATACCACCACATATTTATACCTGTCCATGAACCAGGACATTATACGCTGGTTTATATAAATACCATTGAAAAGACATTTTCGTATTTAGATCCCCTGGGGGAAAATATATCGCATGTAAAAAAACGTTTAAAAATATTTGAAAACAAAACGAAAAATTGTGAATATAAACCTAAACTGATACCACATACGAATCAATCTGACAATTGTATCTACTTCACGATAGATATTTAAATATCATTGAAAGTGCCAACAAGTATAGGCAAAAAATAAAATCTATTTTAATAAAAAATTCGGATGATATGTCCACAGTGTGTTTACACTGCGGAATTTACTGCAATAATGAGAATGTATGCAGCAATTGCGACCGGCCTTCTTGCGAGGGAAGTTTCACATATTATGACAAAAAACTTCCTAAATTTGAAAAATGCATATTTTGCTCTACTATTGGGAACGTAAAATATACATAAGTTATATGTAAGAGCCAATAAAGGTAACAGTTATATCGATACCTCCATTCTAAAACATGCTAAGTCCACTTAGCATGTTTTTGGGGATATTGCATTTTTAATTTCTAAATATTCCAAAATATATTCGGTGAAAAATTGGTGTTTATCCGTCAACCCAATCAAAAATTATTCACAAAACAGTACCGGTTATTCGATTTTCATTATAAAGAAATTCCACACAAATTTAAAAAATTCGTCAAACTTTCATCGCCTCTCCTGAAAAACTACCTTCTTATACCCTCCACCATAGGATGGTGGGTATATTCATTTTGTCACTCCATTTGTAACACCTCTAAATATTGATCTGAGACCCCATAAAATATATACAATATTCTTAATAGTCGTAAAATTCGAAGACGATTTAGCCATGTCCGTCCGTCTGTTAGAATCACGCTACAGTCCGTAATAATAGAGCTAGGTGGCTGAATCCCCTATCCCCTGAAGAAGGTAGTAGTTGTAAACAAATTACCTATGTTCTGTTTTAATTTTTTATGCAATGTACTACTTAAATCTGTGTATGGGTTATCTCTTAGAAGAAGTAAAAGTTATAATCCAGGGTATTAAAGGAAATCACAAAAGGATTACTTGCTTCCTATTTCTTACGATTTTTATACAGAAATTATTAATTTTTCTATAGTATTTTTCGTCCTAGCCACATAATTGAATGTATGCTAAACCAGGTCGCCTGCAGGTATGAAAAAAGTTACCAAATGCAAGGCGAAATATTAAAGCACATATGGTGACAATTGCAGAGACGTTTCGATTTTTTTCGAGCCCTCGAAATTGGTCCAAAATTGTTTTCAATCGTTTTTTTTTTGCTTGATGACATGACACATGCGATTTATATTATGGTTATTCACTTTTTTGCGGCAAATGCTCATCGCACCACAGTGTAGGGCAAGCAAAAATAGGAAGAACGCTTTTACTTTTTTAAAAATTGCGATTTTCAAATTTAAAAAATAATAGTACTATGTTTCTTGATAAATTTTTGATTTAGTTTTTATGATATGGTGGTTTTAAATTTTGCAAAATATAATTTTTTATTTTAAGGGTATAAATCCGCTTTATATACAAAACTATATGACAGATTCTGGATCAAATAACAGATTTTTGATCACCACACAAATATTATTAGATGACTTTATTTGCATGACTGTCTACGCCAATTTTTTTATTATTTTTAAAACACAAAATTATTGATACCAAAAAAAATTGGTTTGATCATTAGTAATTGCATTTGGTGCTGAAGGATTTTGTACAATTTTTAAAATGTAAAAGCATGCCCTACACGGTAATATCATGAGCAATTTGATATTCTAAAAATTTAAAAAAAATAGCAAAAATGTCAAAATAATGTATATATCTCTGTGGAGGTGTCGACGAGTGCTACATTTGTTTCATACATGTTACTAATGTAGAATACATTTTTTTAATGAAGCATTCTCTTTCCGTAATTTCTATTCCCAAATTTTTGAAAACTAAATTTATAGGATTAAAACCCATGAACATTTTGCTTTGGTGTATACATTTTTTTCAAGAACTTTAAAGTTATACATGTAGAAAATATTCATGCAAAGAATATTTGTATTTACGTAAATAATTTTTTACTGGTGTGGCTATTGCTTCGTAAACGAATAATAATAAGTAATTTTAGAGAAGGGTTTTGGTAGGAATTGGTCTGTTTTTTGGTGTTTGTGTTAAGATTTGAGCTTTGGTGTGTTTTGACGCATATTATAAAATTTTATGGGCAACATTTTTGTAGAACATTTTATCCCCGCTTCCGCTTAAGGGAGTTTTTATAATTTTTTAAAATAGTGCCAAAAAAAATACCTTTACCGGGGGAGCTGAAGGGTTAAAATGTTCTTCATAGTGTTTTAATTAATATAAATAAATAATGCTGAACACATCCTACACCTAAAATTTTAGGATCACAAGCTGTTTTAAATTAAAATGTAAATGTGGTTTAATCATATATAAAATATTGCTCAATTTTGAGTGTAGAATTTTATTATAATATGCATAAGGGTTCTTATGGAATATGTGTATATTTGATGAAATTGGTATGGTTTTTTCACATTCCCAAAGTATTTAGTTTCTATCAGTAAAACTCTCCTATAAAAATTAAAAAAAAATCTCAATCTTCACATAGATCGAACATTGGACAAGAAATCGATCCATTTACTATCAAAGGTTATTAAGATATTCCATTACGAAGATCTTTTTCCATGTTTTTAGTTCCGAAAGATTGTATAAAACAACAAATGATTATAAAAATTAATTATTTCAAGACCGTATGATCTTTATTTGGCTTAAAGCAAATTGGTTGCCATAGAAATGATTTAAGAATTTGAACAGTTTTCCATATTTTTTTTAATTTAGTAGTACAAGAAGCCTTCGAAAAAATAATCACAGTGGAATATTTTGAAAATGTTAAAACACGTTTGTAACAAATGACTGGGGTTTTATTGCCCAATGTTCGTTTTATGAGAAAATTGAGGACAGACAATTTTGTAGAAGAAAAATCTGATTTATAAAATCAGATTGCCGTCGACGGTAATTGAACAATAACATGAACGAAGTATCTTTGGAATATACATAACATTTCCAAATTTCCATTGTCAATACCAGATTTGTGTAAATTATGAAGTTAGTGTAATAAGTGGCTATTGGCTTCTGTGGGAATATTTTGAAATGCACGCTGGATTGTGTCCTGTCTAATGTTTTCCAATATTTTAGGTCTTTTAAAAAAACGTTTACGATGTATTAAAATAAGCTTTTATTTCTTTACCATCTTCACAAGTTTCCTAGTAAAACTTCAGTGGTGCGGTTAGGAGAAATTATGACCTATTAATTTAGTTGAATTATTTTTGGTTTGACTACTTATATTATTTTTTGGTTTCAAAATTCCTTTTTCTTACTGTTTATGTGCCTTGAGCAGTTATTAAAATTCTATTCCTTCCTAATTTGGATTTGAATCCTTATACATTGAACTTCATTTATATTACCATAAATTTTACGCCACTAGTTAAATTAAATTAATTTTGTTAGAGATAAATGCATTTTCCAGTTAATGCCATATCGCCGAAATCTGTATTTGGAAAATTAAATATTTTTGGTCTAGTAACGCTTTTTTTTTGAATTTGTATGAGTCATTTAATTTGTATGTACATAAAATGACCCCTTACAGCTCAAAAATTAAATTATTAATTTTAAATTATTTTCCGCTAATATTATACAAAATAAATGTATCTGTTATTTTCCGAAAGATCAACTTTAATTTTTTTATACTAACTAAAATATGCTACTTTGAATTTAATACACCGTGCGCGTTGTATTTAAGCTCTTTGGAAACACTGTTCTAACGGTGGTTTACGAAAAAAACAAAAGCAATCTGGAAGCTGAAGCTTTTCTTCAGGCTTAGCAACAATTTTAAAGGCGACAAGTTAATGTTTTTTTAATAGTTCAAAAACAACCTCACCGACTGTAACGACCGTTACCCCAAAAACACAAAAGTTAATTTTTTCGTAATTCATTCAAACGATTTAATTTTATAGTAGCGGAAAATAAGGGCCTGTTTCTGTAACTTATTTTCGTTCGTCTACGGCGAACGATCAAAAATCACTCAATTATTCCGAGAAATCTATAAGTCACAGCAGTTTATAATTCGGTGTGTCTATAGAAAAGCACGTATAAAGCTCATACCTAAAATATTTTTAACCAGGTAAGTAAGATGAAGAATTTTGTAAGGCCAAATAAGCATCAAAATCCTATTTTGTTTTTTAAATTTTTTTTGAGGCTTATTGGCAAAAAAAACGAAGACTGGATCAAAAAAGGTGATGACGGACGAACGCCAATGTCAGTAACGAAAAAACAAACGCGAACGCATAAGAAAATTTCGTGAAAAAAAAAAACAAAAAACGTTTAACCTTTCGAAATGTAACGTCCGTTACTTTTTAAAAAAAAAATTTTTTGTTGCTAATTTTCTTTGGTTTAAAAATAAACGAATTCCTTAAACAAAAGATTTCAAAGAATTTAATCAGATTTTGTACTTGACACATCCTGTGCAAAATTTTAGAATACATGATGTTTGTTTCCGAAATTTAAAATCAGCGCATTTATAAAGGAACGACCGTTACTTTTTTAATGGTCTAAAAAATTATTGAAATTAAATTTTTTATGAATATTTTCGGTTGCTACCGATGCTTGAACTTTCGTAAGTCCAAAATTAAGCAATCCTTGTGACAAAATTGCTTACATTGCAATTTTATTTAAAAAATCTTCGAAAATCTGTAACGACCGTTACTTTGGAAACACCCATAAATAAACGTCTCGCAGTGGACATTAATGGGTCGATTATGGATTGCAACCAACGTTTAATTGCGTTGCCAAAATGACATTACGGATGGCAACTGCCGACAACTTCAGTTGTTAAATGGGGCATTTTTCTGCAACCATGAATTGGAGAGAGCTAGTTTGCAGAATGCAAATACCCGTTGCAATCGGTTACTGCCACTCTGGGATCCGGAAGTCTACGAGGCGGACTTCTCTGCCTCTATGACCCGCCATTCAAGATAGCACCCATTTCATTTCCTACACAATCTGAAGCTACAACTCATGCGTTTCGCCTGGGAACGTAGTCTCCACGAAGACTTATGCTTTGCGTTCCCTACTTGTTGTCCTACGCTGTGTATCTGCTGGTCTCCTCCGCTCCGCTGCACGAGACAGCAAAACTCTTGTCACCTCTCTCACGGCTCCACGCCATTAGAAAACATGGCAGAATCATCGCTTAGCCATTTGAACCGTTTGATCACTGTGGCCAATGTCCGCCACGCATCTCCTTCCATGAATCATCCAGGTGAATGGCAAAGAGTGCAGATTATCGGCATTGGAGCAGGGAGAAGCAGACCTATTGCATATTGATTTGGCTGGGAATCCTGTATGTAACCTTATTGTCGTTGGAGAGACATTGGATTTCTTCATCAAAAAATAGTCCCACTAAGCTTATCATTAAAAATAGAATTTTTGTAGTTGAAATGTACTTTTTTTGTTGAATTGTTTGTTTGTTTACAATATTTTTAGTTAACGAAGTGTCAAACACTATTATGGACCGCAAGTGACAAAAGTTGTCATACATAATACCAATTTTTATTTCAGTTGCGTTGCCAGTGGGCAACTGAACTGAAGTTGGGTTCCAATCCATAATCGACCCATAAATAATTGAGTTTTGTTATGCTCCGATTATTAAGAAAATCAATTAAGATTATTCTCTTTTGGTGCGTTCGTTTTTATATTTTTTTCTAATAGATCATTTTATTTTCACAATTCAATAAAATACAAAAGTTTTTAGTTTTTGCCACTTGACAAAATAATAATATTGGACACTAATGTCAACGCGAGTTAAATGTCAAACCATGGTTCGATACACACTTATCACTCATAATTTTTTTTTCATTATTTTAAACTTTCACGCAAAATTTCAGACTTCTTTAGACAAAAAAAGGAAACAAAATTTTAAGTACACAAAAAAATACAAAGACCAAACATCATTATATTATTGAATCATGATGTCAAACGTATGTTTTGCAATTAAACGCAAAGAAGCAAAGTCAATTAATATCGAAGATAACCCAACCTGTAGCTAATTAGTGCCAGTGACGAAAGAATAGAAATTTTAAGAGGGTTTTCACGTTTACAGACAGATTTTTTGCAATTTACACTATTAGAAAATTAATATAAATCAAGAGCAAACAGGTCAAGCTATGTTCCCCGAGAACTATTATTTTTGGATGAATGGACATAACCCATCCGATGGAAATAACAAAATCTGTCAGTTACGAACGATTATTAATGAACGCGAATTGAGTTGTCCTGAAACATAGCTTGAACTTAAAGATTTATATTAATTTTCCAATTGGGACATTTGCAAAAACCTCATCGAATTCCTACACTGGAAATATTTTCTGCGTACTATTTACGAAACATTCTTCATATTATTTTCGAAGAATTTCGTAAATTTCTTGCACATTATGAAGAATATATTAGGAATTTACGACGGGGTTCCTTAAAAATCGTGATAAAAGCTTCGTAAAATTATGTTCATAAATTTTATGAAAAGATTCTTATTTTGAATGAAATGATGTCTTAACAATTTCGTAATTTTTGTGAGAGTAGCATATTTTTTAATTTTAAGGGTGTACTTTATTTTGTTCTTATATCAGTATGGATTTCCAACAATAAAAAAGAAGATATGTGCCAAATTTAATTATATCTAAAAAAGGTTTTTATACTGCAACCAAATCAGAATGCACATTTTTAAATTCAGATTAGTTTAAGAACCTTCTTGTTTTTGTCAAATTTCACGCATTTTAGTTAAAAATGGTGGCTTCTTCTGAATCAATCTAAATGGGCATCGTTTTTGAGCCAAAGAATAAAATCCCGGACGAACAGCCGGGTATACAAATGTATGTATATATTTTATGCTTACAGTTTTAATATATTGTCTTCCGTTTGAAACCAAACATCTGTACTTCCCCAAAACCTTCTTCTCCAATATGTATAAATGGTTATAACTGTTGCATTTTCTTTAGCCAATTCCTTGTCGGTGATTATCCTTGTGAATGTGGTTCTTCATCAGAATCCGCAATTGAAAAAAGAAACATAATCGAGTTTTGAATCATTTTGCGACTTTATTTAACTTTTTGCAATTACAATGAAAAAGTGTGAAAAATAAAGGTACCACTTGTTAGACACCATATGCAAAGATGCTTAATTTGGTACTTAATCGCGCCGATGCGGCTTCGTAGTTTGGCCCAGGGTTCAGTGATGGAAAACGTGGTACAATTGTACCACTTTTGATAGAATTGAGTAATTTTTGGTACACTGGTACTTCAAACAATTTTTGGTACATTTCTCTGGCTGGAAAAATGAATTAAAACCTATTCATATATGTCACAAAATTTTCATACATATCTTATACACGGGACAAATTGTACCTCTCAGTTATGATACCATATGCAGCATTAGCTTGTGTTTTAAATCAATCATTTCAAATTTGTGAGTATTCCAAGCCATCACTAGTTGTCAATCCTCTAGTACATTATTATACGATTTCAGTTATTATTATTTTTACGAACATTAAAAATTTCTAAAAATTTAACTTTGAATTACTGAAAAATTTAACACAATTTATGTATTTTATGAATACTTAAATGCAAATAAATATTTGTTTCGGAAATAACGGTCACATTTGGAATCTAAACAAATATTTGTTTAGAAAAATATCTTCCCAAATACACAATTTTTGTGCGTACCAAATATTATATGTTTAGAGTGTACCCTAAGCATATATGTGTTTCAAGCCGAATATGTTTGGGACAATATACCACAGAAACGATTTTTCAGCGTGTACCTATAACAGCGATAGGCAAAAGCACTACCCGGGGTTTTTCCTCTCACGTGTACATGAGCACACACATTGAATGAAGGCCCAGTTAGGCAAACTTAACCGTAACGCCCCCGTAGCGTAACGAATCAGCTGATTCAATCTGTCATATGCAAATCAGTGTAAACGATTAGCCAACGGAAACGAAACGTAAACGGACGGCTGAATCTGTTGAAATCAGAATTGGACGTTCCGTTTACGTACAATTTGACAACAGCTGATACTACATGTTGTTTACAATTACAATTGTAAAGAAAATAATTTAGAGAAGCTTGGAAGCAAATTGGCAAGGAGCTGGGCGTTACAGGTGAGTTTAATGAAGATCACGGCTGACTCCATTAAAAATTTAATTTATAATCTGTTTCAGGATTCTTTTGACAACAATACGAGACAATCATTGCGCCAATCTTCTTCATTGTGGGTTAATTTGTCAGCAATATAAGCGTCTCTACAAACGTGGACTTATTTATAGATACACGGGGCAAAATCGCCTTTTTTGATATGTTTGAATCGAAAGAAAATATATTTGGAACACAAATTTTTAAATATTATATATTTCTTAGCAAATAAATTTTATTTGAAAATCAATAAAATATATTTGGAACGCATATATTAATATATTACAACAAATTATATTTGCAAACTAAATTTCTCAAATAAAATATGTGTTTAAATACAAATAAAATTATTATTTAGGAATTTTTCCAAATATATTTTATTTAAAAAATATTTCCAAAACTTTTGCTGAGTTTTTGATATTTCAGTTTCAATTTTTCTTGGGTTTCGAATTGTACCTCCCAGTTATGATACCATATGCAGCATTACCTTCTGTTTTAAATCAATCATTTCAAATTTCTGAGTATTCCAAGTCATCATTAGTTGTCAATCCTCTAAGTACTTTATATTGATCCAAGTTTATATGATTTCAATTATTATTTTTTACGAACATTAAAAATTTCTAAAAATTTTACTTTGAGTTACTGAAAAATTTATGTATTTTATGAATACTTAAATGCAAATAAATATTTGTTCCGGAAATAAAGGTCCCAAATAAAAGCATATTGGAATGTAAACAAATACTTGTTTAGAACAACATCTTCCCAATTACACAATTTTTGTGTGTACCAAATATTACATACTTAGAGTCTACCCCAAACATATATATGTTTCAAGCCGAATATGTTTGGGACAATATACTACAGAAGCGATTTTTTTTCAGCGTGTAGAGATTGGATTGGATTTGGCTGAGTCCCTCTTCAGTGGAAATAGACATAAGTAAAGGGTTTTCCATTAAGGACATAAGAATTTTATATATTAATAAAATACAGAATATTTAAGATATAGAGTTCAAATTCCAGGTGTAGTGCAAATGTTACATTTTAGGAATGAAATTCAATTTCGGTCATATGACCACCACGAGCCCGTCAACAGCGATCTATTCTTTGGACCCAATTTTCCACCACTCTTGGACACATTTCGACCGGAACGTTGGCAATTTCGCGTTGGATGTTGTCTCTGAGCTCGTCTAAAGTTGTTGACTTAGACCAAGGATATTCCTCAGGGGAAACGACGCATCGCCAATAAAAAATGAGGAGAGGCTTCAGAGGATGCTGACGATAATGGTTTACTAGGAAGTACAGGTACTGTACCTAAAATAACTGATAGGCCAAACGGAGCGTACTGGAATATAGCTGTATTTAATTTAAATTAAGAAATGGAAATTGTTTGTATTAAAATAGATTATAAATAAATTGAAGTTTAGTGGACATACCCCCATCGTGCTGGCTGCCTTACTAATGTATAGTTAGCATCGCAGATTCCCACACAATGCGGCATATCCCACATTCGTTGAAAATCATTGGCAATGTGTTTGTACTGCTGTGTAGTTTGTTCACTTAAATAAATCGGCGAAAGCAAGCGCCACAAAACTTCACTGCATTCTAAAATAATATTTCGAATTGTTGTTTTCCCCAGCTTGTTACTCCATGCAATCGATTGTATGGAACAACCGTGACCCAAATATCTACAATTTTAAACAATAGAATGTTAATATTTCCCAACTTGGAATCATAGGATAAAGCAATATTTGACATACAGTGGTGTTATTGCTAGTCTCTCTGCCGGATTAATTCATTGCTTTGGCGTAGTTAACTCATATTTTATTAATGTTTTCTAGTGTCCGGCTTTCGCCCAGTTATTGTTTATAGGACGTCCACCCCATCATCTTATCCGACGATATTTTCTTGATTACTTTTATTGTAAATTCTGCACAGATTTAAAAAAACACAAATTTATAAACATTATTTTTAACTTCATTTTTAATAAATCTAAACAAAAAGAAATCGCGGCTTTTTTGTTTTCTTATGTGTTGTTGTTGTCAGAACATATAACTCGTTTTCTCAACGTTGGCTAATCGCTCAAACGGGCAACGGTAAAGATAAATTACGGTTACGTATGCCTAACCCAGCCTTGAGAGTTCACTATCATTCAATCGCGCTTGGACATTCGATCGACGAGGTTGTGTCGTCGCTTGTTGCTTAGTGAGCACATAAAGAAAAAATGGATGATACAATTATTACAATACCTACATCAAGTATAGGAATAAAGTTTAGTATGTATTGTATTTTTACCGATGAATTTCTAAATACAAGTTTAAATTATTTATTATGTTACTGCAGAAATGTATATATTATTTTCTTTTTGTCAAAATTAAATAAAGTATCGAATTTTTTAAAATGTATATATTATTATCTTTTAGGGCCATTAACAATAAATAAATAAACTAGGTTTAAGAGCTAACTACCGGTTATAGCTGTCAAATTCCACACAATTTAACTTTCGTTAGCTCTAACGTTCGGTTATTTTGTTTTGTGTTAATGGGGGTTAAAGATTTTTCAATAAAATTTGTATAAACACCTAAATATACTAACCTAAAAATAAGTTGGACACCCCAAAACGGTTAATAGAAAAAGAATATGGCATAATCAATGCGAGTATGCAGATCTTTTATTCGAAAATTTGGATTGATTACTTTACATAGAATAATAAATATGTATGTGGCTAATCATAACATATTTAAAGTTCGATTTCTTTACCAATATACCCAAAAAATATATGTTAGGAAAATGCAAATACCATTTCCCGCAGTGCATAAAGAGAGTGTTAACACTTCTCACAAATACATAAACATTTTGTAGAAGTATTGTGTGCCCATCGCTGACCTATAACATCCATTATCGATCGCATTTGTATGGTTTCGTGTACACGGGGGGAAATCGTTTTTTTTTTTATATGTTTGAGTTCGAAGAAAATATATTTGGAACAGAAAATTTTAAATATTATATATTTATTAACAAATAATTTTTATTTGAAATTCAAGAAACTTTATTTGGAGCGCATATATTAATATATTACAACAAAATATATTTGGGAACTAATTTTCTCAAATAAAATATGTGTTTAACTACAAATACAATTATTATTTAGGAATTTCCCCAAGAATATGTTTGGGACAATATACTACAGAAGCGATTTTTTTCAGCGTGTATCAAACAATGGACTTTTGGCGACTATTTTTCGTGTAAAGGGTTCTATGTATAACTGTAACCAAAATACCAATTTGTAAGCCGATCAGTTGAAATTTGCGATATCTATGACGTTAAGAAGACAAATCGGACAGAGGCTATATATTGGGGTCAAAATGACCCGACATAGCCCGTTTTTAATCACAAGCTATAGAAGTATCTGTAGCAAATTTCAGTTCTTTAGCTCAATTATTTTAAATTGTACCGTGATTAAAGCAGACAGACGGACATTGCTAAAATAAATATTTTATTTACAGCCTGTTTCTACAGCGTCTCTACAAACGTGGACTTATTTATAGATAGAGATTGGATTGGATTTGGCTGAGTCCCTCTTCAATGGAAACACACATAAGGAAAAGTATTAATACAATAAATATAATCCAGCATATAGGATATCTGAAAAAAAAGCGAGAAGCTTGGAAGCAAATTGGCAAGGAGCTGGGCGTTACAGGTGAGTTTTATGAAGATCGCGGCTGACTCTTCGCTCTTCAGTGGAAATAGACATAAGTAAAGTGTTTTCCATTAAGGACATACGAATTTTATATATTAATAAAACACATAATATTTAAGATATAGAGATCAAATTCCAGGTGTAGTGCAAATGTTACATTTTAAGAATGAAATTCAATTTCGGTCATATGACCACCACGAGCCCGTCAACAGCGATCTTTTCTTTGGACCCAATTTTCCACCACTCTTGGACACATTTCGACCGGAACGTTGGCTATTTCGCGTTGGATGTTGTCTCTGAGCTCGTCTAAAGTGTTAATAACAAATTAAAAACTGCCATAGGTATTCTAGTGTCCGGGTTTCGCCCAGTCATTGTTTATAGGACGTCCACCCCATTTTCTTATCCGACGATATTTTCTTCATTACTTTTATTGTAAATTCTGCACAGATTTAAAAAACACATATTTATAAAAATTCTTTTTAACTTAATTTGTAATAAACCGAAACAAAAAGAAATCGCGGCTTTTTTTGTTTACTTATGTGTTGTTGTTGTCAGAACATATGACTCGTTTTCTCAACGTTGGCTAATCGCTCAAACGGGCAACGGTAAAGATAAATTACGGTTACGTATGCCTAACCCGGCCTTGAATGATAGCGAACTGTCATTCAAGGTCGGGTTAGGCATACGTAACCGTAATTTATCTTTACCGTTACCGTAACGTTGCCCGTTTGAGCGATTAGCCAACGTTGAGATAACGAGTCATATGTTCTGACAACAACAACACATAAGTAAACAAAAAAGCCGCGATTTCTTTTTGTTTAGGTTTATTAAAAATGAAGTTAAAAAGATTGTTTATAAATTTGTGTTTTTTAAATCTGTGCAGAATTTACAATAAAAGTAATGAAGAAAATATCGTCGGATAAGAAAATGGGGTGGACGTCCTATAAACAATGACTGGGCGAAACCCGGACACTAGAATACCTATGGCAGTTTTTAATTTGTTATTAACACTTTAGACGAGCTCAGAGACAACATCCAACGCGAAATAGCCAACGTTCCGGTCGAAATGTGTCCAAGAGTGGTGGAAAATTGGGTCCAAAGAAAAGATCGCTGTTGACGGGCTCGTGGTGGTCATTTGACCGAAATTGAATTTCATTCTTAAAATGTAACATTTGCACTACACCTGGAATAAATTTGAACTCTATATCCTAAATATTCTGTGTTTTATTAATACTTTTACTTATGTCTATTTCCATTGAAGTCCCTCTTTAGCCAAATCCAATCCAATCTCTATCTATAAATAAGTCCACGTTTGTAGAGACGCTTATATTGCTGTCAACTTAACCCACAATGAAGAAGATTGGCGCAATGATTGTCTCGTACTGTCGCAAAAAGAATCCTGAAGCAGATTATGGCCCTTATTCATAAAAATTTAATGAAGGTTTGAAGAACGCTTTAACACTGCTAAAGCGTTCCTCAAACCTTCTTTAACTTTTTATGAATAAGGCCCTATAAATTTAATTTTTAATGGAGTCAGCCGCGATCTTCATAAAACTCACCTGTGACGCCCAGCTCCTTGCCAATTTGCTTCCAAGCTTCTCGCTTTTTTTTCAGGTATCCTATATGCTGGATTATATTTATCGTATAAATACTCGTGCGACTGCACCAATGAAATCATATATTCGTCTTTCATGTTTATTTGCACTTTTAAAAAACAAATAATTAATAAATTATTTTCTTTACTTTTCTCGGTGAACATACAATTGTAATTGTAAACAACATGTAGTATCAGCTGTTGTCAAATTGTACGTAAACGGAACGTCCAATTCTGATTTCAACAGATTCAGCCGTCCGTTTACGTTTCGTTTCCGTTGGCTAATCGTTTACACCGACTTCCATATGACAGATTGAATCAGCTGATTCGTTACGCTACGGGGGCGTTACGGTTAAGTTTGCCTAACTGGGCCTTCAATGTGTGTGCTCATGTACACGTGAGAGGAAAAATCCCGGGTAGTGCTTTTGCCCATCGCTGATCTAGATTAGGGATTGCCAACATTTGTTTGCTTGTGTATTGTGAGTAAGCGATAGTAAACAAATTGAGAGAATTAATTTTCTTATAGCCATAGCAAACACAATTCTGATATTCATTCAAAATAAATGAAATGATAATCAAATACACCTGGTTAGAAATGGTTTAAAATTTAAACCTTTTCTAAGCAGGTGTATTTGACAGACATTTATTTGCACAATTCGATAAGTCCATTTATTACATTAATTTACATATTTTGTGCCATTTTATATTAAAATACCATTAAATATAGCAAAATAAACAGTATCCAAGTTTTTTTGGGACTAAAAGTTGCTCAATTTCATATTTAAATAAAGTTAACAAGTAAAAGCGTGAAGTTCGGCCATGTCGAATCTTATATACCCTCCACCATGGATAGCATGTGAACACACAAAATAACTCAAACCTAAAGAAAATAACACCGAAAAACACAAAAAAGAACCGTAGGAATCACAACAAGTTAGATGCTATATATGTGAGCTATATCTAAATATGGACCGATATCGCCCATTTGCAATCCCAAAAAACCTGCAACCATAAGAAATATTTATACCAAATTTTATCAACCTAGCTCTATCATTACGGACTGTAGCGTGATTACAACAGACGGACAGACAAACATGGCTAAATCGTCTTAGAATTTTACGACGATTAAGAATATATATACTTTATGAGGTCTCAGATCAATATTTAGAGGTGTTACAAACGGACTGACAAAATGAATATACCCCCAGCCTATGGTGGAGGGTATAAAAATAGCTAAATTAATGTCGTAAAATTAAAATATGTTAATATAAGGCATTGGATGTCACCAAAAGCATTTGCGCCAGATGCGTGTAGTGACGCAGTTTCGTGTTATCATATCAAGCCTTAACCGCCAAAAATACGTAAGCGCCAATCGCAAAAATTTAGAGAAGGGTTTTTTGTGATTATTTTTTGTTTAAATGCATATGTAATGCATACAGCTGTTTACATTACTGTGAAATTTAAACGATTTTCCTCCAAAACTAAATCATGGTTGCGCTTATTTCATTTTGGCGGTTAAGGCTCGATATGTTTTATTGGACTAGATTCTCCCTGTTTTTTAGTTTTTCCGCAGTGCGATTTGGATTCTGTCCCTGCTAGGGCCACATTTGTAAGGGGGCTTTATTCATAGGCTGAGGGAGTTCAGCTGCCTCCAGGATCAATTTAAGGAACCACAATACCTAAAATACGAACAAACTTTTTTCCAGGGCACGAAATTCAGGTTTTATTTTCGTGTTTTCGTAGCACAACAATTAATATTTAATTTATTTACTATACCCTCACATTAGTGTGACGAGGGTATATATCATTTGCTACGGACCAAAAGTATAACACATCGAGGGAGTGACCTAATGCCCCAAGTATGTTCGGCGGAAATCCGTTTTGAATCATTTTAAGTCATGTCCGGCCGTCTGTCTGGCTGGAGCGCGCGATACCTCTCGAAAGGAGTAACGGATTGACTTCACATTTGGTATGGGCTAATATCTTTTTCTATCTCAGGCTATGTTCGAAGATGGGCCATATTGGTCCACTCCTTCTAGAACCTCCCTCACAAATGGCTAACATTTGGTGTACTATTGATTCTCTCCCAACAAACGGACCATTTTGTACAAAAAGTTAACAGCTTATTACATCAATACCAGTGCAAAAAAATACTTGAAATTTTGCACAGGGTAATGCTTTTATAGCGCCTACAGAAAAATGGGCGCTATTGTCATGCCCCTTGTGGTACCTCCCACACAAAGGTACCATTTTGTACAAAAAGTTAAAAGCTTATAGCGTGAGTACCAATGCACGCAAATACTACATTTTGCAAAATGTAACGCTTTTGAAGTACGTATAGTCCTCTGAAAAATGCGCGTTACCACCACGCCCCTTTTTGTACCTCCCATGCAAAATGGTGAAATTATACCAAAATTGAATAGCTCACAACGTTAATATATTAGCGCACATAAACGCTTATAATTCGACACCGTACAGTACAATGTATTTAAAGTATCTACTGTTCAGGGAAAAAAGTGTATTTGATAAACCCCTTCTGGTACCTGCCACAAAAATTGACACATTAATTAGTGTAATATTCCATATTACATAACTCACAAAGTCAGGGTATACCTTAGTCGGTTTACCCGTCTGAAACTTTCTAACTTGTTGTAATTTATTTTATAAAAATATTTCATGAGTCACTCTATATATGGGATAGCTTTATGTATAGGCGGAGTTTCGTTCACTACGCAGGAGTATGGGTACACGTATTCTATTGCGTTGGTATTTATTTCAGGTGTATATTCCCAGCGGTAAAATGGTCCAGGCCTTCTAGGCATCAGGCCTGATAAAAGGGCTTCCAACACCTTCTATTGGAAGACACGCATGCCTTCTTTATGAAGGCCTGAAAAATGTGCAATCTCTCACTTCTAAAAAAGTAACCGTGCCTCCTGCTC
Organism: Eudasyphora cyanicolor; assembly: GCA_963930755.1. Classification (NCBI taxonomy): domain Eukaryota; kingdom Metazoa; phylum Arthropoda; class Insecta; order Diptera; family Muscidae; genus Eudasyphora; species Eudasyphora cyanicolor. The sequence goes on from OZ005735.1 coordinate 120,405,860, forward strand.
CCGTCTTTTTTCAAACATGTCTAACGCCTTCTAAAAGATGCCAGAGAAAAGTCGTTCTTCATGGTCAGCAGTCAAATTGAATTATTGACAACCACCGCCGATATATGATCATATATTGATGCGTTTCGTTCTCCCTCTCTCTCAAGTTTTTGAATATGTAGAAAAATGTACACTCTGCCTTCCTTCTCACGTCTTTTATCAGGCATGATTCTGTCCTTCTAAAAATTTCTCATATCGAAGGTGTTTAGCACACAACATTTAAATTTTGTGTGGACATAATCATGCATGATAAAAGACGGGAGAAGGAAGGCAGAGTGTACACGAATTCGTTCTCCCTCCCTCAAGTTTCTCATGTATGAACTTTGTTGCTACTGCGAGAGTTCAAAACCAGTTTTATGCAAAAAAAAAAAGAAATACCGCTACACAAATTGAAAAGTGAAGACAATTAAAATTAACAAACAATTAGTCGTTGCAAAGGTTTTGTAGAGTTCAGTTGCTTTGTGTTTTCGATAGATTGAGATAGATTCTTATCAACATTCTTCTATATTATCCTTGCGAACTCCTATATTATTCCTTTTAAGTGCTGAAACATTCACTTAAAATACATTATTTGTCTGCATTTTGATTTACTGTAGGACTTTCCTTCGAAGCTGTACATCAGACCTAGATCAGACCTTCATTTTGAAGCTCTAAATCATACCTTCATTTCGAAGCCCTTCTTAAGACGTTCCTTTCGATGTCCTATATCAGACCTTCATTCGACAATCCTTTGTTAGGCATGATTTTTACCGCGAGATGCAAGGCCTGGGCTCGCAATGTCACTCCATGTAAAAAAGAAATAAAGATTGAATGCGGCGGCCAGGCCTCGTGGCTCTTAAATCAGGCCTGATAGATTGCCGCCTAAGACCTGATTTTTACCGCTGGGTTGTAGATTGGTGTCGATGAAGATTGCAGGAGCGGCCATCAGTATGGTGGCAAACTATAGACAGTATAAAACTTTTGTGGATGCGGGCGAACCGCGTATGCAAGCGAATCGTGTATGCGGACGAACCGCGTATGCGAGCGAATCGCGCATGCAGGCGAACCGCGTTACTGCCCTCAAAGGGACTGATCTACAACTGCTAGTCCCGAAGAGGACTATTCTACTACTACTAGTCCTGGAAAGGACTATTGGGGCTAATCTTTGTTGCTTCGATTCAAGTATTCGGCGAGCACGGAAAATACTAATGTTTCGTCCGATCCTAGGCACAGCCCTACCAGTCCCTGTACCAGAAAATCCTGTACCATCCACATAGGATGGGTGTGCATTAGACCGTTTATAGCACATGATGCAAAAAGTGAAAGTTGCTGCTATCTTTGATTTCCGGACCGAAAAAGTTTCCATTTGGCCTACAAGACTTCCATAAAAATTTTTGTGCCGATCTGATAACCCTAGGGTCTGCCCAAAGTTCATTCAAAATTTAGAACACACTTTATAGGGGAAATATTTTTTTTATTCAAAAGCCGTATGTTTAAATAAGTGAAATTACATTTCTTTGTATTATTAATTAATAAATAGTTTTTAAATATTAAGATCGGTGAAAAAAACAAAAAATACAATTAATTCAATATTATATTAGATCTGACTTGTTATGTGAGGGACATTTTCTACGATATTCTTCAATGCACTGTAATATAAATTGATTTTGTTCTTCGTCTTTCATAAGTATTCTGTTGTAATCATTCATAAATTGTACACCGCGTTCAGCAGTGTCGTTAACAACAAACAGATTACGACAAACATCGAGAGTATCTTGATAATCTTCCCAAATGGATGGGTCATGCTTTAAAAATTCAGTACTCAATCCAAAAGCACCGAAAAAATGTTTGGTTTTGTATGAGACGAAAGCGATCAAATTATTACACAGCAATAGTTTCGGGTCGGAGAATTTTCGATCGTTTTCCAGATTTACGACGGGCTCTGTTGATTGCAGATGCCTAACCATTTTTCGTTTCTCTTCGAGTGAAACATCCGAATCGAAAAATGCCAAAGCCATTGATTCTAGGGCCAAATACCACAAATGATTTTTCCATTTCTTCATAACCGCTTCAGACACATCTCGGTCGATTTCTGCGTATGCGATGGAGTCTTTCAACAAGTGTATATCTTGATTTGGTGCTCGTATGGCATTTTGCATGTAAACCACGCTTTGACATACAGTCGCACGAGAAAAATACATATATCCCGTACCCCACTGGACTATCGTTTTGTCAATGCAAACTGCTCTCGAAATAGGTATATTTTTAAGGCATAAATGCCTTTTCCCATGAACCTTGCATGGGATGTTGGACCAGGTGTTCGGAAGTTATCGCCGACACCACCAAGAAACAGTATTGTTAAATGTAATACTTCCTTGTAATCAGCTCGGATTTGTGTTTCATTTAGCTGTTTAATGCAGAATTTCTTAATGACTTCGCAGTCAGCATTACTTATTTTTGAGCGTACAATTGGATCTTCGAGTCCGTTTTTAACGATTTGTGGTCGAGACTTACCCAAACGGCAGCAAAACGATTAATAATAGGCACTTCAGGACCACAAGTCGCCGAAGTTTAACCTCAAACACATGTTTCAATACTATCTCCATCATGTGATGAGAACATGGGAACTTGATTAATTTTAGATCTAATTTGTTCTGCAACAAAATGCACGATCCAGTGTTTTGACCTGTATTTGATGAGTGTATCATGAACGACTTTGGCCATATTTTCTCCAGTACCAGCCGGGATTTTGGGGGCGCCCAAAAATTTTGATGTGTAGATCGATTAATCACAAGCTCACCAACAGTGGTCAGAGGCGTCGCAGCATTATACATTACAGTTATCACATCATGAAATATCTGTCTGTTTGAAAGCAGTTTGGCTCCAGATATTGTATGTGATACATGCCCAACTGATTCTACGGTGCGAAATTTATCACTGGATCTAGTAACAATTTTGGATGTGGTCGGTCTGGAGACAAATAAGAATATGACTAAAATTAAATTTTGTGCGAAGCTGTCCCTTTCTCAATTCACTTAGGCTGGAGGCAGAGCGCGTTCTGTAAACGACCCTGCTGCATGGCCGTATAGCGCGCTGCAAAGTTCTGCTTATGTTTTCTTATTTGACCAGTGGAAAAATATCAGACTGATGCGAAAAATCAGCTATCATGCAAATCCGTTGTTTTTTTTCATGCATGCACAAGCATGATCTATTTATACACTACACCACACTGTGGTAAAGGGTATTATAACTTTGTGCATTTGTTTGTAACACCCAAAAGGAGAAGAAATAGACACATCGTTTATTATACCGATCGACTCAGAATCACTTTCTGAGTTGATTTAGCTATGTCCGTCTGTCTGTCCGTCTGTGCATGTATTCTTGTAATCAAAGTACAGGTCGCAATTATGGTCCGATCTCGACGAAACTTTACACATATCTATTTTTTGTCCCAAGGACGATCCCTATTGAATTTGGTTAAAATCGGTTCAGATTTAGATATAGCCCCCATATATATGTTAGCCCCGATTTGACATGTAAGCGCTGTAAAAACTTTATTTTATATCCGATCAGTATGAAATTCGGCAGAAAGAGGTTTCTTATTATATGAATGAACACTGTTAAATTTGGAAGAAATCGGTTCAGATTTAGATATAGCCCCCATATATATGTTAGCCCCGATTTGACATGTAAGCGCTGTAAAAACTGTATTTTATATCCGATCATTGCGAAATTCGGCAGAAAGAGGTTTCCTATTATATGAATGAACACTTTTAAATTTGGATGAAATCGGTTCAGATTAAGATAAAGCCCCCATATATAAGTTACCCCCGATTTGACATGTGAGCGCTGTAAAAATGTTATTTTATATCCGATCAGTGCGAAAGTCGGCAAAAAGAGGTTTCTTTCTACATGAAGGAATACTGCCAAATTCGGAGAAACTCGGTTTAGATTTAGATATAACACCCACACGCAAAGAAAAAATTCGTTTCTGCGAAACGAAATATTAGACAACTACAATTCTCGTTTGCCGGAACTGAAATTTCGTTTGTTGTGACAGAAAGTTATATCGCGTAAGCGAAATTTCAGTCGTCGTAAACGAGAATTGTAGTTGTCTAATATTTCTAGAAACGAATTTTTTCTTTGCGTGCATATTTATGTTACCCCCGATTTGACCTGTAAGCGGAGGTCGGAGAAAATCGGTTCAGCTGTAGATTAGGGATGTAACGAATATCCGCATTCGCATATGCGAACGCGAATTATTCGCATCATTTTAAAATTCGCATTCGCAAAAACCATCTTTGGATTATTCGCTTTCGCAAAAATATATTTCAGTATTCGCTTCCATTTATTAAAGTGTTAAATCTCCTTATTCCCTTCACACAATTTGAAGATATGTGTGTGCTTGTGAAAACAGGAGGTAAAACTATGGAAAACAGTCTTAATACTTGAATATCCTGGAAAAGTATCAATTCAGTTCCTTAAATTTGTTGGTACTAAAGGCTCTAACTATTATTCGCATTCGCATTTGCTTTCGCAAAAATGCATATTTCACTATTCGCTTTCGCATTCGCAAGAAATATATTTCAATATTCGCTTTCGCTAAAGCCACTTTCGTTACATCCCTACTTGAGATATAGCTCCCATTTATATATGTTACCCCCGATTTGACATGTGGAGACTGTATTTTATATCCGATCAATACGAAATTCGACAGAAGGAGGTCTTTTTGCATGAATGAGTATTCAGGGAAGATCGGTTCAGATTTATATTAAAGCTCCATATATATGTTCCTCCTGATTTGGTATCAAACCGCTATAGAAGTTGTATTTTACTTCCGATCATTAAAAGTTTCCAGAAAGATGTTTCTCAATTTAGGAACGAACGAATTTAGCCATTATCGTTTCAGAATTAGATAATATGTTTCTACCCATTTACCAATTATTCCACATTATTATGGCAATGACCCTAATCGCATTGTTAGGGAGGTGTAGGGTATTATATAGTCGGCCCCGCCCGACTTTCTGCCTTTCCTTACTGGTTTTTTATTGTGATTGCTCTTACGTCTACCTATGTACATAGAGGCCATGTCGGTGTGCATGCCCTGTCATGACGTAAAATTCAAATGAAAACTGCTGTAACTTTTTCGTTTCTCGGTCGATTTTGATTGTTTACGCCTTGTAAGAAAGAAAATTTTATTCAAAGACCATTTAAAAACTGATCATGCTAATAAAATATTTTTTAATTACTTGAACATGTGACATTTGATAAAAACCCAAATTTTGTTCATATAAAGTGAGTTTTGTGTTTTCAAACAACTTTGGGCAGACCTTAGCGTTGTCCAATCGGCACCAAATTTTATATTGGAGGTTTGTAGGTCCGAAAAAATAATAAATGGTCTAGTGTGCATCTCGCCAAGCTTCTTAATGTCGCACAGAATAAACCTGTTGTATTGGGAACTGTCATTGTGAATATCGTTTATCACGGTGATTCGTATTCTGCTACGGCGTTGATTGACCCAGGGCTCTTTTATATCGGACAGTCTTCAAAATCAGTTGAAGCTTCCGTCAAATCGTAGTTTTCTTCGAAATTCGTCAGGATCGTTGCTCGCTCAAAATACTGTATTTTCTTCGGTAATTACTGGTATTCTTTCTACCTAGCAAGCTCAAACATTTTCATCAAAAATTAGCTTATCTTATGCCTTTCATTATTATTTTCCGCCGCACCTCATTGAAATTCGCATCGTTTCGGTTTTTACTCTACATCGTACATCACTTATTTTAACGGGAGTTAATAACGGGTAAACAGTAGTGTTTACAATTTCATCATGGAGAGATATACGCAATAACAACGCTTATAAATTATTCAGTTTTATTATCAAAATAATCGTTCTCCATTTGGAACTTTTCGTGCGCAAAGTCCATTTTTTTTTAAATCCAAAAAAACACTTTCCGGTCGACCAGACTCTCTTCAAGCTTTACAAGTCAATATAGAACGTGCCATTCATGACATACGACTTGATTTAGTGGAAAAAGTTCTCGAAAATTGGGTTCATCGAATTCGTTCCTGCTGAAGAAGTCGTGGAGGCCATCTGAATGACGTTTTTTTAGAATTTTATTGTATCGATTGTACTTCACATTAAATAAAAAACTTTTGAATTTCCTTAACAATAAGGTTTTTTTTTTAAGAAATCATATCAGTTTTATTGGAAACCCCTATATTAGATCTTGTCGTGATCGGGTTTATACGGACTCAAAGTAACCAAACTGATATCGCCAGCGAGTCTATTATACAAACTAACTTATATTGAAACGCTCCCTAGGACACGGAATTTACGTTCCTTTTTTACTAGCTTAATATTAGTTATAGTTTTAGATTAGTTCGCTCCTGCGTGGGGGTCGCTTCTTGTTCTCACTCGGAGTCTCTTATGGCTCCGTCACAGGGTCGCTAATGTGCCTGTCCTATCGCGGGGTCTCTCACGGCCCATCGTTTGTGGTCCGTATGACTATAAACGTCACAGGGTCTTTAATGGCTCTGTCCTATCGCGGGGTCTCTCGCGGCCCATCGTTAGTGGTGCGTATGACTATCAACGTCATAGGATCCCTTGCGCTCCTTTGTAGGAGTCCTTGTGGCCCTCACTCGTTGTCTCTAATGACCCGGCATAGGCTTCTCGATGGTCCTGTCCTTATATCGGGGTCCCTTTAGGCCCACATAGCTCATACATATATATTGAAAAATTATCAAAAAAAAAGAATTAATTATAGTAGCATCATTTCCTTGATGTTGCAAGGTGGCCGGAATGTTTAATAGCCTGTTCAGCGAAATTTTACCAAAACGCAGACGTGCGATAGCTACCCAAGCAATAATTTTCTTCTTCTTATTTTCACCCAAGCAATCATGTTTTTAATTTGGTTCATTGTCACTTATCGTTCGGGTAGGAAAGCTCTTTTCTTTATCGTCTTCCTGTCAAAGACCAACGTTTCCATCATGTTTTTATTGACATTTCTTAGAGCTTTTTTCACACAAAAATATCAGAACGGGGGCAACCCTATCCAACAGATGATTCTAGACAATGAGAAATAATCAAACAATTTCTAAATCGGAAACGTTCTGTACACATTTCAGTAAGTCCCTGTGTTAAAAATAAAATTCTTGCTAAATTTCATAGTGATCTGAGCATAATTGTGACCTGTACTTGGTTGCTTGGATACATCTACAAACTGACGGACGGACAAAACCAAACCAATTCAGAACAAGTAAGAAAGTTTCAGTCGGGTAAACCGACTAAGGTATACCCTCACTTTGTGAGTAATGTAATATTGAATATTACACAAATTATTCTGTCAATTTTTGTGGGAGGTACCAGAAGGGGTTTAAGAAATACACCTATATTTCGCTGAACAGTATGTAGATACTTTAAATACATTGCACTGTGCCGAATTGTAACCGTTTATATGGACTGGTATATTAACGTTGAGATATTAAATTGTGGTATAATTTGGCCATTTTGTGTGGGAGGTACAAAAAGGGGCGTGGTGATAACGCCCATTTTTCACTGGACTATAGGCATTATAAAAGCATTACACTGTACAAAATTTCAAGTAATTGTATACGTTATAAACTGTTAACTTTTGGTGCAAAATGGTGCATTTGTGTGGGAGGTACCAAAAGGGGTGCGGCAATAACGCCAATTTTTCACTGGACTGTAGGCACTATAAAAGCATTACACTGTACAAAATTTCAAGTAATTCTAAACACTGGTATTAATGTTATAAGTTTAACTTTTAGTGCAAAATGGTGCATTTGTGTGGTAGGTACCAAAAAGGGCGTGGCAATCTCGCCCATTTTCCTCGAGTTGATAGCGACTAATAAACTAATACTATGTGTGGAATTTCAGATGATTCGAATACGTATAATAGCAGTTATTAAAGAATCAATATTTCACAACATTTTAACCCTTTGTGGGGGAGGTACCAGAAGGAGTGGACCAATATGGCCCATCTTCGAACTTAGCTGGAGATGGAAAAAAATATTACCACATACGAAATTTGAAGTCAATCGGTTACTCCTTTCGAGAGTTATCGTGCGCACCAGCCAGCAGACAGACAGACGGACGGACATTGCTCATTCGACGTAAAATGACCCAAAACGGATTTCCGCCGAACATACTTGGGGTCTTAGGTCACTCCTTCGATGTGTTACACTTTTTTCCGTAGCAAATGATATATACCCTCGTCACACTAAAGTGAGGGTATAAAAAGATTCTAGGTCGATAGGTATTGTTTGGGTCATCTAATTTAAGGTATTTTAAATCAATTCAAAAAGAAACAATGTGGTTGTAGGATTTAAAAAAAATTTAAACAAACTAAAAACAAAGACGTTTTTTTAAATTATGCACCATGCTTCTACAAAAGATACATGTTTATGCTTTTTGGTTCATTTATCCATTTTTTCATTCATTTACCCAACAATTTTCACTTTAAGGTGGGTACTATGTTTTTTCGGCACGAAAAAATTTCGCAAAATGTTAATTCGAGTTGAAAAATGGAACGCTTTTTTACAAAGTAGCATTGCAATTTGGAAGTGTGTGTGTCAGTGTCACTGTTATATGTATGTATGTGTATTTTTTCTTTTTTTTTTTTGGAATAATGCCGACTTAGAAAATAGATAATTTAAATGTCAGAAAGGAAATATTATTTGAGATCATTGTGCTAATGTTATACATAAATTATTTATTTTGTGTTGCGATGGCGATGTTTGTGAGACATGAAAAGCCAGGGTAGTACAATGTTATAAATAACGAAATAATTTCCTACTGTTGTACGAATATAAATAAATAAAATGATGTTTTGACTAATCGAAAAATATTTTTTTTTATTTTTTTAAGGATTTACATTATATTTGTTGACATATATATACTTCCATCCATAATCGGACTATCTTCTTCCAACTTCTATGGCCTCCAAGTTCTTTACAGCCATTTCCAAATCGAGATCACAGGCATTGTTTACATTTAGTCACATGTCCTTCCAGTGTTTTGCACATTTAGTTTGCTTTTGTACTGCAATCCAATTGGAATTTCGCTCTTCTGGTTTATTCCATAAACATAATTATTTTCCTTTGCACATCTTTTCATCCTTTTTCTTTATTTCGGAAGACAATTCAATTTATTATTCTTTATTAGGAAATTTTATTTCTAATATTTACAACAGTTGAGTTTCTTGCGGACAAAAATAAATATAAACAAACGGGAGTGTGACGGTGGCGGCATTAAATTTGTTGCGGCGTTCAATTTGTAACGGCGTTAAATGTGTGGTGGCGCAAAATGTTACTTTTTCGCGTTGAAATAAACATAGTAACGAAAAATTTTCGCAGTTTTTTTCGCGACTTTGTTTTTATATGAGATTTCAACGCGAAAAATGAATATAGTACCACGCTTTATCATTCAAAATTGCTGTAAATATAACCGACACGAATGAATTTTTCTGATCGTCTAATTTGACATTTCATTTCGTTCGTTGTTGTCTTATGAGAACCAAAATGTTGGCGATAGTTGAAAGTTTCTTTGTTTACAATCAAAACAAAGTGTGCAAAAACCAAAAATTTCATTCGCTTGCCAATAGACGTGCGAAGTGACAAAAAATAAGTTTCAACCAGTAAGGAAAGACAGAAAGTCGGGCGGGGCCGACTATATAATACCCTACACCTACCTACCAATGCGAAAATGGGCATTGCGATAAGAATTTGGCAGTGTTCATACATGTAATAAGAAAACTCTCTCTGTTAAATTTCGTACTGATCGGATATAAAACACGATTTCTACAGCGCTTAAATGTTAAATCGGGTAGAACATATATATGGGGGCTATATCTAAATCTGAACCGATTTTCCCCGAATTGCGCAGTGTTTTTTCATGTAATAAGAGAACTTTCTCTGCCGAATTTCGTACAGGTCGGATGTAGAGTGATCAAAAAACCGGTTTTTTTGAAAAAATAAAAAACCGGTGGATGGTTTATTTAAGTTATAAAAAAAACCGGTGGACGGTTTTTTTCTTCGAAGAAAACCGGGGAAACCGGTAGACCCGGGTTTTTTCTGCATAACAAAACAGTATGAAAATTGCCGTTTGAAAAACATTTTTTTCCTTTTTAGTAACAAAAAAGGCAATTTTTTAATATTACATTTTTAAAAGCGATGTCTTCTGATCAGGAATCTTGCACCAAATTTAGTCCTGTTGGATAGTAGTTATGAGTTGGATTGTCATTTGAGTCAAACGGTCCTTTTATCTCATACTTATAACTAATTAGCTATTGTATTTAGAAACATTTCCCAAAAGTGTTATCGATAGTCTTTTCTTCAACCTTTTAAAAAAATTAGCAAATATATTTTCATTACTTTTTTGCAAAATTAAACTTTTTTGAAATTTTGGTAAAAACTTACGTTTTATTTTTGATTTTTTTGCTCAAAAGAAAGCTTAGATAATTTCCTTTGAAAGCTTTGTGACCTATTAATGGGAAGGGACCTGTTGATCTATCAAAATAAATATAAACCTCTGAAAAAAAAATTTACGTTCAACCAAACATTTTTGCATTTCAGATGGGAAAAACAACCGTTTGACAAAAATGTCAATATTTGACACCCCCCAACTCGGAAAGTCCTTAACCGATCTCGTTGGAATTGTGTCTCATAACTACTATCTGATAGGGCTACTTGGTGCAATTTTCATCCCGACAGAAGAAATCCCTTTTAAAAATTAACTCACTTGACATGCAATATCCTTATGTAGTTCAGTCAAGAAAATATTAATATTTCGGGGTATTAAATAGAATATTTAATAGAGGTACTAAATCTCTATACATATATATTTTATATACACACTTTAGTGCAGGTGGGTATAGACGAGTATATAAATATATAAGAGTATACACTAGTCGGTTTACCCAAATGAAATTTGCTTACTTGTTTTTGTTTCGGTTTGGAAATGGGGGAATGCGTTTACTTTTCACATAACTTCTGCGCGTATGAATCATTTATTGTCTTTAAATTTTTGTAATTTGTATAGAAATTTGTGAATGGCTTCGGATTCTAGTTGCCGAGTCTTTTTAGGCCATATAAGGAGATGTTTCATATTATTGTCTTAATTTGTGATATTTTGTATATAAAGTATAGTATATATAATTTTTAAAATAGTGATAATAAAAAAACCGGAAAACCGGTGGAAACAAACGAAAAAAACCGGTTGTTCGAAATTCATGATTTTGAGAAAAACCGGGGACGGTGGAAGCAAAAAACCGGTGGGCCGGTTTATTTTAAACCGGTTTTGATCACTCTAGTCGGATGTAAAATACGGTTTCTACAGCGCTTTCATGTCAAATCGGGTGAAACATACATGTGGGGACTATATCTAAATCTGAACCGATTTTCCCCGAATTTGTTTATTCATGTAGTAAGAGAACTCTCTCTGCCAAATATCGTACTGATCTGATTTAAAATACAGTTCCTACAGCGCTTACATGTCAAATCGGGTGAAACATATATATGGTGGCTATATGTAAATCTAAACGGATTTTCTCCGAATTTGGTAGTGTTCATTCACGTAATAATAAAACTCTCTCTGCCGAATTTCATAAAGATCGAATGTAAAATGTGGTTTCTACAGCGCTTACATGTCAAATCGGGTGAAACATATATATGGGGACTATATCCAAATCTGAACCGATTTTAACCAATTTCAATAGGGATCGTCCTCGGGCCAAAAAAGTGCACTATGCTAAATTTCATCACAATCGGACCATAAATACGACCTGCACTTTGGTTACAAGAATACATGGACAGGACATGGCTAAATCGTCTCAGAAAGTGATTCTGAGCCGATCGGTATAATAAACAATGGGTCTATCTCTTCTCCTTTTAGGTGTTACAAACAAATGCACAAAGTCATAATACCCTGTACCACAGTGTGGCGTAGGGTATAAAAACAGGCTCTAAGTTTGAATATTTCTCTTAATTTCGTTTATATCATTAATTTCTCTCGGTTCATATATTGGCACATTTATCGTACGTTCATGCCCGTTGAAATCTGCCTACTACTCGTTACTACATCCTTGTAGTATTTGCTTTGCAGATTTCAACGAGTACTAATTTGTTTTCTTTGCTCCGACACCTCTCTTCATCTTGGGCCGTTGCTCGACATACATCGCTCGTTATGTACATTTTGCTGTACAATTATTACCAAAGTTAGCAGCAAAACACAACAAATAAACCGGCAGGACTATAATATATTACTTTTATTTTGTTTTACATAAAATGAAAGCACATCATAAAAATGTGTACACAATTTCTGCGTGGAATTAAAGGTCAGCGTAAGAATAAGTTTTAATACATCCGAGAACATATTTTGTTTGCAATACTATTATTGTTACAAATTTTTTATATACGACTTTCAAATAAATATTTTTTTAAAGCGGAGGTAATCTGTAATATTTCACAATAAATATTTTTTTAAAGCGGAGGTAATCTGTAATATTTCCGCCTATACAGTTAGCAAAAAAAGTTGTACACTAACCGAAAACAAATAAGTTTGAACGCAGTACGAAAACCAAAAGGTAAATATATATTTATTCTATATAAAATTAAAGATTGAAATCCATATTATCTAAAAAAATGATGGTAGTTGAAATGAACTATCTACTTCACTGGTGATACGGGGACAATTGCTACGCAAAAATCTACAGTATAATGCTATGAATGGAGTCAACGTCATAGTATTACCAGGTAATACAAACGTTATTTTGATATTAGGAATTAAATTTTATAGAAAAAACGTCATGGCAAGCATTTCTCTATTCCAATTTTTTCCAGCACAGTATTCACAGTAAAGAAAGAGAACAGTGCAAAATCGCATATCCGTCTTTAACCAGCTTCTCCTCACAAACTGCAATAACTATTTCTGGAGCCATTTTCATACTAGCTTTGACTGTAGTATGCATGTTTTCGTGAATAAAAAAATAATACGGCGTTTCTGAAGATCAAAGTTGGCACAGAGCATTGGGTAAGCTGAATATGGAAACTTTTTTAAAGATATTTCGAAAAACTGCCAAAGACATCTGAGGTGATTTCTTAATGATGCTTTTCAAATGTTCAGTATAGCATTCATACAATCTTTACATGCTTCGAAATTCTTGTGGATGATACAACTTATTACTTTTTTTGAACAGTAATGTGGGGAACTGCTGGCAACCTTTTATAAACACGATTACACATGAACGTTTCTTCTTTAATATATTTCATCGATTCTGATTCCATAATTATTTCCTCACAAGAATAATCCGTATCGCTTTCGCTGTAGGGGACGAGCGATTTTTTTTATTTGCAAACTGGAACAAAGAAATATTTATAAGATATCAAATATAATATAATTTACAATAAATATATAAAACAGATTAACACATACGTACTTCTGATTGCCACAACACCACTATGACAAAATATTTGTTTAACCGGGAAGTATCTGTGATTTCGTTACTGATTTGTATAAATGTATCAAAGAAAATAAAGACGTGAGCGAAACTTTGTTGACTCGAAAAACATAAACAATTAGGGCCTGTTTCTGTAACTTATTTTCGTTCGTCTACGGCGAACGATCAAAATTCTCTCAGCTATTACTTGAATTCTATAAAACGCAGGTTAGAAATATTTTAGGAACAAGCTTTTTACATGATTTTCTACAGACACAACGAATTATAAACTTCAGTGACTTATAGATTTCTCGGAATAACTGAGTAATTTTTGATCGTTCGCAGTAGACGAACGAAAAAAAGTTACAGAAACAGGCCCTTAGGAATGTTTATGTATTTCGTGAAGGTCCATTTTAAATCTGACATTAGAGAGATTATGCGAATTATCGTGAGCTGTATATTTTCATCAATAATCGAAAATCCTGTCGCTTACGTCTATTTCAAGATGTGAAAGATGAAATTGTAAATCACGTCATAAGTAAGAGGACATATTTCTCGAAGACGGAATAGATTACAGTAGTGCAGACATTTATTCAACGAAAGTGATGCTTAGTTAAACGAACGGTGGAAAATGCGATCTAATTTCTCTTATGAGGTATGTATATATATGAAAATATTTACACAAGTACGAGTGAGTGATAAATTAAATAACTAAAAGACCTCGAAAATGCCGGGTAATAAAAGTCATAGAGAATCTTTAAACACATACTAAAAGAATCATCTCGAAGTACATCCGAAATCTGTAGATATATACCAAAGAGGCTCCGGAAGCTCATACCATTGGTTACCATACCTTTTTTCGGACTTTTGTGGCAGAAAAGGAGGACATTTACAACATTTATAACATTTACAAATTGAGTTTAGAACTTTCGGATGACATTTACAAAATACGAGATTTGATATAACGGGGATTTCAAAACTCCATCGATTTTAAAATCATTATTGGTGCTCGAAAATGGTACGATTTATTGTTTAAAGTAAACAGCAATCAATTTAAACCAACTATACCAAAATCGGACGATTTTCGAACCATCCAAGAGTGATTTTAAAATCGTTGATAATACTAAACCGCCGTGATATCAAATCGCGTGATTTCAGAACAGGCCCAAATGATTTGTACTTTATAGCGCTTAGATGCCAAATCGGATGAGGACTATATCTTAATCTGAACAAATTTTCTTCAAATGTGGCAAGGTAATCTGAACCGATTTACACCAAATTCGACAATTTGGGTCCTTGGATCAAGAAACTACATCCTGCTTTATTTCAAAATGATTACATATAAAAAATGTATATAGGTCCTACATCTAAATCTGAACTGATTTTTACCAATTTGTGGGTCTAGTTCCTGTATTTTTAGGTTTTAATTATAATAAACAAGTGAAGCGGCGTTATGTTCGCCCATGCCGAATTTTATATTCTCTCCACCATAGATCGCATGTCAACTGTTTTTTATTCGTTGAAATTTGTGATGTTTGTTGCGTTAAGAAGTTAAGTCTTGTGATACCTTTGTATGGAGACCATTTTAGAACATTGACCTATGATGACCGTTGTTTGTCTGAAGGATTGTGGATATAAATACACCCAAATTATCAATTTTCAGCTCGTCCAGTTGAAATTTGCAGTTTTTGAGGCGTTAATAAGTCAAATCGAACAGAAGATCATAAAAATGGATCGATATTGCTAAATTACAATCCCAGGTTACCTGCAGCTATATGTAGTATCTGTATCAAATTTCAGTCATTGAGCTCAATTATTGTAGTACTAACTATGTAGTAAAAGTAGTTGCGATTATAATTCATGTGAAGGTTTACTGTTTGTGAAAAAGTTGAATTTGTAACAAAAGGAGGACAAATCCATCATTTTTGCAACATAAGGGAGGACGGAAGTACACTGGTTAAAAAGGATGGCATGTCCTCTTAAAGGAGGACGTATGGTAACCCTGGTCATAGATCTTCATTGAGCACATCTCAGCGGAAAAGTCCTGAAGCTCACAATTTATAAATGAGTCGCACGTGTTGTTTCCGTAATGTTTTTAAATGGAAAAATTAATCAACGGACAGGGAGAATTGTATTACCTTATTCGTAGCTTAAGTCCTGCAGAAAACCATAAACCAAAATTTCTTCAAATATATTTTGTCGGGGAAGATGAAAGAGGCAAATGCACAATCTACGATCAAACAATTAAAATCCATGCTGAAAGATGCATATATTAAAGACTTCAAAACTACAATTCAACAAGCTTCACCGAACTGCAAAAACGTTGGAAGTTGTAATTCACACAGAAAGAAAACCTGATGATACTCTTGGCGGTTGATCCAATGCCCCAAGTTGTACAGAAGTGGTTGTGGTAATTTTTGGACAACAGTTTCAGAGCGAAAAAATGATTCGAAGCCATGAAAATAATCAGCAATGCAT
Source organism: Eudasyphora cyanicolor (assembly GCA_963930755.1). Taxonomy (NCBI): domain Eukaryota; kingdom Metazoa; phylum Arthropoda; class Insecta; order Diptera; family Muscidae; genus Eudasyphora; species Eudasyphora cyanicolor. Next base: position 120,421,810 of record OZ005735.1, read on the forward strand.
TAGTCAGTTGCGTAGATCATACTATGATCTACGATATCCACTTATGTTTTGTCATGGAGAAGGTGGATATTTTATAAATGTGCCTTTACGCGACCCATTATCTAAGAAACCTTTGCAAAAGTCGGTGTCTGCAGCTTGTTTTTACGCAATTCCTATAAAGGTGAGGCAGGATAAATTCAATCATATTGTAGCGTACCGTTCAATTTTCTGAAAAAGTGGAATTTGTAACAAAAGGAGGAAAAAATTCATCATTTTTGAAAAAGGTGGGAGGACACTGGAGAACAGGATGACATATTCTCCTAAAGGAGGACGTATGCTAACCCTGATCACAGATCATCATTGAGCACATATCAACGAAAAAGCCCTGAAGCTCACAATTTATAAATGATTCGCAAGTGTCGTTTTCGTAATGCTTTTAAATGGAAAAACTAATACCTGATTGGTACCTTAATTCCTGCAGAAAACCATAAACCGAAATTTCTTCAAATATGTTTTGTCGGTGAAAATGAAAGAGGCAAATGCACGATCTACGAATTTCCCAGGAAAAATACAAGGTTTGGTCAAACAATTAAAAACCATGCTGAATGATGCATATATTAAAGTCTTCAAAACTACAATTCAACAAGCTTCACCGAACTGCAAATACATTGGAAGTTGTAATTCACACAGAAAGAAAAACTAATGATTTGGCGTTCGATTCAAGGCCCCAAGTTTCACAGAAGTGGTTACGGTAATTGTTGGACAACAGTTTCAGAGCAAAGATATAATTCGAAGCCATGGAAATAATCAGCAATGCATTAGTGAGTTGCGTAGATTATACGGTGATCTTCAATATCCCCTCATATTTTGTCATGGAGAAGCTGCATATTTTATAAATGTGCCTTTACGCGACCCATTATCTATGAAACCTTTGCAAAAGTCGGTGTCTGCAGCTTTTTTTTACGCATTTCGTACAAAGGTGAGGCAGGATGAATTCAATCATATTTTAGAGTGCCGTTCAATTTTTAGTAAATTTCTGGCCGATTCTTGTATGTATGCTAAGATTGAAACCGACCACTTAAGGTCCATACGAAACCACCAGAAGCAGTTAGTTATGTTATCTTAAGAGATACAGTGGAAATACAGGGTGGCCAAAAATGACTGCACGGGTTTGAGTTCATTATAACTTTTTATTTAAGACGTAGTCAATATATATTTTTGTAAATAGAGTATATTAATGGAGAATATTTTTAATTTAATTATGAAAAATTATATCCCGCCAGTGGTGGCCATTTTCTGCTCAGCATATTCGTGCTCGTTCAATTTGTACTGTTCCATTTTAAATTAAAGTCGTTTGTTTATAAATTACTGAAAAGTAATAAAAAAATTATTTTAAAAAAAGTTATAAGGAATTCAAACCCCTTCGGCTATTTTAAACCGCTCTGTATTTTCCGTTTTAAATTACTCAGGTATTTTTTACAAAATACTGCAAAGAAATAAAAAAATAAATATTAAAAAGGTTATAAGGAACTCAAACCCCTTCGTGCCACCCTCTAAAAAATGCCAATGCTGCTGAACTAGACAAATTGCTGTGCTATCTTCATCATTTACAGTACATACATGAATGAACGTACCCAAGACACCATGACATAAGTAGGTCCGACAATATGGGTCACCTGATCTCTTCATTACATTTACAAGTAACCATAAATGGGAAGAAATTACTGAAGCGATCTTTACACTACAATAGTCCGACGACATTTCTCACAAAAGGACATATATTTGGGAACGTCGGCGATGTTTCATTTAATCAGTTAAGGGGAAACAGCGAGGTTTTCCACATATATACATCTACACATTTTACACGCAATATGATAAATAACGCTGAGATACGAGATCCTAGAAAATATCTCATTGTCTATGAAATCGTCCAGAACACTATGAGTATATACATAAATTGAAATTCCCCCCGTATTAAGGATGGTCAGAGCAATAAACGTTTTCCGAAAGAGGTTTTAGCAGATACACAGACAGGTGAAGATGGCTACCCTAAATGTCATACAAGATACACAACTTGACAATCGGTTTGTAGAGTTAAACTTCCGATTTACTGCGTACTTTCGGAGCTCATTTTAATGTAGAGATATGCAACTCTGTGACTAGAGAATGAAAAAGACATATAGAGTATATTAGACTAGTCTGTATATCAGCAGTTTTGGAGAATTCTTATTATTCAAATACATTGAAACGCATCCATCTACCTGTGTTCCTTTGCCAGTCCATCTTGAAAACGTATATTTTACAACCAACACTCTTCAGGAAAAGCTTAACAATGTACACCAATTCACACTTTTAACTTTTTTCAATCTATGTATGTAAAATTTATGACTTTACATATGGAAGAATAAAAAATTTGAAGGAGAACAGGGAATATGTGTTGATGGCCGGCAAAATGTAAGAAAATACGATGTGATGGGTCGAGTATACACCATAAACCTCAATAACCCTAAACTTTATTATCTGAGAATGCTTTTGCCTGTTATAAGAGGCCCAACATAATTTTCTGATTTGAGAACTACACGCTTAAAAATAGCTACTGCAGTATATTGTCCCAAAAATATTCGGCTTGAAATATACATACATATGTTTACGGCACACTACAAATATATAATATTTGACACACACAAATATTATATGTTTGGGAGGATATTATCCTAAACAAAAATATGTTCCCATTCATATATTTTTTATTTGGAACTACTTATAGTATTTCCGAAACAAAGATTGATTGGTAATTATTTATTTTGGCAATGTATCAATGCCATAACTCAAAGACAAGTTTTCTGTTTTTTAGATGTTCAAAAATAATTTTTTTATAAATTCTATATGTTTGTAAAATTTAATTTAAACTTAAATCGAATAATCTTTCGTAAATATAAATTGTGTTAGTGTCAATCACTAACTTTCCCAAGGGTCGAACCACAGAAACCCATCGCTCCTTGGCACCCTGATAATTGCCTCCTCCACCAGCAATTTCGCACGTACGTCTCTGTTTCAGTAGTTGGGCTTACTGTCGGAGCCACTGCGCCAAAAAAACACCGTTTGTCGTCAAGTATGTATATTTCAGAGGGTCACATAGAAGCTTGTTGTTGTTTATCGGCTAAACTCGCAAATCCGCCAGATATGTTGTTATTGCTGAGGCGAGTATGGTTTCCTCGGAGACAATTAAAAAACGGTGTGTTGGTTTTTTTTATATTTTATTATAGGAAGACATGGAACAATTTGCTGTTGACATCACTTGTTGCTTGAGACTCTTACCAGTAACGAGTCACTTGTTTCTCTTTCTTGCTTCTTATTATGACGTACTACAAAGTTAATGTCAACAACTTACGAAAATGGGGAACATCTGTTTACGAATGCAGGGATGGAAATTTTATTATTTTAGCTTTCTGCTCTTCCATGTTTCCATTGCATAAGTGTGGCCCTGCATACGTGAACATATCGCCCACCTTGCACTAAGGTGCAACTACTTACAACATGTTTCAAATATTTTAAATCTTTAACTAATATTAAGCAGTACAATTTGAATTTATATTTCTTACAGAACATACAGGGAGGCTGATGAAAGCTGCTACCAAAAAAAAATTTAAAAACTTTTTTTCTATTTAATGAATCTGGTTAATTTTTTTTATTTTGCAGATTGATTTTTAGATTTAACAAAAATGGATAACTGGGACACTGAAACAAGAATTTGGATTGTCCGCCGCTATTACGCACTGAAGTCCGTAGTTTCGGTTCAAAGAGAGTATAGGGGCACGTTTGGCGGCAATCCTCCGAGCAGATGGACCATAAAGAGACTTTTAACAATTTTTCCGAGCATGGGACAGCCAACAGAAGACCTTACCATCGAAACCCTTCAGTTCGGACGGAGGAAACAATCGCTGCTGTAGCTGATGCCATACAAAACAATCCAAGAGTTTCGACAAGAACCTTATCTGCTCAAATGGGTATAAGCAGACAGTCATTGCAGTCAATTATGCACAAAGATTTGGAGTTATTCCCATATAAAATTCAAATGGCCAACAGAGCGAACGCAGCAGACTTCCCGATTCGCTTGGAATTTTGCCAGAAGATGCTTCAAATGGTGGAAGAGGACGGAAACATGTTGAACTGTCTTTTCATGTCTGACGAGGCCCATTTCGATTTAAACGGCAACATAAACAAACAAAATTTTTCGAATATGGAGTGCTTCCAACCCACAGATACTCCGAGGAATTGCAACCACTTCGTGTTACAGTGCGGTGTGCAGTTTCATCACGCTGCATTGTCGGGCCCTACTTCTTTGAAGAAACCGTCACACCGTTACAGTTACTGGAGGTTGTTACTTGAGTATGTTGAGAGAGTTTTCTATCCAGAATTACGCCGAATGAGAATTTCTTTCAACTCTGTGTGGTTTCAGCAAGATGGTGCAACTCCTCACATAGCCCGGCCTATTATGACAGAATTGCGGCGGAAATTTCCCAATAAGCTGATATCCAGAAACTCCACACTCCGTTGGCCCCCCAGGTCGCCTGACCTGACTTTCTTGTGGGGTTATTGCAAACAGGAAGTCTACAAAGCAAACCCAACAAATTTGAATGAACTAAAGCAATTCATTCGAGAAACAATTGCGGCTATTCCCGTCTCAACTCTCCAAGCAGTAATGAACAACTTTTTGGTAAGATGCCGCACATGCATCAACGAGCAGGGGGGGGACATTTAAATTCCATTATTTTTAAAAAACTGAATTCCATACACTGAAAAATAAGTTATTTGAGTTTCTTAATGTAGCAATATTCATCAGACACCCTGTACAATAAGATTTTTCACTAAATTTATAGTCAATACTTGATGACTGCACCACGTACTCTAGGCCACTGGAGTATCACAAAGCGTTGAGGGCCGGTTTTGAATGTACAAGTTTGAGATATGAATACATCGTTTTACCTTTGGCTTTAGCATGGTAAAAGACAGATGGTAAAGACGTTATTAATTCGAGTTAAGTGCCAAAGAATAGACCCAAAAGGTGTATCTCGTTTGCATATAGCTCCCGTCTAAATCTACCCTAAGGGTAGATCGGCAAAATTCACTGATTTCACCCTCTTCTACACGCTGAAAAATAATCGCTTCTGTAGTATATTGTCCCAAACACATTCGGCTTGAAACATATATATGTTTAGGATACCCTCTGAACATATTAAATATGGTACATACAAAAATTATATATTTGGAAAGATGTTCTTAACAAATCTTTGTTTACATCCCAATGTGTTTTTATTTGGGACTATTACTATTTCCGAAACAAATATTTATTTACATTTAAGTATTCGGAAAATACATAAATTTATTTTTCTGTAATTCAAAGTTATTTTTTTAGAAATGTTAAATGTTTGTAAAATAATAATGTCAATATAAATTACTTGGAGGATTGACACCTAATGATGGCTTGGAATACTCAGAAATTTGAAATGATTCATTTAAAACCGAAGTTAATATGGTATCATAACTGGGAGGTACAATTCGAAAATAAGGACAAATTAAAACTGAAATTCGAAAAGTCGGATTTAAACACATATTTTATTTGAGAAATTTGGTTTGCAAATAAATGTTGTAATATATTAATATGTGCGTTCCAAATATATTTTATTGATTTTCAAATAAAATTTATTTGCTCGGAAATATATAATATTTAAAAATTTATGTTCCAAATATATGTTCTTTCGATTCAAACATATTAAAAAAACACGATTTTTCCCCGTATAGTGTGACACTTTAATACAGTATAAGCTCCCATGAGCCGAATCTTTGTATACAATATACTCCATCGAAAAAACATTAAAAAATCGAGTTTTACATCAGACAAACCGCACCGCAGCAATTCCAGAGGATTTATAATTATCCCAAGTGTTTAAAGTTTATGATTCCAAAGATCATCAGGCACAGATTTTTGTGTTTCAATTTTGACAGGTTTCTTGAAACAGAGAGATGTAACTAATGAGATAGGGACACTAACTTCTCTCTATATTTGCTGCATTGTTAGTCAATGCCTCAGTAAGTCTCTCGTATATTAGAAGAACGTCGGATATCCACTCCAACAATTAACGCGGCAAAGTATTCTGCCGCTGTTGACATGTCTTTTTCAAAAGTGTGAGTCAAATTAGAAGAACAGTAGTGCGATACAAAAACAAAATACATAACACTTCGAGACTGGCGTAGTGATAACGGTGTCCAAATTGTGATGTACAATATTTACAAAAATGTACCAACGTGTTTGCCAAAAACACAATACTTATACACGCACATACCTTTGCTAAGAAATGTAACTCCAAATTGTTGTCATAATATTCACCCATCCACCCGATCCGGCTCTAAGGACCAGATGCCGCTCACTAACTTTCACAAGGGTCTAACCACAGAAACCCATCGCTCCTTGGCACCCTGACATTTGCCCCCCATCAACAGCAATTTCGCACGTACGTCTCTGTTACTGTCGAAGCCACTGCGCCATGCCGTGTATGTATATTTCAGTGGGTCACATAGAAGGTTGTTGTTGTTAATCGGATAAACTCGGAAATCCGCCTGAGATGTTGTTATTGCTGAGGCGAGTATGGCTCCCTCGGAGACAATTAAAAAACGATGTGTTGGTTTTTTTTATATTTTATTGTAGGAAGACAAGGTACAATTTGCTGTTGAGATCACTTGTTGCTTGAGGCTCTTACCAGTAACGAGTGGCTTGTTTCTCTTATTTGCTTGTTATTATGACGTACCACAAAGTAAATGTCAAAAACTTAACGAAAATGGGGAACATCTGTTTACGAATGCCAGTGATGCCAGAAGTAGGGAAATTACCCTACATGTAGGGTTTTTCTGTTTTAAAATGGCTGCGTAGGTAAAAAGGGACAGTATTTTCATATCAAGGCATTTGTAGGTACCTTTTCGAAAATGTCGAAAAATATAAATTTTTTAATTTTAACGTTTATGTTTTGACAAACTTGCTTAACCTTTTTTTTGAAAAAGTACCTACATCACTATTTTTCATACGATCACGTATCATCACTGTCTGCCAAGCATCCCTTTTTCATCTCTGTAAAAGTGATGTATGTACAAAAAACATTTAGTTGACAGACGTCATATGTTTTCACTAGCATTTAAGAGCAGTCCCAAATGTATTATTTTCCACACAATGCAACAGCAACAGAATTTCTATCGCCAATTCGAAATTATATTTATTTATATAAAACAAGTTAATTTTTAATTCGGTGGCTATAATTGTGAACGAGGTATATATATTCATTGAAGTAACATGTATTTATGTATATTAATGTGAACATAATTGTTTTATTACACAGAAAATGTCTTCAAGAAGAGGTTTCGAAAACAAATGTTTTGTGTAAAATGGCTAGAAGAATGGCTGGTTGGAAGAAGAACAAAATGACAAATACAAATGTAGGTGTGTGGCCTGTGGAAAGGTTTTGAATTGTGGAAAATCTGAACTTAAAAGACATGCTGAGGGGAAACATCACAAACAAAATGTACTGGCTATTTAAAATACTACAGCTATGAATATGTTTCTGGAAAAGCCATCAAGAAGTAAAGATGCAGTAGCCAACTTGTTCTTCGCGGAGCATAATGTGGCAATTCAAGTTATTGACCATTTGATACCACTCTTAAAGGAAATAGTACCCGATTCAAGTATAATTAAAGATAGCAAATTGGGACGAACTAAATGTACAAAAATAATTCAAAACATTTTAGCCGAGGAAGAAAGAGTATTATTGGATGGTATTATTGGATGGAAACACGGACATATCACACAAGAAGAACATTTGTGGACTGGTGAGATTTTTTGACGAAGAAAGTGAACAAATATCCGTACAACTCCTCGACCTCCTAGAAGTTTGAACCGATGGGAACCGCCGAGGCATTGTACACAATGTTTAAAAACAAAATGTAAAGCTATACCATACCATTTGACAACATAATAGGTCTTAGTTGCGATGGAGAAAATACTATGACTGGTAAATATAACTCTTTCGCTTCTCGTCTAATAACTAACAATCCACAAGCTATTATTATCAAGTGTATTTGTCACTCTGCTGCAATCATAGCCTGCAATGCCTGTTTGGAACTTCCACGTGCCCCAGAAGAACTAATTCGACAAATTGGCACTTACTTATCAGGTAGCTCAAAAAGGTGTGCGGAGTTGGAAGAATTTTAAATTCAATTAAATGAAGAAAAAAAAGGAAGATTTTGAAGACATCAGACACACGTTGGTTATCTCGTCAAATATGTATACAACGTATCCTTCAAAATTGGGAATCCTTAAAGGAATATTTTAAATATTCATATAGTCGCGATAAACTAAAATCAGCTGAGTGGATCTGCAATGAATTCAATAATGAATGCAACAAAGCATATCTATTTTTGAAATATGTATTAAATTACTTCAACGCATTCCGAATCTATAAAAATATTTTTGAAACTCGGTCAGAATTTTATCCAAAAAAATGATCTAAAAACTAACTGTGTGGTTCGTTCGCCACATATATCACTACCAATTATAGATATAAATGTAGGCTATGAATGTGAGGAGTTTTAAAAAAAAAATGCCGAATGAAACTATGCTTCAAATAAAATCGGATTGCTTAAAATTGTATATCACTGCGTTGGAGGAGATGCAACGAAGACCGCCATTAAATACCGGAACTATTTTTAAAGAAATTGAATTTTTAAACCCTAAAGCCGCATTTGGCGATAACAAAAAAATATTTAAAATCAATTTATTGTGTGAGAAATGTGAAATAAATTTAACTCAGGAATGGGATACTTTGGAGTACAATTTCTCGAAAGAAGAAATCAAAATATTAGAAGAATTGGATGTTGTAAAATTTTGGTGCAAAATAATTAAAACAAAAAAATTTTCTAATGATTTACAGTTTCCAAATTTTTCGAAACTATTAAAAATTGTATTTTCATTTCCACATGCCAATGCGGACGCCTAAAGAATATTTTCTATGATTACCGATGTGAAGACAAAGAAGAGATATAAACTGAGTCATAGTATCTTAAGTTCTATATGTATATTACGATCATCATTGCAAAATGACGAAATTACATGTATAAATTTTAAATGCAGTGAAATCCATTTCGCATTTTTATACCCTACACCACACTGTGGTACAGGGTATTATGACTTTGTGCATTTGTTTGTAACGCCCAAAAAAGAGAAGAAATAGAACCATAGTTTATTATACCGATCGTCATAGAATTAATTTTTGAGTCGTTTTAGCCATGTCCGTCTGTCTGTCCATGTATTCTTGTAATCAAAGTACAGGTCGCAATTATGGCCCGATCTCGACGAAACTTTACACATAATTTTGTTTGGCCCAAGGACGATCCCTATTGAATTTGGTTAGAATCGTAACATACATATGTTAGCCCCGATTTGACATGTAAGCGCTGTAAAAACTTTATTTTATAACCGATCAGTATGAAATTCAGCAGAAAGAGGTGAATGAATGAACACTGTTAAATTTAGAAGAAATCGGTTCAGATTTAGCCCCCATATATAAGTTACCCCCGATTTGACATGTAAGCGCTGTAAAAATGTTATTTTATATCCGATCGCTGCGAAATTCGGCAAAAAGAGGTATATTATTACATGAAGGAATACTGCTAAATTCGGAGAAAATCGGTTCAGATTTGGATATAGCCCCCATATATATGTAATAGGGCGGGTCGATTTAAAAATCGCCCATTGCTCAGTGAAAATCGTATTCTAGGGATCAAAATAAGAAACTTTGCCGAAGGAACCATACCTCTAAAACGAATTCTGATGTCCCGGAAAAAATCCCACTTTGAACCATTTAGAGTGCTCCAATCGAGTCCAAATGTATGACCGACCCCCACTCAGTGAAGTGCTCAATGAAAATCGTATTCTAGGGATCAAAATAAGAAACTTTGCCGAAGGAACCATACCTCTAAAACGAATTCTGATGTCCCGGAAAAAATCCCACTTTGACCCATTTAGAGTGCTCCAATCGAGTCCAAATGTATGGAACCCCAAGGGGGTGTGCCACTGACATGGTTGGGTCGGGCCTCCAAAGTTAGTGGGGGTCGGTCATACATTTGGACTCGATTGGAGCACTCTAAATGGATCAAAGTGGGATTTTTCAAAATTTGCCCCTACCCAAAAGTTCGACCCAAATTCCGGGACATCAGAATTCGTTTTAGAGATGTGGTTCCTTCGGCAAAGTTTCTTATTTTGATCCCTAGATGATCCCTCCCCACAAATCGACCCGGCCTAATATGTAACCCCCGATTTGACGTGTAACCGCTGTAGAAACTGTATTTGATATCCGATCAGCTTAATCCGATCCGATTAAGCAAAAAGAGGTTTCTTATTACATGAAGGAATACTGCGGAGAAAATCGGTTCAGATTTAGATATAGACCCCATATATATGTTACCCCCGATTTGATATGTAAGCGCTGTAAAAACTGTATTGTATGTCCGATCAGTATGAAATTCGGCAGAGAGGTTTCCTATTATATGAATGAACGCTTTTAAATTTGGAAGAAATCGGTTCAGATTTAGATATATCCCCCATATATACGTTACCCCCGATTTGACATGTAAGCTCTGTAAAAATGTTATTTTATATCCGATCAGTGCGAAATTCGGCAGTAAGAGGTTTCTTATTACATGAAGGAATATTGCCAAATTCGGAGAAAATCGGTTCAGATTTCGATACAGCCCCATATATATGTTACCCCCCATTTGACATGTAAGCGCTGTAAAAACTGTATTTTATATCCGATCAGTATGAAATTCGGCATAAAGAGGTTTCCTATTATATGAATGAACACTTTTAACTTTGGAAGAAATCAGTCAAGATTTAGATATAGCCCCCATATATATGTTATCCCCGATTTGGCATGTAAACGCTGTAAAAATGTTATTTTATGTCCGATCAGAATTAGTTAGGGAGGTGTAGGGTATTATATAGTCGGCCCCGCTCGACTGTCTGCCTTTCCTTACTGGTTTAATTCTAAAACTGTGTATACTTAAGGCCCAGTTAGGCAAACTTAACCGTAACGCCCCCGTAGCGTAACGAATCAGCTGATTCAATCTGTCATATGGAAATCAGTGTAAACGATTAGCCAACGGAAACGAAACGTAAACGGACGGCTGAATCTGTTGAAATCAGAAATGGACGTTCCGTTTACGTACAATTTGACAACAGCTGATACTACATGTTGTTTACAATTACAATTGTATGTTCACCGAGAAAAGTAACGAAAATAATTTATTAATTATTTGTTGTTTAAAAGTGCAAGTAAACATGAAAGACGAATATTTGATTTCATTGGTGCAGCCGCACGAGTATTTATACAATAAATATAATCCAGCATATAGGATATCTGAAAAAAAGCGAGAAGCTTGGAAGCAAATTGGCAAGGAGCTGGGCGTTGCAGGTGAGTTTTATGAAGACGGCAATATAAGCGTCTCTACAAACGTGGACTTATTCATAGATAGAGATTGGATTGGATTTGGCTGAGTCCCTCTTCAATGGAAATAGACAAAAGTAAAAGTATTAATAAAACACAGAATATTTAAGATATTGAGTTCAAATTTATTCCAGGTGTAGTGCAAATGTTACATTTTAAGAATGAAATTCAATTTCGGTCATATGACCACCACAGCGACATTTCGACCGGAACGTTAACAATTTCGCGTTGGGTGTTGTCTCGTCTATAGTTGTTGACTTAGACCAAGGATATTCCTCAGGGGAAACGCCGCATCGCCAATAAAAAATGAGGAAAGGCTTCAGAGGATGCTGATGATAATGGTTTATTAGGTGGTACAGGTACTGTACCTAAAATAACTGATTGGCCAAACGGAGAGTACTGGAATATAGCTGTATTTAATTTAAATTAAGAAATGGAAATTGTTTGTATTAAAATAGATTATAAATAAATGTAAGTTTAATGGACATACCCCCATCGTGTTGGCTGCCATAACTTCCAGCATTAACTAATATGAATGTATAGTTAGCATCACAGATTCCCACACAATTGGGCATATCCCACATTCGTTGAAAATCATTGGCAATGTGTTTGTACTGCTGTGTAGTTTGTTCACTTAAATAAATCGGCGAAAGCAAGCGCCACAAAACTTCACTGCATTCTAAAATAATATTTCGAATTGTTGTTTTCCCCAGCTTGTGACTCCATGCAATCGATTGTATGGAACAACCGTGACCCAAATATCTACAATTTTAAAGAATAGAATGTTAATATTTCCCATCTTGGAATCAAAGGATAAAGCAATATTTGACATACAGTGGTGTTATTGCTAGACTCTCTGCCGGTCTAATCCGTTGCTTTGGCGTAGTTAACTCATATTTTATTATTATTAATAACAAATTAAAAACTGCCATAGGCATTCTAGTGTCCGACTTTCGCCCAGTCATTGTTTATAGGACGTCCATCCCATCTTCTTATCCGACGATATTTTCTTGATTACTTTTATTGTAAATTCTGCACAGATTTAAAACCACAAATTTATAAACATTATTTTCAACTTCATTTTTAAAAAAATCTAAACAAAAAGAAATCGCGGCTTTTTTGTTTACTTATGTGTTGTTGTTGTCAGAACATATGACTCGTTTTCTCAACGTTGGCTAATCGCTCAAACGGGCAACGTTACGGCAACGGTAAAGATAAATTACGGTTACGTATGCCTAACCCGGCCTTTAGATATATTGTTAAAAACTGTTTATGTTGCATACCTTTATTTACTTTGCAACATGGCTAATATTGCAATTTTTTGTTATGTTTTTTAATAATTTTTATTTTGTACCTGAATAACCCTTTATTTTACTCATACATATGGAAAGAAAATTGATTCAAATAAATAAATCACATACATACAAGTAGTATGTTTTGTTTTTACTTTAGCAGCCAAATTTGTAGGGAAAAATGTAGAGTTTTTTTAGTAAAGAAGTAGGGTAGAAAGGGATTTTTTATCGTACGCGTAGGTACTTTTGAAAAAATCTTCTGGCATCACTGACGAATGCAGGGATGCACATTTTAGGTTTCTGCCACGTTCCGATTACATAAGCGTGACCCTGCATACGTGAACAAATTGCATTGATAGATTGACAAAAAGTGATGAATTGGAATATTTATAAGTTAAGACATTTTTAGCTGTAAAGTTTAGCACGAAAACTTGGAAAACTAACTAAAGTTAGTTAGGAAAACTGTGCAAAGTTTTAAAAAAAATATATTTGAAAACTTCTTAAACAATAACTTTGTTTGTGTGTAAACACATATTTTATTTGTGAAATTCAGTTTTCAAGTACATTATGTTCTAATATGTTAATATATGCGTTCCAAATAACATTTCTTGATTTTCAAATAAAATCTATTTGTTGACCAATATATAATATTTCAAAAAATCGTTTTAAAAATATATTTTCTTTCAATTCAAACATGTCAAAAATGCCGATATTCCCCACAATAAACATTGGGACAATACGATTGCAGAAGCAGTTGTACACATAAACTTCGCGAAAGTATAAATACGGTGACCATTAAATCCATGAAGAAATAGTGTACACATTTTTATGATTTGCTTTAATTTTATTTAAAACAAAATAAACCTTATATGGAGTAATTGCAAAAAAAAAATACATTCATATAAATAATTGATATATTACTTCCAGGAACAGCGGCGAGTCACACACAAGCCAAAGTTGTCCCGACAGTTCACCATCCACTGGCGAACTGAGCTCCTCAGTCCAAATCAGCGATGGGCACACAATACTTCTACAAAATGTTTATGAAATTTGTGAGAAATGTTAGAGAGTGTCTCTTTATGCACTGCGTGAAATGGTATTTGCATTTTCCTAAAATATATTTTTTGGGTAAGATAATAAGTAAAGTGGACAACGAACATCATGAAGTCGATTTGGGGTTATTATACGCGTACATAAAGAAATCGTACTTTAAATAAGTTATGAATAGTCACATACATATTTATTATGCTATGTAAAGTAATCAATCCAAATTTTCGAAGAAAAGATCTACATACTCGTATTGTTTATGCCATATTCTTTATTTAATTAATTCTTTATTTTTTCTACTAACCATTTTCGAGTGTCCAACTTTTTTTTGTTAGTATATTTAGGTGTTTACACAAATTTTATTAAAAAATCTTTAAAAGATAATAATATATACATTTAAAACAAATAATTTAAACTTTTATTTAGAAATGTTTATAAATCCTTCGGTAAAAATACAATACTACTAAACTTTATTTCTATACTTGAAGTATGCACTGCAATAAATGTATCATCCATTTTTTCTTTATGTGTACGCTAAGCAAGAAGCGACAACACAACCTCGTCGATCGAATGAGCTAGCGCGACTGAATGATAGAGTTGGGTCGTTCCGGAACGAACTCGTTCAATTTAACGATTCCCTTGGTGGAACGATTGGAACTCGTTCCGGCTATTCCGTTTTTTTCAGTTCCATCGTTCACTTCGTTCCTTTATTTTTTATTTGTATATTGCTTTCATACATTCGCTCCTTCAATGGTTCCTTCGTTCATTTTAACACGTTGAGTGCCACCATACAAAGTCAAAATATATTTGCAAAGTGCCAATAAATAATAACAGTTGTAAGTTAATCTTTAGTGATAAAAAAATAAATTGTCAAAAGTGTTTTTTGTATATGTGTGTTATTTGTACCGTTATATAGTGTGACTGCCGGCGATGCACGTGGCACATAGTTAATATAATTTTATTCCGGTGCCATGTGAACCGCCGGCTGTCTCACAGCTTTTTTTAATTTTTGTTTTTGTTTTATCTACGGTACAGTCTATACATATCGCAAAATGGATGTAAATTTTATTTGTGGGAAACGTCGAAGATCTGATGACACTGAAAGTGATGAAAATGATTTTTTACTGTCAGATTCAGATGAATATGTTCCTGGTAGCGATTTCACATCGAGCGATGCTGACGAAGATGAAGATACCGACGAACCTAATGTTCTTTTAGAAACAGCAGAAACTTCTAGTGAAGAGGAGGGAGATATTGTCCCCAGAAATGTCTGGAGATCGGTTAGTGGAAGCTCCCTAAAAACATTTCCATTCACTGACTGCCCTGTTTCACCAGGAATAATCGACATGAACTCCAATTCAATAAAGCCAGCAGATATTTTCAAAGTTATGGTTACGGAAGAAGTTTACGAGCTAATAGTGGAGCAAACAAACTTGAATGCCAGGAAAAAAATTGAAGCTTCTCGTGTGACCCGCAATTCTCGCATAAAGAAATTCTTGGACTTGTAATGTATATGGGAATTGTAAAGCTTCCTTCAATCCACATGTATTGGAGCAAGGATAATTTTTATAAAAATTCCTTTGCCCCAAAAATTATGTCAAGAAATAGATTCCAGTTATTGCTGAAATTTATTCATTTTGCTGACGAAACCATGGTAAATAACCGTTTGCATAAAGTTAGTCACTTATTAGAAGTAATGGAACGGAATTTTACTGCAGCCAGAAAACCTGCTGAAACGTTGGTAGTGGATGAAAGTATGATTCCGTGGCGTGGTAGACTTCAATTCCGGCAATATAATCCAGGAAAATCACATAAGTATGGAGTCAAATTATACAAACTTTGAGACCCACTTGGTTACACTTACACCAGTATATTGTGGCAAAACAGACGATTCTGCAAGAAGAGGACAACCAACACCTGGTATTTCTCATAGTACGCAAATTGTCTTGTATCTTGCTGAGCCTTATCTTGATAGGGGAAGATCAATGGTCACGGATAACTTTTATACATCTATTTCTTTAGCAAATGCATTGTTGGTGCGCAAAACGCATTTATTTGGAACCCTAAGAAAGAACAGAATTGGTAACCCAAAAGATGTTACTGGAGCAAAACTAAAGAAAGGTGGTATTATCGGCCGTGAGTGTTCTGGGATTGTAGTAGCGAAATGGAGAGATAAGAGAGAAGTACTCATGCTAAGTACCAAACATGACTTGAATGAAATTTCCACTGGAAAAAAGAATAGAAACAATGAGGACATCAAGAAACTTCAAATGGTAATTGATTACAATTTTGCAAAACAAGGCATCGATTTATCAGACCAAATGGCTAGTTATTTCTCTCCTTTACGTAAAACTATTCGATGGTACCACAAGATAGCTTTCGAGTTCCTTTTGAGCACTGCCGTTGTAAACAGTTTGGTTTTATATAAACAATACAAGCCAAATACAAAAATAGCTGATTTTACCAAAAGTATTTGCGAGTATCTATGCGAAGTAAAAGATCAATCATCAGGATCATCCAGCTGTAAAACTCATTCTTTAAAAATTTATGAAGTCAGAGATAACAGAAATAGGATTATCAGAAAACGGTGTACTAGATGCTATAGTAATATAAAACAGACAGATGGCCGGAAAGAAGCAGTAAAAAAAACAAAAAGGTTACAACATTTTGCAATGGCTGTGAGGACAATCCTGCTCTTTGCCTGGACTGTTTCAACCGAACTCATTAGTTCATTTTATATTACGTGAATTTTTCTATTTTTAATTATTGGATTTAAATTTTTATTATACGCAGGCTAAAAGCGATTATGTTATACATTATTTTCTTATTCTTTATTCATCGAATTTGAATTTATTGAAGTAGTTACGTTGGAATAAAAATATAATTTTTGGTCTTTTCTAATTCTTCTTAAATAAATGATACAGTGAAAATGCTCAAAGTTAAAAAAAATATGTCTTTTTCTAGGTCCCATAACATAATATTTATTCACTTCACTGTCCTGGTGAAGAAAATAGGTTGCATTAAATTCACAAATGACTGTGCACCGCCGGCGGTACACAAAGCACTCTAATAAAAGTTAAGTGTGTACCGCCGGCGGTACACATGGCACTCAATGTGTTAACATTCTTCACTTTAGAACAGCTGTTTAATTGTTGCCAGATATGTTCCGATATCGCGCTGGTCGCTTTTGATTTTTTTTTCGTTTCTTTTGTTCGTTCAATTTACCGTTGATGAAATCAAATTTTTCAAGGTGGAGAAAAAACGAAACATTAAAGAGTATATTTTATTGATAAGTTATAATATCTACATAAGAAGTGACATTAAGAAAGAATTTGCAGATTGTAATTCATTTCATATTAATAACTAATAATATTGTATACACTTCGATTATTCAATAGTACTAGTATGACTTCGACAAGAAAATCTAAAATCTGGAGAGAATAACACAAAGTGTAAGTACTGCAAAGCTCTAATTAGCATTGCTTGCGGATCTACAGGGAATCTCAGCCGTCACATGAAGAGAAGGCACCCACTTACACCTATTGCATTTAAGAGACAAGCCCCCGTGGTAATGATCGACTTGGAAGCTGGTCAAACTCAAGTATTACCAGTTGAAGCAGGTACAAGAACGCAAGTTTAGAATGCTCAGCCAAACATAGTCCAGTTTCTCCGTAGACCACCACCAATTCGTAAGGCAGAACAAATTGATCGCCAGATTGGAAGAACCAGAGTTTAAAATTCTTTTGGGGCTTGTTTCTCAATGTCCTAATTATGCCTTGGCATCCAGAAAAACCATGTCTAATAATATGTTGGATAGCACGTATGGTGAAGTTTTAGAGGATGTGAAAATACAAATTCAATCTGCCTCTGCGGTTTGCCTCACTACTGACGGATGGACATCGAGAGCGAATTGTAGTTACGTGGCGGTAACAGCACACTACATAAATGACCAAAGTGCAATGAAGTCACATTTGCTATCTTGTGTGGAATTTCGCGAAAGCCATACAAGCGAAAATTTGACTAATCGAATTAAAGAGGTATCTGACGAGTTTGGGGTTCTACACAAAATAACAGCAGTTGTCACCATGCTTCAAATGTTCAGGAAACTGGAGTTGGATTGGGTGTTTTGCACATACTCTTAATTTGGTGGTCCAAAATGAATTGTCTTATATAACTGAGATTTTAAAAAAAGTTAGAAAAATTGTTACTTTTTTCCACAAAAGTCCACTTGCATTCAAACAATTATGTGATACCCAAAAACAAATGGAACTGCCCCTTTTAAAGTTGAAACACGATGTGGTTACTCGATGGAATTCCACGTACGTAATGCTTGAACGTATATATATATCCAGAAAGATGCGGTGATAATGACTTCGTCATTAACTCGACCAGATTTATCGTTGCCATTGGAAGACTGGGATATTATTAAGGAAATTATTCCAATATTAAAACCATTCTACCAAATGACAATAGAAATTTCAGCAGAGAAGACTGTAACACTTTCAAAGGTTCTTGTTCTGTGCAACGTCTTGGAATATACCTTGCATAAATTTGGTTGCAATCAAAAAAGATATGATTTCTCGTTTTGGGGAGTATGAAAAAAATTATCTTTACACGGAAAGTGCTATCTTGGATCCTCGATTCAAACGAAAAGCCTTTAAAAATAGCAGTGCGTACGAAGCGGCATTAAAACAATTATGAGAGAAGATTTGCAGGATAAAGCTGCCAGGCACTGACAGCCCCTCTGTCGTAGACGAACTGAATGACCTAACTCTAAATACTGTCTGTGAGCCAGATTATTGGAGCCATTTTGATGAAAATTTCAATAGGACTGTACGACCGGAAAATAATACGGCCGGAGCTATACGAGAATTTGACAAATACATCAATGAAGAATATATCGAAGGAAAATGGATCCTTTATTGTGGTAGATGGAGAGAAAAAAAACTATATCCACGGGTATACAGCCATTCTCTGAAGAGGTTATGCATAACAGCAACTTCTGTGCCGTGTGAAAGAATTTTTTCTGCTACGGGACAAATAGTTAATGATAGGCGAACTCTTCTATATAGATATACAATCTTAAGTATTATTAAAAAGCCTTATGTACAACAGAAGTTATAACTTATAACAAGTTATAACTTATAACACAATATATTGTGAGACTGAAGTATTAACAAGTAAGAAAGTTTCAGTCGGGTAAACCGACTAAGGTATACCCTCACTTCGTGAGTAATGTAATATATAACATTACACCAATAAATCTGTCATTTTGTGTGGGAGGTACCAGAAGGGGTTTTCCAAATACACATATTTTTCGGTAAACAGTACATTCTTAAATACATTGCATTGTGCTGAACTATAAGCGTTTGTGTGCACTGGTATATTAAAGTTACGAGCTATGTAATTTTGGTATGATTTGGTAATTTTGTGTAGGAGGTACAAAAAGGGGCGGGGTGATAACGCCCACTTTTTACAGAACTATAGGCACTACAACAGCATTACACTGTACAAAATTTCAAGTATTTGTATGCACTGGTATTAAAGTTACAAGCCGTTTACTTTGGTACGAAACGGGCCATTTGTGTGGGCGGTACCAAAAGGGGCTGTACAATGATGCCCATTTTTTACCGGACTATAGGCGCTACAAAAACATTATACTTTAGAAAATTTCAAGCATTTTTATGCACTTGTATTAAAGTTATAAGCAGTTAAATTTTGATGCAAAATGGTCCATTGGTGTGGGAGGTACCAAAAGGGGCATGCCAACTTCACCCATTTTTCTCGAGTTAATAGCGACTAATATACTAATATTATGTGCAGAATTTCAAAAGATTCGAATAAGTAGTATAGAAGTTATTAAAGAATCAATATTTCACTAAATTTTAACCCTTTGTGTGGGAGGTACCAGAAGGAGTAAACCAATATGGCCCATCTTCGAACTCATCCGGAGATAGATCAAAATATTACCACATACCAAATTTGAAGTCAATCGGTTACTCCTTTCGAGAGTTATCGTGCGCACCAGCCAGCAGACACACAGACAGACAGACAGACAGACGGACTGACATTCAGTGCTCGCAGTCAAAAATTTTGTTCGAATAATACATATTTTAATTTTGAAAAAATTAAATGTAATAAAACAACTTTGAATGCAATATAAATTAGGTCCGACTTATTATTGCTTCGGACGATTTAAATATTTTAAAAGTTTTGATGTTACATCAATAAACAATGCAAAATTGTTCACTCCCCAAAATTATATCAAGTTTTTTGCATTTTATTTCATAAAATAATCCATTCAGTTGAACAGTTATATCTCAACGTCTTTGTTAATTAGTTTGTATTAGGCACAGAATTTCTTACTAATGAAAAATTACTAAATGAGTGCTACTCAGTTGTAATAGAAATAAATCGTTAAACAAAAATCTTAAACCAGATGCGTCCATCCGGAAGGGGATGCAACAGGGTATGATGGGCCTGAATGCACAGATCCAGACTTCGACTCAGCCAGAAAGTTTAGGCAAAGCTGGTGACGCTTAACTGCTGCTGCTTTCTCGGTTATATCCATCGCAAAGAACTGAGTACATTGTCGGATAGCATGGATACGTTCGCATGTCGGGCACGGGTAATTGGTGTTGAACTGTCCACCGTCCATTTTGCTTGTCTAGTAAGGCAGAGTTTAGAGAATCTTAGGTAGCAGTAGTAAGAACCGAACGTAATCGTAGTGGTAGCGTTCCCGAACAGTAACAGTAAAAAAATGTTTGGTGTATTCTGTTCTCTTGTAAGGGTTGCGTTACTGTTCTGTTTGTGACGAAAGAACGGTACAGAACGCCAAGGAACCGTTCCTTAGTGTTTTTTCCGAACTCTGCTTCTAAGATCTCCTTTGAATTTGAGGTCCATTTTCTCAATTCACACTTTGCACTCTTCAAAATGTCAATCAGCTGAGTTCGAGCTTCTATTGCACTCGAAACCGAATACGATCCTTCCAAGGCATCATCAACGCACATAGAGTCACGTACCCTAGATCCATTAAACACTACTCTCAGCTGTGTAGTAGTGCTGTCCGATTTGGAAATTCCATGATGAGGTAAATAATAACATGGACCATTGGTAGAGACTTTAACTTTAGTTAATACTAGGTCTTTATATGACCTAGCATTAACTAATCTTTGATGGCCTCATCGTATTGAGTCTTATATTAAGTCATACGATTTAACGACTTTTCGTGTCTCAAAAACTGACGAAAAGATATATGCCCCTTTGGGCCAAATTGAGGACAATTATCCTTGAAGGGCAGATTCACTACATATCTGCCATTTGGATTCCTCGTGGTCGTAGAGCGAAAGATCTCCTCGCACTTCTTATCCTCTTCAGATATGCCAGGCTTACGTCCTCTTGCTCCAAAAATTTCTGACTGATCATCTAGAACAGCGATGGGCACACAATACTTCTACAAAATGTTTATGTATTTGTGAGAAATGTTAACACTCTTAGTACTCTGTCACGCGTAAACTCGAATAAATTTTTTTTTAATTTCATTGAAACATATCTGATATTCTTTTTTTTTCTATAAATATTGCTTATAGCTATTTAAACGAGCAAATATTTTTAAATACGCGGAACCAAAAAAAAAGTTGGACACTTGAAAAAGTAAAATACAATAAATAATGAAACCATTAAATATAGAACAAGTCTAACTTTTATTTTTGCTTGCGAAAATCAGTTTTTCTTTATAACCCATCAAATGAAATATGTTATGAAAATGTACATACCATTTTTCGCAGTGCACAAAGAGAGGGTTAGCACATCTCACAAATACAGACATACGATACGGAATTTTGCAGAAGTATGTGTGTGCCCATCGCTGCTCTAGAGCACTTCTACAAAATGTTTATGTATTTGTGAGAAGTGTTAACACTCTCTTTATGCACTGCGAGAAATGGTATTTGCATTTTCCTAACATATATTTGTTGGGTAAGATAATAAATAAAGTGGACAACGAACATCGTGAAGTATATTTGGGGTTATTATGCGCGTACATAAAGAAATCGAACTTTAAATATGTTATGATTAGCCACATACATACATATTTATTATGCTATGTAAACCCTGCAGCTAAAATCATTTCTAGTTGCGTATTGAACCAGTCATAAGCTAGTTGCAATGTGACCTATGCAAACCCATTCGCATCTCTGCCAGCAAAAACGATTATCTGAGCTGATTTTCAGTACTTGCATGGTACCTATGTACATGGTGGTTGCAGATCGACACGTTCTTCTCTCTGTCGTCAGCAGCAGAGAAATACGCAAAAACCATTGTCTGAACTGCTTACGAGCAAGTACTCGCTTGGTGGTGGCAGAGTAAATGTGTCTCTCTCCCACCACCGTTCTCTTGTACTCTCTTATTCACAAATATAGTAATAACTGAACTAGATATTAACTAGTGCTGAATTGTAAACAAATGAACTAGTTGGGTGCCTATGACAAGCCAATGTTAAAATCGATAGTTCCTTATATGAAAAAAGGACAGATATGTTACTAGTTTGAAGTAAAAAGCAACTAGTATATTTCTATATACAAACTTGTCATTTTGGCTTTATATCAGCTGATTTACGAGCAAGTACTTGCTTGGTACTACTTGGTGGGAGAGTGGCACGTGTCGGGAGAGCGACACGTATCGCTCTCCCACCACACAATGAGCGAAACTCACCCTCTACTGATTGTTTGTTAGAACAAAAACAAAAATTTCCCGTTGATTTTGCAGTCGATTGCTGAGTTGAAAAACTGTGATTTTTTCTTTTTTCATTCATTGTGTGTTTTTTGTTAGAAGTGGATGTGTGTTCTTTGTCGGATAAAAAATTGAACCTGTCTCTAAAAAAATATACAAAATTTTACAAAGCTTTAATTGGCAATAATGCGTTTTTAAGGTCAAATTTCGTGTCAGTAAAAAAATTAAAAAACATTTTTTCAGATTCCATCATAGCCCAACCATCCCTAGGAGAAAAGGATCCAGAACAATTACTACGCCAGGCGATGCAGTTGTCAAAAAAGAAACAGTTCCGGCAAAATGCTGCCAGTAAAAACCCACATCTACCAAGTAGTGACAATAGCTGCAACAATGACATTTTTTAAAATTAAGTAAAACATATTTATGATATTTTTTAATATTGAATTTTATAAGTACATACAATTTTTTATAAATTATTTTTTTTAAGAGTTACAAAAAAGAGCTAAGATTGAATTTTATACTTTTAAGTTCCTTATTTTTTTAATAATATTTATTTTTTATGTATACTTGTTTGAAGCTAGAACCCACTAGTATATTTCTATATACAAACTAGTAACTTCGGCTACAGGGAAGTAATCAATCCAAATTTTCGAAGAAAAGATCTGCATATTCGTATTGATTATGCCATATTCTTTATTTAATTAATTCTTTAATTTTTCTACTAACCGTTTTCGCGTGTCCAACTTATTTTGGTTAGTATAATTATGTGTTTATACAAATTTTATTAAAAAATCTATAAATAGTAATAATATATACATTTAAAATTATTTTAAACAAATCGTTACTTTATGCAATTTTGACAAACAGAAAATAATATATACATTTCTACAGTAATATAATAAATAATTTAAACTTGTATTTATAAATTCTTCGACAAAAGTACAATACATACTAAACTTAATTCCTACACCTGAAGTATGTATTGTAATAAATGTATCATCCATTTTTTCTTGATGTGTACGCTAAGCGACAACACAACCTCGTCGGTCGAATGAGCTTGCGCGACTGAATGATAGTGAACTCTCATTCAATGTGTGAGCTCATGTACACGTGAGGAAAAACCCCGGGTAGTGCTTTTGCCCATCGCTGATCTAGAGACACGTGGGTTACGCTTGTTAATCCCGCTCGACTTCTATTTGCTGTCGGACCCGTTATGTTCCATCCAAATATGGTTTCCTGAGCTACGAGAGATTTAAGCACACCATGTTGGACCCCACTGCGTAGAATTGCGGGATAAAGATATCCTCCTAACAAAATATCTACCGGAACACTTATCAAATACTGCATCTGCCAGAGATAGTTCTGGTACATTTATATTTTGCCAGATTTACTGACAATTTCTCCCCCTATGCCAGCAACATCAGCCTCAGGCATCTTTAATAGTCTTTGTATCTTTTCTGATACAAAACTTTCATCTGAGCAAAGATCGATAAGCGCTTGTGCTTCGCCATAATTGATTATATTCACCCATGCTGTAGCCAACATAACGTTTTTCGCAACCACTGTATGAAGAGCTTGGACTACATTAGATGGGCCGGGAACTTCTGTGGACTGTATTTGATTTGACGCGTTTTGCGTACCGCCCTGAGCCATCCCATTCGTTTGAGTCTGACAAGTCCTTTTTGGGAAATCACGATGCAATAAATGATGATACTTCTTCTTGCAGATGGAACAACCAAAATGGTAACCAAATGGACTATCACAGTCATCAAAATCTCAACCTTTTTAAAATTTATGTTCTCCCTTGAAATCCAAGCATAAGAATGGACACAGATTGATCGTATGAGATCATTTGCATTGGGCCACGTGAGATTTAATGTGAAGGGCCTTTATCTGTTTTATTTGAAAAAAAGCTTGGTAATTTTTGGAGGAACTATTTTGAGAATCACTTGGCCATTGATAATGACTATTAAAAACTTCTTACACACTTTCCAATGCATGAAATCTACCCGTGAGAAACGTATTTAAATCAGACCACCTTGGTACCTCTGTTTTAGTTTTCACGGATTGTTCCCAAAGATTTAGGGTCTGTTCAGGCAAACTGGAAGAACATTGAAACACGATAATCAGATCCCATGATTCTATGTTAATATCATATAACTTCAGTATCGAAATACAATTATGTATTTCCCTTTGGATCCGTTTTATTTCTTCGAAAGTTTTCTGCCTACACTATCTCAAATTGAACAACTTTTTGAATTGACTGTTTATTAGTACCTGTTTATTCTCATACTGTGTTGTTAGATTGTTCCACGCAATCTCGTTTTTATTTACTTCCCTCGCATCGCCATCAGTTTTTTGATACAAGTAAGCAAGTTTTTCTACCTGACTAAGTCGCGTGGTATTAATAAAAATTGCCGTGAACATATCCCTAAATGTGGGCCACGTTTCATATCTTCCATGAAATACTCCTGTGTAACAAGGAGGGACGTGTCCCGAAAAACCTTGAACCTGGGCTACTTGTTTTGGTGCAGTACGAGTAGTCTTATCATCTTCTAAATTTTTCCTAGCTCCGGAAATTATATTTATACATTTGATATAGGCCTTACGAACTTCTGTATGTTTTGTCTGTGTCGCTATCACACGCTTTTCTTTTCCTACAACATCCGTGGAACAATCATCGTAAGGTTTTTAAATTGTATCCAAGCCTTGGAGAATCCACCGTTCCCAAAACCTAAAGCTTCACCTGGATACTCTGAGAAATCTTCTTCCTTTAGTCTAGCTTCAATTCTCAATGCCTCTTCTGCTTCTGAACATTTATCAAAATTCTCCATCTTGTCTTTTGAAGTTAGGGAGACGAAAGGAATTAACAAAAATTCTTAAGTTTACACTTTAAATAGAACCAAAGGGTATTTCAATATGGCTTTAAATTCTACCACCCTCTACTATTAACCCGCCATGGTTCAGATCATGGTGTGTACGAAATCCCTACGTTATGGGGATGTGGCCCCCGCGGTCGGAAGGGGCGGGAAAGAGTGGCTGCGTTGGAAACGTTCGTTAAAACAATAGCAGCAAAAACATTTTGGCTTTAAATTCTACCACCCTCTACTATTAACCCGCCATGGTTCAGATCATGGTGTGTACGAAATCCCTACGTTATGGGGATGTGGCCCCCGCGGTCGGAAGGGGCGGGAAAGAGTGGCTGCGTTGGAAACGTTCGTTAAAACAATAGCAGCAAAAACATTTTGTTAATTTCCAAAAAGGGCAACAACAATTTTTAAAAATGTCTCCCGAAACAAACCTACTCTTGCAACTAACACAGTGAGATAACCTCGTTTCTTAGGAACACGAGGTATTATCTAACTGAACTCCAACTTTCCGAACCACAAATAACAGGTGACAATTCTAACCTTAATCACTGAGGTACGTAAAAATTACATTATTTTCTCCCTCACTTGCGCTACCAACATAAGCATTTTATTATCCAGTTTCACTGCACGTAACTTTTCCTTTTGGCACAAAACATCTTACTCTTGTTGTCACGAACATCCAAAGTCTTCTTGGTATGTTTGCAGCTTCTCCAACGGGCGACGAATGTTTCCTGCAGGCGTATATACTCTACTATTGTATTCACACAAATGTGACTAAAATTTGCCCTATCAAAGAAAAAAGTTTTCGTATTTGATACATACACTCCCTAGAGTAAACAAAATATGCATGCCAAGTTTCATCAAAGTCGGCCACACTTACCGCCTACAATTAAAATCGATTTTTTCTCATAAAAGGGGTGGGTGGGGGTGGTGTTAGTTCAAACCCCCCAAAACAATTTGGAATTCAAAATTTTTACTACTGATTTTAACGGTTAAAATGTTTTCCTGTTCCTAAAAGTAAATCAAAGACTACAAATGTAACCGTTGTTTAGTGTATTGTACATTTACACATTGTAAACATACACAATACTAACGTTAACTTGAGGACCACCTCCAGTAGGGCATTGGAGAAAATTTTGAATATCCAACCAATAGAAATACAGATTAGATATGAAGCTGCCCTCACGGTGATGAGACTCAAAGTGATGGGCGAATGGATCGAAAGCGATCACAAGTCATATCATCAAAAGATAGCTGAGGTAGTAACGGTGGATTTAACTGACATATCATCAGTATTCGACAGAATACCTGAAAAATCAATGGTTGCTGAGTGTGAGACCATGATACCAGACAGACAATCTTAGATTGATGGAACCGTAGTACAGACAACATCTGGAAATTGCTGTTATACAGATGGATCGAAACTAGGGGAGAGAACGGGGCTAGGACTTTATATCGAGGAACCGGAAACAGAACTCTTATTCCGTCTGCCAGACCATAACACAGTCCTGCAGGCGGAAGTCCGAGCAATTACAGAATGTGTGAACTGGCTTGGGGATAACACAAGACCAACAAATGTGAATATTTTCACAGATAGCCAAATGGCTATCAGGGCAATAACGTCTAGAACGGTGAAGTCGAGGACAGTTTTAGATTGTCAAATGGCGATTAACGCCTACTCCGAACACGGCACTTATGCATAAGCCATATGCTATAAGCAAACGCCTTGACATCTAGAGCCAGAGACTTGCAAACAACAAGACTAGAGAACGCAAAAACCTTACAGGACACACATGCTACATACATAGGATATGAGTTGTAGATGACAGCGTATGTAGGGCATGCGGGGAGGATAACGAAACGTTGGAGCATTTCCTCTGCCTGTGCCCAGCGTTCGCGAACAATAGATCCCGTTTCTTAGGAAATGATACTATACCAGACTTGACCCAAATTAGGGGCGTAGACTGGAAGAAGATTAAGGACTATGTCGACAGTACAGAGTTCCTAAAATAACTTTCCAAAGACCTTTTGAATAATAATAATTAGAGATGTAATTTGCCCGACGAAACGAATGATGGCCATAAGGAAAAGCTAACTACATCAAACTCTACAGCCTCCAGTAACCCAAACGAAGTATCACCATATGTTTTAGGTTTATGCGGGAACAAGTCAGCTTCAGAAAGTATCGACTCTTCATGAAAAAATCTGGATTCCTCCAGATAATTATAGTTTTCCAGTGACTGGACAAAGGAATTTAAAATTCCAACTTTCTTGGTTACGTAAATATAAATGGTTGACGTACTCCGCGAATCAAGTCGCTGCTTTCTGTAAAACATGTGTATTATTTGCTCCTAGGGATACAGTAGTGCATAACCAAAAACTTGGAAACTTGGTATAATCAAGTCCATTTAATAATTGGAAAAAAGCACTGGACGTATTTCGCTACCATTCATCACTCGAATACCAAATGCGAATACGAAAACAGTGTATTGAAAGCTGAAATGAGATCTAATGTAGAAAAGCAAGCCACAGCGTCCATCGATAAACAATTACATATTCAGGAAAAGCAGGACGTAAACGAAAATAGAAAGCATTTGGAAGCAATAGTTCAAACAGTAGTGCTTTGTGGTCGAGGCTTAGCAATAAGAGGAAGTTGTGATAAAGGCAGAATCGATTTAAATGAAACTATTCAAAATTATGGTAATTTTAGAGCCTTGCTAAGGTATCGGGCGATAACGGATTCAAATGTGAATAGTCCCTTGAGAAATTCACCACGAAACGCAATGTATATATGCAATCGTGTTCAAAATGAAATTATAAAGCTTTCACCGTCATGGCGGACGAATTACCTGATATTTCAGAGGTTGAGCAAGTTTCAATGTGAATCCGGTACCTTAACAAAAAGGATGGGCGATATAAAATGTTCGAAGATTTTTTGAGTTTCGTCCCAACAAAACAG
Organism: Eudasyphora cyanicolor; assembly: GCA_963930755.1. Classification (NCBI taxonomy): domain Eukaryota; kingdom Metazoa; phylum Arthropoda; class Insecta; order Diptera; family Muscidae; genus Eudasyphora; species Eudasyphora cyanicolor. The sequence goes on from OZ005735.1 coordinate 120,450,236, forward strand.
TTCGATGGAAAAGGTTTGGCTGATGTTATTATAAATTTCCTCGAAACGATTGCCAGACCTGTTAAAATGCTGCAAATGTACGGACAATGGCAGATTGTTAGCCAAAATTGAATTGACAGTTCAGACGATTGCAAGAAAACCATACAATTACATATATTTACAATACATTTTGTAAATATTTATATGCCGGATTGCCAATAAAAATATTTTAGAGACAGTGTTGCCAATAAAATGATTTTCTGACAATAGAGCCGTTGTCACATGCATAAACCTCGCACATATAACAATCTGCAAATTATCTCGCAATGACTTTTCTGCTAACGTTGCAAAACAAAAATAGTATGTTCACACTGTTGTAAATTCACAGTGTTGCATTTTCCGCCATATTTCTGGCAATATTGTCCGATCTACAAATCGTGTGTACTTACCTTAAGTATTTATTTGGGCAATGCTATGACGGCGCAAGAGCAATGAACGGAGAATTTCATGGGGCGCAAGCATATATCCAAGAAAAGTACAGCTTAGCAATATATTCACATTGAGCAGCTCACAGCTTCAAGTTTGTTGTATGTTACGCATGCAAAGTAGTCCCAATTAGAAATTGTCTCGGCACTAGCCAAACCATATACCATTTTTTCAATATCCTAAAAGGCAAATAGCTCTTCAAGAAGCAATTAAAGGCCGGGTTAGGCATACGTAACCGTAATTTATCTTTACCGTTCCCGTAACGTTGCCCGTTTGAGCGATTAGCCAACGTTGAGAAAACGAGTCATATGTTCTGACAACAACAACACATAAGTAAACAAAAAAGCCGCGATTTCTTTTTGTTTAGATTTATTAAACATGAAGTTAAAAATAATGTTTTTATATTTGTGTTTTTAAATCTGTGCAGGATTTACAATAAAAGTAATCAAGAAAATATCGTCGGATAAGAAGATGGGGTGGACGTCCTATAAACAATGACTGGGCGAAAGCCGGACACTAGAATGCCTATGGCAGTTTTTAATTTGTTATTAATATTAATAAAATATGAGTTAACTACGGCAAAGGAACGGATTAGACCGGCAGAGAGACTAGCAATAACACCACTGTCAAATATTGCTTTATCCTATGATTCCAAGATGGGAAATATTACATTCTATTCTTTAAAATTTTAGATATTTGGGTGACGGCTGTTCCATACAATCGATTGCATGGAGTCACAAGCTGGGGAAAACAACAATTCGTAATATTATTTTAGAATTCAGTGAAGTTTTGTGGCGCTTGCTTTCGCCGATATATTTAAGTGAACAAACTACACAGCAGTACAAACACATTGCCAATGATTTTCAACGAAAGTGGGATATGCCCAATTGTGTGGGAATCTATGATGCTAACTATACATTCATATTAGTTAATGCTGGAAGTTATGGCAGCCAACACGATGGGGGTATGTCCATTAAACTTACATTTATTTATAATCTATTTTAATACAAACAATTTCCATTTCTTAATTTAAATTAAATACAGCTATATTCCAGTACTCTCCGTTTGGCCAATCAGTTATATTAGGTACAGTACCTGTACCTCCTAGTAAACCATTATCGTCAGCATCCTCTGAAGCCTTTCCTCATTTTTTGATTGGCGATGCAGCGTTTCCCCTGAGGAATATCCTTGGTCTAAGTCAACAACTTTAGACGAGCTCAGAGACAACATCCAACGTTCCGGTCGAAATGTGTCCAAGAGTGGTGGAAAATTGGTTCCAAAGAATAGATCGCTGTTGACGGGCTCGTGGTGGCCATATGACCGAAATTGAATTTCATTCTTAACATGTAACATTTGCACTACACCTGGAATAAATTTGATATATCTTAAATATTCTGTGTTTTATTAATATATGAAATTCTTATGTCCTTAATGGAAAAGCCTTTACTTATGTCTATTTCGTTTGAAGAGGGACTCAGCCAAATCCAATCCAATCTCTATCTATAAATAAGTCTACGATTGTAGAGACGCTTATATTGCTGTCAAATTAACCCACAATGAAGAATATTGGCGCAATGATCGTCTCGTACTGTCGTCAAAAGAATCCTGAAGCAGATTATAAATTTAATTTTAAATGTAGTCAGCCGCGATCTTCATTAAACTCACCTGTAACGCCCAGCTCCTTGCCAATTTGCTTCCATGCTTCTCGCATTTTTCCGATATCCTATATGCTGGATTATATTTATTGTATAAATATTCGTGCGACTGCACCATTGAAATCAATTATTCGTCTTTCATGTTTATTTGCACTTTTAAACAACAAATAATTAATAAATTATTTTCTTTACTTTTCTCGGTGAACCTACAATTGTAATTGTAAACAACATGTAGTATCAGCTGTTGTCAAATTGTACGTAAACGGAACGTCCAATTCTGATTTCAACAGATTAAGCCGTCCGTTTACGTTTCGTTTCCGTTGGCTAATCGTTTACACTGATTTCCATATGACAGATTGAATCAGCTGATTCGTCACGCTACGGGGGCGTTACGGTTAAGTTTGCCTAACTGGGCCTTAAAATTAAAATTAAAGCGGTATTGCGCAACTCGCTGGGTAGAACACCATGAGTCAGTTGAAATATATCTTCACCTACAAGTAGCCGTTGTCGAGGCTTTGGAATGCATCTACACCACCTGGTCTGATCAGCAAACTACAACATCTGCATTTCAATTGTTGATGGCTATAAAACCTTGTATATTTTCAAGTTTCGGCCCACGTAGTTCATTCAGTTCACTGCTTGGCATTATCATTAAGTCGCGTTCTTCAAAGTGAAAATCAAGATTTAGCTGAAGCCGTCCATCTGGCAGAAAATACGAAAAAGGAATTGATGGACATCCGCGAAAATTTTACTCTCCATTTTGGAGCGATTTTTTCCTCAAGAAACCAAGGATTGCGGCCCGCCAACGTCATCGTTGATGCAACAAATATTGAAGAATATTACAAGATTTCGACCTATATTCCATATATAGATTTATTCATCTCGAAGATCGCTTTTGGAAACAACGTGGAATTTTGTCAAATTTCCATTGTATTTTTCCACCAGTCAGCAGACAGACAGACGGACATTGCTCATTCGACTTAAAATGACCCAAAACAAATATCCGCCGAACATACTTAGGGTCTTAGGTCACTCCTTCGATGTGTTACACTTTGGTCCGTAGCAAATGATATATACCCTCGTATCACCAAAGTGAGGGTCTAAAAATATTCATCAATTTTGCCTGGTAGTTCTTTTGAAGTGTGGATTAGTGAAGTGAAGCTTTGGAGAAGAAGAATTGAAGCGGAGAATGTCAGAAATTCCCTGATAGCTCTTGATATATGTAATATAGATGCATTTCCAAACGTTCACAAAATATTGACAATGATGGCGGTGCACAGTGTCACGAGCGTGGCCAAAAATGGTAAGAGCTGATGTTGGAATTGTTGATTTTTTTTTACACAATTTTATGAAAAACACAACAACTAAAAAAAGTGTAAAATATTATCCAAAAATATTGAGCAGTTTTTGAGTTATTGTGGCTCAAAGTTATGGTTTGTTTGCAAAATGATAATTGTTAAGAAACACAATGAAATTTCGCATCGAGTAACAAGATGTTAAATTCAAATTTTTTGTTAACGGTTGGTACAAAATGCCATTGAAATGCAAGTGTGATACATATTGCTACAATTGCAACACTGTTATAGTTTACAAATATTGATCATATGTGATGTACCGTTAGAAAGAAGACAGGTCTGGTGTGAAGTCAGGTTTTGACAATATACACAAACTTGCGTAGACAATTAAAAAAAAACATCAAAAAACATCTCTCCAATTTTTTGATATTTTTAGCTATAAGTATGTATTTTAGCATATATAAGTCTCAGCTGCACAGCTCTGCACAAATTTTATTGGTGAATCTTTTTATCCCCTCACCTTAGAGAGGAGGGTATATATCATTTGCTACGAGCCAAAAGCGTAACACATCGAAGGAGTGACCTAAGACCCTAAGTATGTTCGGCGGATATCCGTTTTGGGTCATTTTAAGTCATTTGAGCAATGTCAGTCCGTCCGTCAGTGTGTCTATTTGTCTGTCTGTCTGCTGGCTGGTGCGCACGATAACTCTTGAAAGGAGTAACCGATTGACTTCAAATTTGGTGTGCGGTAATATTTTTCTCTTTATCCGGCTAAGTTCGAAGATGGGCCATATTGGTCCACTCCTTCTAGTTCCTCCCCCACAAAGGGTTAACTTTAAGTGAAATATTGATTCTTTAATAACTTCTATACTACTTACTCGAATCTTCTGAAATTTCACACATAGTATTAGTTTGCTAGTCGCTAACACGCCAAAGAAAAATGGGAGAAGTGGCCACTCTCTTTTTGGTACCTCCCACACAAATGGAACATTTTAGACCAAAAGTTAACAGCATAGTGAGTAGTATATTTGTTCGTACTTACGAGTATATCTGTATTTATTACATATTATCTCAAATAAATAAAAAGTTCATTTCGCAATGTGTTAAAATGTATTATGATTTGCTGTAAATATATTATGGAAAACTAAATCGTTTTTTGAACATTTACTATTATGTCCAAAATGCATATGTGATAAAAATCCAAAAAATAAATGAAAATTAAAAACAAATCAAAATTGAAAATGAAGGTGAACTTAAAAATTTGAGCCTGTTTTCTTTACAAACGATTCGTTCTGTAGCCAAATCGGACTAAACATATATATGAGAGCTTTATCTAGATCTGACCCGATTTTCTTGAAATTCAACAATACTGGTCTATGGGTCAAGAAACTCTTCCATGCTAAATTTCAAAACAATTGGATGTAAAGTACAGCTTCTATAGGGCTAAAGAGACAAATTGGGCAAAACATATATATGGGGGCTATATCTGTCCTTTAGTCAATTTTTCCAAAACTTCGTTTTTATTCTTTCCGACCGAAAAAACGACTTATGCTAAATTTCATTCACCTGCGACGGCTCCTTCTATTTTTGGCCACCTCTTATATGAAATCACGACACTGTGCGGTGTTACCTGTGACTACAGCGACAAACGCTCTTTTTCAACAATGCGTTGGCTGAAAAATTCCTTGCGGTCAACCATGACTGGATCGTTTAAATGGAAAAACATAATAAAATAATAAAAAAAAAATAATAAAATAATAAAAAAAAATAATAAAATAATAAAAAAAAATAATAAAATAATAAAAAAAAAATGGGTACCATATGTGACCCAATACCACAAAATAAAATTCTGCGCACGGCCCAGAGCGAAGGAGAAGAACTCTTAATTAACTGTCAAATACAGTTTTGCCCTTAACATTCCATGCTAGGAAACTAGTGATAACAATTCCTCATGGCTATCATGCTATGTGACTAATGTCGGTACATTCATGTATACAAATAGAAAATATTTGCAATTAAGAATTATATTTTGTATATTTGTATAGATAAATTCGCTAATTCTTTCTATTCGCCTGAATGATGCGGCGAGATAGCGGAGTATTTCTCATTATTTTACGAACAGTCACCGTTTTTTCTCAAAACATCTATGTATCTCCAATTCCTCGAAAAACATGTCATCATCGAGAGGGCGACAATGTTTAGCAAGTGCGGCAGCAATAACAAATGATGATTTTTGTTGTAAACGTCTGATATTTTTCGACTTTGAGAGTCCAAAATAAACTTTTGTTAATGCTTTCTTTAACGTTAGGATCAATACAGGCTAATATAAACTGTGTCAATAACATCTTAGCTTTCTTTAAAGTTTAAATTTTTCCAGCAAAAACACACCCATATTTGATGGCTAAAGAAAGTGAAACTTTTTTTCGAGGAGTTATTTTTTGGTAGCATAAAAGTTTTTTTTTTGTTTCAACGCGAAACGTCCACAGATGTACTAGAGTTTCTGAATTTTCCAATATTGTAGAGTAACGAGACAAAAAATGTTGCTTAGCTTTCAAGGTACTCGGTATATCCAAGCTGGTAAAAATTTTTGACAGTATTATGTCGATAAGTCCCGTCAAGTTAATTACATACTCCCATAGATCTGATGTATCTAATTCTCCAATGAGAGGGGAAAAATGACGAATAGTAAGCATTCTTCTAGGTGATGTTTTTAACTTTCAGTGATTTCAGAGAACTCAAATAGTCCGAAATAGGAAATATGTATTCTCGTCCTACTTGTCCCAGCGTGTAAAATTAAACATTTTTAACACAATTGTAAAATCTTCTTAATGCGTGTGAAACCTGAAATCCAGCACATATAGATTTTCAAAAAATCAAAGTATTCATGAATCAAAACCTTTCTGCGCATTTTCTGGCCAATTTTATATCAAATAACAGAGTATGGGAAAAACCTGTAGCCGCTGATATAAAAACACGAAAATAGCGATGGATTGCACACACTCTGTAGATGCCAAACAAAGTAATCACGCCAAACGTCATAGAATGGTATCCACACGGAAGCCATGAAGGGGACGTCATGTCCACACATGGAGGCGATAGATAGAGGCAGAAATAACAACAGCGGGAAAAAATTTGAGTGAAGTGAAGGCGTTGGCACATAGGAGCGATGGGAACATATATATTTCGGATTCTCCGTAATAAAACATGTTCTCCCGAATATTTAATTCCTGTAAATCAAAACATTATTTTTTATAAACAAAATAATAAAAATAAAAGCATAATTTTTATCAAAAAATAAATTATGGCGTTATTTTAATTTTATAATTTTTTTAATTTTTTGGTTTGTATTTTTCTACCAAGTTGCGATAAATTTGTGCACAGTGGTATGTGTCAGTCTTATAGTTCATTATTACGTCAGTAGGTACATTAACTATGTGCAGCATTTCCAGAGTATATCTTTTCTTGTAATTGTTCTCCTGTGTCAATATGTCAACATCCTTGAAATGAGGCACATGTCCCGTCAGATTACAATGTGCTGCTAGAGCTATTTTTTGCTCCAAAGGTTTATAGCATGCTTTATGGCCAGATTTATGTCCTGAAATTCTGGTCTTTAATATAGTTTTTGTTGTGCCAACATATACCTTTTGGCATATGTTGGTCTTGTCCCCATTACATTTTATCTTATATGTAATGGGGACAAGAACAATTTGCAGCCGTTGTAATTTTTATTCGTCGGGGTTGTTTAGAGTAGTAATTTATTAATCGCCCAGAAGCTCTTGGTTTTTGGTACCAATTTAATTTCAACATCCCATTTATAGTCCTTTTCGTTGCTCGTACACTTTGTCGCATGTCCTTTATACAAAATGCCACAATATCTATAAACAAACCCATAGGAATATTTGTATATTGTTCAATTTTGTTACATTTGTCCTTTATAGTTTTTATTGCTAGGTTTACTGGTATGCTAGGGAATGTAGTATATTCGACTTGAAACATATATATGTTTGGGGTACTCTCAAAACTATTGCGTACAAACAAAGAGTATATATTTGGGAAAATGTTATTCTTAACAAATCTTTGTGTACATCCCAATAGCCCTCTGCAGGACTATTAGATACACGTGTCTTTGTTTTATCAACAAAAACACCTATTATATTAGTCCAAAATGGCGTGTAAGGGATATATTTTTTAAGCCAATATCGGCAAATTGTGGGGTGTATTATTCGTTTGTTTCGTCACTCTTGTGTCCGATGTAATCTCTTCCAACATTTTCAAATCGTCATTATAAAAAGGACTGTTCTCATAAGATGTACTAAAAGAAGTATTTGGGACAGATGCTGTTGACCTAATTTTTTCCTCATCTACATTCATATCCTTAAAATTTTCCAGTGCATCTAAGGATTCCTTTACTTTCTGGGTTTTTGTTGGTGTAAAGAAATGTTTAATCCAACTACAAAATTCTGCGTAACAGCAAATGTTTTATGCCCTAAATAATTGGTATTTAATAAATGTGTCATCTTTTATAAAAACTTGTATGTCCTACTATTCGGATGAAATGAGTACAATATATTTGCACCACCACGATTGTTTACCTTTTATTTGCTGTGCTAAACTGATAGCATTGAGATACGTACTACTCCATCATACAACAGTTCATCGCCATTAAAACTGCGTTTAATAGAACAGTGCTCCAATCGGACCATATTCTCTTACAAATTGGCCATCGAATCCCATTTCTATGCAAAATGTTTCCAAATATAGCAGAAACCGTGTAACACTACTATTATAATGACTGGAAATGAAAGCCTCTGCCACTGGGATCAATATTCCGCTTTCTCCGGCCGTTGGGTATATGTGCAGGTAACACATGCTTGGAAAAATTGTCGAGTGTGAATCTGGACTATGGAGTATAAAAATACTCTCTTAGACCCCTTCTCATATTTTTTAACTATGCTTCCAGTGGCATCGAAAAATAGAGTATTGCCACTCATTTTCAATATAAAATAGTTTTTAATGTGCAAAATTTATATTTGTCTCTATTACATTTAATATAATTCCTGAGGCCAGGACTCTTTTGCAATATACTCTCTCCAATTTTTGTCATTATAAATCTTACATACATCTATTTGTCTATTGGGGTCCCTAACTAATACACACCTTTGTTAGCATTTCAGTTTTCGAGCTGCACCCTTAGATATAATACCCTGGTCATTAACAACGCGTTTAAGGTACTTCCACTGCAAATTTACACTTTTTACTAATATACATACACTAAAAACGGTAAGTCATTTGACGCAAATTAATTGATATTGTCTTCTCAAACTGTCTCGTGTGGACGCAGGGTTAGAGTACCTATTGTATATTTAGACAACTCGTAAAGCAATTTATTTTTATGGTCACTTTTGGCATAAGGTGTCAAATTTATTATTTTTTTTTAAAGAAATCACCATACTTCTCGTTGTGTTTCCGATTTAGAAAGACATGTAGCGAAACTTTATTATTTTCTTTTTGATTTAATAATTTTTGCAAACAAAAAACAGGAAGAAAACTTTATAATCCATTTCGCGGAAGATAATTTTATTCACGCTAACTACTCAAATGTTTTCACAATAATGGGAAAATAAACAGTTTCTACTGAAATCCTGCAAAAATTTTGCAAAAGCTACACGCTGAAAAAAACGCTTTTGTAGTATATTGTCCCAAACATATTCGGCTACATATATATGTTTAGGGTACACTCAATTGAGAAAATGTTATTCTAAACAAATCTTTGTTTACATCCCAATATGTTTTTATTTGGTACTATTATTTTCAAAACAAATATTTATTTGCGCTTAAGAATTCAGAAAATACGTTAATTGTGTTAAATTTTTAACTAATTCAAAGTTATTTTTTACAACATTTTTAATCTTCGTAAAAATTTTAAATAATATTATTATTTATTATATTTACTCCAAATCTGACTTGGCGATGAAGTCGACTGTCAGCTGTTGTGGCTTCAACACATTTTATTATTCACATTTACAGAAGATCACAAGTAAAAAAGCTGAGAATTGTCTGAAAGTGACCTGAAAAGCGGCTTATAATAGACTCTCCAAGATGAGTGGCGGGTAGGGTACCATTTTCTCCCGACAAAACATTCTGTTATGATCAGAATATGAGCGCATTTATGATTATTTTAATCGCGCAGTGGAGTCAAATAGTACCCGAATATGATTAATCCCAGTCAGCATTTTGGGAAAATATTAATCATATTCGGGTACTATTTGACTCCACTATAGACATATATGTACTAAAAATGTCTTGTGTTCTTAAAATACGGTCAGAACTCATCGTAATAACTTTGCATCTCATCGAACATTATCATTAAGGTCAATATATTGCTTTATAACTTCATTGCATTATTTCGCTTTTGTTTTAAGAGATTTCCAAAAAAAAAGATCCAAACTTAATGTACATGATATCGTTTACTTTATGCCAACCCGAAAACCTTTTCTGGATCACGATTTAAAAATATCGATTCTTTGTTCTAAATAATTATCAAACATTTTTCCATATTTAATTATTCTGAAATGGGAGAAAATATGAAACTATTTTCGAAAGGCGTACGTTTCAAGTTGTAACAACGTGTGGGCGGAAGAATTTTACAAGGCCATGGGTTATACTTCCTATAGCATGTATAACATGCAAGTATCACTGGCATTATACACATGAATGACACCAACTAAACTGACCCTGGAGTTATTTAATGAATATTTGTTTAAAAAACTTCAAACATTCACCATGAAACATCATTCGGTAAAAACAAGTTGTACACTAACCGAAATCAAATGAATTAAAGTATAAGGAAAATACATTTATACATCAAATTAAATATACAAAAAAAAAGATTATATGTTAAGATAACATTTATCATCTTAATCGCTGTGTTTAAGGATGGGGAATAACTAAAACAAAAATATGCAAGTAATGAACATTTTGTATGTAAAGTAAATATTTTCCATGTTGATAAAATCTTTCGCAGAATAATACAATTTGTTAAAAAAGATTCAAAAGTATAGTATTTCAGAGTGTACAAGTTTTCATTTTGCTTAGCGAAATCGACAAATTTTTGTTCTTATTATATTATTTTTTAATAAAATATGGTTTGCAAGCTTTAATTAGGTATACAAAAAAATATATTTATTTTATACTTTAAATAGGTATACAAAAAATATATGTTTATGTTTATATGTTATACTTTTCATACTGCGTTTAAATTTATTTAATTTCGGTTAGTGTACAACTTTTATTTTGCTTTTAGATTCGGTCAATTTGTTTTTATATTTTTCAGACATTATCTAAATAATTAAAATTTTCAGACCTGTACTTGCAGGCATTGAACAACTCCATTTGACTCCAACTTTCACGAAAAATTGATATAGCCATATTATATTATGGCCAACATTGTATTTTATTATATTTTTCTTGTGATAGATCAATAATACATCAAGCTTTATTTTAGAAGTCCTAAAGTATTAAAATTGTTTAAATTAACATTTTTCCCACGTGGAGTAACTATTGCACAAACGCTTCATATGTATCCACATTTTTTAAAATGTTTCTAAATTATTTTTCAGAATTTATTAGGATTCCTAGGGATTCAACATCAATGATTTGGTGGACAGTGCCCACGTTTATGCAGGAAAGAATGGAATATTTCCCCACTTTAATGAAATGATCAGCATTTTGGGAGTCAACCACAAGAGCATCAACAACACCATAAATATGTGCGATACTGATGATGACTTAGAACTCCCCAACTATCACAACAGCAACAACTCCATTGACAGGTCAATAAAAAGCAATACAGATAAGTCGTTACTGTTTATAGATAACGCTTTTGAGGCCGCAGAAATTATTGACTTAAATGAAACAGATAACTTGTGTTATGGAATATTAGAGGACGTAAACATTACCTTTGTAGATTTGGCAGCAGAACCAATTCAATCCACAGCCATATTTAATGACAACATTGACTTGTGTTCAACTAGAAACGATAGCCAACCCAAGAATATTAGTGTATTTGAAATAACAGCTCATACAAATTCTGTAATGGAGGAATACAGAGTACTACGCAATAAAATAAAAACACCTACTAGACACTCAAACAAAGCGGCTAAACTCGTTTCTACAGAAAATTGTGAAAATAGTAACGTCATCAAACAAGAACGAACAATTCGATACTCAAAAATTGATATGAATATTGTATTCACTGCAGAGAAGGAAATGTTTTTAGAACGCCATAAAGAAAACTTCAAAATATTTTTAAAGTTAGTGGAGGACCTAACAAGAAAGAAATTTGAATTGTTAAATAATGTCTGTCCATTAAATTATTGCGGGCACAAATTCAACCAAAAGAAAATGATCCTCCACCTGTACGCCAAATGTCTGTATTTCACAGAAAGAACATGAAACCTACAAATTGGAGAGATAAAAAATTGAATTTGCGGTCTAAACATATTAATAGAGTTGGCAATGATCAATGTGTACTGTCAAAAGATGCCACACGGCGATTAAAATTTGAGCAAGTGCGATCTTCAGATATGGATTCGGATAGTCATTTTGATGTGTGTAAAGCGCCGTGGCCACACATCAAACTGTTTGATCAAACTCTTGTATGTGTTAGTAAAATTTTGTTTTGCTTATCACGGCCACACATCAAACTCATGTCATCAAACTTCATTTGATTTTATTTGCCATAAAGCCGGCAAACTTCGATACACTTCAATAAATTCGAGAATAAAATTTTTTTCTTCCATTTCCAGTTTTTCTTCCAAAAAAAAAACACTTGTCACCAAAAAATAAAACACTTTTAACACTTCGAAAAAAAATCAAAAATGTTAATTGAAGATATTTTGACACACGCACATAAAACCGACGTCAAATCTCTGCCGCGTCGACGCAAATATCTAAATGGTTTTGATATTTTTTTACTCTCTCATCAAACCATACGTGTGAGTTTTTTTTACCAACACAATCATAAAAACTCGAGTTTGATGAGTCAGTTTGATGTGTGGCCATGGCGCTTAAGATGTACATGGATAAAGACAAAGACTGGAAGTCCTTTATAGAGAAGATAGCATTGCCCCAGGAAGTATACTTGATATCGAAGAGGCAAATTGAAATTTTCCAACAAAAAATTTCGCTTTAATGAAAATGAGCCGAAACGCCTTATTTTTCGACGACACGGGAAGTGTTGTTAAAAAATATGAAAGTAATTCCAAAAGGGTGTTTTTATATTCGCTTGTTGCTCATGTAAGTACTGACCGAAAGAAAAAGGGCATATTGTTGCCAGTAGCTGAAGCATTTTTGTGCAGCCACTATGCTAACAGTATAGCTAGGTTTTTACTTACCTTTGAAACGTTTTGTATTGAGAATGAGATACGATGCCCATTTTTCCAAAGGATATGTACAGACTGGAGTGCGGCATTAATAAACGCAGTTTTAAAAGCCATGAACTTCACTTATATGGATCGCTATATATTACACTGTTACGATTGCTGCATAAAAAAAGAAAAACCAAAATTTATCATTGTGCAGATATGCTGTGCATTGTCGAAAAAGACAAAGTTACTGAAGAAGTCATTCTTTAAATATCAGTTATTTAAAGCATTAAATATAAGTACAATTTCAGAATTCTTTTCTTGGCTAAAGTGTTTTTTCACCATAATAATAAATCCGACAAAATGTCGTAAAATCATTAGAGGCTTTGAAAAATTTCAAGAATAAAGATGAGGAAAGTCAAAAAAGTTGTAGTCAAGGAACATTTAATGGATCGTATAAAAATAGTCCATTTTACATAGAGGCAACACAAATTGTAGAAGACTTAAAGGCACAAGTAACAGAAAGTGGTGATACGCAGCAATGCGCTGACATTATTTTAAAAAAATATGTTCCGTATGCTCCATTATGGACCAACTTAATGGGAGCTTTTGTAGAAAAGAAAAAAAAACAAGAATAACCAAAAATCACACGCTCGAGGGAAAACGGAATATAAGACCTTCCGATTATATCAGATTACGAACTGCATATTCTGAAGCGTAACTATCGGAGGCTGAAGAAATTCTTTTTACCCTTACTGAAACAACTGTGGATACAAAATTAGAAGCTAAAATATCCGAAGGAGAAGAAATTTTTTATAGCCTTAACGAACGCACAGAAAATAAAAAAATAGATTCAAAGGATAAACTTTCTAAACCCCAAGAAAAAACAGCGAGGCTGTATTTTTGGATATGAAGGACCTGCTGAGTACTGAAGAAAATGGCGAAGAAGATCCGAAAAATGAAGATGGCAGAAGAGCAGTGGCGCGGTGAACACCGCGCCATTTAAAAACCAAAATGTCAAAAGAAATGGTTCTTCATATAACTTTGCAAAATCTTCGAAATTTGCCTAGAAATACGTCTAAAGATAGGTTTGTATTGCTTAAGTTTAACGACATCCACGCAATGGGTAATAGTTCGCTGATTGAACCCGCGGTTGTCGACTTAAGCGAAAGAACGAAACATGGAGCTCTATAATAGCGTTATCGATATGTTCCTTGAAATTGCAATTTATCATTCAGGACAGAGCACCTATTCTATGTGTTGCGAGCTGGGGAAATATTTTTTTTGCTATCGAAAAACCCAAGAAAAAACCAACGAAAAAATCGGCCGTTGAACCTTCCAAAAAGAAAAAAACATCCGATAACACAACTTAAATTTTAGAATTTCCTCTTCAAAGATATCGTTACATATTCATTCCCATTCACGAACCAGGTCATTTCACACTTGTGTACATCGATACACTGAAAAAAAGTTTCTCCTATCTAAATCCGATGTGTGAGACAAAAAGGGATGTTAACAAGTTTTTACAAATATTTAAAAAGAAAACCAAAAAGATTGACTATAAACCGATATTAATTGAGCACGCCAAGCAAACGGACAGTTATAACTGCGGAGTGTTCGTATGCCAATTTGTGGAAGCTTTACTAAACGGAAGAGATCTAATCACCGTAGAAAATGCTAATGATTATAGACGAACAATAAAATCAATTTTAATTGAAAATTCGTACTACATGGACACTGTTTGTTTACATTGTGGAATGTATTGCACTCATAAAAATGTTTGCAACAATTGTGGACGGCCTTCCTGCGATGGGTGTTTTGCGCATTATTATAAAAATAAATCAGCTTTTGAAAAATGCAAATTTTGCTCTTTAGAACAAGAAAAAAACTATTTGTCTTAAATACCATTGGCGTCAGCTACTGGTAAATTCCACATTTTTAGGACAGCATATTCATTCATATCACCACTTTCTGTAGTTTTTACCGTTGATTCGTCCAATATTTGTACAACCTCTACATTAAATGGACTATTTTCTTACGAGTATGGTGCATTAAAAGTAGCGTGGTTAGAAACGTGTTTACTCTCCGTTTCTTCGGTTGCACCTATTTACTGGAAATTTGCAAAAGCCTCCATAATATTATTACATTTGTGTTTTTTTTTTTTCAGATTTATAAGAATTGTGAAAAAATGCTTCAGCTCAGAATTCCAAAATTTCACAAATAAGCCTTAACTAATCCATATTTTAAGAATATGAACGGTTTCTCTGTTAATATCACATCATACTATAATATCACATCATATCTGCATATAATAATAATAAATTTCGTTTTTTATGTTTATGCAACAATCGTCAGCGTATCTCATTCCCAATAGAAAGTTTCGAAAGATAGAAAAATTTTAGCTTTACTGCTATCATGGTGGCAGCAAAAAAAAATATTCAGCTACAGGTAACCATATTCCTCTTGCAGTTATTTAAGCCACTAAAGGAATACAATATGATATTACATTCGCATTTTATAACACTCCCGTGGAATCAGAAAACATAGTTTTTCGGCTCGTCTTCATTAGCGCACATCTGTTTTGTTATGTCCAGATTCACACTTGCAATATTTGTCTGCTGAATTGCAGTGTTTGTGGGAGAGGGACGCAGACGGTAAGGGGGAGAAAAAAATCTTCCATACTCGCAACTTTTTGCAATGCGTCTTGCGTTTTCTTTCGCTGTAAAGTTTTTCGACATTTCCACACTGCTTTTCATTTAATATTCGTGGTTTTGTGCTCGGTTCAACATATGTAAATTTGTGCGACATACATTTTAATAAAATTTAATGAGTTTTAATGAACGGTGAAAATAAAAAATTGTCGAAACGGAATACATTGTCTGAACGCAAATGCAATTTCAAAAGAGAATTGCAGAAAAAAATTGCAAGTGTGAATCTGGACTATAGGATTTCCATATGTCTCTTCGAAGATAGATGTTTTTCATGGACAATGAAACCTTGGCTATACATGTATTTCGGTCTCTAAGTACATCTTAATTACATTCATAAATATGACAGTTCGAATACCTATCCAAGTATCGAACATGCACTAATTGCAATTTCCATGTGGTTTCTTTCGACAAACCACATTGATATGTATTGACTTTGGGTAAAAATAAAACAAGTGTGTCAACACTTTTTGAAAGGTCAAGATTTTTTTGAAATTTGTTATTAATCTGGTTGAGAATTTGAAAAAAATAAAACAATTTGAACCGTTTTGCAAAATTTTGATTTTTTCGCTAGATGTGACCTATTAAATTTTTTCGAGTGTGTTTAGAAAACTGCAATTTTCTCCGGAAATATTGAACGGATTCGACTGAAATTTTTGCAGGTTGGCCGAAACATTTCCTTGAATCTAAATATATCATAAATTTTAATTACCAACTGACCATATATTGCAAAATATTTTTTGCATACGCGAAAAATTTCACTTTCTGGAGCAGTAATTTGAAATATTTTATATATAGAATGCGTCCTATATTGACGTCCACCAGAATCAGAAAAAACATTTTGGTAGATCGCGCTTTGTAAAAATTTGATATTAGATTCGCAATTTACGGACACTACCTTTTTGAAAATATTTTTGGTTCATTATTACAGGACCTCAAGGACCTGAATCCATTAATTCTGAGTCCAAAAACGCATTAATTTTCAAGTTCTCAGTGTCGCGAGCTTCCAAACTGTGGATATATAATTTGCAATATCTCCGTCAATTCCTAATCAATCTGTACAAAATCAACGACAAAAGAGACGTGAGAAAAGTCACTTTCATATCTTGTTTCCTAATATATGTTTTCTTAACCCATTAATAGCCAATTTTTTTTCTTTTTGTGTTAAATGCAATGATATTGGAAAATGGGTTATAGACTGGACTGTTTGTGCGGTGGAAGTATAAATTGACGATTCTATTAATACAAACAACACCTTAAGCTTTCAAATTACTGCTCCAGAAAGTGAAATTTTTCGCATATGCAAAAAATATTTTGCAATATTTTTATACCCTCACTTTAGTGTGACGAGGGTATATATCATTTGCTACGGAAAAAAGTGTAACACGTCGAAGGAGTGACCTAAGACCCCAAGTATGTTCGGAGGAAATCCGTTTTGGGTAATTTTAAGTCGAATGAGCAATGTCCGTCCGTCTGTCTGTCTGTCTGTGTGTCTGCTGGCTGGTGCGCACGATAACTCTCGAAAAGAGTAACCGATTGACCTCAAATTTGGTATGTGGTAATAATTTTTTCTATCTCCGGCTAAGTTCGAAGATGGGCCATATGGGTCCACTCCTTCTAGTACCTCCCCCACAAAGGGTTAAAATGTTGTGAAATATTGATTCTTTAATAACTGCTATACTACTTATTCAAATCTTTTGAAATTCCACACATAGTATTAGCTTATTAGTCGTTATCAACTCGAGAAAAATGGGCGAAGTCGCCACGTCCCTTTTGGTACCTCCCACACAAATGCACCAAAAGTTAACAGCTTATAACATTAATAACAGTGTATAAAAATACTTGAAATGTTGTACAGTATTATGCTTTTATATTGCCTACAGTCCAGGGAAAAATGGGTGTTGTTGTCACGCCCCTTTTGGTACCTCCCACACAAAGGTACCTTTTTGCACCAAAAGTTAACAGCTTATAACATTAAAACCAGTGTATAAAAATACTTGCAATTTTGTACAGTGTAATGTTTTTATAGTGTCTATAGCCCTGTGAAAAATGGGCGTTATTGCCACGCCCCTCTTTGTACCTCCCACACAAAATGTCCAAATCATACCACAATTTAATGTCTCATAACGTTTATACCAGTGCACATAAATGCTTATAAGTCGGCACAGTGCAATGAATTTAAAGTATCTAATGTTCAGCAAAAAAAGGTGTATTTGATAAACCCCTTCTGGTACCTCCCACACAAATTGACAGAATAATTCGAGTAATATTCAATATTACATTACTCACAAAGTGAGGGTATACCTTAGTCGGTTTACCCGACTGAAACTTTCTTACTTGTTCATATGGTCAGTTGGTAGAAAATGTTTCGGACCGACCTGCAAAAATTTCAGTCGAATCCGTTCAATATTTCCGGAAGAAATTGCAGTTTTCTAAACACACTGGGACAAATTTAATAGGTCATATCTCGCGAAAAAATCAAAATTTTGCAAAACGGTTCAAATTGTTTTATTTTTTTCAAAATCTCAACCAAATTAATAACAAATTTCAAAAAAATCTTGACCTTTCAAAAAATGTTGACACACTTGTTTTATTTTTATCCTTTAACAAAAGTGTCGACCTAATTTGTAGGTTTTATAAAATTGTTTTCAAATTAAATACCAAAACCCCTTTTAAAATTGGTTAGATTAGATACATTTATATCAATAATCATAAAAAAATAACAATGAAATATGTTAAGTTATATCAATAACATTTAATAGATTTGGTTTTATTCTATTTTTGTATGTGTGTTAAGTCGAATAAAGCTATTGTGCTTGTAAAAAGCAATCTCTAAAAAATGCATAAGTATTACTACAAAACATACGATTTACATAAAATGTAGACACCGTTTTTGTGAAAAAGCATTTACATACATAAAGTATCTATTAAACTTCAAAAGTTTTAAATAACATAGCATTTTGGAAATGTATGAACATACTTTAATGTGATAAAATATCTTAATATTTATTGTCTTAGTTTTTTATTATGAAGTACCTTATATTCTCCACAAAATTTCTGTTGAAAACATTGGAATTATTATTCTACGTTACTTTAACTGCCTAGACACATTCGTTAATTATTTTGATATGATACAACGAAAAATGTTCCATCATTAAAAAATATTTTTTTTAATAAATTTAATTTTTTAAATGTATTTATGATTTGGAACATTATTAAAAATGCACTACTCTTTATTGAAATAGGTTGTTTTACGTGTTCGGTTATATTTTCATTTAACTTGGAGTAGCTTTACAAATAAAGCACACATCTAAACAATTCAACCTAAACCTTTTTAATGTCAATGTATTTAATATAACATATTTTCTTCGTGTTTTTTCTGTGGTTGGTCATATGTATATCAATTATAAATTGATATAAAAAACAAACAATTAATGTGTAGTACCTATGTGAAACAATATTTCATTTATTGTATAAGACTGATTTCAATTACACATGACTGATTTTTTAATTCTATAATGTAGAATTAAGTAAATGTTTTTATGTATAGAACATATTATTTTTATACCCTCCACCATAGGATGGGGGGTATATTCATTTTGTCACTCCGTTTGTAACACCTCTAAATATTGATCTGAGACCCCATAAAGTATATATATTCTTAAGGCCGGGTTAGGCGTACGTAACCGTAATTTTTCTTTACCGTCGCCGTAACGTTGCCCGTTTGAGCGATTAGCTAACGTTGAGAAAACGAGTCATATGTTTTGACAACAACAACACATAAGTAAACAAAAAAAGCCGCGATTTCTTTTTGTTTAGATTTATTAAAAATTAAGTTAAAATAATGTTTATAAATTTGTGTTTTTAAATCAGAGCAGGATTTACAATAAAAGTAATCAAGAAAATATCGTCGGATAAGAAGATGGGGTGGACGTCCTATAAACAATGACTGGGCGAAAGCCGGACACTAGAATGCCTATGGCAGTTTTTAATTTGTTATTAATAAAATATGAGTTAACTACGCCAAAGCAACGGATTAGACCGGCAGAGAGACTAGCAATAACACCACTGTATGTCAAATATTGCTTTATCCTATGATTCCAAGATGGGAAATATTAACATTCTATTTTTTAACCCTAGAACACTAAACCCGGTCTGTGAGGCGACTCTTTTTTTTGTTGACACGATATCTTACGATCGGTTGCAAAAATCAACACGTGGTTTCGTGTCAACTCAGTCGACTGCTGTATGAGTATGTGAGTGGACGCTCATAGCTCTGTGTCTTTTAGTTACTGATATATACATATGCTTGTCGCCTGTGAGGCGAGGTTTAGTATTAAAGGTAAATATTTTTGCGAATTCTTGTTTAAATTCTTGGTCCAATTGTAAGTATATAATTAAGATTTAGTCCGTTTTTATTTAATTTTTTGAGATGTGTGTTCCCGATTCCCAAATATTATTGCGCTAAATGCAATAAAGCATATTGCCTAGAGCATAGATCACCGAATTGTTATGAATGTGATATAAAAAAAAATACCTGATTTAATTTTTATGTACAAGGTAAAATATACATTATATAATTTTTTTGTTTTTTTTTTAATGGAAGTAAGTACAAATACGTATAAGAATTTAATAAATTTAAGTTTATGAACTGAAATATTTATTTTTATTTATTTTTTTTAAATAATCTCTTTTTAAAAACAAACAAAAAAAAGTTGTGCATTTTAATGTAATTTTCTTTATGAAATGTATAAAAAAATAAATGAGTTCCCTTTTGATTTCTAAATAAATAAATGTATTCTCCATAAAAAAAGTCTTAAAAAAAAAAAAAAAAATTTAAACTAGGAAAATTTTGTTCTTTTTGAAAAGGTAGCCTCACAGGCGAGGTTTAGTATTAAAGTGTAAAAAAAGAGGTTTAGTGTTCTAGGGTTAAAATTGTAGATATTTGGGTCACGGTTGTTCCATACAATCGATTGCATGGAGTCACAAGCTGGGGAAAACAACAATTCGAAATATTATTTTAGAATGCAGTGAAGTTTTGTGGCGCTTGCTTTCGCAGATTTATTTATGTGAACAACCTACACAGCAGTACAAACACATTGCCAATGATTTTCATCGAATGTGGGATATGCCCATTTCTTAATTTAAATTAAATACAGATATATTCCAGTACTCTCCGCTTGGCCAGTCAGTTATTTTAGGTACAGTACCTGTACCTCCTAGTAAACCATTATCGTCAGCATCCTCTGAAGCGTTTCCTCATTTTTTATTGGCGATACGGCGTTTCCCCTGAGGAATATCCTTGGTCTAAGTCAACAACTTTAGACGAGCTCAGAGACAACATCTAAAGCGAAATTGCCAACGTTCCGGTCGAAATGTGTCCAAGAGTGGTGGAAAATTGGAAAATCTCGTACTGTCGTCAAAAGAATCCTGAAGCAGATTATTAATTTAATTTTAAATGGAGTCAGCCGCGATCTTCATAAAACTCACCTGTAACGCCCAGCTCCTTGCAATGAAATCAAATATTCGTCTTTCATGTTTATTTGCACTTTTAAACAACAAATAATTAATAAATTATTTTCTTTACTTTTCTCGGTGAACATACAATTGTAATTGTAAACAACATGTAGTATCAGCTGTTGTCAAATTGTACGTAAACGGAACGTCCAATTCTGATTTCAACAGATTCAGCCGTCCGTTTACGTTTCGTTTCCGTTGGCTAATCGTTTACACTGATTTCCATATGACAGATTGAATCAGCTGATTCGTTACGCTACGGGGGCGTTACGGTTAAGTTTGCCTAACTGGGCCTTTAATCGTCGTAAAATTCTAAGACGATTTAGCCATGTCCGTCTGTGGTAATCACGCTACAGTCCGCAATAATAGAGCTAGGTTGATCAAATGTGGTACAAATACTTCTTATAGTTGCAGGTTGTTTGGGATTGCAAATGGGCCATATCGGTCCATATTTAGATATAGCTCCCATACCATCTAACTTGTTGTGATTCCTACTGTTCTCATCTACTATATTTTTTTTTTGTTTATCGGTGTTATTTTCTTTAGGTTTGAGTTATTTTGTGAGGTCACATGCTATCCATGGTGGAGGGTATAGATTCGGTATGGCCGAACTTAACGCTTTTACTTGTTTATTTCTTAGGTTAGGTTAGGTTAGGTTGAATAGAGGAGACGTTTAAAACGTCTCATGTCCATGGACATACACTTAAGCCAGTGGTTCGGCCTGTTGTGCGCTCCTTATTTATGATTTTCATACCCCACGGATTACAGAAAATCGGTACTAGACACGTATTTTTCAGTATCTTCCAGTCATATCCTCTGAGATGAGTCAAGTCTGGCAATATGTCGGAACCGAAATATCGGGATCTTGCATGTGTGAAAGCTGGGCAGTGACACAGAAAATGTTCTATCGTTTCGATGTTTTCCCTGCATGCCCTGCACTCGTCGTTTTCTGCTAGTCCTATGCGATGAAGATGTGCCTGTAAGCTTGAGTGTCCCGTTAGAACACTTATCATCTTACTAATCTCGATCTTGTTTAGTTTCAGAAAACTACTGGTTTTCTTCTCATTTGGGTCACCCCCACAGTATCTTTGCAGTTGCTCCTACAGTTGCTCTATTCCACACAGTTTTGTGAGCCATCACTGCCCAATGCTTCAACTCATCCTTCGTGGCTTCGAAAGGTTTCCAAGTTTATTACTCGAAGTTCTCTGCCCTTTGAAGCCAAGCTGTTTGCTCGTTCATTTCCAATCACTCAGTTGTGTCCCGGTACCCAGAAAATACGCAGTTGACCATGGACTGAGTAATTATTTATCGTTCTTTTACAGTCTAACACGGTTCTGGATTTGACCTTTTCCGATGTTATTGCTTTGATCGACATTTGGCTTTGTGGTATTACTGAGCCAGTTAACACACCCCGTGATTGCTCGAACTTCTGCTTGAAATACTGTGTTATGGTCTGGGAGGCGGAAGTAAAGTTCGACTTCTGGTTCATCAATAAAAAGTCCCAGACCCGTCCTTCCTCCTAGCCTGGACCCATCAGTGTAGCAGCTGGTTCCCACTGGCGCATGAGCAAGTGTTCCGTTTTCCCAGGAGCGTCTGTCTGGCACGAACGATTCACAGGTAGCTGTAAGCCGCACTTCAGGAAAGCGGCCAGTGATTGTAATATCTTCTGATGGTACGACTTGTGGTCTCGATTTATCCATTCACCCATCACTTGTAGACGTCTTGCTGTGAGGGCTGCCTCATACTTTATACGGATATCTATTGGTTGGATGTGCAGTATAGTCTCAACGCTCTTGTTGGTGCGGTTCTAATTGCTCCGCTTATGCCTAGACAGCACATACGTTGCACTTTTTGCAATGGTATTACGTTGTACTTTTTGTCCATTGATGTCCACCACACTACAGAGGCGTATGTGATTATTGGTCTAATCACGCTTGTTCAAAGGTGACATCTCACTTTTGAACATCAGTGTGAAACGTCCACTATATGTGTAGGTGTATAAATGCAAATGCATTTATATGCCCATACATGCATAACTTCTGCACTCATCACTCTAAAGCACTCATCACTCTAAAGCACTCATTACTCTAATTTCTCTTTTGTTTATTTGTTTACTTGTCGCTTGCCATCTGTAGCTTAACGAAAGTCGTTGGGTGAGCTTAGAAGAGATGGATGGCAAGCACAAGTAAGCAGTCTTTTACCGATCCTTAAACCAAACTCGTGCGACTCTCCCCCGTGATAAAGTGATTTGTACCAAATTCAAGTGTTACTAGTTTAATAATTTAAAGTGTTTGCTTTGAAAAACTATTGTGAACTACACTAAGAACAAACAATTAACATTAAGAGTAACGCAAATTAAAACTAAACAAACCAAAAATCCATTAAATTTGTTAATATACAAATAAACACCATATTACTCACATTCTCACACACACATGTACATTTTTACACAAATCAAATCGAAGCATTAAATTACATAAAATTACGCTAATTTTTAAATAAAACCCAAATCGTGAAATTAAAAATTTAACTGAATTTTTATTTTGGAAGGCTTCACGGCTAAACATTTGGTCCTTCGAACCGGATAAAAAGTGTGTTTTTTTAAATTATTAAAAAACAAAATCAAGCGTTGTGTGGAAAATATTTTGTAGTGAAAATTTAATTTGATCGGTGAAATTAAAATAAATTATATAAAACAAATTTCGGTACGGTACGCGAAAACTTAAA
Source organism: Eudasyphora cyanicolor (assembly GCA_963930755.1). Lineage (NCBI taxonomy): Eukaryota > Metazoa > Arthropoda > Insecta > Diptera > Muscidae > Eudasyphora > Eudasyphora cyanicolor. Next base: position 120,473,968 of record OZ005735.1, read on the forward strand.
ATTGAAAAACAACAAGAAAAAAGTGACCCAACAAAAAGTGACCCACAAAACCAGTGACCCAAAGTGACCCAACACAAACCAGCAACACAAGACCCCTTGGAAACATAACCCAACAACATCACCCTTGAATCCCTAGAAGGAAGGAAGGAAGAACCAGCGACCAACGCCAACAACAGGTACCTCAAACACATAAAAGGATCAAAGTGAGTACCCAAAATTTGTGCAGGTAGCGTTGTTACATAGGGTGCCAAAACCATTTTTTTCGAACTCCGCCATATTGCTATATGAAGGAGATTTTGGCGGGTCTGGCCCTATGTACGACGCTGGCTTGGTTTTTCGTCTTTTACATATATACAAAGATAACTGAATATTTAACTGCAGTTAGCTTGCACATACATACATAGCACTTTGATATACATACATACATAAGTGCAGTTAGCTTGCAGTTACATACCTACACATTGCTACACATATATACCCTTTACATATATACTAACCTCTTGCATAACCTACATGCATTCTAACCTATGAAAGTTTTTTGACGATTTTTTCGGTAAAACGCGCGACTTTACTGTTTTCTAGTTTTCGAAACTTTAGGAAAATAGCGACCCAACCTTTTTGAAAACCCTTCGATAATTTGTTCAAATAATTTATTACGCATTCTGATGAATTTTTCTGAAAGCCAGCGGCTAGTCGAGTCGATTTATGCCATCAAGTTATTTTTAAGATAAGAATATTAAGATAAGAGTATTAAGATACGATTATTAAGATAAGTTTATTAAGATTTCGGACGCGCGGACGGACACCCATTGACTTGTTCCGAAAACCTCAGCAAGAATTCCAGATAATTTTGTGCTGAATAACGCGTGGACGGACAACTTTCTTGCGAAACAAAAGAGCGAAAATTTCTTGAATTTTTTCGGCTGCTTAAATCGCGGTTATATTTATTAAGCTTACTTTTATTCTTATTACTATTATTATTAGCTGCTTAAAAGAAAAAAAAGGAAAGATTTTTATTGGCTCGACTCATCCGCTGATTGGCTTGAGAACCCTACAAATTACTTCGTGATTTTTGGGTACTTTAAACATCAAGTTTGCAACTTAGAGAAAAAAATATTTTTTTTTTGCCTTCTTTATATGCGATTTTCTGAGGGAGAAATCGACCGTATGATATTAGCTGATGCTTTGGAGACGCTAAAATCAATCCCAATCAATAAATTAAAAAGAAAAAATAAATTTAATTTCTTTGCTTTAGAAAATACGTGTTCCAACTTTTTGAACGACCCTCGTATTGCTTTAGATTCAATAGAAAAACCCTTTTGAAAAATGTCAAAAAATTTACGATTTTTTAATCTCTATTGCCATTAATATGTGTGGTTTGTGCTACAAATCAGCATTACTGTAGTTTCCAACCGATTTAACGCGAAAATCTTGATATATTTGATAAAAAAGTTCCTGTGCCGACACTTTCAACTCGACCCCTCGTACCCATTAAAACAACAACAACACCAGTCTATGTACATCGATGCATATGAGACCATAGGTAGCGGATTTTTTTTTTCGTTGGTTTCTCGTTGTCTTTTCATTCGTTTTCACTTCTTGCCTTGATTAGGGAACCCAAAGGTTAATGTACCACTGGATTTTTTTGTGAAATAGAAAAAAAGGGAGAAGTAGGAAAACATAATTTCAGCCGTAAAGAAAGGAATGAAAGAACATATGGTTTGATGGTTGATGGGATCGGACGGACATTTCGGCAAAAGCTAAACAGAACTAACACAATAATTTACATTTATTGAAATTTATTTTTATTTTTGCAAATTACACTTTACAACGAAAAATAAATTTGCTCGAAAAATCTATTAAGTGAAACACCTCCCTACAAAATTTGGGTATTTTTTTTTTGAAAAACACGTTCCTACAAAGTTTGTTTTTTTTTTGTTTGTTATAAATTTGCAAAAAACACTTTCTTACAAAATTTGTTTTTTGATTTGATTGAATTTTTTCTGATAGAAAAATCACTTTCCTACGCTTTTTTTTTATTTTTTTGTCAAAGAAGAGTTGATTGATAATTTTTTTTGAGAGTACACTAGCCGACAAAGAATTACTTTCGTCCAAATTTTTATTTATATAATTTTTTTTTCCAAAAGACCCAGGTCTATAAAAATTATTATCGCTAAAATTTCTTACTTTTCGCACAAACGACACAAGTTCAAAATAAACTGCCATTATTTATATCTATTCGTGGAAAAAAGCAAAGTCGGACCGTAAAAGATTGATCCCATTCAACAAATATTTAGCGTTTTTCTGAAATTATTTTGCAAATATTGGCAAAGTAATTTTTTACAGAAATTGTTAAAAGAAAATCTCAATTTTAAAGGTTTCTTAAAATTTTAGCCAGTTTAAAATTTGATAAAGAAAATATTTAAGAAGGAGGAAATATGGATAAAGTTTTACGTGATAAATTTGTAAATTGCGTAAATGATCTGATAGACTTTGATAGTGGTTACTCTGCTACTAGCACCGATGATAATATTCACTCATTAGAAGTGACACGTGTAGAATTGAACTCTGTTTGGGATCAAGTGAAAAGGGCCTATTTAGATTGTAGAGACCGTGTTCCCGAAAAAGATGAGGCCCCAATCGATAAATCAAAGTTGAGGACCCATTATAAAGAGGCATTAGAGACATACAAACGATGTTTAAGCGCAGTAAATGGAGAAATTTTAGCACTAACCGACGAAAGGCAGCAGGAAAAGTTCGAACGAGAATCGGAGACCCGAAAAAAGGAAACAGTTGAGCCAAACAACCATCTATCGTTACGTTTACCACCATGCGACACCGACACATTTCATGGAGGATACAACGCTTGGCCTACTTTTCGGGATTTGTTTTCGGCCTTGTACAGAAATAATTCTAGACTTAGTAAAGTAGAAAAACTTTTCCATCTAAAACAAAAAACCGCGGGGGAGGCACGGGAAATTATTAGTAACGTACCACTAACAAATGAAGGTTTTGATCTAGCATGGAAAAACTTAGAAAACAGATACGAGAATAAACGAATGCAAGTTAATGAACAGCTAAAGACTCTACTTAGTTTACCACAAGTTTCGGCGGATTCAGGATCTTCGATCCAAAAACTTCAACGCACTATTGATGGTTGCGTTCAGACACTAGAAACACTCAAGGTAGATGTAAAGGGGTGGGACCCAATTTTAGTTTACCTTACTTCTACGAAACTGCCGAGAAATTTCTTAGAAGAATTTGAAAACGGTTTGGAAGACTGTTCCATACTACCGTCTTGGAAAGATTTGAATGAATTTTTGACACACAAGTTCAAAACTTTAGAATCTGTAGGAAATATTAAGCCCCATTTCTCCAAAAATAATCAGCCTAGACCCGATTATAGTAGGAAGGAAAATAGGGTTAAGTCATTTCAAACTAATGTTGCGCAACAGACTCAAAGTTCGCAAAGAAGATTCAACAATAGCAACAGATTTAGCACATCTACGCAACCTAGTAGTCGTACAAATGGACCGAGTTGCCAAATTTGTAAGGCAAACCATTTGTTACGTAATTGTCCACAATTCCTTGAGAAAAACGTGAATGATCGCATTCACTTAGTAAAACTTCACAATCTTTGTTACAACTGCATCACTTCGGATCATGTTGTAAGAGATTGTAAGAGTCGTTTCACGTGTAGGGAATGTAATCAAAGACATCACACTTTATTACATAAGGGTAACGAGGCCCGACCTACAAATTCACAACCGGTTAGAGATGACGTACGACCTAGTACCAGTGCGGCAGCTCTAACCACCCTAGTACAATCCACTCCTAGTTTACAGTCCACACCTAGTTTTCAAACTCCTAGTATAACGACTCTAACTCTCAAGGAAAATTCACAACTTAGCCAGCAGCAATCGAAAGACACACTACTCTTCACAGCGATTGTTCAAATTGAATCTAGAGGGCAGCGATATGACGCACGAGCGATTATCGACCCTGGATCTCAATCAACATTTATTTCAGAGAAGATTACAAACCAATTAAAGCTTCCAACTAGGAAGAATCTTGTTCATGTTACCGGTTTAAGTGAAACCGTTTCAGAAACTTCAACAAAAGCTTGTCTTTTTAACCTTTGTTCTCGTACAAACCCTAGTTTTGAATTAGAAGTTTGGGCACCCGTTTTGAAGTCCCTTCCTTCTAATTTGCCGTCGCGCACCCTAGATAAAAATCAACATAGAGAAACAACCCAACTCGAGTTAGCAGATCCTCGTTTTTACGAAAGCCGACCCATAGATCTTCTGATAGGTTTAGACATAGGACCCTTAATTTACACAGTAGGAGCTCCAATGAAATCTATAGGATCTTTACTAGCGCAAAGCACCGTTTTTGGCTGGATAGTGGGCGGACCCCTTGAAAAATCAAACACAAATGATAGGAAAATTTCACTTTACAATACAGTTTCGATCGAGAAAATTCTCACACGTTTTTGGGAGGTGGAGGAGACCCCAAAAAAAGTTTTGAGGTCAGCAGAAGACACCTTTTGCGAAACAAATTTCAAAAATACAACGCGAAGAAATGAAGATGGACGATATATTGTCACGATGCCGTTCAAATCTTGTGCTGAACTTGGAGCATCTCGAAATATCGCAATGGCGCAATTCTATCGAATGGAAAGAAAGTTGCAAAAAACGCCCGAAATTAAATCTCAATACGACGCAGCGATAATGGAATATTTGGAACTTGGACACATGCGGAAACTGAGACCCCAGGAAATCGAGAAGACCCCTCACTACTATTTGCCACATCATGCAGTTATTAAACCAGATAGGGTTACTACTAAACTTAGGGTAGTTTTCAATGCGTCAAGTCCCACATCAAATAGGAAGAGTCTTAATGACATTTTACATCCAGGGCCAATTCTTCAACAGGATTTAGTATTGCAGATTTTAAAATGGAGGTTTTTTAGATATGTATTCAACGCGGACGTTACCAAAATGTATCGTCAAATACAAATCGACCCAAGTCAGGCCCCATTTCAAAGAATTCTTTTTAGAAAATCAGCAAATGACCCAGTTGAAGACTTTGAACTTTCGACAGTCACTTTCGGAATTAATTGCGCCCCATTTCTCGCTCTTAGGACCCTAATTCAATTGGCAGAAGATGTTAAAGAAACATACCCATTAGGTTCGGAAATTATAAAACAAAATTTATATGTCGACGACGTTTTAGCTGGAGGTCACACTGTAGAAGAATCCCTTAAGTCTATGAAAGAATTAGTAGCAGCCATGGACTCAGCAGGTTTTGAATTGAGAAAATGGAGTTCAAACGACCCCAATCTACTTCGCGATCTGCCACCTGACTCACTCTTGCCGGTCAATTGGTTGGATATTTCGGAAGGAACTTCAACGAAGACTCTAGGTATCCGATGGAACATTTCGGCTGATAACTTTACGTTCACCTCACCACCCACGGAAGAAAGGGAATTATGCACCAAACGAGAAGTCCTTTCAACAATTGCCAAATTTTTTGACCCATGTGGATGGTTGGCTCCAGTAATCATCGTAGCAAAGCTTATCATGCAACAAGTCTGGCTGGATAAAGTATATTGGGATGACGCGTTGAAGCCCATCACTCGAATGAATTGGAAGAATTTCATTAAAAATTGTCCTTCAATAGATTCAGTTTCAGTACCTAGGTGGATCAGATTCAAACCCTCAAGTAAAATTGAAGTACATGGTTTTTGTGACGCTTCAGAAAGCGCTTACGCCGCGACTCTTTATGTTAGAGTAGAACACTTAGATCAAACAGTCGACACGTTTCTTTTGGCAGCGAAAACGCGAGTAGCACCCATCAAAAAAATATCTCTGCCTAGATTAGAATTATGCGGAGCCGTTCTCTTAGCAAAATTAACCACCGCGGTAGTTCCCAACTTACAAATTGAAAATATTTCAACTCACTTTTGGACTGACTCAACAATTGTGTTAGCATGGCTCAAAAAACCCCCGTGTTCATGGAGTGCCTTTGTAGGAAATAGAATTTCAGACATTGTAGATAATGTAGGCAACGACAATTGGAAGCATATAGATTCAGAAAGCAACCCTGCTGATGTAGCCAGTCGAGGATGTTCGCCAGATGCTTTGCAGTCACATCATTTGTGGTGGACTGGACCCCAATGGCTGAAGCTTCCAAGAGACCGATGGCCTAGACACGACATTATGAGCGACACAGAGTTAGAAGCAAAAGCAGTTAAAGTTTTCGCGACCACAACAGTTGAAGATCCTTTGGATAGATTTTCTTCTCTATCAAGAGCATATAAAGTCTTAGCATTTGCAATTCGTTTTTGGAGAAATACCGGCGTCAATCGGACCCGACTTAGAATTTCTTCGGCAGAAATCACCCATGGTGAAATCCAAGATATCAAAGATCGTCTTATTGTTTTAACACAAAAACATTATTTCGCAGAGGAGTATTTAGCGTTAACCCAAAAGAAAAGACTCTCATCTGGTAGCAGTCTTTTATCTCTCAATCCATTCATTGATTCAAAAGGAATCATTAGGGCAAATGGCCGCCTTGTTCAGTCCCCAGCACTTACATATAACGAGCGCCATCCCATTCTTATCCCATACGAATCGAGATTAGCCCTTTTGTTAGTAGAATTTGTTCACAAAATTACGATGCATGGCGGAAATCAACTCATGACTCGAGTAATCAGGTCTGAATTTTGGATATTTAAATTGAAGCCCTTAATCAAGAAGGTAATTCATAATTGTCGAACTTGTGTTTTGTATAAACACCAAACTCAAACGCAAATTATGGCCTCACTTCCGCCCCAGCGAACTATGCTGACTCGACCTTTTACCAATACAGGAGTAGATTTTGCAGGACCCTTCAACATAAAGAATTTTACAGGAAGAGCTTGTTTAATAACAAAGGGTTATGTTTGCGTCTTCGTTTGCTTTTCCACAAAAGCAATTCACTTAGAACCCACTAGTGATCTGTCAACTCAATCCTTTTTAGCTGCTTTATCTCGCTTTATTGGGCGACGAGGAAGCCCAGCCAAGATCTACTCAGATAATGGGACTAATTTTGTAGGAGCAGCAGAATTAATAAAAAAAGATAGGCTAGAGTTTATGAAGAATCTGCAAAAAGACGCCATCCAGAACAATGTTTATCAAAATTTAGAATGGAGTTTTATTCCTCCCGGTGCCCCTCATATGGGAGGATTATGGGAGGCGGGAGTTAAATCATTCAAAACACATCTACGAAAATTTATACCGCAAATGAATTTTACCTTTGAAGAATTCGCGACCATTTTAGCGCGAATTGAAGCCTGTCTTAATTCTCGACCTCTAAGTCCAGCCAGTGACGACCCTTCAGACTTAAATCCTCTCACCCCAGCTCATTTTCTGATAGGTACCTCCATTTTGACCCCAGCAGAACCAGATGTTTCAGACGGAAACCTCACCCTAGCCAACAGATGGAAACGATTAAAGATTATCTCTCACTATTTTTGCCAAAGATGGAAAACTGAGTATTTAAATGAGCTACATCGTCGATATAAGTGGAAGTATCAAACAGAAAATGTAAAGGAAGACGATTTGATTGTAATTAAAGATGAGAGATTGGCCCCGACTGAATGGAAATTAGGTCGTATAGAAAGAACTTACCTTGGAACTGATCAAAACATTAGGGTCGTTGACATTCGGACAGCTAACGGTGTAATTAGTCGACCGATAACGAAAATCGTCAAACTATTTTCAGATTGACTAACAATATATTTTTTTGTAGAAGAACTTGGTATTCACATCTCTTCTATCCTAGATATAGTTTCTCAGTTGCCTAGCCCAACCCTGAGTCGTGACTCATCCAACCCACGAAGTACCGTTATACGACACGATGACAGCCCATATACCCTAAAGACAGATGCTGTGGTATCCAGTACCCTACAACTTCGACCCTACTAAGACCCGCCATCGCATTTCCATCAACATTTCTTATTCAAGCCTTGGATCCGTGACAGACCCCAAAACTGGATGGGGTTTTCATCCACGGGAGCCAAATGAGCTGCAGTTTTAGATTAAGCTAGTTTAAGATAGAATAATCTACACTATATCACGGGGGGGGAGAATGTTCAAAGGTGACATCTCACTTTTGAACATCAGTGTGAAACGTCCACTATATGTGTAGGTGTATAAATGCAAATGCATTTATATGCCCATACATGCATAACTTCTGCACTCATCACTCTAAAGCACTCATCACTCTAAAGCACTCATTACTCTAATTTCTCTTTTGTTTATTTGTTTACTTGTCGCTTGCCATCTGTAGCTTAACGAAAGTCGTTGGGTGAGCTTAGAAGAGATGGATGGCAAGCACAAGTAAGCAGTCTTTTACCGATCCTTAAACCAAACTCGTGCGACTCTCCCCCGTGATAAAGTGATTTGTACCAAATTCAAGTGTTACTAGTTTAATAATTTAAAGTGTTTGCTTTGAAAAACTATTGTGAACTACACTAAGAACAAACAATTAACATTAAGAGTAACGCAAATTAAAACTAAACAAACCAAAAATCCATTAAATTTGTTAATATACAAATAAACACCATATTACTCACATTCTCACACACACATGTACATTTTTACACAAATCAAATCGAAGCATTAAATTACATAAAATTACGCTAATTTTTAAATAAAACCCAAATCGTGAAATTAAAAATTTAACTGAATTTTTATTTTGGAAGGCTTCACGGCTAAACAACGCTCATGTAAAGCCAGTGTGTCATATTTGGACGTAGTCCCCATTTTGAACCTATAGCTCTTCTGCACAAAAACATATATTATTTCTTAATATGTGTTTAATGAGCTAATGTTCTTGTATGTAACATTGAAATTATTTAAATAATACAATACAGAATAAATCATTGAAATCAAAAACCTTAAAAGTACTCGCAAATGTTGTAAAATCACAATATGTACTTGATAGTTCTGCGCTAGTTCGCCATTCCCGCTGGGGTTTTCTCATTTGCAATACCGCAAAAGCAAAACGGCCAAAGCACCACACACAATGATGTACAAACATAGATGTGGCTTTATATAATGCATGTATACATGCGCTAACGACACAGGCGATAAAGGGGATATGCGTAGATGTGTGTCAACGTCATTTCCCTGTAGCGAAGCGGACCAGTTCATAAATAGTTCTACACTGGTCCATGAGAATGTATGAATACCCTTTGCCCAGCAAGCAACTGTTTCTTTTTACATGGGCTTGTCCTAGGAAGAATCAATTGTCTCCAGCTGCATTCGTTTGGAACAGTTCTGATATAGTTCGGAATGGAATAGTTTAGAATTAATTCTAGGGAACTAGCTCTGATATAATTCATCAGGAATATATCTAAACTACTCCAGAACTGTTCCAAACGAATGCACCCGGAGAAAAATTGATTCTTCCTGTAAAAAGAAACAGTTGCTTGCTGGAAAAAATATATTATGTAGAATTAGTTCATGCTTTCTTGGTTATGGACCAGTCTAGAACCACTTTTCAGCTTGCCTTTATTATAAAATTTAAGAATTAAAAAGAAAATATTTATTGATTGGTTTTTATTTTTATAATATTTATAAAAACTAAATTGAAATATATTTATTATTTTAGAAACGGAAATAAATTATTTTAATTCCTAGAAAAGGGAAACTTGAAATAGTTATTATTATTATTATCATTATAACGTCTTACTTGTTCAAATTTCCACTTAACAATGAACACAAGACTGAAATGACAAGCACCACCATAAATTCCTAACGGTAAACACTTAGAATTATTTCAATGCAGACGAAAAAACAAGCAAATATTCACGCTGTACAAAATCAAACAAAAGCAGCGCTGCCTATGCAGATTTCTTTGAATTCTCTTGTTTTTTTGCGCTCAACTGTTTCTGGCTGCATTACTTTTGCTCTTGTCTGGATCTAGTTCATTTTGGACCAGCTCAGATCCGGTCCTTTTCATAGACTGTTTCCAATTTCTCTGCAGGGTTTGTTAACGCACACATACACTGATATGATGATCATCATAAAAACAAAAAATGTTCGAACAAAGTTACATAAGAATGTGTATTGTCAAAATTCTTTTACACTCTGTCACATAATTAGCAAAGAACAAAGGCATTCGCTTGCTTCTTTCTCGTGTTGCGTGGTTGTGGCCTAATGGTTATCATGAGAGACGCAGACCGCGGAATTCCGACTTCAAACCCTGGCAGTCCTGGACTTTTTCTCACTTTTTTTGTGTGTACATTTAGTTTATATATTTTTAGATCGGAAATATGGGCAAAGTTTTTTATTTTTTATATTATTTAATTTTTTTTTTATTATTATTTATTTCTTTCAATAAAATTACCTATATCTGGCACAAATATGGAGATAGAAAAGTCTGAGCGTACAATTTCGAGAAAATCGTACGCAAATATCAGCCTAAAAGTAATGGTGACATGGGTATGTTTCAGCTTAAAACAAGAATTTAGACCCATGCTCTTTTGTGCTTTAGGGCGTATAATAATAGCAAAATGGTGAAATATTGAACATGAGTGCATATTTAAAAGTTATTTAAAAACATTTTATTAAAAATAATATAATGATGTTGTACATATTTGTGCCAGATATAGGTAATTTTTATTGAATGAAATAAATAATAATAAAAAAACATGAAACTATATAAAAATGAAATTAAAAATGTTTGTCCAAGCCGGGACTTAAACCCGGGACCTCACGTAAGCGAGGCGCCCGTTCCAGCCACTATACCACAGCAGTGTCTAGTAAACCGTGCGCGAATGTCTGTCATAATATGTACTTATTATTTAGGGTGGATTTTCATGTACTGAGCGAATGGTAAAAATAGAAATGTGTAACTGTTTTTTAACATCCGATTGCAAACTGCCCATAAAACGTTTTTATGCATGCGTGAAATAAAAAATGAGCGGTCCAAAAATTTGTTAATGACAAAAGAATTATATTTTTCAGCAGTGCAATGGGGATAAACGTGAAAAACCAAACTGATTACACTAAGCTACAACTAAAATTAGTTGTAACAACAACTGTAAGTTTATGAGGCATTATGCCTCGGCTATTGCAAAACTAAGCAAAAAATATAATTGGACGTATAAATGAAAAATGTCTAAAAATCGTCTAATTCGTTTTTTCCGTTTTTCAGAGAAAATGGTAGTTGTTATTTAAAAAACTTTAAATATCTTCGAGTTTTTAATATTTATGATTTTATTTCTTCAAAAACTCCGAAATTTTGACCCAAAAAAACATTTTCGCATAACGTTTTAAATTTTTCTGAAACTATTAAATAGATATAAGTTAAAATTTAAGTTGGCATATTTATATTTATTTAAATTTAACAACCTTAGTGTTTATATTTGAGCAACATACAAATATGAATGTACTAGATACTTATATGTATTTATGTCGAAAATGTGTTCATAGTTATTATCTGAAGTTGGCTTAGTTCCTAAAAGTTTGCGTTTACAATATGTACTTGCACTGTGAAACTTTAAAATTCTGAGAAACGAATTATTTCTCTAAAATCCGTGTCGAGCCCCCTACCATCCCACTTATATATAGTTTATTTTGAAACATTTGTCCATAACTTAAAATGCACATAAAGAAAATGAAAAAATGAAATTTTGAAATCATGATATAGTCTGTGGGCACGCAATGAAATACTTCAATATATTTTGCCATGTAAAATACTTGCATTCTATCATTGATAGAAGCAGGTTGGTCTTTAGCCGAGAGAGTATCTCTGTTTAAATCATAACGATTACAGACCGAAATAATAACGGGCAACCGACATGGACAAAAGCACGGCACAGCTGACTTGTTGTAAAATAAATATTACAACAAAACACTTAAAGCAATAAGAAAAAAGCTTTTTACTATAAAGCTTTAGTCTTAATGTGTGAGTGATTTTTACAAGTCAATTCTAATTGAATTTCTTGTGGACATGGCAAAGTGCTAGTATTTCATTGTGTTTGATTGTTTGATCGATAGCCGAAAAGTGAGTCTTTGGGTGCAATTCTCATTTGCTCGTGTGAGTCGCCCCGTGATAGGCTTTGAGAGTTTAGTTATCGAATCATCAATCAATGAAAAGCCGGCCATGTAGACTACATATGACGGGGGTCACGCCCCAGAAATCATGATATAGTCTGTGGGCACGCAATGAAATACTTCCAATATATTTTGCCATGTAAAATACTTGCATTCTATCATTGATAGAAGCAGGTTGGTCTTTAGCCGAGAGAGTATCTCTGTTTAAATCATAACGATTACAGACCGAAATAATAACGGGCAACCGACATGGACAAAAGCACGGCACAGCTGACTTGTTGTAAAATAAATATTACAACAAAACACTTAAAGCAATAAGAAAAAAGCTTTTTACTATAAAGCTTTAGTCTTAATGTGTGAGTGATTTTTACAAGTCAATTCTAATTGAATTTCTTGTGGACATGGCAAAGTGCTAGTATTTCATTGTGTTTGATTGTTTGATCGATAGCCGAAAAGTGAGTCTTTGGGCGCAATTCTCATTTGCTCGTGTGAGTCGCCCCGTGATAGGCTTTGAGAGTTTAGTTATCGAATCATCAATCAATAAAAAGCCGGCCATGTAGACTACAGATGACGGGGGTCACGCCCCAGAAATCATGATATAGTCTGTGGGCACGCAATGAAATACTTCCAATATATTTTGCCATGTAAAATACTTGCATTCTATCATTGATAGAAGCAGGTTGGTCTTTAGCCGAGAGAGTATCTCAGTTTAAATCATTTTTTGAAATGAAAATTTAAAAAATTTATTTCATCAATAAACTTAAAAATGTCGCGTGGACTTGGATTATCTACCACTTTATTAAAAAAAATATAAAAAATCAATTCACTTCCCAGCGTCATCGAACCCAGATCCCCACGAGCTTAAAGCCACCGCTCTAACCACTACACCACAGAGATCAGTACGCCGACGTTGGCAATAACCTATCATGTTTGTTAAGATTTCTAATGAAGCGTGAAAGAACAAAACATGCCGAGAGACATAAAACAAACAACATACATATGTACATGCGTACGGACGTAGGCGCGTTGAGAAGACACTTAATTAGTTGTGTCTGTAAGCACATAAGTATGTCCAGATGTACAAACGGTGTTAGTTATATGTCTCTTTTCTGTAGTTTTGTCTCTCACCACAAAATGTTTTTCACTCTTCTTTTCATATGTGAACAAACATCACAGAAAATTGTCAGCGTCAATATGGGCGTGTCAGTGGTCGAAATGCTAGACTCACAATCGTGGAGGTTCGAAGCTGTCGGGCGGCAAGTTAATTTTATAATTATTTTTTTAATCTCAATATGGTATGCATGTTATTTTGCTAATAGCACTGTTCGTGTATTTTTTTATTTTATCTTATCGATTTTTTAAAATGTTTTCATAAATTTTAAATTTTTTAATAAATTCTGGATGACTTCTGAATACTCTGATAAATCATTTCGATAGCCCTCGGCAAGAGCTTTCCTGTGGTATGCAACAATGTCAGATAGAATGTTCCTGGTCACAGTGGCCAGTAGACGCACTTCATACAAATTCCAGAGAAAAAATGTTACGATAATTACATAAATTCTGGATGATTTTTGGACATTCTGGTTATGCATTTGGATAGCTCTCAGAAAGAGCTTTCTAGTGATATAGAGCAATGTCAGATAGAATGGTCCTTGTGGCCAGTGGACGCACTTCATCCAAATTCCAGAGAAAAAATGTTACGATAATTGCATAAATTCTGGATGATTTTTGGATATGATGTTTATGCAGTTGGATAGCCCTCAGAAATAGCTTTCCAGTGATATAGACCAATGTCAGATAGAATGGTCCATGTGGCCACAGTGGCCAGTGGACGCACTTCATCCAAATTCCAGAGAAAAAATGTTACGATAATGGCATAAATTCTGGATGATTTTTTAATACTCTGATTACTCATGTAGGTAGCTCTTAGAAAGGGCTTTCCAGTGATGTAGACCAATGTCAGATAGAATGGTCCATGCGGCCACAGTGGTCAGTGGACGCACTTCATCCAAATTCCAGAGAAAAAATGTTACGATAATTGCATAAATTCTGGATGATTTTTTAATACTTCGATAGCTTTCCAAATACCAGAGAAAAATTGTTACGGTAATTGCATAAATTCTGGATGATTTTTTAATACTCTGATTACTCATGTAGGTAGCTCTCAGAAAGAGCTTTCCAGTGATGTAGACCAATGTCAGATAGAATGGTCCATGCGGCCAGTGGACGCACTTCATCCAAATTCCAGAGAAAAATGTTACGATAATTGCATAAATTCTGGATGATTTTTTAATACTCCGATTACGCATGTCAGATAGAATGGTCCATGTGGCCACAGTGGCCAGTGGACGCACTTCATCCAAATTCCAGAGAAAAAATGTTACGATAAGTGCATAAATTCTGAATGATTTTTGGATACTCCGGTTACACACTTGGATAGCTCTCAGAAAGAGCTGATATAGACCAATGTCAGATAGAATGGTCCATGTGGCCAGTGGACGCACTTCATCCAAATTCCAGAGAAAAAATATTACGATAATTGCATAAATTCTGGATGATTTTTGAATACTCTGATTACTCATTTAGGTAGCGCTAAGAAATAGCTTTCCAGTGATATAGACCAATGTCAGATAGAATGGTCCATGTGGCCACACTGGCCAGTAGACGCACTTCATCCAAATTCCCCGGAAAAAAGTATTACAATTTTTGCATAAATTCTGGATGACTTTTGGATACGCAGATTGTTCATTTGGATAGCTCACAGAAAGAGCTTTCCAGTGGTATACAACAATGTCAGATAGAATGTTCCATGTGGCCACAGTGGCCAGTGAACGCGCTTTATCCAATTTATATAGAAATAGTTGTAAGATTTTTCCTAAATTCTGGATGATTTTTTGATACTCTGAGTAGGCGCATTGATAGTCCTAGGAATGAGCTTTCCTGTGGTATGCAACAATGGCAGATAGAATGTTCCTAGTGGCCAGTGGAACATCTTCATCCAAATTCTGGAGGATCAAGTTCAACAGTTTTTCGTAAATTCGGGATGATTTTTAAAAACTCTCATCTCGCATTTGGATAGCCATCTTAAAGAGCTTTCCAGCGGTATGCACCAATGTCAGATAGAATGTTCCATGTGGACACAGTGGACGCAATTCATCCAAATTCAAGGGAGGAAATGTTACAAGTTTTGCATAAATTCTGGATGATTTATGGATATTCTGATTATGCCTTTGGATAGCTCTCAGAAAGAGTTTTCCTGTGATATGCAACAATGTCAGATAGAATGTTCCGTTCGACCGCTGTGACTAGTGGACGCACTTCCTCCAATTTCGAAATATGCTAACATGTAAGAAGAGCTCTGTTAAGTCGTTTACAGAGCTCTGTTAAAAGGGGTGGTTTGTGTCTCTGCTAGTTAAATTCGGAATTTATCTTCACACACATGCAATTTTTCATATATATAAATATCAGCTGCAGCCGAATGCACCTACGGTTTTTATGAATATTTTTCAGTGCTCACGCCATTAAAAATACGTGATATTTTCAACAAGTGGTTAAAAGTAAAACCAAATAAATGCAGCTCAATATTGTGTAACATAAAGAAGTTTGTAGAAAGGGAATCGAGTCCTACAGAAGGACACTGGCCGCATTTTACGCTGGTAAAATTCCCCTGATATCCTTTGAGAAGGTTTCCTGAAATTCCTCATACAAAATTGTACCTCGAATATAAATAACTTCATATTTGGTCAAATTCTGGCAACCATAGAGATTAAATTTTTTGTTTCAGGATATACGGAGGGTGAGTTGAAAAATGTCCTGAAATAATTCATTGTAAAAACAATACATCAAAAAAAAAATCGTCATTAGAAACAAAAAAAGGCGTATCATATTTGAAAATTATACAGGAGAAACAAAAAACTTAATAGAAGTTGTTAGAAAATCGTGGTTTTAGGATAATACATAATTCGGTACATGATTTATAACTGTTTGCGAACATTTCGTGAAATAGGAATTTTTAACTACGAAAAAAGAAACAAGAAACGAAAAAAGAAAATAAGCCATTTTTGAAATTAGGTCGCTAGAAATTATTCAGGATGTGTATTTTGATTCAGTGTACCATCAAAATCTGAATTTCCATGTTTCTTGTTGTTACGCCTTTCTTCGTTTCTGATGACGATATGCCATCATATTTTGTCCAATTCTGGCAACAATTAAAAAATGCTTATTCAGGATATATGGGAGGTCGATGTATCCTTTGAGATAATGTCCTGAAATTTTTCATAAAATACTTTGTCCAATTCTGGAAACAATTTAAAAATATATGCGTTTTTTTGTTTCAGGATATATGGGCGTTGGAAGTATCCTTTGAGACAATTTTCTGAAATACTACAGAACCATTTGCTATACACAGGACACAAAAGTTTAAATCGGAAAATAACTTAAAAAATTATGCAATATTTTTATTTCAGAATGAAAGGGAAGTATGCGTGGCCTGGAACCAATTTTCACAAAACTTTGTATATTTGCTTTCTTACTCACAGAAATGAGTTGTACCAATTTTCATTCGCCTACGACAACTCCTTCTAGTTTTGGCCAACGTTTACATGAAATCACGACTCTTCATCCCTGTATGAACGTTTGAGCTTCCAGCAGCAACAACAAGGCACCACAATATCCTCGTTAATTAGTAATAATAACACATTGCAGTTTATCCGATATACAAAATGTTAGTTTTATTCTTCAAATATGATTTAAAAATATCTTCACAGTACACATCAGCATGTATTCAATGATTTCGAAAGAAATGGCATAGAAATTCAAACAATAAATGGGAAAAGGACAAATTATTTTGCTATGGGGTTGATAGTTGTAAATAGGAAATAAATATTTCCTCCAATAAACTTGAGTCATCTGAAAGGACTTAAGTTAAAATCATCATCTAGAGCAGCGATTGGCACACACATACATCTAAAAAATTCCATGTCGTATGTCTGTCTCCCATATTCGACGGACCCATCTGGCAACGCCATAACTTTTGACAGAGATGTCAGATCGCTTAATGACATACCGCGTTTGAAGCGTCAGTCCAAGCAGATTTTTACCATGGAACAATACACGCCACGCGAAATAGTTGAAATTTACATTCAACAGAAGAAGTCAATTGTGAAAACGTGCTTTTAAAATATTAAAAAACTAGCGGACCCGGCGAACTTCGCCTCGCCCCAATTTAACGCCTTTAGATAAACTCCAGAGTGATAATAAAACACAGATAGTTAAAATTTTAATGCGATTTGTTTAAAAGGAATCGAAATCAGTAGAGAGCGATGTGATAAACAACAAACAACGAAGACAGAAGACAGGCAACGTACAGATGACCGTGCGAAAAACAGGGAAATTCGAGATTAATTCCACAGACTTCCTACGATTTGTCTTGAGATTTATTGATTGTCATCGTAAAAGCCAATCGTACAGGGAACTGAATCCGCTTGAATTGGAATGAAAGATCAGTTGGAATAATCGGAATTCGTGGGATAAGGACTTCCTCTCCTTTGAATTTTCCCTTGATGATCGTCGCCTGAATCACATTGTACATCAGTTTCATAATGGACAACCGCGAACTATGCACAATTTCGGATGATTCAGATTCCGCAACATGATTATGATCGATTCCACCTTCAGCTGTAAATTATGCGGCGGAGCTCCTGGCACATCAAGCGAGTTCGATTTTACTTTGAATAATAAAATTCATGCTATCGACGTCCTTATTCTTCGCTGCTAATATTGCCCGTTCACTAATCTAATCGAGATTTGGAAACACTTTGGTGATGAGTTCCTCGTTCGACGATGTGAACTCGCAAAAATTTGCCGGGAACAATATCAATGCAGTGGAAACATCAACAGTAATTTGGCCATTGCCAAGCGCCAACAGTTGTTTCGAGAATTCAAGAGCCGATGAGTCGTTCTGCAACGCGACTCTCATGTTCGTGGTCAATTTCAACTTCTTGACATGCCGCCACAAAGACCACGATTTCAGGCATGCATTAATTTCATCGGCAGTAGATTTCGGGATGACGGGAAGCGTTTGACGAAAATCTCCGGAGAGCAATATCATAGACTCACCAAATTGTCTCAAATCACGTCGTAAATCCTTCATCGTTCGGTCAACTGCCTCCAGAGCTCGTTTATGCGCCATCGTGCATTCATCCGAAATTATGATTTTGCAGTGCCCGCAATCCAATAAGATAACCTTACCTCTTATACTCAAACTTATTATCTGAAAAAATTTTCGAACTGATAAATATCGCGTTGAATTTTAATTGATCGTAATGCTTGTACCGTTTGTCGATGTGATACGCGAAATCAGTGTAACAATACGCAAAACTCGAATGAATTGCAGCAAGAAAAATAGCACATACTCGTACATATGTTTAATAGAAAACTTTTTTGTTTAATAGAAAATTAATAAAAAAAATTGGATTCAAAAAGAGAGTAGTAGATAGGAACAGTAGGAATCTCGCAAGAAATAGCAATTTTCGATTTTCCCAATTTTCCGACTTTTCCGGAGGGTTTTCCCAAAATTTTCTTTCGTAACAACCTTCTCCAGGCAAATACGAAGAACTGAAAAAAAATTGAGCCAAATCGGTCCAGCCGTTCTGACGTGATGCCATTACACAGATGGACCGTTTCATTTTTATATATATAGATATATATAGATGTGAGAAATGCGCCTTCTAAGAACACCATTAAGCGTTTATACGAAAAATTTTCGACTGGTGGGGCTCTTTCTAATCCGAAGAGGCCAAATAAAAGTCGACCAAGGCGATCGGCCGAGAATATCGCTGCCGTACGAGCCAGTGTTGAGAGGTCCCCAAGAACATCCCAAAAACGCCGTTCTCAGCAGTTGGGCATGGCTCGGTCCACTTTACAACGGATTATTCGCGTTGATTTGCATTTGTTCCCGTACAAAATTCAATTGACGCAAAGATTGTTGCCTGCGGACAAGCCTCGTCGATTGGAATGGGCCCAAAAAAAACATGGGTCCGTCGAATATGGGCAACCCTGTACTTGTGAGGAGTGCTAACCCAGTTAACAAAATGCTCCGAATTTGTCTGGCATCAGACATATCTGCACAAAGTCGGATCGCTTACAACAATTCGTACCGATTTCGGACAGAATTCAGTTCGACACGTCTGAGGAAATTGTGTATTTTTCGTTCCGACGTGTCGGTTATTTTTAACTGATGTTAGGAAAGTAATAAAATAACAACAAAAAATATTTAAAAACTGTAGGTTTTCTAAACCCTTACTTCAGATTAAGTAATATATTTGGTCAGAATTTGATCCGTCGATTTGATAAGAATTCGGTCCGATTCGTCGGCTAAAACATCGTTCCGACACGTTTGGGGACGAAAAAATGAAGATGATTTGATAGGAGCGGCGGAGCTTGTTACAAGGCCACGGATGATACTTATTCCAAATCTGGTTGGGATGACAGTGACGATGAGCCACTTTCTAGTTATGTAAAACACAAAAATGTCGAACGAAGTGATTTTGGAGTTCCTAAATGAAGCAGAAAATCTATAATTTCGAATGATGAAATGTTCAAAATGAGACCTTGCAATCTGATTGAAAGAAATTCATGTCAATGTGCTGTTCTCCACGAAAACGTGCAAATACCAAGACTCTTTGTCAATTACTTATTCAACCAGGGTGTGGAAGGTGTAGATCAATTGGATCAATTCATTAGCCTCTATAAAGTGACTACAGGAGGAAACAGTGGTGGCGGCCTATATTTACATATCTTTTAGATTTGGCAGTTAGTAACGCTTGACGGTTGCTTGTTATACTTTGTAAAGCTGAAAATAATCTTTCGATGGACCAATTATTGCTCAAACGGAATATTATTCGGTCGTATTTGAAACCTACAATAGGTTAAATACATACATTTTATGTACTTAAGTTATTTTTAAATTCATTTACTTTTAGACAAACGAATTTTGCAAAATTTTCAAAACTAGTTTCATTTAATCCATTTTAAATACTGGCTACCTTTTCCCAAAATAAGTCGATGTTTAAATCAGAAGATAGATTGGTTTCGCTCAGGCGTAATAAATTCCATTGTCTTACAACCAAATCGGGGTCGGAGTCTACAAGGCGAGGGAATTTCGATATTAGAGGTAATATAGATTAATCTTCATTAGTTATCACCATGTTATTATACCTAATCGCTTTATATCTTCACGTTTAAAATCAAGTCTGTAATATATTTGGTCCTAAAATTCCACATAAAATTTAAAAATATCAGATTTTACTACAATTATTTCAGTTAAAGTTAAGTTATTTTTGGAATAAATTCCCGCTCTCGTACCAATAAATATTTTTTAAGCCTCAAGCTGATAAATTTCGTTTTTATAATTAATACTGTTATTAATTAGTTCTTTTTTAATAAAAAATACATAAAATCAAAAGATAATTTGATGTAATACTCGAGTACAGATATGGCAAACGTGAACTTTCAGATTGAAATTCTTTGTTAAGATTATAAATTATAGGAAGAATGTAAGATAAAAACAAAAAAATAACATTTGATTTTGCTATTCATTCTTTCCACAATTTGTGGAAGTTCCTTCCCTTGCACTTCATGAAATTAAATATAATTTTAAAATATCCTACTGTTCTATCGTTCTTAAAATCACTCCCTCAAGGGAGAGTCACGGCGTTTTACAAACACCCAATATTTTGTGCGTTTCCACTAAACAGTAATCCTGGAATTCTTTAAGTTCATTTATACATTTGGTGCTATGTGAAAAGAAATTATATATATCAAACAGTTTCAATCGCTTTTGGCAACTGCTTGCATGCGTAAGACGAACACAGGTGTAATGAATGACATGTGCATCTATATATATAAAAGAGTGTCTGTTTGTGGGCTTGTTTGTATGTTTGTTCCGTATAGACGTCTAAACGGCTAGACCGATCATCTTGAAATTTTCACAGAATGTACAGGGGGTGCTGAAAATAGGGTACTTGAATTTTCGATATATCAAGTGGGCGTGGACCAGCCCATAGGGGTCCAATTTTGATATTAAGAAAATTTTTTAGCTAGAGTGCTGAAATTTTTTGTGTATGCATTTAGTGGCAGATAATGTGAATTTTCCAAAAATGGGCGGAGTCGGACCAATGGGCGTGGCCCCGCCCATATAAGCCAAATTTTGAAATTCAAATATTTTCTACAATTTATTAGAGAGAGTTCTGTATTTGAGTGTATATGTATCTGGTGACAGTCTACGTGATTGGTCCAAAAATTGGCGAGATCGGCCCAATGGGCGTGGCCCCGCCAACATAGACCAAATTTTGAAATTTCGATATCTTGAACAATTTGCTAGCGAGAGTGCTGCAATGTTGTGTATATGTATCTGGTGACAGTCTACGTGATTGGCCCAAAAATTGGCGGGATCGGCCCAATGGGCGTGGCCCCGCCCACATAGACCAAATTTTTAAATTTCGATATCTTGCACAATTTATTATCAAGAGTGCTGCAGTTTTGTTTATATGTATCTGGTGACAGTCTCCGTGATTGGTCCAAAAATGGGCGGGATCGGCTCAATGGGCGTGGCCCCGCCCACATAGACCAAATTTTTAAATTGAGATATCTTGCACAATTTGCGAGCGAGAGTGCTGCAATGTTGTGTATATGTATCTGGTAGCAGTCCACGTGATTTTTCCAAAAATGGGCGGGATCGGACCAATGGGCCTGGCACCGCCCATATAAGCCAAATTTTAAAAATGTGATATCTTGCACAATTTTATACCGAGAGACCTGGAATTTTGTGTATATGTATATGGTGGCAGTCTGCGTGATTTTTCCAAAAATGGGCGGGAGCGGACCAATGCGCGTGGCCCCGCCCACATAAGCCAAATTTTGAAATTGATATATCTTGCACAATATGTTAGCGAGAGTGCTGGAATTTTGTGTATATGCGTGATTGGTCAGAAAATGGGCGGGATCGGACCAGTGGGCGTGGGCCCGCCCTTATAAGCCAAATTTCGAAATTGATATATCTTGCACAATTTTTTATCTAGAGTGCTGTAATGTTGTACATATGTATCTGGTGACAGTCCACGTGATTGGTCCAAAAATTCGCGGGATCTGACCAATGGGCGTGCCACTGCTCATATAAGCCAAATTTTGAAATTGAATTATCTTGCTCATTTTGTTAGCGAGAGTGTTGAAATTTTGCGTATATGTATCTGGTAGCAGTCTACGTGATTGGCTTACAAATGGGCGGAATAGGACCAGTGGGCGTGGCACAGCCCATATTTTGATATATCTTGCAAGTATTATATAGGAAATACATGAACATAAATGCTCGGTATGCGATAATTACAGCTGCTCACTCCAATACAATCGCAATATGATAATGTGATGCATGACCAATGAAACAAGAATTTGGAAATTTTATAAGTATACATTTCTATTTTCTGGACTTTCCACTGAATTCGGTATTTTTTCATTCAGTGAATTTATCACTAATACCAGTAAGGAAAGGCAGAAAGTCGGGCGGGGCCGATTAGGGTCATTGCGATAATAATTTGGAATAATTCTGTGGTCACAAGGCATAACAGCATAACTCGAGTTATGCTCTAACTGAGTTATTAATGTAATAATGTTCCCCATCTTCGATTACATATTGTGACACATTTTTGTGATTATCCCTCGTTTAGTTAAATATATAAGACAGCTTATCTGACTGTGTCACTACATTACAATTGGATTATTATATTGATTCAAACACTTACAATTCCTCTCCTGAAAAGTTTCAAAAACAGACATATGCTGTTATGCCTTGTGACCACAGAATTGGTAAATGTGGTGTGTGTGTATGTATATCTTATTTTGAACCGATAATCGCTAAATTAAGCAATATTCGTTCCTAAATTGAGAAACATTTTTCTGGAGAACTTTGTAATGATCGGAAGTAAAGTACAACTTCTATAGCGCTTTGTAACCAAATCTGGAGGAACATATATATGGAGGTTATATATAAATCTGAATCGATTTTCCTTGAATACTCATTCATGTAAAATAGAAACCTGTTTCTGTCGAATTTCGTACTGATCGGATATAAAACACAGTATCTACAGCGCTTACATGTCAAATTGGGGGGTAACATATATATGGGGGCTATATCTAAATCTGAACCGATTTTCTCCGAATTTTGCGGTATTCCTTCATGTAATAAGAAATCTCTTTCTGCCGAATTTCTTACTGATCGGATATAAAATACAGTTTCTACAGCGCTTGAATTTCAAATCGGGGGTAACATATATATGGGGGCTATATCTAAATCTGAACCGATTTTCTCCGAATTTTGCAGTATTCCTTCATGTAATAACAAACCTCTTTCTGCCGAATTTCGTACTGATCGGATATAAAATACAGTTTCTACAGCGCTAATTTTGACATGGGCAGCGAAGCGCACCGGGCTCAGCTAGTTTTATATAAATGCTAAATGCGATACTAAAAGTGCCTTTAATCCGCCAAATTCTCCAGCCATAATATTCGCGCTATCCGTTGCCAAGCCAATCAAATTATTGAGACGAATATTGCATGACTCAAAGAAATCTTTAATAAAATTATAAATAGATTCTGCATCTCCTTTAATAACCTCTAATAAGGTCAGGAACTTATCCTGGATGCCATAAGAATCAAACCGACGCAGTTTTTTTGGACACGTCTGTCGTTTCATCCACAGTTAACGAAAACTTCGTAATTTGTAACGTAGATATAATATTTTGTCTTTCCTGTTTTCCAATGTAATCAGCGATTTGTGCCGATTTTGTTCTTCCGCAGTGTAACTGTTTTGCTATTGACGAATCCGGGCAACACTCAACCAATAAAGGCCTCAAGAAGTCCATCAATATAAACGAAAGATTATGCGTTATACGAAACATGACTAGTGTTAATTCGGCATTCTTGACCTGATTTCGCTATTTTGTTGATCCTTGTTAAAAAACGTTTCTATTCATATTCTTTTTCTGCATGCCGTAGTATTGAATGTGGACGGTTGTTTTTTTCGTGACCCTTTAAGTGAGCAAAATGATTGGTCAATTGTTTGGAATATGCAACACAAAACACCGACCCGTCCTTCTCCTGCAACCATTCAAAAGTATTCAGCCACTCCGATCGAAACTTTCGTTTTGCATTTTGCTTGTGATCATTTGCATTACCGTTAACATTTAAAAAATATCACTTATGGGCACAATAATAATTGTATTTTTTATATTACCTGCAAGAAGCATTTTTGTTATTTTCGGAATCAGTCTACTTAGACTTTTTTATCACAAATTTAATTACAGTTTCGACAAAAATATATGTAAATATATTTTGACTTACTTGTCCATGACTGATTCTTGTTTACTTTAATTTCCTAATAAAATTCTTTGTGCGCACACATCATACTCAAAATAAAACCAAAAAGAAAACAAAGAAGAATTGCGCAGGTCAGTGTCAGTAAAGGCCGGGTTAGGCATACGTAACCGTAATTTATCTTTACCGTTGCCGTAACGTTGCCCGTTTGAGCGATT
The DNA here is from genome assembly GCA_963930755.1 of Eudasyphora cyanicolor. NCBI lineage: Eukaryota > Metazoa > Arthropoda > Insecta > Diptera > Muscidae > Eudasyphora > Eudasyphora cyanicolor. Next base: position 120,498,662 of record OZ005735.1, read on the forward strand.
AGCCAACGTTGAGATAACGAGTCATATGGTCTGACAACAACAACACATAAGTAAACAAAAAAGCCGCGATTTCTTTTTGTTTAGGTTTATTAAAAATTAAGTTAAAAAGATTGTTTATAAATTTGTGTGTTTTTAAATCTGTGCAGAATTTACAATTAAAGTAAATCAAGAAAATATCGTCCTATAAACAATGACTGAGTTAACTACGCCAAAGCAACGGATTAGACCGGCAGAGATATAACAATAACAATACTGTATGTTAAATATTGCTTTATCCTATGATTCCAAGTTGGGAAATATTAACATTCTATTCTTGAAAATTGTAGATATTTGGGTCACGGTTGTTCCATACAATCGATTGCATGGAGTCACAGGCTGGGGAAAACAACAATGCGAAATATTGTTTTAGAATACAGTGAAGTTTTGTGGCGCTTGCTTTCTCCGATTTAATTAAGTGAACCAACTACACAGCAGTACAAACACATTGCCAATGATTTTCAACGAATGTGGGATATGCCGAATTGTGTGGGAATCTGCGATGCTAACTATACATGACATATATACATATCAGTTAATGTTGGAAGTTATGGCAGCCAACACGATGGGGTTATGTCCATTAAACTTATATTTAATTGTAATCTATTTTAATACAAACAATTTCCATTTCTTAATTTAAATTAAATATTCCAGTACTCTCCGTTTGGCCAATCAGTTATTTTAGGTACAGTACCTGTACCTCATAGTAAACCATTATCGTCAGCATCCTCTGAAGCCTTTCCTCATTTTTTTTATTGGCGATGCGGCGTTTCCCCTGAGGAATATCCTTGGTCTAAGTCAACAACTATAGACGAGCTCAGAGACAACACCCAACGCCAAATTGCCAACGTTCCGGTCGAAATGTCGCTGTAGACGGGCTCGTGGTAGTCATATGACCGAAATTGAATTGCATTCTTAAAATGTAACATTTGCACTACACCTGGAATAAATTTGAACTCAATATCTTAAATATTCTGTGTTTTATTAATACTTTTACTTATGTCTATTTCCATTGAAGAGGGACTCAGCCAAATCCAATCCAATCTCTATCTATAAATAAGTCCACATTTGTAGAGATGCTTATATTGCTGTCAAATTCACCCACAATGAAGAAGATTGGCGCAATGATTGTCTCGTACTGTCGCCAAAGGAATCCTGAAGCAGATTATAAATTTAATTTTTGATGGAATCAGCCGCGATCTTCATAAAACTCACCTGTGACGCCCAGCTCCTTGCCAATTTGCTTCCAAGCTTCTCGCTTTTTTTCAGATATCCTATATGCTGGGTTATATTTATTGTATAAATGCTCGTGCAACTGCAGCAATGAATCAAATCTTCGTCTTTCATGTTTATTTGCATTTTTAAACAACAAATAATTAATCAATTATTTTCGTAGCTTTTCTCGGTGAACATACAATTGTAATTGTAAACAACATGAAGTATCAGCTGTTGTCAAATTGTACGTAAACGGAACGTCCAATTCTAATTTCAACAGATTCAGCCGTCCGTTTACGTTTCGTTTCCGTTGGTTAATCGTTTACACCGACTTCCATATGACAGATTGAATCAGCTGATTCGTTACGCTACGGGGGCGTTACGGTTAAGTTTGCCTAACTGGGCCTTAAGCAATGCGCATCGACGCAGTCAATAACAATGCAGCAATTTATTAAATTAAGATACACAAATCATCTTATTTAGTAACCATAGAAGAAATTTATAAAAATTTTAAATTTTAGGCCAAAACCGACCAAAATCGAACTGGTCCGACCTAATGGAAAAAATTAAAAAAAGTCCGACCAAATTTGGTCGGAAATTACCAAATCGACAACGCTGGTGCTCATGTACACGTGAGAGGAACCTGACATAGAGGAATGCTTACGTTCGCTCATTTTTCCTCTCATTTTTGAGGACAAAGTATATACAACGTCAGATCTATTGATGTAAATAATAAACTTGATGGAACACTCGACATAATACTGTCAATAAATTTTACAAGCTTGGATGAATATAGCCAACTTGAAAACGTATGAAGATTATCACATCACGGAATATTAAGTACTAGTTACAGATACCTTGAAAACAATGCACAATTTTTTGACTCATTACTCCACAATATTGGAAAATTTAGGACCTCTAGTGCATCGTTGGACGTTTCGCGTTGAATCGAAACAGAAAACTTAAATGCTACGCACAAAATAACTCCTCGAAAAAGATTCACGTTCTTTAGACAACAAATAAGGGTGTTTTTGCTGAAATAATGTTAAACTTTAAACAGCATTTTAAACCTTAAAGCGAAGATGTTGTACTTGTAAGCGCAGTTAATTAAGGTGAGGATAAGAATGGCAGTATGTATAAAAGTCTCACGGAAACTATGTATATGGTTCATTTAAAATAACTTCAATAAAATAACTGACCGTTAACGACAAAAAACATCATTTGTTGTTGCTGCCGCACTAGCAAAACATTGCCGCCCCCTCGATGATGGCATAGTTTTAAGGAATTAGGTATTGATGTTTTGGGGAAAAGACAAATGATATTCATTACCAGGAGAACAGAAAGTATTAGCGAAATCATCTATACAAATATGCACAATAGAATTCTTTATTGCAAAGTACCGACAATTGTAACATAGCCCAGTTGTTAATTGTTGTTAAAACAATTGATGGATATTTCCAATGCCATGAGGATATGTTAACACTAGTTTACTTGCATGGTAATGTTAAGGCAAAACTGTATTTGAGACAGTTAATGTATATCGCGAAAGGACAAAAAATCGTGTCAGTATGCAGTGATGGTGACAATACTAGTACCGATTTTCTGTAACCCATAAGATGTTAAAAAATATCATAGGATAGGTTGAAGAGAGGAGACGTTTAAACGTCTCATGTCCATGGACATACACTTAAGCCAGTGGTTCGGCCTGTTGTGCGCTCCTTATTTATGATCTTTTTATACCTCACGAGTTACAGAAAATCGGTACTAGACACGAATTTTCTCAGTATCTTCCAGTCATATTCTCTGAGATGAGTCAAGTCTGGTAATATGTCGGACCCGAAATGTTGGGATCTTGCATGTGTGAAAGCCGGGCAGTGACACAGAAAATGTTCCATCGTTTCGACGTTTTCTCTACATGCCCTGCATTCGTCGTTTCCTGCTAGTCCTATGCGATGAAGATGTGCTTGTAAGCTTGAGTGTCCCGTTAGAACACTCATCATCTTACTAATATCGATCTTCTTTAGTTTCAGAAGACTTCTTGTTTTCTTTTCATTTGGGTCACCCCACAGTATCTTTGCAGTTGCTCCTACTGTTGCGCTATTCCACACAGTTTTATGAGCCATCACTGCCCAGTGCTTCAACTCATTTTTCGTGGCTTCGAAAGGTTTCCAATTTTTCAAGTTTATTACTCGAAGTTCTCTGCCCTTTGAAGCCAAGTTGTTTGCCCGTTCATTTCCAATCACTCCGTTGTGTCCTGGTACCCAGCAAATACGCAATTGACCAAGGGCTGAGTAATCATTTATCGTTCTTTTACAGTCCAACACAGTTCTGGATTTGACCCTTTCCGATGTTATTGCTTGAATCGCCATTTGGCTATCTGTGAAGATGTTGGCATATTTAGGCTTTGTCGTGTTACTGAGCCAGTTCACACACTCCGTGATTGCTCGAAAAATATCATAAATAAGGAGCACAAAACAGGCCGAACCACTGGCTTAAGTGTATGTCCATGAGACTTTGAAACGTCTCCTCTCCTCAACCTAACCTAAAATATATAGTCCAAATATGGTGAATGCCACGAATATTGCTCTAAAGGTAAAATACGTGGGGACATAATGTCACTAATCACCGAAAATGTAAATATTTTTTTGAACAGGTACATGCCGAATATAGCGATTTATTAATGTATACTGAGGTAAGGTGGCTTAGTAAGGGTCGTTTCCTCCAAAGAATATTCAGTCTACGAAATGTTATTTTATACTTTTAAACAATAAAGCCGAGTCGTCGCAAATCGGCGGCGCGATTTCGCCGGCCATATTTTCCAGCCGGCGCTGATTTTAGCGGCAGAAACTCAGCCGCAAATGTATATTTAAGGCCGGGTTAGGCATACGTAACCGTAATTTATCTTTACCGTCGCCGTAAAGTTGCCCGTTTGAGCGATTAGCCAATTTTGAGATAACGAGTCATATGTTCTGACAACAACAACACATAAGTAAACAAAAAAGCCGCTATTTCTTTTTGTTTAGGTTTATTAAAAACTAGCTGGACCCGGTCCACTTCGTTGCCCCAGATTTAGATTTCCGATCCCGTCCATTTTTGAACAAATTTCAATTTCAGACAGACAAACAAACGATTTGCCACGCCCACATTTTCCCCGCCCACTTTTTGCAAAATTTTTTTTTCCAAAACCATCTCAGACAAAATAGCTTTCAAACAAAACAAAAAATTTTAAAATCGGTCCAGTAGTTTAAGCGTCTATAAAACACATACATACATACAAACATTTTTCCATTTTTATATATATAGATGAAGTTAAAAATAATGTTTATAAATTTGTGTTTTGTGCAGAATTTACAATAAAAGTAATCAAGAAAATATCGTCGGATAAGAAGATGGGGTGGACGTCCTATAAACAATGACTGAGTTAACTACGCCACAGCAACGGATTAGACTGGCAGAGAGGCTAGCAATAACATCATTGTATGTCAAATATTGCTTTATCCTATGATTCCAAGTTGGGAAATATTAACATTCTATTCTTTAAAATTGTAGATATTTGGGTCACGGTTGTTCCATACAATCGATGGCATGGAGTCACAGGCTGGGGAAAACAACAATGCGAAATATTGTTTTAGAATACAGTGAAGTTTTGTGGCGCTTGCTTTCTCCGATTTAATTAAGTGAACCAACTACACAGCAGTACAAACACATTGCCAATGATTTTCAACGAATGTGGGATATGCCGAATTGTGTGGGAATCTGCGATGCTAACTATACATTCATATCAGTTAATGTTGGAAGTTATGGCAGCCAACACGATGGGAGTATGTCCATTAAACTTCTATTTAATAATAATCTATTTTAATACAAAAAATTTCCATTTCTTAATTTAAATTAAATACAGCTATATTCCAGTACTCTCCGTTTGGCCAATCAGTTATTTTAGGTACAGTATCTGTACCTCCTAGTAAACCATTATCGTCAGCATCCTCTGAAGCCTTTCCTCATTTTTTTATTGGCGATGCGGCGTTTCCCCTGAGGAATATCCTTGGTCTAAGTCAACAACTTTAGACGAGCTCAGAGACAACACCCAACGCGAAATTGCCAACGTTCCGGTCGAAATGTCGCTGTTGACGGGCTAGTGGTAGTCATATGACCGAAATTGAATTTCATTCTTAAAATGTAACATTTGCACTACACCTGCAATAAATTTGAACGCAATATCTTAAATATTCTGTGTTGTATTAATACTTTTACTTATGTCTATTTCCATTGAAGAGGGACTCAGCCAAATCCAATCCAATCTCTATCTATAAATAAGTCCACGTTTGTAGAGACGCTTATATTGCTGTCAAATTCACCCACAATGAAGAAGATTGGCGCAATGATTGTCTCGTACTGTCGCCAAAAGAATCCTGAAGCAGATTATAAATTTAATTTTTAATGGAGTCAGCCGCGATCTTCATAAAACTCACCTGTGACGCCCAGCTCCTTGCCAATTTGCTTCCAAGCTTCTCGTTTTTTTCAGATATCCTATATGCTGGATTATATTTATTGTATAAATGCTCCTGCAACTGCACCAATGAATTCAAATCTTCGTCTTTCATGTTTATTTGCACTTTTAAACAACAAATAATTAATAAATTATTTTCTTTGCTTTTCTCGGTGAACATACAATTGTAATTGTAAACAACATGTAGTATCAGCTGTTGTCAAATTGTACGTAAACGGAACGTCCAATTCTGATTTCAACAGATTCAGCCGTCCGTTTACGTTTCGTTTCCGTTGGCTAATCGTTTACACTGATTTCCATATGACAGATTGAATCAGCTGATTCGTTACGCTACGGGGGCGTTACGGTTAAGTTTGCCTAACTGGGCCTTTAGTGAGGCTGCAAAACTTTCACTTTGCATATTCATAAAAGTATAAAATGTTGCAAAAAAATATAGGAAGTTTCTTTCCAAATGAGTAAATGTCGTCATCACATTGGAGTCGTGGATATACCACCTATACCACATACCGAAAATCAATTGAATATTACCAAAACGAATTATGTAAGGGCTTTGCGAAAATAATTACGACGAACAGAATCTGAGAGAAAAAATATTGATTGTAGCTTCCGTGATGAAAAATATCCTTGAAGGAAGAAAATAATGTTCTTCAATACTGAATAGTATATTGCTTCTTTCATTTATTAACTTTACTTTCGATCGCAGCCTTGACCAAATTAAGAAAACTAGAAAACGACTACGAATCTTCACTACATAACAAAGAAAAATAGTTGTACGAGCTTGCAGAAGAGCTGATACTGCAATGCATAAATTACACAAAGGGTCACTTTTTAAATTTTTGTGTTAATTTTAAGATTTTTTTTTCTCAAATTGTAAATATATCAAAGCACAACCTTTGCCGGAGTATAACACTCGTGCGCCGATCGATTACTGGAACTTGATCGACTCAGCCGATTGTTGAAATTTAATCGGCTCAGCCGCCGCCGACAATTTTGGCCTGCTTCATTGCCTGGCTACAAGGCAGGAACAAAAATATATGTGACTTAGTGCTCGCAGTCAAATATTTTGTTCGAAAAATACATATCTATTTTAATAAATCAACTCAAGGAAAATAATTTTGTTGTTTGCACTTTGTTAGGCTCAAGATCGTTTTTGTTGTTTTCAGTATATGGAGACAACTTTGTTAAAAATTAAAGAAGAAGTGACACGTATTGGTGGTGGTTGTAATGGTTGGATAGACAGATCTGTTTCGGGAGTCACCAATCTCCCATTGTCAATATCCGTATGACAACGATTACTTCAGTCGATCATTAGAATATATACGCACAGATCAAGTAAAATTAAACGAGAACTGTTTGCTAAAAGCGCATATCCAAAAAAAGACAATCAGTAATCATCATCCCTCGTACATGCACAACTTCCACTCTCGTGAGTCTTTACAATGTAAAGAATTCACGCGAATGTTTTTTTGTGGATGACTATGGATCAACAACGTATTTGGCCGTGCCCTACCATTTCTCCTTGTTTTTGTTTTATTCGATCTGCTTTCATAGTACATATTTTGTTTTTTGCACTTTGTTAGGCTCAAGATCTGATTGTCTTTTTTGGATATATGCGCTTTTAGCAAACAGTACCCATGTTCTATAACTCTCACATCGAGAAATTTCTCACATGGAACATGTGAGATGAAACAGAAACGTTGTAAATTGACACGAAAAAATATTTCTCACATGCAACTGTTTCTGTAACTTTTATTTGTGAGAACTTAGTGTCAACCATATGTTTTTTCTCACATTATTGGAAAGTTGAAAAAAAAAACTGTTTCTGTAACATAGGGTACGACAAAATTTTAAATTTAAACTGTCAAAATTTACTCACAAATTAAAACGTCGTGAGATCCAAACGTTGTGGTATTTTTTTGTGAATTTAGATTAAAAAAATGGACGCGAATAATACATTAAAGGTAATTATTGTATTAAATATTTTCAACTTGAGTGTATAAAATAGCATCATTTCAGAAAAATCAACGCATTTCAAAAATGCAAAAGCAAAAATTGGTGGAATATATGTCATCAAATTTAGAATTTGCCAGAGGTCAATTCGATGGTTTAAATGCAAATTCAGATGCCAAAGTGAAATGGGAGCACCTCAAGACGTCGTTGAATTCCCTGGGAGGCAGCGAAAAGTCAGTTGATCAGTGGAAAAAGGTATTTATTCCATATTTAATACAATGCCTGCAACTACAACACATTCCCGTACTTCATGCTGGTGTATCCCACCGGAGGATATTAGAAATAAAATTATACCACCCGACTTTTGTCATTCCATATATTATTATATGATTAAATTATCATATTAACCCCTATGTTTTCTTAGTGTTGGACTGATTTGAAAGGTGGTGTAAAGGCATTGATTAATAAAAGAAGAAGCTATATGAATAAAACCGGTGGTGGTAGCTGGGGCGATGGTCCTAGAGATTTAACAGATCTCGAGGAGCAAATATTGCAGATAATAACGGTTGACGCAGTGGACGGAGATGGTTGCACCCAAGAATCTGGACTAACTCCTGAAGAGCCACACGACGTAATTTTTAATAATCATACATTTATTACTTAAATGTATTTGCTTCAATTTTGAATTTTAGGAATCTATGTTAATAGAAATTTTAGATGACGAAATATTACCACCTCTTCCCAAAAAGAAAAAGGAAGCACCAACCGAAAGAGTTTTAAAAACAGCATCTTTATATAAGGAGGCTTTGGACGAATCGAGGAATATGCATTCTAATTTGATGAAAAAGCTGCAAAGAATAGAAGCGCAAAACACAGAAATTTTGCAGAAATTATCTGATATTGATGAAAAGCTAAATTCCCGATAGAATTATATGTAAACTTTGTTTTTAACATTTGAATTACTTAAGTTTTTGGTTTTGTATGTATATAAATGTACATAGAACTATGTGTTAAGCACTTGAATGAATTACTTTTGTTCCTTTTTTTAATAAAATAACTAAACAAATTAAAAAATAGTTATTGAAAATATGCCAAATTGTTTGTTTTTATTTTCACAGATGGAGGGAAATCCTATTATAATTTTGAACCTATTATTACTATTATAATTACTCTTTACATAAAATTTATACCATTGTCGAAAGATTGAACAACAAATTTAATAAAAAAAATATTTATTGAGGAACAAATCTTATTGAGAAACAAATCATACATAGTTCCTTAAGAAATATATTGGCGGAAAAATCTTTCTTTTAGCCTATCACGCATCCGCGAAGCTTCCCGTAAAGGTTCTACTATTTCCATTTCGTCGGAAATTCCAATTGATTCTTGTTCCTCTTCTGGCAAGAATTCATCCTCAGATAGCAAGCCATGTGCTAGTCTAATATTATGCAACACAGTGCAGGCATTTATTATCTTGCCAGCTCTCTGTGGCGTAGTATACAGACCAATTTTTAGACATCTAAATACAGACTTCAATACGCCATTTAGTCGCTCCACACAATTTCTTGCCTTAGAGTGTAGTGTGTTAAATCGCTTTTCATCCTCGTTTGCTGAAGATCGGTATGGTGTTATAAGCCATGGACGAAGAGGGTAGCCGGAATCACCTACAGTGAAACAACAATGGATACAAACATTGCTTTATTGGAGCTGCAGACGTACCTAACAACCATGCATGATCAGTATTATTGGCATCATATCGTTGTTGCAATAAAGAATTTATTCGTGAAGCTTCCCAAATATAGCTGTCATGAGCAGATCCACCAAACCTTGCGAACCCTCCAAGAATTTTCAGATTAAAATCGCAAATCTAGAAACGATTTAGAATGTAAATATTATAATATTTAATAATGTAAATATTTTAAATAAATAAATTGAACTTTGGGAATCGTAAACATATTATCTGATGTTAAACACACCAATTGCACGTTTTTAGAATGATATCCTTTGCGATTGAAATAACAGCTTTCTACTTCTCTATTTGGCCTCTTAATTCGTACATGCGTACAATCTATAGCTCCAATTACTCCGGGAAACCCAGTCTCTCCATAGAATCTAAAACATGAAATCAAAATATACACTAGTATTCTGGAATTGAACTGTTTTTTGCATACTTACTTCTCTCTTATTCCATCGTATTCAGCGGTAGATGGAAACTTAATCCATATTGGCATCAGCTTCTGTTCCAGTATATCCGACACTTCTAGGACACATCGACATACCACAGATCGGCTTATAGAAGCAGCAAAATCTTGGCCAATATCTCTGTGGAATGATCCAGTGGCAAAGAAGTGCAAAGCGGCGCACATACGAATTGGTTGGGGGATAAAAGTGTTTCTTACACCCTTGGTCATAAATGGACTTATTTGGTCCAACAACAAATTCGCCGTGCCTTTAGTTAGGCGATATAACTCTCGGAAACGCTCGTCCGGTATGTCGAATGGATCAGTTGAATCCCGTAATTTTTTCCGGTGTATTCGCAACATATTGCGGCGGTCATGTTCCTCGGCTCTAATTATTGCCACAGAATACATTTTATTTAATATTTATTATTTTTGATGAGTTTGATATTTCATCAATGCTGTTTTTTCTTCTTCTTTTGCTTGGTTTGTTTTTTTTTTGACAGTTAACTGGAAATTCCAATAACTAAATACACAACTGTTGTCTTTTCTCGCTTTGAGTTACAGACAAGGATTTTAGTCACAAATCGAGAAACAGTGGAATTTTTTGTTTCTCTGTTTCTCGATGCGAGAAGTTCTCACAAAAGTTACAGAACACGGGTACAGTTCTAGGTTAATGTTACTTAAGCTGTGCGTATATATTTTAATGATCGACTAAAGTAATCGTTGTAATAAGGATATTGACAATGGGAGTTTGGTGGCTCCCGAAACGGATCTGTCTATCCAACCATAACAACGTGTAAGGTAGTTCTTAGTCTTGCAATTTCATCAGCATTGCATTTCCCTACCAGGTTAATATTGAAGTGTTCAGTCATCTCGTTAGCGACAGTCAAGGGCACAGCTACATTTTAATAGATTCTGCTTGTTTTACACTATGCAGTAGAATACATAGGATCTATACATGTTTTGTATATAATTTCATCAAATTAATTATCAATGCATGAAATTCATGTCTCTGCGAACTACGACCCCAATGAAAAATGGCCTCAAACTGGATTGTGGATTTTTTTCGACTTTTTTTCCATTTTGGAATTGGGGCAAAATGTCACAATCGAATAAATGTAAGATGACCCCAAATGTTAAGAATGACAAATTGAACAAACAAATTTTAATTTTACAGATTGGGGCCTTTTTGCATTGTCTAGCGATGGGCACACAATATTTCTCTCTTTATGCACTGCGAGAAATGGTATTTGCATTTGCCTAACATATGGGCATTTCCGCGGGTCGCGAACGTACGTTTTTGATGCACAAAAAATATAGAAAACAAAAATTTTCCCCGCATTTTTTTTGGTGATTTGATAGCATATTGGTAGCTCTATGTTAGGTGCAAAAGATGGGATTCATCGAGTTTTAGTTTTCATAATGATAGCAATAAACATATGGTCACGAACGTACGCGAAATAGAAGTCAACTTTGGCTGAATCTAGTAACATGCAAAAATCTGCGAAAAGGAACGGAATATTCTAAAGCTATTAATTTATTTTAAAAGAGGATTAATGTAGCTTTCTATCGAGTATTTACACAATAAATTATCTCTATTGGTTTTTTTTCTAATTGGCTTAGGTGCATCTGTTTTAACCGTTAAATTAATAGTTAATCGAACTTTTTTTTGGTCTCCTTGCATTTTTCTCTTCTTAATTGATTGTAATAGAGAAATTTTGTAGAAAGAGTGCAAGCATAACATATGTTTTTATATGTAAAATAATTAAATATAAAAATGTCTGTAAAAGTAGCTTAAAATGGAAAAAATTCAGTTTTTAGGCAAATTTTCTCATGAAAACAACTGAGATATGCTACACGCTGAAAAAAAAATCGCTTCTGTAGTATATTGTCCCAAACATATTCGGCTTGAAACATATATATGTTTAGGGTACACTCTAAATATATAATATTTGGTACACACAAATATTAAATATTTGGGAAGGTGTTGGTCTAAACAATTCTTTGTTTCCATCCTAACAGGTTTTAATTTGGGTATATTACTTCCGAAACAAAGATTTATTTGCTTTTAAGTTTTCATAAAATACACCGATACCTTAATAACGTAAAGTTTCTCAGGATTCAAAATTAATTTTTTAATGTTTATAAAAATATTTTATAATTGAAATCGTATAATCTTAAAACAATAATTTATAATAAAATAATTTACTCGAAGGACTTACAGATAATGATGAATTGGGATATTTAGAATTTTAAAATTAATGCTTTTAAACAGAAGACAATGTTGCATATGCCATATTTAGTTGCGAGGTACATTTCGAAATCAAGGAAAAATTAAAACTGAAGTTCAAAAAGACAGCAAAGTTTTGAAAATCTTTTTTAAATAAAATACATTTGGAGAAATTCCTGAACAATACTTTTATTTGTATTTAAACAAATATTTTATTTGAGAAAATTAGACTGCAAATATATTTTGTTGTAATATATTAATATATGCGTTCCAAATTAATTTTATTGATTTTCAAATAAAATTTGTTTGCTGAAAAATATATAATATTTAAAAAATTGTGTTCCAAATATATTTTCTTTCTATTCAAACATATCAAAAAAGGCGATTTTGCCCAGAGTATGAAACCATTATATTTTAAAAATTTAGACATTTTGTATTAATTTTTTTATAATTATTCACAATAAAATACGATGATTACCAACATTTTATTTTTCGGCCCTGGTTGACCATTCGGCGGAAATGCCCATATATTTGTTGGGTAAGATAATAAATAAAGTGGACAACGAACATCATGACGTACATTTGGTGTTATTAAACGCGTACATAAAGAAATCGAACTTTAAATATGTTTATTTTAGCCACATACATATTTATTATGCTATGTAAAGTAATCAATCCAAATTTTCGAAGAAAATATCTGCATACTAGTATTGATTATGCCATATTCTTTATTTAATTAATTTCTTTATTTTTTCTACTAACCGTTTTCGAGTGTACAAGTTTTTTTTGGTTAGTATATTTAGGTGTTTATACAAATTTTATTAAAAAATCTTTAAAAGTTAATAATATATATGTACATCTAAAATTATTTAAAAAAAATCGTAACTTTATTTAACTTTGACAAAAAGAAAATAATATATACACTTCTACAGTAATATTATAAATAATTTAAAGTTGTATTTAGTGCTTTTGTCCCGGGTAGTGCTTTTGCCCATCGCTGACCTAAAAACATTATTTTTTCATATTTTTAAGAAATGAAAAATTACCCCAAAAAAATACGTTAGTATTTGGGGGTGATTTTTCATTTTTCCAAAAACATTATTTTGACGAAAATTTAATAATTACTATCGGTACAATTTCCGGTCCTATGACTGAGATAGGAATCATATTTGTTCAAGAAACAATATCTATGGGTGGGCATGGTGTTAAGTAATATTATGATAAATAAAATCAGTAATAAATAGACAGCGGAATATATGCAATTGCATATTTTTATTAGATGGTTGCACGGCAAAACCGATAACACGCAATTTTTTTGTCGTCAAAAAATAATTTAATATACACCTATTTATTTTTGAATATTTTATGCAAACTGCATATATCGTGCATATGAAAACAAATTTATGTTTAAAATTCGCCCAAATTCGATCATTTGCTATTGTTCCATTTGTGCCGTATATTACTTTTCTAAAAAGTATTTTCAACATTTTTTTAATTTTAATATGTCAGTGTTTGCCGCCTAAAATCTGTACATGGTTAACTTAATTTTGAAAGGGTGTAACAGACAAACGGCTGAAGATTTAATCTTGAAATTTGGTGCGCGGGTAGTTCTTGTCGTTATATAAAATTATGTTTCAAAAATTAGTTAATTTTCCCCATTTGCCGATGCATATTTTTGGCATATGCAATTTTTTATTGCGTATGCATTCAACATATGCACATTATATTTTGGAATAAGCAGAGTGCATCGAATTTAGAATCCAAAAATACAACTAATACTAAAATATGAACTTTTTCGGATGCCAAATAAAGATTTCATATATTTCCGCTGTATAGTAATGAAGTACACTTTATTATAGTTGTTGGAGCATAGTGAAGAAGAACAAAAATAAAGCGGTGCAGTGCAGCACGCGGATTTCTTTTCGAAAGGAGACCTTTTTGAGAAGACACTTCTATCGATTTGCCAAATTTTAATAAATCTGGAGCTGGACTTCATAATGAATGAGACGGCCATTGAAGATATCCAAACTGTAGTGGATTGGAACAACTGCCGTAGAGAAATGTTTATATTTGGATCACTCCTTTTAAAAATAGCAGGGCCGGGTGTAAAATGGAGATTTATTAATCCCAAGTAGGAAAGCCGAAGTACCGTCGGGAACATAGAGGAAGGACAGTGGGTTTTTGGTGGTGTAGAACGAGTTGAACAATGTTTTATGTTTCCAGTGGATAAAAAAACCGGCAACATGCAGAAAGCGGACAACTCACAAATCCTATCGATGGTCTGTGAAGGCATTTGAAACAGGTCAATTCCGGAATATAATAGGAGGAAGACATTTTTCAATGGCTACGTCCAAAAAATTATATTTATGTGGTGGTGCAGAACAAATTAACGGAATTTTTTATATATCAACGGGGATATGTATAGCCCACTTGAAGAAAATCAAGAAATCGGAAGAATACAAGAAATGGCTGTGGAGTAGGAGTGGGAAGTGGTTTCCAAAAATTCTGATTCTTCAGATGAATACATATCGATGAAAGTATATCGAAGAATATGAGGTGGTGGATTTCGCGGCTCTCAAAGCGTGGATGAAGATCCACTTTTGTTGATAAATTAATTTTAAGTTTCTTATAATTATTTTTTGTAACGTTATGTATTGGTTAGTTTTTTCTGTTAATGTATGTATATAAATTATTCATTTTTATTTCAGTTTTCATTGTTTTTTTCTAGTAACTAAAAAACATTTTTGTTTTGTATTGTGCATGCACATTTTGAGACAAAACTAAATTAGTTTATTAACAAACACTTCAATTAGATAATATAAAAAGATTTACTTCGTTACGCCAACCAGTCTTTAAATTATTGTATCTCGAAGCTGGTAGTTCTTAAGCTAAGTACACACGATTGCCAGATCAGACAATATTGTCATGAAAAATGCAGCCAAAATATTTACAAATTATATTGCAAATATATGAAATTGTAAGGTTTTCTTGCAATCGTCTGAACTGTCAATTCACATTTGCCTAACAATCTGTCATTGTCCGTACATTTGCAGCGCTTTAACAGGGTTGATAACGTTGTCCGATCTGGCAATCGTGTGTACTTAGCTTTAGCAATGTCATATTTTCGCTGCAAAGTGCTGAAATTTTGAGTTTGGGTTCTTGGTGTGAATTTAAATATTTTAAATAACTGTCTGTATAAATTGTATTAGAATGATACGTTCGGCGAGTATTCAATCTGGCAACATTCGTTGGTATGATAAGTTCCGTTAGGAAATAAATAAATGGAAAACAATGTGCTGTGTTGAACACAAATTACACGTTAAGTAGACAATTAAAAAAATATATCTCAGAAGACCATAGCAATGTTTCATATATATAAATATCAGCTGCAGCCGAATGCACGCACCTACGGTTTTTATGAATATTTTTCAGTGCTGACGCCATTAAAAATACGTGATATTTTCAACAAGTGGTTAAAAGTAAAACCAATTAAATGCAGCTCAATATTGTGTAACGTAAAGAAGTTTGTGGAGGTCCATATAGAAAGGGAATAGAGTCCTACAGAAGGAAACTGGCCGCATTTTACGCTGGTAAAATTCCCCTGATATCCTTTGAGAACATTTCCTGAAATTCCTTATACAAAACTGTACCTCGAATATAAATAACTTCATATTTGGTCCAATTCTGGCAACCATAGAGATTACATTTTTTTGTTTCAGGATATACGGAGTGTGAGCGTATATATCGTCATCAGAAACGAGAAAAGGCCTATCATCATATTTGAAAATTATACAGGAGAAAGAAAAAAGTTGTTAGAAAAACGTGGTTTTCAGGATAATACCTAATCTTAATGAGGCATATATAAATTCCAACAAACATGATTTATAACTTTTTTGCGAAAATTTCGTGAAATAAGAATTTTTAGCTACGAAAAAAGAATTATTTGTTGTTAGGCCCTTTTGAATTTCGTTAATAAATTAGCCAGTTTTGAAAGTAGGTCGCTAGAAATTGTTCAGGATGTGTATTTTGATACAGTGTACCAAAATCCATCAAAAACTGAATTTCCATTTTTCTTGTTGTTACGCCTTTTTTCGTTTCTGATGACGATATGCCATCATATTTTGTCCAATTCTGGCAACAATTAAAAAAAATGCCTTTTCAGGATATATGGGAAGTGGAAGTTGGAAGTATTCTTTGAGAAAATTCTACGGAACCATTTGCTATACACAGGACAGAAATCGTGCCAAGTTTAATTTAAATCGGAAAATAATTAAAAAAATTATGCAATATTTTTATTTCAGAATGAAAGGGAAGTATGCGTGTCCTGGAATCAATTTTCACAAAACTTTGTAGATTTTCTTTCTTAAGCGTGGTACTATGTTCACTTTTCGCGTTGAAATCTCATATAAAAAGAAAGTCGCGAAAAAAAGTGCGATATTTTTTCGTTTGCGGTGCTATGTTTATTTCAACGCGAAAATGTAACATTTTGCGCCACCACAAATTTTACGCCGTTACAAAATGAACGCCGGAACAAATTTAATGCCGCCACCGTCAGACTCCCATTTGTTTATATTTAGTTTTGTCCGCAAGATACTCAACTGTTGTAAATATTAGAAAAAAATTTCCTAATAAAGAATAATAAATTAAATTATCTTCCGAAATAAAGAAAAATAATGCAAAGATGTGATAGGAAAAATAATTATGTTTATGGAATAAACCAGAAGAGCGAAATTCCAATTGGATTGCAGTACAAAAGCAAACAAAATGTGCAAAACACTGGAAGGACATGTAACTAAATGTAATAATGTGGAATTTGTCTTGTAATTAGATATGTACATGTTTAGAACAATTGTGTGCAAAAGCCTGGAGAAACATTATGTACAGCTTACGCTACCAAAGCAGTAGGACAATGGAATTGGACAGTGCCTGTGATCTCGATTTGCAAATGGTTGTAAAGAACGTACATAGTTAGTCAGTTTGCCAGCCTTAGAAGTTGGAAGAATATATTCCGTTTATGGATGGAAGATATAATTTATATATGTCAACAAATATAATGTAAATCCTTAAATATAATAATAAAATATCTTTTTCGGTTCATCAAAACATAATTTTATTTATTTATAATCGCACAACAGTAGGAACTTATTTTGTTATTTATAACATTGTACTACCCTGGATTTTGATGCCTCACGAACACCGCCACCGCTACAACACAAAATAAATAATTATCACAATGATCTCTAACAATATTTCCTTTCTAACATTTAAATTAACTATTTTCTAAGTCGGCATTATTCCAATTAATTGTTTATCGTTTAGAATTTAAATTTTGTTTGGTTTCAAGAAAATTAGCAAAAAGAAAAAATTCACATGCATATACACACATACATATATATAAATGTGACACTTTGACACACACACTTCCAAACTGCAATGTGACTCTAGTAAAAAAGCGTCCATTTTTCAACTCGAAATAACATTTTGCGAAATTTTTTCGTGCCGAAAAAACATATCTAGTACCCACCTTTACTCACAAAAATGAGTTGTACCAATTTTCATTCGCCTACGACAACTTCTATTTTTGCCCAACTTTTACATGAAATCACGACTCTGCATCCCTGTATAAACGTTTGAGCTTCCAGCAGCAAAAACAAGACACCACAATATCCTCGCTAATTAGTAATAATAACACATTGCAGTTTATCCGATATACAAAATTTTAGTTTTATTCTTCAAATTTGATTTGAAAATATCTTCACAGTACACATCAGCATTCAATGATTTCGAAAGAAATGGCATAGAAATTCAAACAATAAATGGGAAACGGACAAATTATTTTGCTATGGGGTTGATAGTTGGTCCATAAAAATACAACAAACTTGATGGTTGAACTCCTATGCCAATTTAGAAGCATGGGCAATTACTATGAGGATGTAATTTTAAATTACCCATAGCAACTAGAATAATGGAGGATTCTGTATTTATTTGATTCGTAGTTTCCTTGTCACACCAAATATGTATGTACGCGATGACATAAATTATATGCTAGAAGAAGTTGTAAACTACGATTTATGCCAAATAATTATTGTGCATATAAAGGATAATGTTTTTGATTTACAAGAATTATATATCGGAAGAAGAACACGTTTAATTACGGAGAATCCGAAATAGGAAATATTTCCTCCAATAAACTTGAGTCATCTGAAAGCACTTAAGTTAAAATCATCACCTAGAGCAGCGATTGGCTTACACATACTTCCAAAAAATTCCATATCGTATGTCTGTATTTGTGAGGAGTGCTAACCCAGCTAACAAAATGCTCCGAATTTGTCTGGCATCAGACATATCTGCACAAAGTCGGATCGCTTACGACAATTCTTACCGACTTCGGACAGAATTCAGTCGGAACTCAACATCTGATGTAATTTTTTGTTAAGAATTGTGTGTGATACCGTTACATGTGTGTTTGCGTTGTTTCTTTATTTTTTTGGTTTTGTACTGTTTGTTCTCAAATTATTTCGTGATTGCTCTTGACAATTATTAACAAATATTTTGTGAAAGACAAATACTGCTGTGAACAAGTATCTTTTGTACGGCTCCTTTAAGGTACATATTATTTTTTTTTTGCCACATTAATTTGGTTATGAATTATTTATATTATTATAGATTTGGCAGGGGGAAATATAAATAAGAGAAGACGAGACACGAGTGCCTAATTTTCATTTTTCTTGAAAGCATCGAATTTTTTTAGAAGTATTATTTTTTATTTTAACTGATGTTAGGAAAGTAATAAAATAACAACAACGAATATTCAAAAACTGTAGGTTTTCTAAACCCTTACTTCAGATTAAGTAATATATTTGGTCAGAATTTGACCCGTCGATATGTTAAGAATTCGGTCCGATTCGTCGGCTAAAACATCTGACTGTATAAGCGATTTCGGACAGAATTCTGAACATTTTGTTTGCTGAGAACCCAGCTAATTTGTCTGACTTTGTCGCTTACGACGATTCTTACCGACTTCGGGCAGAATTCAGTTCGACAGGTCTGAGGAAATTTTGTACTTTCGGAACTCAATATCTGACGTCATTTTTTTCAAGAATTTTGTATGTTTCCGTTACTGGTGTGTTTGCGTTGTTGCTTTGTTATTTTTATTTGATTTTTGTGCTGGTAGTTCTCATTGGTTTGTTGTTGTTGGTGGTGGTGGTGGTGTTGTTGTTATTGTTATCAATGTTATCGTTGTCATTGGATAAGTCTTCAATTTGAGCGCTAGTTATGTCATCAGCATGATACATTTTGACGTAATTTTTTGTATGTTGTCTGCTGTGATAGTGGTGGTTGAAGTTTGCTTTTTTGCATCAAATTTGACATGAAAGTTGGATTGTTTAGCTTCTGTTTCCGCTTTTCGGATAATTTTCCACAACTCCTTTAATCTTTTGATGGATAAACCACCAACTCCCCCTGTTCATTAGGAAAATTAGAAATCATTTCCTTCAGAATGCTTCGACAAGCTCGCTGTTGAAATGTTAAAGTTTTATTTGATGTCAGTAACACTTGCTTGCTATTCATTAGCTACGCGAAATCTTCCTTGAAGGCATTTGGAAATGTTAAAAATTTAAATTGAAAAAATATACAAGAAACTTCCAAAAAATTGTATGGAAGGAAGTGCTGTCATCACACGCTTGCAAAAAAAATATATTACAATAAATGTTACATATTTCTTAAACTGTAAGTTATTTTCGTTTGTCTACGGCAAACGATCAAAAATATCTTAACTATTAATTTAATTCTATAAAACGCAGGTTAGAAATATTTTAATTACGAGCTTTTTCTATAGACACCGAATTATAAACTTCTGATCGTTCGCAGGAGACGAACGAAAATATGTTGCAAAAAAAGGCCCAACATTTTAGCAACTCCATTTTAGCAACTCCATTTTCAAACACTTGTCACGAATTAATTTTATAGAAAATTTGTGTTTCTATTTATATTTTTTCAAAATGTCAATTGCAAAAGGTGTTGCCTAGTTGCAAAAATTGTATCCGCTTGATCTTTTTATTACCGGATTACCAGAGATATATAAATATATCATTTAACCATTATCAAATTCGCATACATGTTCTATAAACAAGAGTATTTAAAATATTGTTATTTTTTATAAAAATGTAAATGTTTAATTTCGAAAAATCTCCCTTTCAAATGAATGAATACATATGAATAAGAATTTGAATTAAAATTACCAAATTTAATATCATTAATTTCCATATCGTCCTCAAAATCGCTCTGACTGGTCTTATCGGTCTGACTCGTCTTATCGCTCCGATTCGTCGTATCGCTCATACCCGATTTTTCGTTAATTTTTTTTTCCATAATTATGTTATGTTGGGATTCCTTTTTAATTTGTAACCCTTTATTCGTTGTCAATAAAAACTGAAAATAAATACGGGATGGAAGATTGACATAGAAACATTTTTCAATTTACATACATACATATTTATTCATGAATTTTGAAGGAAATTTCTGGTACACTTTGTACTGAAAATTCTAATGGTTTTCGAACTTGCAGTTTACGAAAAACTGTTAACCGCAGCCCTCTGATTCGGCCCTGTTGAAAGCTTGCTTCTTCTTCATGGTCTATTGGCATGTATTTGTTCATGTTTTGTCCCTCCGTAGGAATGTTTGACGTAGCGCTCATATATTCGTGTATTTGTCTAATATTGTTTACTGCAAGTTATGAGCGCTGGCAGCATGCTTCTTTCTCCCTTTTTTGTTTCGTTCTTGCTTACAGAGCGCGCGCGTAGTTCATATTCACACTTGCAATTCTGCAAGTAGAAATAACTAGTGAAAAGGTTTACTTAAGACAACGTCAACACAATTTGGAAAAGTGAATAATTTAAATAATTTGTAAAAAAGGGAGTTAAATGCATTTTGTGTGAAAAAAAACAGGAGTCAAGGAGTAAAGCTGCACAATTTCCCCACAAAAAAACTTTAGGGAAGAAATGGATGAAAAAATTTCACATATTACGGACAGCTCCACTGTGTGCTCCGAACACTTTCAAAATGGAAAATTAATAGCGTACACGGGTAAGAGTTTTTAATGTTGGTCAAAAAAATCAATGAAGTCATTGAATATAGCATTTTAAATTCGTTTTGGGACATTTTATATCATTTGAGCAATGTGACCGTCCGTCTGTAAAATTTGGTCTGCGGTAATATTTTTCTCCATCTCTGGCTACGCTCGTCCCACCCTTCTACTTAACTTCTAGCTAACACGAAAAATGGACGAAGTTACTCAAAAAATTAAAATTCTTTTTTGATTGAACCAACCTACATCTCTCTACAATCTTAGACATTCACGTCCACAAATCACGATTTCATTGGTATTTTTAATTATTAATATTTAATGTTTTGTTATTAATTAATTATTTAATATTTTATTGGTATTTTTATTTAATGGTATCCAATATTTATAAAATGTCTCTGTGTTCATTATATTATACTAATCTCTGCCAAATTTAAAATGAAAAAAAATCGCGATATAATTAATATTTCAAATATTGTGAACATTATAGAAGTAATTTGTTATTTTCAAACTATTGGGGATTTTGGGAATTCTGGACAATATATGTATGGACAATATTTAGGAATGCTGTGGAAAAATTGAGTTTAAATTAATACTTTTCATGTTATAACGTTTTTTGCATCTGAATGAAAATTATTAAAAATTTGACAAAAATTATTAAAAATCGTCACCTGAAATGCCCAGTCCTTAAACCTTTTGATTTTTAATAATTTTTGTCAAATTTTTAATAATTTTGTAAAATGTTTCTAAATATATTTCTTGTGAGCTTCACACATAACATAATCAAGTGGCAGAAATGCAAGAACAACCAGAATATGAAGCCGCCGAGCCGAGCCGCCGATTTTAGCCGCCGCCGACCTTTTTCCACCAACCGAAGCCGCCGCCGATCTTTGCGGCTAAAATCGGCTGAAACACAGCCGCCGTTCCATAGAAAAACTTGTTACTTTTGTTAGTGCAAATTATAGATTTTACCGATTCAATTTATATACGTTTCCTTACATCTGCCTATTGTGCGTTATTCAGGGAGATTATTCTGTCCACACTGCTGTTTGTGCCTGGTATAGCGAAAAAACTGTTTAAAAAGATATTAAAAACAATAAGAGAGTTCAGTCGGGTAACCCGAATTATGAATCCCCTCATACTCCCAAAAAATATTCGTACATTTATTTACTTATTTTTTGTTAATTAAATTAATATTAATTTAAATTGCATTTAATAACTTTAAAGTTCGTGCTGGTATTAATGTTACAAGCTGTTAACTTTTGGTGCAAAATGATCCATTTATATGGGAGGTACCAAAACGGGAGTGCCAATAATGCCCACCTTTCTCTGGGCTCTAGGTACTATAAAAGCATTACACTGTACAAAATGTCAAGTATTTGTATGGAATATTCAAGTTATAAGATGTTAACTTTTGGTGCAAAATGGGACATTCGTGTGGGAGGTACCAAAAGGGGCGTGCCAATAACGCCCACTTTTCTCTGGGCTCTAGGTACTATAAAAACATTACACTGTAAAAAATTGCATGTATTTGTACGAACATATATTAAAGCTATAAGCAGTTAACTTTTGGTATAAAATGGTCCAAAAGGGGCGAGGCAATTTGCCCATTTTTCTTGTGTGGAATTTCAGAAGATACGAGTAAGTAGTTTCGAATCAATATTTCACTAAATGTTAGCCCTTTGTGGGGGAGGTACTAGATGGAGTGGACCAATATGGCCCATCTTCGAACTTAGCTGGAGATAGAGAAAAATATTACCGAATACCAAATTTGAAGTCAATAGGTTAATCCTTTCATGCGCACATTGCCCAAATAATTTAAAATGACCCAAATCGAATTTCCCCCAAACATTGAATAATCAAAACCAAGATTGATCCAACTATAAAAAATACATATGAATCAGTATAAAAAGGAGGACAAATCCCACATTTTTGAAAAAGGAGGGAGGACGGGAGGACAATTGTAAAAAAGGAGGACATGTCCTCCCAAAGGTGACCGTATGGTAACCCTGTATATAGCAGATATATCGTCCCCTTAATAGAAGAATAATGTGTACGCATATACACTATTATTTTTGATTGTATTCTAAGAATCTAGGCAATTGGTTCTATATCTGGTGAAATTCTACTTCCACAAATTGGGTTATTGGGTGTTTGAAATTGTTCATTAATAAATAATAGTATCGAGTTTCAATTTCACAAAAACTTCAAATATGATTTTCTCGAAACGACAAATAAATTATACACTATTCATTTATTGGGTGGACGATATGGAAGTGAGTGATTTTCGTTTTGATTCGTTTATTGTCACAAACGGGTGCTTAACATCAAAAATTATAAATTATGAAGATAAGTCATCCCGAGAACCGTCAAAATCTATCAGTTACGGACGAATAGGAATGAAATGTCACACGCGAAAAAAACACTTTTCCTCGAAGGTGATTTCAACTTTTTTTGCACTAATCGATTGATATTAATTTTTTAATTGTGACAATTACAAAAAATTCGGGAAAATCGGTCCGAAATCCGCGGAAAAACTCACTCTTTGAACACCAACTCGTTGAAATTTTTATTCGTTCGTAACTGACAACTTACTCGCTCCGGGATGACATATCTTATTATTCATTATTTTTGCTTAACATGTCTTAAAAATCATAATATTGATAGTAATAGAAAAATAATAATAAAAATTCTTTTTTAAAGGAAATAATACGATTTTTTATTTATTATTAGATTATGTACATATAGATATACAAATATTTTCGAAAAAATCAATGGAGTATTAAAGAATAGTATAACATATAAATTAATACCTCCATTCTAAGGAATCAATCAAGCTCAAAACAGTAGAGGTTTAAACCACAAGGTAATTCAACACAAATTTAAAATTTCACTAAAACGTCGATTCGCCTTTCCTGGAAACAACCTGTTTCGATTTAAGCTATGTATAGACGAATGGCGGAAAAATGCAACCCTGTGAAAGTACAACCGTGTGAACATAAAATTTTTGTCTTGCAACGTTGACAGAAAAGTCATTGTGAGATAATTTGCAGATTTTAATATGTGCGAAGTTTATGCATGTGACAACGTCGCAATTGTCAGAAAAACATTTTTTTGGCCACTGTCTATAAAATATTTTTATTGGCAATCCAATAAATATTTACAAAATATATTTTAAATATATGAAATTGTTAGGGGTTCTTGCAATCGTCTTCACCTTTGCATAACAATCTGTCATTGTCCGTACATTTGCGGCACTTTAACAGGGTTGATAAAGATGTCCGATCTGACAATCGTCTATACATAGCTTTAGCATACTTTGAAAATAGAGTATATCATAGAGCCGCCTAGCATGGAATCGATGATTTTTTTTACCTCACAATATCTTACAATAAACTTAAAAGCATCTATTATTTAAGAATTAATACCAGAGCTTAACTTTTCAACTATTATTTTAAATGTTAAAATGTCGATCATCGAGCAGCCGTATGTCAATTTTATGTCGGCTTAGCCGCCGCCGCCGATCTAGAATTTTCAATGGCAGCCGCCGCCGGCAATTTAGGCTCGGCTTCATTCTCTGAGAACAACCTAGATGTTCTTATGTAGAACAAAGTGAACACGTGACAGAAGAAACACACAAGCAGAAGAGCAACAGCAGTCACTTCTGAGCAACAGCAAGAAGCCGACAAAAATAGGATTGAGACTGCACACTTTAATTTAAATGAAAAATTTGATGAAAGATATCTTCATATCGGTGAGAAGACGGCGATGGAGAGATCCAGCCTTCGTGGGAGAAGGATGATAAGTTGGAGGAATTTTTCACTAATCTGGTCAATTCCTTGACAGATACGCGGTCATAAGCTTTAACCAAGCAACAATGAAACACGCCAAGACTGCCATAAACATTTTCGTTGCACAAGGTAAACGGCAATTAAACTGTTCTCCCTTTTATATATAAAAGAGCGTGTGTTTGTTTGTTTGTATAGGGTGATCCAAGTAGAGATAATTTTTTCAATCGCCTTTTTTTGACATCACGTGTGAGTCGTGTCATGCTATTTTTTTTAAGTATTGTTTGGCATTTCATCATCGAAAGACTTACGCCTAAACAACGTTTACGCGTGTCATTCGCCAGTTACCAGTCGAAATGCTCGAACGAGTCATCGAAAATTGGACTCAACGGATGGACCATCTAAGACGTAGCCACGGCCAACATTTGATAGACATAATCTTCAAAAAATAAATGCCAAAGAATGTTCTTTCAAATGATAATAAACTTTCCCCATTCAATTTAAATTTTCTGTATTTTTTTCTTTAAAAAAGTAGAGAACCTCGAAATGGATTACGCTATGTATATATATATGTATTGTTTGTTTGTTCCGTATAGACGTCTAAACGGCTGGACTGATCTTCTTGGAATTTTCACAGAATGTACATGTGTAGGGGGTGCTGAAAATAGGGTACTTTAATTTTCGATATATCAAGTGGACATGGACCGGCCCATATGGGTAAAATTTTGATATTGAGAACATTTTTTGGCTAGAGTGCTGAAATTGTGTGTTATGCATTTAGTGACACTTTATTCGATTGGCCCAAAAATGGGCTGGATCGGACGAAGTGTCGTGGTCCCGCCCATAAAAGTCAAATTTTGAAATTGTGATATCCTGCACAATTTTTTAGACAGAGTGCTGTTATTTTGTGCATATGTATCTGGTGGTAGTCTACGTGATTGGTCAAAAAATGGACGGGATAGGACTAATGGGGATGGCCCGCCCATATAAACCAAATTTTTAATTTGCACAGTTTGTTAGTGGGAGCATTCAACGTGATTGTTTCGAAAATGGGCGGGATTGGAACAATGGGCGTTACCCCGCCCAAGTGAGACAAGTTTCGAAATTGATATATCTTGAACAATTTTTTAGCTAGAGTGCTGTAATTTTATGTATATCAGTATACGATGATTGATCCAAAAAGGGACGGAATCGGAAATCTGGGGCAACGAAGTGGACCTGTTCAAGGCATTCGTTCACCATGCGAGTTTTTGTTATTATTTTAAGCACCTGCCGAATACATTATGAAGTAGGTTGATATTATATTAATATGATATTAGCCCCCGTCTGACGACATAGGGGCCCAAATATGAAACATAACTTCTCTAACACATCTTCATCTACCATGCCAAATTTCTAACACATCTTCATCTCCATGCCACGCAATCGGTTATTTCCCCGTTTTGAATTCGTACCACTGTGCAGTATTTTGCAAACTCTGACGAAAATTGTCAGACTAGTCTTGGTATTTCGTCCATAACTTTTACAAATATTTAGTCTCCCAAACTGTTCTGGATTTGTGAGACTGCGACCAATATTCTGTGAAAATTTGAAGCAGATCGAGGGGGAGCAATTTGTTTCTACAAAGGATTTAAAAAAAACTTTCGTAAATATTATTTTTTTAAAAATTTAAAAAAAAAATTACAAAAAATATCGAATTGTGTCCTCTGTAAAACAAAGTAAACTTTGCAAAAATCGGTTCAGCCGATCGAGAGCAATTACAAATTTCTTAAAACACAAAAACAATTTTTTTTTAATATTTTAAAAAATTAAAATGCCCACAAAATTTTAATTTTTATTTTTTTTAAACTTGATACCGAGATCTTATTTTACCTATTTGTAACCGTCTTCCCTGGACATTCGATCGACGAGGTTGTGTCGTCGTTTATTGCCTAGAGTACACATAAAGAAAACATGTATGATAAATTGCAGGGAAATTTTTTTGTTTGCTGATTTTTTCGGTAAATACGAATGTTTAGTTTAGTACGCTGTCACGCGTAAACTAGAATACATTTTTTTAGATTAATTTAAACAGATCTGATATTCTTTTTACCCATAAATATTGCTTGTAGCTATTTAAAAAAGCAAATATTTCTAAATACACAGAACAAAAAAAAGTTGGACACTCGAAGATAATGAAACCATTAAATATAGAACAAGTCCAACTTTTATTTTTGCTTCGAAAATTATTTTTTCTTTATAACCCATCAAATGAAATATGTTAGGAAAATGCACATAGTATTTAGACGTTTCATCACTCAAATTTAAATAATTTGAGTACATATCAAAATTATGCACAAAATATGCAGGATAATCAAGGTTTATATTTGAGTCCTTAATACACAAAAATGTGTAACTTAATACATAATTCTTAGAGAGGATGTTAAAATCTTTTAAATGGTACTTATATCATTCCAATTTGATATTCCGTACAAAAGTTATGTCGACTTCAAAATAGCTAAATTTGTAAAAAAAAAATTTTAGATAACGTTGGCTCCCTATAAAATCTAAATCAGTATGAAATTGGTCAATCGGTAAAAGGCTTTAATTCCGCATTGCCTTTTAATATACGCGTGCAAAATTGCATCCAAATCTACACATGTAAATATTCCGAGTGGGTCGGTTTCATTTGGAATTTCCCCATACTTTTCATATATTTAGGCATTATTTTTTTTTGATTATTTTTGAAATCACACATTTTTCATTTTTGTTACACGACTTTTTAAATAGTATTGACATATCCTTCTGATATTTTGCATTTTTGATTCGTATATCGTCAAATTATATGCATATTTTGTGCATATATTTTGCATATTTGTGATATGCACTCAAATTATTTAAATTTGAGTGATGCAACTTCTAAACACAAATTTTGGTTCAAATCGGATGAAAATTAAAAGATATGCAAAAATCCGAGGTCTACTTATTACATAGTTCCCATCAGTTCCAATCGCATATGCGACAAACACGCATTTATGGTGAAAATACTGCGGCTTATCACCTACGACACTCATAAATGGAAAATGGTAGCTAACTTAATGGTTTTGGAATACAAGGTGGAAACACAAAACATCCATGGTATCTTTGTAAATGGGATAGTCGTGCACCGAATCATAGTCGCAAATTGACGCCATCTCGTGAGTCACGTCAAGTAGTCAGTAAAAACATTGTAAACGTTTATTTTTTTTATATGAATAACAATACAAAGTGAATTTATATTCTAGTTTTACGGTCCAGGGAAAGGCCGGGTTACAAAGACCATATGGCTAAATGTTTGCAGCGACAGAGCCTCTAATGGGAATCGAAGCCACGACCCCCAAACTCATAGGTGAGTACGCTACCAACTCGCCTACTGGGGCGCACACGATTATTTTAGTTTACCCACATTGCATCTAAATCTTGGATACATTAAGCAATTTGTAAGAAAACTGGATGTAAACGGCAATACTTTTGGATATCTTCAAGTGGTGTTTCAAAAACTAATGGCGGCGTTTCTGACTAAATTCTTCTTCCGAAAACTAGCATTACTCAGAAATTTAAGAAAAAATAGTGGAAATATGCAATTATGAAAAGTATTCGGTGAAAAAATCCTAATGCAAAATGTACTTTGCTAGCTTGTAACGAAAACACGCCTCTTGTTGTATTTTTTTTCTACATACATACGTACATCATCCATAGTTTTACAAGTTAATTAAATACATTACATTTCTAATAAGATCAAATTGAAATCGGTTCATATAAATTTGGTTCAAACGATTTATACAGTTTGAAAATGCATACATACATCCTTAAATATAGCTCCGAATTTGTCGTATGCGTTTTGTGAAAAGTCTAAAACAGTGCTGGGCACATTGTGTGTGCACTAAACAAATTATTATATTGGTCTATTTTGTCTGCTGATAAAACCTGTGCATATTTATTTAAAAGGTTATCTAACTAATGTAAATTGATATACGTAAATGTTCACGCGCGCAGGGTTTACGCCATACGCCGGCGTAAATAAAACCAGTAAGGAAAGGCAGAAAGTCGGGCGGGCCGACTATATAATACCCTACACCTCACTAACAATGCGATAAGGGTCATTGCCATAATAATTTGGAATAATTGGTAAATGGGTAGAAACATATTATCTAATTCTGAAACGATAATCGCTAAATTAAGCAATATTCCTTCCAAAAGTGAGAAACATCTTTCTGGAAAATTTTGTTTGATACCAAATCAGGAGGAACATATATATGGAGCTTTAATATAAATCTGAACCGATCTTCCCTGAATACTTATTCATGTAAAAAGACCTCCTTCTGTCGAATTTCGTACTGATCGGATATAAAATACAGTCTCTACAGCGCTTACATGTCAAATCGGGGGTAACATCTATATGGGAGCTATATCTAAATCTGAACCGATTTTCTCCGAATTTGGCAGTATTCCTTCATGTAATACGAAACCTCTTTCTGCCGAATTTCGCACTGATCGGATATAAAATACAGTTTTTACAGCGCTTACAGGTCAAATCGGGGATAACATATATATGGGGGCTATATCTAAATCTGAACCGATTTCTTCCAAATTTAATAGTGTTCATCCATATAATAAGAAACCTCTTTCTGCCGAATTTCATACTGATCGGATATAAAATAAAGTTTTTAAAGCGCTTACATGTCAAATCGGGGGTAACGTATATATGGGGGCTATATCTAAATCTGAACCGATTTCTTCCAGATTTAATAGTGTTCATCCACATAATAAGAAACCTCTTTCTGCCAAATTTCATACTGATCGGATATAAAATAAAGTTTTTACAGCGCTTATATGTCAAATCGGGGCTAACATATATATGGGGGCTATATCTAAATCTGAACCGATTTTAACCAACTTCAATAGGGATCGCCCTTGGGCCAAAAAAAAGATATGTGTAAAGTTTCGTCGAGATCGGACCATATTTGCGACCTGTACTTTGATTACAAGAATACATGCACAGACGGACAGACAGACAGACGGACATAGCTAAATCAACTCAGAAAGTGATTCTAAGTCGATCGGTATACTAAACGATGGGTCTATTTCTTCTCCTTTTGGGTGTTACAAACAAATGCACAAAGTTATAATACCCTGTACCACAGTGTGGTGTAGGGTATAAAAATAAATCCTATCCCTGCTTGCGTGAACCGATCGTCACAAACGTGCCAACCCTGTCAGCTGCCTGTCAGTCGCTGTTCGCTCTTTTGATTTTCTTTTTGACTCTGAATGTCATTGTGCTTTGATTTTCGTTTCGCCTAATTTTTCATTCTTTTCCGTCCATCGTAAGAGCAACAGGCATACCGACCAGAGAACGAAGCCGAGGCAAAATTGTCGGCGGCGGCGGCTTTTCGGCTTGATTTCGGCTTACGATTTATTGTGCAACATAACAGATACACATTTATTGTACAACTTAGTTGGAAGTATGAGCACAGTGTAAAAATGATTTTTCCCTTAAATATTAAGAGAAGTAATTAAAAAATTGTCTGAAATTAAACATGTTTGCTGTACAAACGTATATCTGACAAATCTAGAAAGATCTGAAAGACTTCTTCTATTTGAAGTTTATTTTATATGCCTTCCAAAATATTTTGAATGTTACTACTTTCACTCGTCGAGTAAAAACTGGCAAAGGAAAAGACATTTTGTAAATTCTCTCTTAAATTTGCCTAATACTTTTACTAGTTCATTGATCGAAAAAAGTAAACACAAAGTTAAATCAGTTTTCTATTTTTTTTTCTTCTTTTTAAAAATATTTAAAATATTTAAAAAAAATTTCTTTTAAAAAAAACTTGAACACATTTTGAACACAAAGCTAATGCTGATATACACATATTGTAATGCAATACAATATTAAATTTATATTTGTAAATTTTTGATATTAAATACCGATTATTTTCAATTCCACCGGTCGACACGATTTTGGGATTTTGCTAAGTGTAAAATTTTGGTTTATTTTTTGTTACTAATAAAGTGAAAAAATGTTTTGTTTGCTAAAATCTATTTTGTAGAAATTAGGGCAAATTTTCGAATTTCAAGAAAATGGAATTGTTTTCCTCGCTACAACATTTTATATTATACATCGATTTTCTTCGGAATGGTCTCATTTTATTCATTACCATCAGACTTTACTATAAAATCATAAATATATAACAGTAGTGCGTTTTTATGAGGCCTTTATTTGAAAATTATTAAATTTTTCCAAAAAATAGGATTTTTTCGTAATATTTTGTAAGATATTGCGGAAACCGCTGAACAGATGGAAAATTGTATTGTAGGAAGTTGAATACTTAATAGCCATCAACAGCCAAGACGGGAACCTAACGCTGCTGGAGTGGCCGGCCTGAGTTAGTGAGTGGCCGGCCTGAGTGAGTGAGTGGCCGGCCTGAGTGAGTGAGTGGCCGGCCTGAGTGAGTGAGTGACCGGCCTGAGTGAGTGAATGAAAACCCAGTGTTAAGATTCCGGGTGATTTAGTGGTGCTGGAGGTTAGAGCTTGGCCCTAACATATAGTCCTTCAGAAACCGTCTAAGAGAAGAACGAGCGACCCAATAAATTGTCAGGCGAATTTTACCGGAAGATAAAGGTATGTACGGTATTTTATTAGAAAACCAGTAAGGAAAGGCTAAAGTCGGGCGGGGCCGACTATATAATACACCTACACCACTCTCGTAATATTGAATAACTCTGATATATAAATTTTGTAATTCATGTATAAATTGTTTACATAAATTTACTTTTGGGACATTTTATACTTAAATAATACCCTGTACCACAGTGTGGTGTAAGGTATAAAAACGATTGGATCTAAAGAGCCAAATCGGATGAAACATATATATGGGAGCTATAGCTAAATCTTTACCGATTTTCTTCAAATTCGGTAATATTGAATAACTCTGATATATAAATTTTGTAATTCATGTATAAATTGTTTACATAAATTTACTTTTGGGACATATTATACTTAAATAATACCCTGTACCACAGTGTGGTGTAGGGTATAAAAACGATTGGATCTAAAGAGCCAAATCGGATGAAACATATATATGGGAGCTATAGCTAAATCTTTACCGATTTTCTTCAAATTCGGCAATGTTGGTTCATGGATCAAGAAACTCTACTATTTTAAATTTCAAAACGATTGGATGTAAAATACAGCTTCTATAGAACTAAAGGGCCAAATCGGACGAAACATATATATGGGAGCTATAGCTAAATCTCAATCGATTTTCTTCAAATTCGGTAGTGTTGGTTCATGGATCAAGAAACTCTACCATTCTAAATTTCAAAATTATTGGATGTAAAATACAGCTTCTTCAAGACTAAAGAGCAAAATCGGACGAAACATATATATGGGAGCTATAGCTAAATCTTAACCGATTTTCTTCAAATTCGGTAGTGTTGGTTCATGGATCAAGAAACTCTACCATTCTAAATTTCAAAATGATTGGATGTAAAATACAGCTTCTTCAAGACTAAAGAGCAAAATCGGACGAAACATATATATGGGAGCTATAGCTAAATCTTATCCGATTTTCTTCAAATTCGGCAATGTTGGTTCATGGATCAAGAAACTCTACCATTCTAAATTTCAAAAGGATTGGATGTAAAATACAGCTTCTATAGGAGTAAAGGGCCAAATCGGACGAAACATATATATGGGAGCTATAGCTAAATCTTAACCGACTTTCTTCAAATTCGGCAATGTTGGTTCATAGATCAAGAAACTCTACCATTCTAAATTTCAAAACGATTCAATAGCTATCTTAACAGCTGCGAAATACTCTAAACTGCAAAATTTCAGAACGATCGGAGCGAAATTGCGACCTGTAGTCGACGAACAACTTTACATGGACAGACATGCTTAAATCGACTCAGCTAGTGATTCTGAGTCGATCGGTATACTTTAAGGTGGGTCTAGCTGTGTTATTTGCAGGTGTTACAAACATCTGCCGTGAAACAAACTTATAATACCCTGTACCACAGTGTGGTGTAGGGTATAAAAAGTGCCTGACAATACATACATACATACGCTGGCCATATCACTGTCTCAAAAATTTTTGCATAATAATGTCCCATGGCGTTTGAAGGATATTTCTTGTAACAAAAAAAAACATTGTTGCATAATTTCAAACCGAGTTTTTGGTAAACGGAAAATACATAAATCCGTTACTCGTTGCTTCTGTGTGTTGCATTGTTGGTGTAGGTCATCAACATCTCAGTCCGCACACCATATTTGCTGACTCTTTGCGCATACTTACTTTGTTTTTGTTCCTAACCGGGATATAATCGGTGGTTGCCTTTGCCACTTGATTTGTTTACTATGTCGTTATCGGCATTTCTGTCTCAAAAACAATTGATATATAAAGATGGTGCATCCCAAGAACTGTCAAAATCTATCAGTTACGAACTAATAGAATATTGGTGAACGAGTAAAGAGATACATAAGAGAGTATGTATAGAGCAAAAATAATGAATAACAAGATATGTCATCCCGGAGCGAGTAAGTTGTCAGTTACGAACGAATAGAAATTTCAACGAGTAGGACTTCAAAGAGTGAGTTTTTCCGCGGATTTCGGACCGAATTTTTTGTAATTGTCACAATTAAAAAATTAATATTAATTGATTAGTGCAAAGAAAGTTCAAACTATGTTCGCGGAAAAGTGTTTTTTCGCGTGTGACATTTCATTCCTATTCGTTCGTAACTGATAGATTTTGACGTTTCTCGCTGACGGCACATCTGTATAATTTAAGGTCTGTGGTATAGAGAGACATTGTATGTTTTTCTCTCAATTGCAATTCACAATAGCCAAAACGTCAAACAAAAAGAAAAACTTGATGTGAATCGAAACGAACGAAATTTAAAAGGGGATAAATAAAAATTTTAAAATTTAAAATTTTAAATTTAATTTTTTTCTTCATTTTGTTTAGAGTTTTGCTTCTCCTGTAAATTTTTAAAAATTATGATTGGCCCTTTTTCGTTTCTGATGACCATATTCACTGGCATTGAATTTTGATACGACTTGCGAAGGAGGTATACTTTCGAGAGTTATTGCTGCCACCCTACATACAGACGGAGGGACATAATTCAAATGACTTTAACAAGTCCTAAGATAAGTAATAATACTAAGGTCACTTCTTCGATGCAAATGATATGGGTATGGTATAAAGAATTGTCTAGAAAAAAATATATATATATTTTTTAACGTTAAAATTTAAACCTTCTATAACTTTTTATGAATAGGCCCTAAGTCTTTGTATTCAATGATTAAGACCCAATTTAAACGGCGCAACTTGTCCCTGCAACACGAGGCTTGCGACACGAGTTTGTTGACGATAGGTGTAGGAAAGCTTCCGGGGTAGAAAAAGTTTTTCGAAATGAAAATTCAAGGGACAAATTGACTTTTCTTTTTATGAGTGACTGAATACGAAAAACAAATTCAATAAAATAAATGTGAGTGAACGAATAAAAAATATTAATTTGTCCCCTGGTTGCTGAAACAAAGGCTCACCGTCTAAACGAGCATGATTTTACGTAGGGATTTTTAAAGATAATTCAAAAAAGTCGCAGGGACAAGTCGCTCCGTGTAAATTGGGTCTAAATCACATTTTCGAATTAATTATTTCCAAACATTTTCTTTATAGAGGGATATTTATATTTATTATTTACATATTTCATTTACAAATATTTATGTAACTTAAAATATAATTGATTAAATTAGAAAAAGTAAAAATAAGTTTCAAACAGAATTTAGTAAATGTAAAGTAAATTAATAACATTAATATATATGTATGTATGAGTTTAGTTCATTAGTTAAATAATTTACTCTCTAATAAAAATTTAAATTTAGGAAATGTTATGTAATAATATTAATAAATTTTTACATTATTTTAGTAACTGAAATAAAACTTCCTTATTTTAGGATTTTACATATGTTTGTTTCGCAAACTGAGTAGCTATTTAGTTA
Organism: Eudasyphora cyanicolor; assembly: GCA_963930755.1. Lineage (NCBI taxonomy): Eukaryota > Metazoa > Arthropoda > Insecta > Diptera > Muscidae > Eudasyphora > Eudasyphora cyanicolor. Next base: position 120,533,675 of record OZ005735.1, read on the forward strand.
TCCTAAATACTTTTCTGTATACCCAATCTGTATTTATATTATTTATTCCTTATATATTAATTAGGTTTAAACAAATCAACATATCATTATTTACCAATGAGTAGTTTTTTTACCCTTGGTTAAAAAGCTTAGTTATATGCATATTGTAATTTATGTTTAATTGGCCAGACGGCTTTGAATTACAAGTTTGTCCGAAATAAATGAAATGAATAAAAAGTAAATAAAAGAATAAAAACAGTGTTATTATTTATGGTGTTGTGGTACGGCAATTTTACTACAATTGTGCTCGTGCTGCTGTGAAAGAAATCCATGAAATCTAGAAGAATATAAAAAAATGTATAGCTATTAGTTTACGATTGCCATTTGAATGACGTTTTATTTGGAACTTAATTGTATCGATTGTACTTCCCATAAAATAAAAAACTTTTGAATTTCCTTAACAATAAGTGTGTTTTTTTTTAAAGAAATCATATCACTCTTGTTGGAAAACCCTGTACAATATAGAACACGTATCAATTAAAACGAGTTTTATAATATCGCATGTAAATAAAATGCTTCTAGCAAGTCAAAAAACCTTTTGAAATTCCTTAAATGCACTTAAAATTAATAATATTCTTTTTTAAATTTTAATATATAACTACGTGGCATTTAAGCTTAAAGTAAACGTTGCGATGCAATAATTCGCAAATCTTGCATATGCAATTATAAATACTACGAAAAAGTGCATCACTTCGTAGACAAATGATTTGGCGCGAAATTTGTCAAAGTTCACTATATTAAAAGTTGAGTGCGAAACAACTTGCGTCTTTGTTTAATTTCACGACTTTTTGATAATTTAATTTTGTTTTGTGCGTTTTGTGGGGTAGAATGCAGTGCGTCGTACCATTTTGCCCAGGAGATAACATCTCTGATCTTCGGAAATTAAATTTTCCGAAGAAATACGCGGAAAAGTGGTGCGCGAACATAAAAATTTCGTCAGCGTCATTACACCCACATTCGAAAATATGTAGTTTACATTTTGAGGAAGACTGCCTAATGGCCAAGAAGTTGAAGGCAGGGTCTATGCCTACCCTTCTTCTTGGTAAGTGAAGTCCTGTGTTATAGGAATAATTTTATATTTACTATTTTATATTTATATAAATAAATTATACAAAATAAATCATCTTGTAGTTGGCGAGAAAGAAAAGCCAGTTTCAGATGTTTAAGCATCTGATATATATAAGTAAGAAAGTTTCAGTCGGGTAAACCGACTAAGGTATACCCGCACTTTGTGAGTAATGTAATATGGAAGAGTATATACTTTAAATACATTGCAAATATAAATGTTATGACATATTACATTTTGGTATGATTTGGTGAATTTGTGGACTGTAGGTACTATAAAAGCATTGCACTGGACAAAATTTAAGTTTTTCATATATGAATGACATATATGAATGCTGGTTAATTTTACCATCATTCATATATTTTGCATCCCGCACATCAATGACAACAACTTAAAATTCTGAGAAAAATGTAGCCATGAAGGCCCATTATACCTAAAAACCAGTAAGGAAAGGCTAAATTCGGACGGGGCCGACTAAGAATAGTCATGTATGTTCTGGCACTCACTTGGAGTAATATCGAATAACACTGAAATATGTAATGAGTAAGGATCCCTGTATCAAGAAACTCGACCCTGCTAAATTTCAAAATGTTTAAATGTGAAATACAGCTTCAAAAGTGCTATAAGGCCAAATTGGAAGAAAAATATACATGGGGGCTTTATCTGAATCTGAACCGATTTTGACCAAATTCAATAGGGTTCTTCTCCTTAAAGTATACCGATTTTTAGTCGATCGGTATACTTTAAGGTTCTAGTATGTGCCTGGTTTCCTAATGAACAAATGAATATCTTTCAAAATATATGAAAATTTTCCCTTTTTGGAACAAACTGGTACATTGGCCGACCCACATGATGACAATTTCCCAAACTCATATGTTTACATACCTCGAACCTTTCTCCAACTTGACCACAGCTGTCCTCTAGGTTGTTGTCTGTTCTCTATAGCAATTAAATTTAAATTTTATTAATTAATAAAAACTACTACATTTAGTTAATAAATAAAATTAAAATTAGGCATTTTGAATTATAAATTTCCCTTATAGCGATATTTGTCTATTTAATTTTCTTTTGCTTTAACAGGACACAACGAACCAGATATATATCGATCTGAGTTCGAGCCGACAGTTCATGCCCAACGAATCCGGAGATGCTGTATAAAAGGATGTTCGGGGGCATATCCAGGATTTGGAGCGAAGAAGTAATTGGAAGGGAGCAGTTGTCATAGATGACAAATATGTATCAGCGAATACATTATATATATGCTCAAAGAATTTCGCCCCTGAAATGCTTGGAAAGACACGCCTGATTGGCGATGCTTTCCCCATCCATTTCACTGGAACCGAAACCAAAGTGAATGCAATGCAGCAGGGACGGACAGAGTTGGAAGCACATCAGCCGATATGGAAAGGACCATCGCCCAAGAAACCTTTTCTTGTAGAGTTGGGAGCAGTACAATCGGCGGATGTAGTATCACCGGATGTGAAGCCGGATGTAGTATCACCGGATGTGAAGCCGATATGTAAAGGACCATCACCCAAGAAACCTTTTCTTGGAGAGTTGGGAGCAGTACAATCGGCGGATGTAGTATCACCGGATGTGAAGCCACTGGAGGATTTGGATATGCGGCCATCGACGTCAAGAGGAATTCGCCATGATCAATTCCATGTGCGACCTGTAAGTGTTCCAGAAATTTTTGGTGACGATGACAGTTCCCAGGAAGAGAAGTCTCAAATAACGATGCCACGAGATATTTCTCACCTGGAAAGCAAACAAAGCTCAGAATATTTTAAGAAAAAATATTACGATCTTAAAGAAAAATTAGCAACACCAAAGAAAATTGCAGAAGAAAACAGGAAGCTAAAGGAAGAGAACCAGCGATTATATTTAAAAGTTGGAGGAGTTGGAGAAGTTCAAAAAGAGCGCCATCGATGGATCTCAGGCTTCCAACAGTGCTCTGATTTTCAGTAAATTGGTATGTCACCCACACCGCAAAGTCTACACGAAAGAGGAAAGGGAAGTAGTTCAAAATTTGAACTACATTTCTCCAAAAACTGTTGCGTATCTACGAGATACAGAGAAATTTCACTTGCCTTCAAAAACGACACTGCAACGATGGAAACCAGTGAAAAGCCTACAAGCCGGAATTAACGCAGACATCGTGTTGGGGTTGAAGGCGATGGTTGAACAAATGGAACCTGTAGATAGAAATGTTATGCTGTTATTTGATGAAATGTCGATCAGACATGAAATGGAATACAACGCAAAATATGACCTTTTTGATGGCGTTGAAGATGATGGCAGAGGAATACGAACACAAAAAATAGCCGGGAAAGCATTGGTGTTTATGGTCAGAGGATGCTTCCGGCCGTGGAAGTTCGTATTTTCCTTTTGTTTCGCCCAGCAATCATATTCGGGATCTCATTTTGTAAATATTGTGATGGATGTTATCAATGCCCTCCAAAATGAATGCGGTGTTATTGTAAAATGCCTAATAAGCGACCAAGCCGGATCAAACCTTAGTTTATATAAAAAACTACGTAACGCAGAATCAAGAACACATTTTCTACATGAAGGAAAAAAAAATCTTTTTGTTCCATGATGTACCCCACATGTTCAAAGGCATAAGGAATGGATTAATGGACCATAACATAAATACCCCATTAGGAGAAGCTACTTGGGATGTCATAAAGGAGTTCTATCAGATAGATAGCTCCTCAAAAACAGGTCGTTTAGCACCGAAGCTGACATATGATCACATATACCCCACAAAGCTATTGAAGATGCGGGTATATCTTATGTCCCAAGTATTCAGCCGAACAACTGCGAAGGCTATTGGTTTCACATACGCTGCAAAAGGATTCAAAACGACCCAAGATTATGCCGAAGCTACTGCAGACTTACTGGAACAGCTTAATGATGGTTTTGATTTTTTAAATGGCAAATCCTTTGCACATCCTAACCCCAACAAGAAACCGATTACAAGACATATACCCAAATTGAGAATCTCAAGGAATTCGGCGCATACTTGAAAGAATTGCGTATTCAAGGACCAAATCGCAGCCTCAAGAATTTGACCGAATTCATTGATGGATTCATAGAAATGGCAAATGACATATTCAAAGAAAACGAAGCCATTCATTTCATTGGCACAGGTCGATTTAATCAAGATGCACTTGAAAATCATTTTGGTGTAATGCGGTCAAGTGGTGGAAACAATACCAATCCATCGGTTAGAGAGTTCTGCATAGCGGAATCGAATATTTCATCCATGACCTTTGTGAAACGCCGGTGCACAAATCTGACCAATTGCGAAGACGATGGCGATGTGCACTTAGCCTGCAATTGGACAAAGGTCATGTTGACGAAAATTCAGAGTGCAAAGGATCCTGACGAATGCCAGTCCATCATGCCTGCAGATAAAGCGCAAGATAGGGAGGAAACCATATGCGCGGATGAAGGGCATGACTCTGACGAAACATTATCCGCCGATGAAGGACGTGACTCTGTGGAAACATTATCCGCCGATGAAGGACGTGACTCTGAAGAAACATTATCCGCAGATGAAGGACATGATTATGAGGAAACATTATCCGATGACAACGAATTCGATGACCACGACCATAGTTTTTCTGCTATTGAAGGTGCCGCGCAGCGATATTTCGGAGGATACGGCATAAAGCGGTACCTAACTGACAAATTCAAATGCAGCAACGGTGAGAATTACATTACAAAGATAGATGAAATATCTGCTTTATCAGAATTTTTCTTATCTTTTAAGAGTTATACAGACGAATTGCGTTTGCGGAATCCTTCGGACGAATTTTATAAAGTTCTTCAGAGTCACTTCGTAGTTTTCTCTGAAGTGTTTGATAAAGATTTCCATATTGTTGGAATCCGCAAGAAAATAATGATGGAAACAACCCGTGTCAACAGCTCTAAATTCCCGAAGTTTTTCAAAGGAGATGCTTGCTACGAGCACAGGATGCAAATTTTAGAGCATTTGACAGTTGTTCTCTTGCGGAAAAAAGGAAAATGGGTCAAGGAACAACAAATGAAGGCATATGAAAAAATTCTTGTATCCGAAGCTTCAAAAAAAGTCATCAATGAACAAATGATAGACGTTAATGCTGGAAGCCGGAAATCCTGAACAAAACGACAACTATACCTGGATATACACTTTAAATATTTAGTGAATGGCTGTGACAAAGTTTTTTATAAAAATGTGAACCTGGTCATATTTCCAATACTTATAGCTTTTGCTGTAAGTTTTGGAAATATTCTAGTCTTTTCCGCAAGGAAATAAAATTTATAATTTAAAATTTTTTGGGTCATTTCTGTCAATTTTTAGTTGGCAAAAATGTTACCATTTTGTTCATTTGTATATATCTTGTTATTTCGTTTTAAGTTTTTAACATAAAAATATATATATAAATATGTAAAATATATTTTCTACATTACCTTAAAATAACATTATATTAAATAAAGTAGATTTTTGAAATATTTCACCTTAAGTATTGAATTGAATTTTTAATTTTGAATTATTCCCCTTAAGTTTTTCATAGTTATAACTTTAGAAAATAGTTTACTTTTAGCTTATATTCCATATTACCTTAAAATAACATTATACTAAATAAAGTAGATTTTTGAAATATTTCACTTTAAGTATTGAATTGAATTTTTAATTTTGAATTATTCCCCTTAAGTTTTTCATAGTTATAACTTTAGAAAATAGTTTACTTTTAGCTTATATTCTATATTACCTTAAAATAACATTATACTAAATAAAGTAGATTTTTGAAATATTTCACTTTAAGTATTGAATTGAATTTTTAATTTTGAATTATTCCCCTTATGTTTTTCATAGTTATAACTTTAGAAAATAGTTTACTTTTAGCTTATATTCTATATTACCTTAAAATAACATTATACTAAATAAAGTAGATTTTTGAAATATTTCACCTTAAGTATATATTGAATAGAATTTTTAATTTTGAATAATTCCCCTTAAGTTTTTCTAATTATAAATTTTTTTTAAATAATTTACTTTTAACTTTAAAGATAATATTTAAAAATACTAACATTTTATTCTTCATACAAGTTTTAAATAAAAAGTACGAAAATATCAAACGGAAATTTTAGTTTGTACTTTTTTAAAATAATTTTTTTATTCTAGTCATAAAAGTACATCATATGTCTGTTCCTTTACCAACTACAAGTTACTATTTCAACAATTTTGAAAATTTTTTCTATATTGTTGTTGTAAAAATAGTAACTTGTAGTAGGTAAAGAAAGGAACTGAGCTATCTTTTATCAATTTTTTTATAAAAAACCGTCCACGCCTAGTGCCTAATGCAAGTGTTAAACAAATAAAAGTATAAAATACAATATTGAGGCGCAGCCGTAAGAATTCCTTTTAGCTTAGGTCTTCTTTGACATCTGTGTTTACCCAGTGTCAAAATATTGGAAATGTATGCGGTATAAAACAACATTTTATTTAACATATTTTATTTAAAATATTATTATATGCAATAAAGAATTGGATTTTTATCACTTTAATTCATTGAATTTAGTTTTAATTTAGTTAGATTGACATGTGTGCGGACCCCATGTCAAGGGGGACTAATGGGAAAGCGATGCGATTATATAGCCCTCCTTTCCAAGTCAACCTCACCCACCGTCCTTCGACCTGGTGTCCCCTGTTTACGCAGACGAGGCTCTGACAAATACATGCAAAAATTAATTTGCCTAACTTACAAAAGGTATGACAAGCATGCAACTACGTAAGATTTCAATATACTTTTATATTTACTTTCTTTTATCCTTCCAGACTTTCATTACGACACCCATTCGCACAAATTAATACAATGCACCATATTGAACAGCCATTGCTCTATGAAAACAAACATCGAACTGTTTTATTGGGACGAAACTCGCTGAGGTATATATGGGGACCAACAGAACAACAACAACAACATATGGCCTTTGTAGGCTCAGTTTTATTAAATAAATGAATGAATGAAAAAAAATCTTCGCAAATTATAAGACTGTCCACCGTTTTCATTAAGCATTAAGGTACAGGATGCACATTGAAACTTGCTCAACCCCTAAAACAGGCTTACTGCCTGTATCTCAACTTCCTCTAAGTACTAAGTCTTGTAATTGGTTGTCGATTTGCAATTGTTTATCGATGGATGCAGTGACTTGCTTATCTACATGCCGGCAGTACTTTTCTCCACCGCACGACGGGGATGTGTTCATGTTCCAATGGAGCGGTGTTCGCAAATCGTCCGACTGTCCGTCCGGTGGTCTTGGAAAAATCCCACCACACCAAAAATGTTGCACATTTGCCCTCAGTACACACAACAGTTGGTGCGGTGAGGGGAAGCGTCAGTCCAATCGTACACAACTATTAGTAATGCATCACACAACAATAAATAAACCAACTATAGATTTTAAGAACTAATTTTAGAAACCACTAAAAAAAAGATAAAATAGTTTTTGTAAAATGTCTTATCAATACAATACATTTTAATTCAATACATAGATGAGCAAAATTTGTCCCTCGTTCCTCGTTGTTGACTGTGTATTTTTATTCGGACGCGGATAGATATAGATTTTAAGAACTAATTTTAGAAACCACTAACTGTGTATTTTTATTCGGACGCGGATCGAAATTGTTTAGTAATTTATTTTTTACATTCTTCTTAACACTCTTTCTTCCATCAATCACAATAAATCGCACAGGGATGATATTTTACATTAAAATTAATAAAATGATGCTTTCGAATCACCCATTTATTAAATCAAGAGACATCATTTGACATTTGTATTTACCAAGAGAATCAGTGTTTACGCCGAATGCGTGAAATTAGAGCAAAAGAAATAAAAACAAAAGGGTTTAGTTTTTTCTTATATAATAAAATGGCCAAGTGCCAATCGGTTTATTGAGGTTTTTATAGATTGATGGTGGTAACGAAGTTTACCTTGAATACAAAGTGGTACAGCGAGATGTACTTAATCGAGCGAGGTTAAGAGAGCGATTAAAAATTAAGAATTAAGCTAAGATGGAGAAAGGTGGCGGCGTCGGCGCAAAAACTAATAGTTACTCGTTAAAATCTGACAATCATAATTACAAGGATGAAGTAATTGGGAGCCGACAGATTTTAACGAGTATAGTGGTACGAAAATTAGGACATTGCCTACACCGAGAGAAATTAAAGGGACAATTCATGTTTGTACTTAAACATTGCCGGCCACCTTGCAACATCAAAGGAATGTTGTAACTTAAGTAAATAAATTCAAGTAGTACTATAGTGTAATTTGTAGGTGAGCATTGTATTTTTATTACTATTCAGTTCAATTCAATTTAATTCAATTCAATTTATTTTATTTTATTTTTTTTTTTTTTTTAGAATGGGCCATTAGGGACCCTGCTAATTAGATGGGCCATTAGGGACCCCGCGAATTAGGCCATTAGGGACCTTGCGAATAAGATGGGCCATTAGGGACCCCGCGAATTAGGCCATTAGGGACCTTACGAATAAGATGGGCCATTAGGGACCCCGCGAATTAGGCCATTAGGGACCTTACGAATAAGATGGGCCATTAGGGACCCCGCGAATTAGGCCATTAGGGACCTTGCGTATTAGAGGTTGCATAACCCCGATAACACCCAGCCAAACATAGTGTATTGGGCTACTGGCAACCCGGGAGGTGCTTGTACCCGACAGGTTATTATTCGGGCGTACAGCTCAGGCCCAAAAACCAGGGCAACGCGACCCCTTTGGTAGAATTGGGGGTCCGCGAGAGGAAGACCGTCGTAGGACTCTCTAAGTCTCTCCGGCACCGATTCCGAGGGGGTGTAGACATGCTCCAGATCGGAGACCCTGGCTACCATGGAGAGGCGTTGTTCGCGGTCGTAGGCAGACGCAACCGTTACGCGGCAAAGCGGCACACCGTCGACGCATGAGAGCGGCAATCCTAGGCTCCTCACCAAGGATGCACATATCTGACTCTGCTTACTACAGAGATCAATCACCGCTCGGACAGGTATGGAAGACGGGGAGGACTTGAGGTGGACCACCAAGCTTGGGGCCAAAGTGACCACATTTATGAGGGGCAAGGCACCCAGCGAAACAACAGACGATTTTAGCTTCGTATCGGACAGACCAGTTTCGGATCGTGGACACGGACGGGACGAGGACTTTCTATACGGGTGAGGTCGTCGAGACGGACGGACGGTAGAGTTTTTCCCCGGAAGGGGCGGTGTTGACTCTGAATGAAGCAGAGAGTGGTGATCCTGTTTGCACCTTCTGCATTGGCCTTTGCTCTTGCAGTCCTTGGTGCGGTGGGACTGGGCCAAACGGGAGCAATAGGCATGCCTTATGACCGCGCGAAGCCGCTCCTCATGGGACATGGTCGCAAATCGCTCGCAGAACCGAAGGGGATGCCAAACACGACACGAATACGACGAAGTCGAAGCCACAACAACCTCCTGTGAAGGTGTGTCTCTCTTCGAACCCGCTACATTCTCCTCGGTAGCCACCATCGGTGCCTCAAGGTCCTGCTTCTTTTCTATGACGGCCTCACCCATGCTGTCTTTTACCGCAGGTACGATTGGCGGCAACTCCACTGCCGGCTTAGCACCCGGACGACTAGCCTCCTGCGACATCTCCATGATCTCATCATTATCTTCCAAATCATCGTCAAAGAATGAGATTTTTGTGGCGTCCATAATGCTACGAGAAAAACTATATTAAAGGGTAGCCGATGTTGGGTTGGGTAGGACAACCAATTTAGCTACCGGCCGTCTTACAACTCCGTTTTCCGTTCGAACGTCCACGACGCGAACATGACCGTCTGTGCCAGGATATAAATACACGACGCGCCCTAATTTCCACGCGGTTGGCGGGAGCTGCTCATGACGAACGACAACGATATCGTCTTCGTCCTCGCGTTCCGGAAATTTTCACTTATATCGTTTGTGTAGATTCTTTAATTCGAAGGGGCCAGCAAAGTCCACTCCGGTGGTCGTAAATGCTCTATTTACCGTGGTTCTTTCGGGAGGAAGAGCCGCCATAAGTTGACTGCACGAACGTTTCCTCGCCAACACACAAATCTTACATTGGTGTATCACGGACCTAATCAAGTTTTTCAACCGAGGGATCCAATATTCTATTCGAAGAATGCGAAGCATTAAAAGATTTCCTCCATGTATGGAAATCAGGTGTACAAATTTCACAAGAAGTTTCACAAATCGACAATTGTAGGGCAAAATTATAGGGTGTTTCTCGGAATACGAAAGGGTGGGTGAACGGGCAAGTCTACCGTTCATTCGCAACATGCCCGCGCCATCCAGAAAAGGATTGAGAGATATCAATGAGCTTTTGGAACCTAAGGAATTTCCATACATCAAATTTTTATAATCATTCGCATAGCCCATTTTTTGTGCAATGATTATCAAACGAATTCGGGTTTCCTTTATTTCTGACCCAGAAATGTTCGGGCTTGAATACCGATATTGATCTCTATTCGAGCGGTGCGTTCTCCGAAAAAACCTAATCATGTACGAAATTACACGAAGGACACGATCAAACGACGAAAATCTTTCCAGAATATCTTCCACAGGCGAAAAGAATGAAGCGTGACTCCTCACAGGTCGAATTTCCACGTCAGTTTCAAGTTGTGTCGAGTTTTGAATACACCAACTCGATTTTTCTTGACTTAGCCAATGTGGCCCATGCCACCAAAGGGGAGAGACAGCTAACTCAGCTGGAGGAAGACCTCGACTTCCCAGATCGGCTGGGTTGTCCTACGATCTGACGTGGTACCAATTATGATTCCCAACATTCTCTTGGATTCGACAAACCCTGTTGGCTACAAACGTAGTCCATGTCGAAGGAGTCTTCTTCAACCAAGACAAAACGATTGTTGAATCCGTCCAACAATAAACTTGACGGAACTCCAAATCAATTTCCCGAACTACGGTTTTCACAAGCTCCGACGCTAACACGGCACCACAAAGTTCTAGACGGGGCAACGAGATTGACTTGATAGGGGCAACTCTAGTCTTGGATGAGAGCAAATGTACAAAAACTTCCCCATCCGTAGATTCAACACGAATATATACTACCCCCGCGTATGCCTTTTCTGAGGCATCAGAGAACACATGAAGTTCCGCCGGCAATCCCGGGGCAAATCGTACCCATCGAGGGACTCGGATATTGTTCACACCTGGGTAGGAACTAACGAATTTCCGCCACTCAACGTCCGTGGCCGGTAACAGTGGATCGTCCCACCCGATATTGTCCATCCAGATCTTTTGCATAACCATTTTTGCAATCACTATCACAGGACCTAACCAACCGATCGGATCAAATAACCATGCAATGGAAGAAAGAACTTCCCGCTTCGTGTAGGTAGATTTTTTCGCGATAGGATTTACATGGAAGTAAAAAGAATCTAACTGTGCATTCCACATTATACCTAACGGCTTGGAACTACTAGCCTCCACAAAGTTCAAGAGTTTAGCATCTACAAGGTGCCCAGGAGGAAAACGGTCGAGAATGGCCTTGTCATTGGCTGTCCACTTTCTAAGCTCAAATTTGGCTGAATCCAATGCCGAAATTAACTGATCCCGAGCGTTCAATGCGGTTTCAAGGTCATGAGTTCCCGCTAAGACATCGTCGCCGTACATGCCTTTTCGTAAAATCTGCGCGGCGAGGGGGAACTCAGTCTGGATGTCGTCAGCTAGCCTAAGAAGTGTTCGAATCGCCAAGTATGGGGCACAGTTTACACCGAAGGTCACTGTCTGCAATTCATAATCTTGCACAGGTTTAGTTGGGGAATCGCGGAAGATAATTCGCTGGAGGGCGGTATGTCTAGGGTCAACACGAATCTGCCTATACATTTGAGTTATGTCAGAATTAAAAACAAATCTGAAGGTGCGCCATCGAAGTATTAAAAGTACCAAGTCGGTCTGTAAGGTGGGTCCAACATGAAGTATGTCGTTTAGACTGTTGCCGTTAGAAGTTTTATTCGAGGCGTTAAACACAACCCTAAGTTTGGTGGTTCGTTTGTCCGGGTTTATGACGGGATGATGAGGCAAATAACATGTCAGTGGGTCCGAAAGAGAGACGGACACTGGCCTCATGTGGTCAAGTTTCAAATATTCATTTAATACACCGTCATAAACACCCTTAACGTCCGGCCTTCTCAACAATGAGGACTCATTCCGAAAATATTGACCCAAAACATTTGAACGGGATTCTCCTAAGCAGCCGTTTAAACCAAACTCAGCCCTAATAGGCAGGGTCACAACGAATCTGCCGTCAGAGTCCCTTCGCGTGGTCTTGGTGTAATTTTCCTCACAATACCTATCTGAGGGCGACATCATTCTTCGCTGTGGTATGTCCTCAAGCTCCCAGAACCGTAAGAGAGTCCTATTCAGATTATCTTCATCTGATGCCCCAATTCTTGTAGCAAACGTCCGCACTAGGGTGGCGGGAACGGGGCCAGTGACAAGCCATCCAAAGACCGAATTCTGAGCGAGTAAAGTCCCTGATAGAAGTGGATGACAACCATCCATCAAAATTTTAGGGTACAAATCAGCACCTAGCAACATGTCTACGGGGCGGGAATCAAATAAGTTGGCATCAGCGAAACGAAGATTGGGCATCGACGCCCTAAAATCTGAAGTGACGTTGAACGAGGGTAAATTTCCAGAAATAGATGGCAAAATTAGTGCAGAGGTTTCCAAGAGTATCGATGTGTCGAGGGGGCTTCCAATCATCAAAGGACAAATTTTCCTAGAAGTGGCCGAAATTGCGCCATTAACCCCCGATATTGTAGCATTGGTGGAATGCACTGGTAGACCTAAACGATTTTGAAGTCGCTCTGTAAGGAAAGAGGACTCAGAAGCTGGATCGATCAATGCCCTAGCAGGATAGGAGGCGCCCTGATGAACTATATGCACCATTGCAGTTCCCAAAAGGACAGCCTTATTCTGCGCTATATGAAAAGTTTGACGAGCTACACTGGCAGTTGATGTGGATGGCTCACAATGTTCGAGTGGAGGTGGGTTTGTTGCCCTAGATCTCAGATCGGATGGGGGGTTAGCCGGAGGTGGCACACGAGTCGAATTACTCGCTGTGGCATCGTCTCGATGCAGCAAGGTATGGTGATTTTTACTACACTTCGAACAACGACGCCGACTATCACATCTTCTAACTTCATGACCTTTACGCAGACAATTTACACACAAGCGCTGCCGTTTGACAAAGGAGAACCGATCTGCTGGCGAAAAGTTTGCGAAACGAGGACATGCGTAAAGTCTATGGTTCTGACCAGAGCACAACAAACAACCCGATTGTTGGGACGGCCGCGAAGATCCCGAAGACGCTGTATTTGCGTGATGCGCCTGGACCTTCTTCCCATTTCATCGCTTATTAGGGTCATCCCTCATACCATGGAGGCACATTAGAGTTCGAATCTCTCTGTTAGGAAGTCATCCAATTCTTTCCATGTGGAAAGGGAGGACTTATCCTTCACGCTTTGCTCCCATAGAGTCTGGGTAATTTTGGGTAACCTTTGTAAGCAGATAAACACTAAGATCGGATCCCAATTGTCCGTAGAGACTTCGTAGATGGACATCGCCGAGAGACATCCATTTATCCCACGTTGTATGGACTTAAGTCCCGCACTACTTTCGTTTTCAATTGCTGGGAGCGCGAACAAAACCTTCAGTTGGTAGTGGACTAAAAGACGCGGGTTGTCATAAGTATCCCTCAATGCTTTCCACGCTAAGGCAAAGCTGCGATTAATTAGCGGAAACTTTGAAACAATCTCACGCGCCTCTCCGCTTGTTTTTCGAACGAGGTGACATAAACGCTCAATATCGCTCAAACGAGAGATTGATGTAGACCGCCGTGAACAGGTCCCTAAAAGTGGGCCACGATAAGAAATCGCCCTCAAATATGTCGGTGTCACACGGCGGCAACGAGAGGTTATTCACACTATCACTCGCGAGGTGGTCGATATTCATGCGCGAAATCGAGATGTTAGTTTGAGAATTTGAGGGAGGCGGACAATCAACTTGAGTGCTCATGTCGCGAGACGCATGAGTCGACGCACTCATATTATGTAGATGGTTAGAATTTTGCGTCTCCTCCCGATCTAATGAAGCCGAATCACCGAACGAAGAAGTCAAGGACGATCGACGAGACCGTTTGAATTGCAACAGTTTTCGATTAATTACTGTTAGAGAATTCATATATGTTTGATGCGTTGCGTCATATTTGCTATCTGCCGCGTCAATGTCATCCTTAGTTGCGTCTTCGGATGACTGCAAAAAGTTGAGACATTTCTCAAACATTTCTTGGGCTTTTGCCCACAATTTGTTTAACTCAGCAGATCGTATTTCTAGGCAAGAAAGATCAAGTTCATCGTCTTGTAATTTGCTGAAATGCGCATCGAATTTTACCAGAGCATCCGAAGCCCTAATAAAAAAATCAAGAGGTGTGATCGGCATTTTAAAGTATAAAAAGTAGGACTGTATTCAAAATTCGAAATGAAATCGCAAAGGAGATACCACAAGATAAGGCACTAAAAACGATCGAAACAAAGGCAAGGTTGAGTAAAACTCAGAAAACCAGCGAGAAGGGTCAAAAAAGACGGATATGGTAAACCTCAATTTCCAAAAAGTCCCGAACCAGCACGGAGATACAATTTTCTTTTCCTAAAAGCCGTTCAAAAATCGAAAAAATCGGGTATAGGTATTGGAAGTGTTCAAATATTACGCGATAATACGCCCAAAAAAATTTAAACTCGATAATTCGTACGATAAACGTCGAGGAAATGTGTAAATCGACGAAGAATATTTAAAATGTATCAAAAATATATCAAAAACAAATATATATAAATAAAAAAGTATGGCAGGTTAAACAATTTTGTCGAAAAAATTCTTGCGTTACACCGAAATTGAAAATATTTTCTTTAACTATTTTCTCTCGAAAATAACGAAATTTACAGGCCGAATACGGAACGCAAACTACCGATTGTAGTGCTTTTGTGTCGAACTATTCACAAATGTAACGACCGTTCACGGAAATTTCGAAACAAAAGAAATATTTAAAAATCGAGCCAAATAATTGATCAGTCAGCGGGTGCACGTCGATTAAGTGCCGAAAACCCGTTGAAATACTATATTATTTGAATCGAAGACGAAAAAAAAATCAAAAAATCGCACTTTTATTTAAAAAAAAAGTCGTATTGATTTTGGTTAGGGTGGACGCGAATTAAAAAACTATGTTTAAAATTCACAGAATTAATTGTTTCCAACAAAAATTATTACTTAGACGCGTATGGCGTAACGAACGTTAGCGAGACGTATGTATGACGTACGTAAACGATTAACTGGGGTTTAATCAACTGCAACCCTGTCCACCGTCCGATTACACGATAATCGAAACTGACAACTGTCGTAGCACGATCGATATCGAAACAATCGAAAAACAGATGTTCAAAAAATCAATAAAGAAAAATGACACTGCGTTTATGTAAATGAAGACCGATGATATGCGCGAATTTATGTGCTTTTTTTATATATATACCACGGAGGAACCGACACTGTGTACTGGAATTGTATGTACTTTGTGGTGTGTTAGTGTGAGTGTGTTTTCCTTTTTGGAAAAATAAACAAATCAGTGGAAATAAACAGTGGGAAATTGAAGCAAATGTATGTGCAAATTATTTCAATTTCGAGAGGAATCACACCACACTAAACAAAAACACAATTAATTTCCAGCAACACTTCGCGCAAAAACACTTCACTTCAAGAAAATTAATATTTTTTTCGATTTAGAAATTTATGTTGCTGCATACGACAGGCGGACGGACGTATGTATGTATGCAGATGTAAACAAATGATAGGCACAAGACGGCTACACGGGAGAGGGTTATGTCGTTTAGTTGTAAGACGACCGAATAGCGCGAACCGAACACAAATATTTTTATTATTTTTTTTTGGTTAGAAAAATTAAATCCCGCACTCACAAAATTACACTATACTACTACTGACCTGGAAATTGTTGAAGCAGGAATTTATTGAGAACAATAGGGGTGCTGATGAGGACGATTGTTAGGATGTTGATGATGATGGTTATGATGCTGTAGGGCGAGAAGGAAACCGATTAGACAGGCCAAAGAAATTTCTCCGAGGTTAGGCTCAAGTATCCCGGTTGAAGTGACCAATGTTTACGCCGAATGCGTGAAATTAGAGCAAAAGAAATAAAAACAAAAGGGTTTAGTTTTTTCTTATATAATAAAATGGCCAAGTGCCAATCGGTTTATTGAGGTTTTTATAGATTGATGGTGGTAACGAAGTTTACCTTGAATACAAAGTGGTACAGCGAGATGTACTTAATCGAGCGAGGTTAAGAGAGCGATTAAAAATTAAGAATTAAGCTAAGATGGAGAAAGGTGGCGGCGTCGGCGCAAAAACTAATAGTTACTCGTTAAAATCTGACAATCATAATTACAAGGATGAAGTAATTGGGAGCCGACAGATTTTAACGAGTATAGTGGTACGAAAATTAGGACATTGCCTACACCGAGAGAAATTAAAGGGACAATTCATGTTTGTACTTAAACAATCAGAAAGAGAGCAAAATTAAATAAGAGCTACAAAAAAGTAGCGAATATTCCTATTCGTTCGTAAGGGCATCTCTTAAATACCGGTGAACTGCGTCCGGCGTCTGTCAAAGTGTTGTTGTATGCACAGAAAACAATAGGATGGAATTTGAGTTTGACAGACGCCGGACGCATTCACCGGTATTTAAGAGATACCCTAACTGATAACTTACTCGCTCGGGGATGGCACATCTATATATGATTGAAAGTCTATGTTTCTGTCTGTCCCTTATTTGTTTTGTATTGTCAAAATAGAATATTGGTACATAGTGGTGTGCGAAGCTTTTGTACAAAAACAAAACAGAATTTTTTTGTCTGTCTCTGGAAGAAAGAATGCATTACACTTTGACATAGTGGATCAAAGGTTTGAGTTTGTTTTGTGTGGATTTTTTTGAAGTTTTCCACAAGACAAAATAAATAATTTTGTAAAATCCCTGAACACAAAAAGAAGTGTTGGATGGTGATTACACGCACTGTGGGCCACATATATTAGTTTCTGAACAAATATTTTATCATATAAGAAAAAAAATATTTTTTTTTCAATTTTGCAAATATAATAACTGCCTCCCAAAATCGAAAATTTGTGAATAAAATTCCGTATCCGCAGTCGAAAAAATGTAATCGTATGAAATATATATCGATACCTCAATTCTAAACAATGCTAATTGCAAAAAGGTTGTTTTTCAGGAGAGGCGATCAAAGTTTGATGAATTTGTGTGGAATTCCTTTATAATGCAAATCGAATGACTTGCACTGTTTCGTGAATAACTTTTGATTGGGCTGACGGATAAACATCAAATTCTGCCTGCATATAATTTGGAATATTTAGAAATTAAAAATGTAATATCCATAAAAACATCCTAAGTCAACTTAGCATGTTTTATTTAGGGTTTATTTTAAACTAGAATTTGGAACATTTTAATATTAACAATATGATGCAATATACACTATGGTATCATGTTAGCACATACGTTATATAAATCTACTATTTAATAACTCCTATGTATTTTGGGTAACTCATTGTTACCTATAAGTAACAATGGTGTTTATATATATATATATTTGGAGGGCAATCCACTATGTATGTATTAACTCAGTGAAAATTTATCTAAAAAAATTTTTTTATGTACGTATATTAATTATTTATTCTACGATTAAATTTCTCATATCCTCCGAAACATCAAAGTTTTTGGTTTTCGTCGTCTGTCTAATTATATTTATAAGTGGATCGGATGATACAATCACATCACATCTTCATTAGTTGCAATTCTGCTACATTTTCTAGCGTGACTGAATCGGTATTTTCTATCATCTTTATTCTCTTCTACGCTTTGCAGGAGTGGAGCTTGTAAGAGAACATTGAGAATCCGAAATCTGCAACTGCTCTTCAAAGTCATCCCCATCCTCAAAAGCAGCATTAATTAATGTCTCGAAGTTAGACTCTGTACCTCCTGATCCACGATTTCTCACCGTATCTAACAAGTGTAGAGCTGCAAAGTATTCATATTTGGATACATAAGTAGTGCCACCTTGTCCACTTTTGGAGGTATTTATTTTTTGTGCTCCGCCTTCAATATATAATAAAACTTGTAAATGTAAACATAACATCAAAAAAAAAAATAACAATTTACATTATAGCGTGATCGCACAGCGTTAAATTGTGCTTTGCAGTCGGCTATACAATGATTTGTTGCAGCAGCAATTTCTGACCAGCACTTCTCCTTTTCGTTTCGGTTTCGGTACCCATCCACTTTAAAATTCCATACAGGCTCGCGCACTTCCACCATTTCGATGAAACGTATCATTTTATCTCCTGTCCACTTTTTCTGCTGCTTGCGATTGTTACGATTATCGTTTACGTTATCACTTTGAAAATATTGATAATTCGAATAATAATATATGTACATAGTTATTATATATGTAATACTTACCAGCTCATATTAATTTATTATTTTATTCTAATTTTATTTAAGAATCTCGAAGAACTTCTAATTTAAGAATTTCTAATTGTTCTAATTTTTACGAATTTCTAATTCAAAAACACATGAAATGTTTTGAATCAAAATAATGAACATGCTGTCAAATTATTTGTAGTTATCAATATTGCCAGATACGATTTTGATGCTTGTTTACACGGCGTCAATAAAATCTTCAAAAGTTTTGTTCAATAAATTTTGATCAATAAATTTTGAAGAAATTTTGTTGTTTACACGGGTTTGAAGCCTTTTGAAGAGCAATATTGAAGAACATCTCAATCGTGTAAATGTAGCTTTAGGGTCTTGCTTCGATCCTTCGATGTGTTACACTTTTGGCCGTAGCAAATGATATATACCCTCGTATCACTAAAGTGAGGGTATAATTACTGTAGAATATTTTCAACTTTTCTTTTTGCTTCGGAAATTATTTTTTCTTTATTACCTATCAAATGAAATTTGCTGGAAAATGAACATAATATTTCTCGTAGTGCACAAAGAGAGCGTTAGCACTTCTCACAAATACAGCCATACGATATTGAATTTTGTGGATGTGTGTGTGTGCCCATCGCTGCTTTAAAACTCCTACAAAGAGATTCCGCAAACATGCTCCTACACATGTTCCTAGCAGACTCCTTCGACACTTTCGATCCATAGTAAATGATATGACGATTCAGTCGAAATTCTGCAAAAATGTCGCAATTTCATTGCTTTGTGTTTATTTCTAAACAAAATGTAGACATTCACCATTTTGTTTACATTTTAAAATCAACTGACATTGACATTTCAACCAGAAATCCAACAACAAAACTACATGGGGTTGTAGATTTGTTGTTGTTGTGCTAGCAACACAACTTGTATAATTGAATCATTATGAATACCTTAAAAATAATATACTATTTCATTTGATTGATTGATTTCTAAAACACGAAATTTTATTTTCACAATTATTACCTTGAAACTGTTTTTACAGCGTTGTAAGATACCGCGACCACACCGTATATCGGCGTTATCATTTGAGTCTTTATCCCACCGTGACAGTGCGCAGTGCTTTTACAATGCTTCGAGGATGTTATTTTTCTGTCTGGGTACTTACAGTCGGCTACTCCAACCAAAGTACTTCTGTGTGGCCAGCCTTTGCCGTGGTTAGACCTTTTCTCTTCTGAGGTATGACCGAAGCTTTACTTGGCGAGAGGGCCTTCGGCCGGTTTTAAAGATTTTCTCCTCTAGCTTTGCCCAAAGCCGTCTACTCGAACCATAGCAGCATCCAAAAGCTTTCCAACATCACCATCGGAAGAATTATGTGCTTGTATAGAAATGACGAGCTCAACAAATGGTGAAAATTTGAACGAATTTTCAATTATTTTTTTTTAATTTTATTTTTATTGCATAGCTTCACTTCACAATTTCTTTGCTATATATGTAGCAACGGCAAATATCATCATTGCATTTATATTTTAATTTTATTTATAATGTAATAATTTAATTGTATCTATTTTGTAAATTTTATTTCTTTATGCACATTCACTTACACTTCAAATGTTTTGTTTTTGACATTTTGCCTACCACATTTCGTAGGACAATCACAATAAGTGTGCACAGTGATGATTTTTTTAAATAAAAAGGGAAAAGGCCCATATTTGAAACAGCCAGTTATCTCACAAGAGTACATAAGAGGTAAAAAATAATTTGAAGAGATTTAAGTAAATGTCAAAAATTTAATCGTTCGTAACTGTCACTTTTTAAAGAGTCGGACGGATCATCTATTACAATTTTTTTAGGTTAGGTTGAAGAGAGGAGTCGTTTAAACGTCTCATGTCCATGGACATACACTTAAGCCAGTGGTTCGGCCTGTTGTCCGCTCCTTATTTATGATCTTTTTATACCTCACGAGTTACAGAAAATCGGCACTAGACACGAATTTTCTCAGTATCTTCCAGTCATATTCTCTGAGATGAGTCAAGTCTGGCAATATGTCGGATCCGAAATGTTGGGATCTTGCATGTGTGAAAGCCGGGCAGTGACACAGAAAATGTTCCATCGTTTCGATGTTTTCTCTGCATGCCCTGCATTCGTCGTTTCCGGCTAGTCCTATGCGATGAAGATGTGCTTGTAAGCTTGAGTGTCCCGTTAGAACACTCATCATCTTACTAATTTCGATCTTGTTTAGTTTCAGAAGACTTCTTGTTTTCTTTTCATTTGGGTCACCCCACAGTATCTTTGCAGTTGCTCCTACTGTTGCGCTATTCCACACAGTTTTAGTAGCCATCACTGCACAGTGCTTCAACTCATTTTTCGTGGCTTCGAAAGGTTTCCAATTTTCCAAGTTTATTACTCGAAGTTCTCTGCCCTTTGAAGCCAAGTTGTTTGCCCGTTCATTTCCAATCACTCCGTTGTGTCCTGGTACCCAGCAAATACGCAATTGACCATGGGCTGAGTAATCATTTATCGTTCTTTTACAGTCCAACACAGTTCTGGATTTGACCCTTTCCGATGTTATTGCTTGAATCGCCATTTGGCTATCTGTGAAGATGTTGGCATATTTAGGCTTTGTCGTGTTACTGAGCCAGTTCACACACTCCGTGCTCGAACTTCTGCTTGAAATACCGTGTTATGGTCAGGGAGGCGGAAGTGAAGTTCGACTTCTGGTTCATCAATAATAAGTCCCAGACCCGTCCTTCCTCCTCGCTTGGACCCATCCGTGTAGCAGCTGGTTCCCACTGGCACATGGGCCAAAGTTCCATTTTCCCAGGAGCGTCTGTCTGGCACAAACGTATCACAGGTAGCTGTATGCCGCACTTCAGGAATGCGGTCCGAGATTTCTGGCGTTTGAATGTGACCAACTAGATATTCTAAAATCTTCTGATGGTACGACTTGTGGTCTCGATTTATCCATTCACCCATCACTTGTAGACGTCTTGCTGTGAGGGCTGCCTCATACTTTATACGGATGTCTATTGGTTGGATGTGCAGTATAGTCTCCAACGCTTTTGTTGGTGCAGTTCTGAATGCCCCGCTTATGCCTAGACAGCACATACGTTGAATTTTTTGCAAAGGCATTACGTTGCACTTCTTGTCCATTGATGTCCACCACACTACAGAGGCGTAGGTGATTATTGGTCTAATCACGCTCATGTAAAGCCAGTGAGTCATATTTGGACGTAGTCCCCATTTTAAACCTATAGCTCTTCTGCACAACGACCAACATCTGTGTGCCTTTGTAACTCTTTCTTCAAGATGATCTTTCCAGTACAGTTTCTGATCCAAGATTACTCCCAGCAATTGTAGCAATTGTCTTATTCAGGAATCGAGGCGGGGTAAAACGTGGGATCTTCGTTTTCCTTGTAAATAGACATATTTCTGTTTTGTCTGGGTTAACATTTAATCCCCTTGGTTGTGCCCAGTTATATGCTATGGTAAGTGCATCTTCAGCTCTTCTGCATAATAGATTTGGATGAAAGCCCCTTAGAAGTATTACAACGTCGTCTGCATAACAGACTGGTTTAAGTCCTTCATTGGTGAGGGCTTCTAGGAGACTGTGTATCGTCGTAACTCATAGAAGAGGCGATAAAATGCCCCCCCTGAGGTATACCACGATTTACCATGTCTCTAATTTTTACGTCATAAGACCCACAAATAATCCACCTATTCCTTAGCATATTGTTGATCCAGTTTTTCAGCGCCCGGTCAACCTGAAACTCGTCTAAGGACTGGATAAGTGTATCGGTCTGTACATTGTTAAATGCGCCCTCAATGTCTATGCAAACAGCAAGTGTATACATTTCTTTACTGAAGGACTCTTCTATGTGGTGCACTACCTCATGCAGAGCTGTTTCCACTGATCTTCCTTTGACATAGGCGTGTGGTTTGAATTTTAGCCTGTCATCCGCTATTTTACCTTTGACCATGTCATCAATTATTCGCTCCATTGTTTTTAACAGGAAAGAAGTAAGGCTAATGGGTCGATAAGCCTTTGGGGGTCGTGTAACTCGCCTTGCCAGGCTTTGGTATGAAGACCACCCTTGATTCCTGCCAGTTTTTTGGGGTATACGAATGGGTTAGGCATGCAGTGAACACTCCAGCCAGATGAGTTGATATCAGATCCCCCTCATTCTGCAGAAGTGCTGGAAATATTCCATCCGGTCCCGCAGCCTTAAAGGGAGAGAAACTTTTTATCGCTTCTTTAACCATACCATCTGTTATATCCGTAATAGGTTCTTGATGCAATACATTTTCATTCTGTAACTGTTCCTCTGTTGGTCTAGCATTACCAGTCGGAAAATGAGTTTTCATCATGAGCCTTACGGTATCCTCTATAGTTTCCATCCTTTTACCCGTTTCATCCATCAGTGTTTCGGTTTGGACATGAGTTTTTGAGAGGAACTTTTTAATTTTAGACATGCTGTTAACGCCGTCTACCTGTTCACAGAAAAGCCTCCAGGAGTTACGTTTCGCCGATCTAACGATTTTATTGTATTCTTTGAGTCTTCTGTGGTAGTCGTCCCAATATACTGATTGTTTTTTACGTCGAGCTCTATTGCAAAGTCTGCGGACATCTTTGCCAATCGAGCGAATTTGTCCTGTCATCCAGGGTTTCTCAAAGGCAGATTTCCTTTCTCGAAGTGGGCAACTATCTTCGAATGATTTTACAAGAGCCTCGGTAATCTTCTTAACATTGATATCAATGTCTTCTGCACATAGATAATCGCGTGTAGGCTGCCCCAATCGATTTCTAAGTAGATTTCCGAATTTAGTCCAGTCGGTCTTAGCCTTATTACGGAAACTTAAGGGGTTTGACGGTGGCCGTGCAATTTTAAACCTTATATTACGGTGGTCTGAATAGGAGTGTTGATCCGAAACCCTCCACTCATGAATCTCATCAATAAGATTGTCTGAACATATCGTTATATCTAATACTTCTTCCCTAATTTTGTTAACAAAGGTTGCAGTGTTTCCTATGTTAAGAGTTATGAGGTCATTTGTATTCAAAAATTCGATAAGGGCGTGTCCCCTTTTATTGGTGTTAGTACTACCCCAAGCGATATGATGGGAGTTGGCGTCACATCCAGCTAATAACTCATTACTTGTGTGTTTGGATTCCCTCACCAGACGTTGTAATTCCGACGTAGGTGGCAATGTCGGCGCATCGAATGGCAGATATATTAACGCCAGGTACATATTTCCATTACCTTGCCTCAGCAGCGTTGCGTCCGATGTTGACAACTCTGGAGAGAAAATAAAACATAAGTTTTTATGGCACAGAACAGGGATGGAAAATGAGATTTCTCAAAAAGTACTAAAATGGTACTTTTGAACTGAAAAGGTATTTTTTCATTTATAATATTAATGTAATGCAAATAACGGGTGATCCAAGTAGAGATACTCTTTTCAATAGCCTTTTTTTTGACAGATCACGTGTGAGTCGTGTCATGCTATTTTTGTTAAGTACGGAAAGACTTACGCCTGAACAACGTTTACAAATCGTTCAACTTTATTACGAAAATTCACGTTCTGTGAGGAATGTGTTTCGTGCACTTCACTCACCCTATATAATGATATTGATGCATTCTTAATAGGAAATATTTAAAGATATATATGACTTGATTTTGCTCCATAACTACGTATAAAAACTTATATAATAAGGCTTCTTTAAATAGACTTTCCACTTATAGAAATTCCCTAAAATCATTTCATAGAATTATGAAATTATCAATGCTATTCTATTCTGAAAGAATATAATATTATTCTGTCATAAGTAAAGATATTTAAAATAAACCAATTTTCAGAAAATTCGTCAATGAAAAATATGCACTCAAAATATAAAAAATAAGCCCAAAAAACGGACAAACAAATTAAATGAAACCCACAAAAAATGTTGTTTGACATGTTCTAATTTGGGTCCCATTTTCATAAAATATTGGGTTGCATTTTCATTGGGTCCACATTTATTACGCCGAAAAATACAGGGTTTTCCAACAAGAGGTGTTATTTTGAATCAGCCGGTATTTTAGTAGCTGTCACTTTTGAAGCTTTTATTTTTTGACATTTGACAAGTAGAAACTACGTCATTACTAACAAGTAAAAGCGTTAAGTTCGGCCATGCCGAATCTTATATACCCTCCACCATGGTTAGCATGTGACCTCACAAAATAACTCAAACCTAAAGAAAATAACACCGAAAAACACAAAAAACATAGTATATGAGGACAGTAGGAATCACAACAAGTTAGGTGCTATATATGGAGCTATATCTAAATATGGACCGATATGGCCCATTTGCAATCCCAAACAACCTGCAACTATAAGAAGTATTTGTACCAAATTTGATCAACCTAGCTCTATTATTGCGGACTGTAGCGTGATTACCACAGACGGACGGACGGACAGACGGACATGGCTAAATCGTCTTAGAATTTTACGACGATTAATAATATATATACTCGTACTTTATGGGGTCTTAGATCAATATTTAGAGGTGTTACAAACGGAGTGGCAAAATGAATATACCCCCCATCCTATGGTGGAGGGTACACAAATGGAACGATACACGATCATCGAACGATACAAAACGATCGAACAATACAAAAACATCTTGACTGATGAGGCCCATTTCCACCTCGGTGGCTACGTCAACAAGCACAATTGTCGCATCTGGGGCTCGGAAAACCCAAGAGTTATTGTTGAGAAGCCTCTGCATCCTCAACGTGTGACTGTTTGGTGCGGTTTATGGTCCGGCGGGGTCATTGGACCTTACTTTTTCGAAAATGAGGTTGGATCAAAAGTTACGGTGAATGGATTGCGCTATCGAGAAATGATTAATGATTTTTTATGGTCGGAGTTGGATGGTATTGATCTGGACAACGTTTACTTTCAACAAGATAGCAACGAAACCATTGCTCTGTTACGGGAAAAGTTTCCGGACCGTGTTATCTCTCGAAGAGGTGATCACAATTGGCCAGCGAGATCTTGTGATTTAACACCTTGCGACTTCTTCCTTTGGGGCCACGTGAAAGATAAGGTCTACGCCAGCAGCCCAGCGTCGATTCAAGACCTCAAAGATAAAGTTCGTGAGGCTATCGAGGACATAGGGCAGCCACTTTGCGATTTGGTTATGGACAATTTCATGAAAAGGATATGGTCCTGTAAGCGTGGCCGTGGTGACCATTTGGCTGATGTTGGTTTTCATTATTAACGGCATACCTTCCTCTTTATTATGAAATAAACATCCGATCATTTATCTCAAAATATTGCATTTTTCTTTGAATACCAAAATAATACCTCTTGTTGGAAAACCATTTATAAGGACATATATTGGATTTACATCTGATGAAGGAATAGATGGAGTAAAATGGTACTGAAATGGCCGTGGGGGTACTTCGGTACATTTGCAAGTGGAAAAGTACTGAAAAAAGTACTAAAGTACTGACTTTTCCATCCCTGGCACAGAATACAAGTCCTTGGACGAGTACCTGTGTTAGCGTAGAAAAGGTTATAGTTCACATGGTTTAATCCAGTAACCTTGTTGCTAGTTGTCCATGGTTCCTGGATCAAAGCAATATGAACCCTGCCTTAATTTATGATGTCCATCAGAGCGTTGGATGCTGTCTCGCTCCGGTGGAGGTTTATCTGGATGACCTCAATCATTGTCCTTCCAGTAAAAGTTTCTTTTGGGAGTCTATCCTATCTGGTGGCACCCCCTCTTTATTTGGTAGTGGGTCATTCTCCTCCTTTCATTCACTACCTATTACACCATCTTCCAGTCGACAATTTTGGGAGGCGGTGTTATTTTTTGTCGCTCCCTCATTGGTTTGAATCGTTTTGTGGCTCTTTTTATTTTGATCACCACCTTTGCTGGGAACTTCCTGCAAAAGTGGCGGTACTATTGGTGAACTGGTGGTGTTATTGACTACTTCCACATCAGTTTTTCACAGTGTCTCACTTGTCTCCATCCGTTCAATACCAGTGTTTGCCTCTTCAGACAGTATATTTGGACTCGATTAATTTGTCCTGCCTATCGGGACCTTTTCAATTTTGAAAAAGACTGTCCAGATCAAGAAGTACGCCATGCCCTTCGCCATGACAAGATTGTTCTTGGATTCTGGGTCTATGCCTAACACGAGGAGAGTACCCTCGGTATCATCCTTCCTATAGAAGACTTCCCACTTTCTCACGGAAAGTTTTGAATTCTGTTTGCCAATGATGTCGAGTATGTACTCTGATGAGAACTTACTGGGACATCCCTTAACATATAGGGTCGTTTTTATGAGTTCAGGAATGTCGCTTTTCCTTACCAATTTTAGCTTTGCGCCGTCCCAAGGTGAGGGGAAGCTATCCACAAGTTTTACGAGGACACCAGCGCAGCGTTGTGATTCCAGCCTTAGCATCAAAACACCCCTCCCAAACTTGCAACTCATTACTTCGATTGGTGGTTCATCCTTAGATTCGAGGACGTATTCCGCTACCCTCGTATAGACCAAATCTTCGAAGTTACTCTTTTGGTCTTCGGGGATTCTGCCAGATGCACTACTGCTATCAATTATGGCGTAGCATAGATCGTCTCGAAAATGTTGTTTAGCTACATTAGAATAAGACGGTGGCTTCTTACCCTTCTTTATGGCCAATTGATTTTTCCGTGTCTGTAGAGTCTTTTTGGTTAAAGCCTCATCCTTAACGGATGATTTGGTTGACTTGAACAGCGTTATTGGGTCAACTTTACCGCCCACAATCGAAGGACCCAGACTAGAGACCTCCTTTTGTGTGGTTACGTTAGGCTTATCCGAATTACTGGAAGACGGCGAGCCCTTTTTCTTCGTAGTCACTTTCACAGCGCTATGTTCTTCGGGAGACCTGACTCTTTTAGCGGACTCCATGTTTGTATTGGAGGTAGAATTGTCAGGTTCATCCCGTAATAGGTTCTGTCGGTTCAATTTATTCAGTTTCCTTCTTTGTGCCCCTGACAGTCTCTTTGAGTTAGCAACAATAGTGATATTGTTTTCATTTGATGATTCAGAGTCAGAGTCCCCTATGGCTTTTAAAGGCTGGGGTTGCTTAAATCCCCGGCTGGGTTCTGCTTCATCTGTCTTATCATTTGTTTTGCCTGCGGCTGGATGTGCTCTTGTTTCATTTTCGACTACGGGATCCAAGGCACCAAAGCTCGTAGAAGTTGCTTGCTCACGATTGTTCGATAACGACGACACATGACTAGTGAGTGAATCAACGCTTGTCGCCGGCACTGGGTTTTCCCTCCCCTGCGCCGTAATCTCCTTCGTCTTTTTTGGTTTAATCATAAATTGGTTGGCGGAGACACCCCCATAGCCAGTATTAGCCCGTAATAGGTACGTCGGTATAGGCCTTCCAGACTGAGCTCAGAAATATCTGTCCAGAGACCGATGCATCCAATTCAACCTACGCTTTATAAACAAATTTTTTTAAATTCTTCTTGAAATATACAAATTACTGGATCTTAGTAATTTGTATCTCAATATTTCATACATTTGTATCTCATATATAAATTTCTTGATAACAAGCTACTAAAATCTTATATACGCAAATATAAATCGATATTTACGGAAATTGATACAATCGGTCCACGTTTTGATTTAGACTCTACATATATAGAGGTACCTTCCGATTAGAATTCTTGACTCTCTAGAGAAGGAATTTTTAGCCGATTATGATGAAAGATGTTTCATATTGCATAAAATCATCGGTAAAAAAGGTAATTCATGACTGTACATTTTTAATATAAAATTAATTGACTACATTTAATTTTATCCAGTATCGCTCCTTGTTATAATTGCTTCACGTTTTGATGTACGATTATATATGGTGGTTCCAGACGAATTTGAGTTTTTGTTGTAGATGCCACGTTTCACAACCTACGTGCCTTTAATCTTTTCTTATAGGTTTTTAGTTTCATTAAAAATGCAAAATTTGTCAAATCGCAAATTTTTACACTTTTGAAACTGGAAACGCGCGATTTCATACACAATAAAAAGAAACTGAATTTTGTTGTAATACAAGAGCCAAACATATTTCTTGGCGTTGCGTAGCTATGTCAAACAATGTCGAAAGAGCATGTGTACGACTTATATAATTTTTTTGAAAAAGTGTATATTATTTTCGTGCAAAGACACGGTACTTTGAGGGTCTGAAAAGTACCCAAAAATTTACTAAAGTATCAAATTTACCATCCCTGTTACAGTGATGGGCACACACATACTTCCACAAAATTCAATATCTAACGTCTGTATTTGTGAGAAGTGCTCACGCTCTCTTTGTGCACCGCGAGAAATATTATGTTAATTTTCCTGCAAATTTCATTTTATAACTAATAAGAAAAAATAATGTCTGAAGCAAAAAGAAAAGTTCAACATATTCTACATTTTATTTTTTTTTTATTATTTCTTGTATTTAAAGTTTTCGAGTGTTCAACTTTTTTTTGGTTCTGTGTATTTAAAAATGTTTAAATTTTTTAATTGTTATAAGTAATATTTATAGGTAAACAAAGAATGTCAGATATGCTTCTGTCGTTATAAAAAAAGTTCATACGATTTTACGCGTGACAACGCATTTACCGGAAAAATACAGCAAACAAAAAATTTTGCTGCAATTTATCTTACATTTTTTCTTTATGTGCACTCTAAGCAACAAGCACGACACAACCGCGTCGATCGAATGTCAAAGCGCGACTGAGTGCTAGTGAACTCTCATTCAATTTGTGTGCTCATGTTCACGAGAGAGGAAAAGCCCCGGGTAGTGCTTTTGCCCATCGCTGATCTATTACTTCACTTGTTTATGATTTGAATGTATTTTTGGTATTCTTATAAATAAATCTGATGTTCCAAAGCTTTATATAGACACACATGTTAAATAAAAAAATATTTAATCGTGGTAATGTATTCTTGGCCCTTTCATCGTACGCTGGCCAATGTGGAGTTTAATACTGTCACTTTTACTTTCAAACCCACTTTGCATTACAACAAAAATCACTTTTTAAAACCGCGCCATTCCGGACTTTATAAAACCGCGCCATTCCGCTTGGGGTAATTTTGCATTTTTATCGAAATTAAAAACTGTACGGATACACTAAAGGCACGTCGCACTAAGGATGAAAGTGGGAAATTGTGGCTAAAATGTTGTAAAATCTCAAAAATGCTTGGATTTTGATGAAACTTGGAATGAAGGCAGATAAAGTAGCCGACATTCCTATAGCGCAATTTTTTTTTATTTTTAAAATGTTCATAATTTTTCAATAAAAACGACGTAAAAACATCGGTAAATGCGCAATCATTAGTTTTCTTTATTATCTTATCGTAAAGTCTGATCGGTCATGAGTAAAATAAGACCATTGCTAAGAAAATCGATGGATAATTTAAAAAGTTGAAGCTGATTTAGCAAGTCAACTCACTTAAATATGAAAACTCGTTATAGCGCCCAAAGTGCAACGATGGCGCAGGTGAGCTCTTTACAGAATGTTACAGAAGGTCTCAACGAAGACTCTAAAAAAAATTGGTAGCGACGCCTCGCGACGCTTTCTAGTTATACGAAACGAAAAGTAAAAAAAAAAATTTCTGTTAGAAAAGGACTCTATTCCCATGTAAATTTTAACAACGATAACAAAAAAAATTTCAAACGTTTATAAATGATTTCGTACCTCATAGAGCATGGCTTCAGTTGATGTGTATTTTGGTCCAATTAGTTTCTCATTTCTATCTTCCCAACAATTCAAATTTTGCGCATGGACATTCGATCGACGATTTATTCGGTAAATAAAGGGTTTTCCAACAAGAAGTGTTATTTTGGTATTCAAAGAAAAATGCATTTTTTTGAGATAAATGATCGGATATTTATTTCATAATAAAGAGGAAGGTATGCCGTTAATAATGAAAAACAACATCAGCCATATGGCCACCACGACCACGCTTACGGGACCATATCCTTTTTATGAAATTTTCCATAACCAAATCGCAAAGTGGCTGCCCTTTGTCCTCGATAACCTCACGAATTCTATCTTTGAGGTCTTGAAACGACGCTGGGCTGTTGGCGTAGACCTTATATTTCACGTGGCCCCAAAGGAAGAAGTCGCAAGGTGTTCAATCACAAGATCTCGTAGGCCAATTGTGATCACCTCTTCGAGAGATAACACGGTCCGGAAACTTCTCGTAACAGAGCAATGGGTTCGTTGCTTGTGTGGCACGTAGCGCCGTCTTGTTGAAAGTAAACGTTGTCCAGATCAATACCATCCAACTCCGACCATAAAAAATCATTAATCATATCTCGATAGCGCAATCGATTCACCGTAACTGTTGATCCAACTTCATTTTCGAAAAAGTAAGGTCCTATGACCCCGTCGGACCATAAACCGCACCCAACAGTCACACGTTGGGTTTTCCGAGCCCCAGATGCGCAATTTTGCTTCTTGGCGTAGCCATCGAGGTGGAAATGGGACTCATCAGTCAAGATGATTTTGTATCGTTCGTATAGTTTTTTTGTTCGATCGTTTTGTATCGTTCGATGATCGTGTATCGTTCAATTTTTAGTAATGGCGTAGTTTCTACTTGTCAAATGTCAACGAATAAAGGCTTCAAAAGTGACAGCTACCGAAATACCGGGTTATTCAAAATAACACCTCTTGTTGGAAAACCCTTGTTTAACTATAAATATTGGTTAAAAGTTCAAACATTTTTAAATACACGGAACCAAAAAAAGGTTGGACACTCGATAAATTTAAATACAATAAATAAACAAAAAATTACATATAGAATATGTCCAACTTTACTTTTTGCTTCTGAAATTATTTTTTCTTTAAAAAAAGATTTTTCCCCATACAGATGCGATTTATTCTAGGTAACAATACACACAATTTTATTAAATTATTTCTCTTTTTGCTTTATTTTTTATCTATATATGTTTTATATATATAAATCTTTTTATTTATCTGTATATGAATGTATTTAAAATTTTTTGAACTTTTCTTTACGTTAATATGTAAAAAAATATATACGTTACAATCTAAAAATATACAAAAATGATTACCAGTATATTATTCAGCTCTACAGAAAACGAATATTTCATAAATGATGGTGTATACATTTTATTAGAGCCCGACCGATGTCAGATTTTAAGGCCGAAGCCGAACTTCGGCTACATTTACAACCTTCGGCCGAAGCCGAATGTTTTATATTTGTTAAAGAATTGTTTACTTTGCACCAAAAAATTGCGCATATATCAAAAAAAGACAATTCAGTAATCATCATCCTCGTACATGCACCAACTTCCACTCTCGTGAGTCTTTACAATGTAAAGAATTCACACGAATGTTTTGCTGTAGTTGACTATGCAACAACAACGTATTTGGTCGTGCCCTACCATTTTTTCTTATTTTTGTTTTATAAATAAATAAATTTTATTTGTAAATCAATAAAATTTAAGGGAGTGAAGATAAAGTTAAAAGTTATAGTCAAACAGTCGAGACAACAACCCTTGGGAATAAGTGTTATACTGGCATCCATAGTCAAAGTTAAAGTCAAACTGACTCTATAGTCAAAGTTATAGTCAAACTGACTGTATAGTGAAAGTTATTGTATAGTCAAGCATAAATATGATAATTTTGATATGGTTCTTTCTATGATTTCTATGGTTTAAACAAATATATATATATATATATGAGAGATGACTAATCAATTTTTTTGCAAAGCTACGCCGGAGTAAAATAATACAAAATTACAGTACATCGGTATGTAAATTATGACAAGATTGAGATATTTTTTTGTCCTCTAAAGCCAAACTAAGAAATGTGAGTGGGAACTAATGGCTATTCCGAATAGATTAGGGGAAGCAAAATAATACAAAAATGCAGAAATATTATGACGTGCGTCAAAAAAAAAGTTACTGAACTTCAAAGTCGGTATATAATTAACGGTAATTTTGAAATTTTGCATTGTCCCCCAACAAAAAAAATATGATGTGTGAATGGGATCTGATCATTGTTCAGGATAGCTGATAGTGCACTACTGCCGAATCGCGACTTCGAAAAATGAAATGCAAAAAAAAACACGTTTAAATAACAAACAAAAATTTCAAATACTTTTTTCCCAATCAAAAAATATAGAACGATTTTTTTTTAAGTGTATGTGTCAACAAAACGGGCTATATCAAATAGTACCGAATAATGTAGTCATTAGTAGTACAACAAACAACAATTATCACCGAAATTAAAAAACATCAAAAATAATATTTTGGTTTTTTCGCGATCTTTACCCGTGAGCCACAGTCAGCCGATCCAAACTATTCACAATGACAATCACAATATTAGTCAGCTGTTTAAGAATATTCACAATCAGAACCACACGGTAGGAATCACGTCAGCTGTTCAATAATACTCATAACAAAGCGGTAAAAGAAGCAGCGAATGGAGCGAGAATAAACGTCAACCGATCGGTATATGATCGGTGGTAAACAAATAAACGAAATGCAATTGGTGGTGTTCTTAGTCCGGATTTACACTAAGCAAGTTTTTTCAGCAGCTTATCATCAAATTCTCTTTTGAACTTGCACGAAGAACTTAAAACGTTCAGGGAGAGTTTTTTCCTCCCTCTTGCCGACTGCCCCTCTCTCCAACAAAACGCCGATAATCTGCTGAACATTCAGCCAGTGTAAATCCGGACTTACATACTTCGGTTGTTGACCGAGGCTTCAAATTGGCGCTTAGATGATTAGAAACTGCGGACTACAACGACGTTGTTTCTGTAATCTCAACCAAAGCAGTGGCGATTGAACGAAAGGGAAAAAATGAAAAAACAAAAATACCAAAACAACACCTCTGAATAAAGGGACGGTATATAGGATCGTTAGAAACAATTTGGCAAAATTAATCGATTGTTTTGTAACGAAAATTAAATATTTCTATTGTTAACACTATGCGAACACCGTATATACTAACGAAGGGGCGATAAATTCAAACGATAGTTGACTGTATTTTAAATGACACGCTCGGTAGGGTGTTTCGAAAACGACCAGTATCACAGAAAACCAATTTATTTTATTTTCTTGTACTTGTTATTGAAAAACGAAAACGCGGTGCTCACTTTTTAACTGAGTTTACGTACCTGTGATTGATGATGATTAGTAAGGTGATGATGTTTTGATGAGTGGTGTGAGGGTTGTTGAAGAACCGATGTGATGACGATGCGATGTGATGACGATGCAATGTGATGATGAATCCTTCAAACGAAAAAAATACCACACGATTAATACAATGCTGATTACAATCCGGCTCGATACGACCAAAATGTTGGTGTAGGGGTGCAAAAGGGGGGTCTTTATTTGTTGTGTTTTCAAATAAACAAGGGTTTATTACTGTGTATGAGGTTGGCGACAAGGCCTGTGTGCGCGAGCGTAGAGCGAAACGACAAGTGGTAAACGCAGAGGCTCGTTACAAGTGTTCGACTCCCATAGATTTTGCGGATAGAGAGAGGGAAAGAACCGAAGATGAGCAAGGCAGCCAAACAACAACCACCGCCCGTTGGCAATCCGCACTCATACACATCCGAACTAAGCGAATAAAGTCTCCGAAGAGGGGTGTAGAGGAGATTCCAGTGATGTCAATACGCGACCGGTATTGATCAGGCTCGGGAAGTTGAGACAATGTTGCGTACGTGAACATATTGTATTTCGGAATTCATTTATATTTTTTTCATAATAATTATATATTATATACAATAAAAAAGTGTTTAAAAATAATATTCATTCGTTTTATATGTAATATTTAATATTTACATGTTAATAATTATAGTTTTTGATGAACTACCATCATTTCGGCCACCATATTTGTTATTTTGTTGCGTTTTCTTGTAGCCTTTCTTATAGCCACGCTTTTGCACAGATTTACTTTTTTTTCTATTCTATGCAAGAACGTGTGGTGGAGCCTTAAGCATTTATTGCATGTATGTGGTACTCCCTCTCAGCTATTATTGTACTCCCTCTCACCTATCCTGAACAATGATCAGATCCCTTTCACACATCATAGTTTTTTTGGGGGGGACAATGCAAAATTTAAAAATTACCACTAATTATATACCGACTTTGAAGTTCAGTTAACTTTTTTTTTTGACACACATCCTAATATTTCTGGATTTTTGTATTATGGTACTCCCTCTCAGCTATCCTGAACAATGATCAGACCCCATTCACACATCATAGTTTTTTTTTGGGGACAATGCAAAATTTCAAAACTACTACTAATTATATACCGACTCTGAAGTTCAGTTAACTTTTTTTTTGACGCACATCCTAATATTTCTGGATTTTTGTATTATTGTACTCCCCCTCAGATATCCTGAACAATGATCACATCCCATTCACACATCATACTTTTTTTTGGGGGACAATGCAAAATTTCATAATTACCACTAATTATATACCGACTTTGAAGTTCAGTTAACTTTTTTTTTGACGCTCATCCTAATATTTCTGGATTTTTGTATTATTGTACTCCCTCTCAGCTATCCTGAACAATGACCAGACCTCATTCACACATCATAGTTTTTTTTGGGGGGACAATGCAAAATTTCAAAATTACCACTAATTACACTAGGTCACAAATAACAAAATTTTCTCTGTTATTTGTTTCTAGCATACTTTTTCTCATTGATTTTGACATACTAAACACGAAAATGAGTTTTAAAAATTTTTCTGTCGATTGGTTTTCGAGATACAAATTTTTTAACTTTTTTTTAAAATTTTTGGAGGTACACTTACAATTTTGAGCATATCTTTCGTCTTCTTTGACGTATTTGATCCTACTACTACTCAAATTAAAGCAAATTGAGCCGTCTACAACTCATTCTCAGAAAATTTTCAAATCGGGTGAGTAGTTTTGATGTTGGCGGCTTAAAAAGGTTAAAAAACTGCGTTTTTTTTAGTAAAAATGTGGCAGAAAAATTCATATAAAATATAAAACGCGATGCTAACAGCGATTTTGGTTTTTTTACGTATAGCTGGCATTTTTCCAAAGAAAATAAGCACTTACTTAACAAAATCTGACAACAAATGGCGGACTTATATTTTTTTTGGTAAAAGACCGAAATTCCGCTATTTCACGTTATTTTGATTTTCATTATTTGTTTTTTGTATTCGCTGCAATTGGTCTCACGTATTAGGGTCGCTGGTGACGCTTCCTGTACGCTGTTACTTTCACTTCTGAATCCGCAAATCCACACTGTACACTCAGAAAAAAATGAACTTAAAGATAAGTTAAAATGAACTAAACTTCAGGAAAATTAAACTTCATATGGCGCTAAAGCAATTTTTTCCAAAATCAAGTTCACATTTGTCCTTAATATTAGGAAATGTTTTGAACTTAGTATTAGTTAATACTAACTTGAATTTAGTAAATATTCCTTTATATCTAGTTCAATTGAACTCATATTAAGGAAAAATTAACTCAGTTTAAGTAAAAATTTACATGAAATTTGGAAAAAATCTAGTTAAATTTGCACTAAAATCAGGTAAATTTTTACTAAAATTAAGAAAATTTTTACTAAAATTAAGAAAATGTTAACTAAAATCAAGTAATTTTTTTACTATGATTAAGTTACATTTTTGCTAAATGGATGTAAAATAATTCCTCAAATCAAGTTCAATTTTACTTGAATATACGAAAATTAAACTAAAATGTAAGAAACGTTTAACTATAAATGAGTAATTTTTGAACTTGCAACTTGTAGAAGTAAACTAAATTTTAGTTCATTACTACTAATATAATTCAGCAAAATATTCTCGGGAATTTTCCAATAAATATTTTGCTCCAATGTATTTGAAACAAATTCAAAAAACCTGAAACAAACAGAATTATCATTCAATGTCTCAATCTTATGTCTTAAGTATTTCACATGTAATCCTATATATTTGCTGCGAAGTTAAATTACTTAATTAAATTATTTGAGCAGTTAAGGAAAGAATCTCTTGAAACGAACGGGAATTTTTTGCTTAACGAATATTCAAGGATTATTTGAAAACCGTATTATAAATTTCAGAAAAACATGAACTAGAACTAAGGAAATTCGGATATTTCTAGTTAAAATTTCCTAAAATGATTTATTTTCGAGGAGTAGTAAATGTTTCTTCGACGCTAGGAAATCCTTCCTCGGTAAAAGTCAAAATTTACCAAATAGTAGGAATTTTTTACTTGGTCGATGGAATTTTAAGTAAGTAAAATCATATCCCATTTCCGAGTATGTAACCAATTTGCTATATCTTTGAATTTAGTTCAATTTACTCATTGAAAGTAAAATTTCCCAGTTTTGAGGAAAATTTAACTAAACATGAGTAAAAATCTTGAACTAAACTGAGATATAGATTTTACTCACATAAACGATTGCCATTATTCTGAGTGTACCATCCGAGACGCAAAAAGTTCGGATTTCTCCTTAGTGAGACCAAAATCGCGCACCCAATCGTTTAGTTCGGCCTGTGACAGTAATTTTCGCTTTCTGCACGCCCCAAATTCGCTTGCACTTGACTCGGACTCTTGATCTGACGATTCTGCTTTTTGAAGAGATGCACCAGGGCACACTGGATATGGTACATCATTCGAATGTGGTACTGGAAGTGCAAACGATCCAACTTGAGCGTAGTTCCATTTTAAAAATCTCCCTACCCCACTGCTTGTGGTGAGGCAAAAATAACAGTCTGTGGAATGGCATAGCTGCTTTTTCCACATCATTGGTGTATCGAATTTCATATGGCGCCTAAAATTAAAATAAATTACTATATTTGCTTTGCTTAATGTGTTTAAATAAAAATTCTTACCTTCCGCCAGCTGCCCAGTTGGTTAGGATTATATAGCAAAGATCACATAGCGACTTAGGTGTCCATGGTTCTGTGATATTTGGTGAAATACCAAAATAATTCAAATAGTGCAATTGCACTGCTGGAGTAAACGTGTGTGCGTGATTATTCTTTATAAACTCGCCACAAACATTGCAGAAATTGTCTGGATTGTTCAAACACTCGAACACACGTAGTCTTTTACTCATTGTCTTACTTGTTGGGTAGGTATTATATGCACTTAAATTCAATTAGTTTCACTTTTTACTCGTACTACTCGCGTTCGTAGACACTTGTTGAATGACAAAAAACGATAAATGAACACCTATAAATACTAAGTATGTTACAATATTTTACTGACAGGTACTTATGAATGGGCGCATCTTTTAAGGGTGGATATAAGTATACCTGATTCAGCAAGTGTGCGTTTCAAATTGTGGAAAAGTTTCCAAATAATGACCACTCACAAATGTGGGGGGAATTTCTGTAAAAAAAATCCGATACAGGTAGCCATCGGGAAAACACACATCAATAAAAAAGTGTAATTCCCTTTAATTGACTGTGAACGGAGTAGCAGTCATAAAGGAACACGAAGAGCGTCCACGCACATTCAGAAGCGTATATTACTCTGCAACCACAATCATAAAAATTAAATAACTATTTGTGTATTACTTATTTTTTTAATTCTGAGAATCATAAAAATTACGTAAACGTTTTTTCCAAACAATTTTGTACATGTAAAGTGGGTTTGCCAAAATTGTAAAATGCACCTGTGTTTCTATGTTCTGCATTTTCATTATACCATTTTCGACGAAACGTCCCTACGGTATTGTAAATAGGTTTTTTACAATTATGAAATAT
Organism: Eudasyphora cyanicolor; assembly: GCA_963930755.1. Classification (NCBI taxonomy): domain Eukaryota; kingdom Metazoa; phylum Arthropoda; class Insecta; order Diptera; family Muscidae; genus Eudasyphora; species Eudasyphora cyanicolor. The sequence continues at coordinate 120,572,132 of OZ005735.1, forward strand.
TTGTGTTATTAATATTAATTTAAAAATTTTATCAAAACTACAAAGTGCTGTGACATTTGAAAAAAATTTCCAAAAAAAAAATTGCTGATTTCACTAAATTTTTGAAATTTCACGTCCCTTGCCAGAACAGAAGACATTAACCCAGGGTGGTGAAATTTTGAACAGAAGTAACTTATGTATAGGTGCAACTGTTCCGTTCTATTCCAAAAGGATTATAAAAAACTTGCTTTTTCGATCCCTCCTAGTAGGTTAGCTGTGCAAATAATGAAAATCAAAATATTGTGAAATAGCGGAATTTCGGAATTTCGGTCTTATACCAAAAAAAATTATAAGTTCGCCATTTGTTGTCAGATTTTGTTAAGTAAGTGCTTATTTTCTTTGGAAAAATGCCAGCTATACGTAAAAAACCAAAATCGCGTCGCGTTTTATATTTTATATGAATTTTTCTTTCATCATAGTTTTTTTTTGGGGGACAATGCAAAATTTCAAAATTACCACTAATTATATACCGACTTTGAAGTTCAGTTAACTTTTTTTTTTGATGCACATTCTAATATTTCTGGATTTTTGTATTATTGTACTCCCTCTCAGCTATCCTGAACAATGATCAGATCCCATTCACACATCATAGTTTTTTTTGGGGGACAATGCAAAATTTCAAAATTACCATTAATTATATACCGACTTTGAAGTTCAGTTAACTTTTTTTTTTTGACGCACGTCATAATATTTCTGCATTTTTGTATTATTTTGCTGCCCCTAATCTATTCGGAATAGCCATTAGTTCCCACTCACATTTCTTAGTTTGGCTTTAGAGGACAAAAAAATATCTCAATCTTGTCATAATTTACATACCGATGTACTGTAATTTTGTATTATTTTACTCCGGCGTAGCTTTGCAAAAAAATTGATTAGTCATCTCTCATATATATATATATATATTTGTTTAAACCATAGAAATCATAGAAAGAACCATATCAAAATTATCATATTTATGCTTGACTATACAATAACTTTCACTATACAGTCAGTTTGACTATAACTTTGACTATGGATGCCAGTATAGCACTTATTCCCAAGGGTTGTTGTCTCGACTGTTTGACTATAACTTTTAACTTTATCTTCACTCCCTTATAAAATTTTCTTGGAATACATATATTAATATATTACAACAAAATATATTTGCAAACTAATGTTCTCAAATAATATATGTGTTTATATAAAAAAAAATTATTGTTTATGAATGTCTTCAAAGATTTGTAAGAGATTTTCAAAACTTTGCTGAATTTTTCTAATTTAATTTTTCCTTCGTTTCGAATTATTCCTCCCAGTTAAAAATACCATAAGCAGCATTAGATTCTGTTTTAAGGGACTCATTTTAAATTTCTCAGTATTTAATGTCAGCATTTGCTGACAATCCTTCAAGTACTAATTTATTCTTATCTAAAATTATACAATTTCAATTCATGAACATTAAAAATTTCTAAAAAAAATGACATTAAATTGCTAATCTGGCCAAGGTATGACCTGAGAAGGTCAAAATATCTTCTCGCACTAGAGAGGAAACGATTGTCTACGTTAGTACAGGTTCTGACGGGACACTGCTTGATCGGTGAACACGCCAAAAGATTGGGTATTGACTCCAATGACTTCTGCCGAAGCTGTGGAGATGAGGAAGAAGTTGAGAGCATTGAGCTCTTGCTTTGCGACTGTCCCGCTTTGAGTAAACGACGACTGGACATACTGGGTCGGCCTTTTTAGGCTGCCTAACAGATCTTTCCAGTACTGATATTCGTACGATCGATAAATTTATATATCAAACAGGTTGGTTTCGATGAGGGGCATTTCAGCCCGTGGTAACACTAGGGACCTAAACTGGTCTATGTGAGCTTGAAAAAAAATACGGCTGCCACCCTAACCTAAAACCAAAGTAGACGCTGTTTTTGATGTTTTTTTTGACAGATCGCACGACGAAATCTCATGATGTAAACAGGCCATAAACGATTAGCCAACGAAAACGAAACGTAAACGGACGGCTGTTTCTGCTGAAATTTGATATGGACGGTACGTTTACGTGCATTTGCGAAAAATATCAGCAAAACAATCTAAAGAAGAATATATTTATGCGAAACTTTTGAAATATAATAATAAAATGTTAAAATAAGAGCAAGAAAATATAAAATAAAGGCACGTTTTGGGTAATTGGGCAACGTTACGGTGGCGCTAAAGTTAAGTTACGGTTAAGTTTTCCTACCCGGCCTTTAGTGTTCGACTGGCGTATGCTATAACCAACACGTTCTCTGAGTAACGCTGAAATAACGCAGCTACCAACCCATCCTAATTGGCATCCGTCTGGAGAACGAAAAGTACTTTAACAGGGATGATAACGTTGTCCGATCTGACAATCGTCTATACATAGCTTGAGTCACACTTTTATAAAGCATATTGCAGCGACATATAGCGCAATTATCTTTAAACTGCATTGCTCTGATTATATGTTGCGTTTTGGTGAAATGTATTCTATATATATAAAAGAGAGTGTCTGTTTGTGGGTTTGTTCCGTATAGGCGTCTAAACGGCTAGACCGATCTTCTTGAAATTCCCACAGAATGTACATGTGTTGGGGGTGGTGAAAATAGATCATGTGAATTTTCCAAAAATGGGCGGAATCGGACCAAAGGGCGTGGCCCCGCCCATATAAGTCAAATTTTGAAATGGAAATATCTTGGACTATTTATTAGCGAGAGTGCTGCAATTTAGTGCATATGTATGTATCCGGTGGCAGTCTACGTTAATGGGCGGTATCAGACCAACGGGCGTGGCCCAGCCGAAAATTTGAAATTGATATAACTTCCACGATTTGTTAGCAAGAGTGCTGTAATTTCTAGTGGCAGTCTACGAGATTAGTCCCGAAATGTGTAGGATCGGACCAATGGGCGTGGCCCTACCCATTTAAGCCAAATTTTTAAATTGAGATATCTTACACGATTTGTTAGCGAGAGTGCTGAAATTTTGCGTATATGTATCTGGTGGTAGTCTACGTGACCGGTCCAAAAATGATCGGGATTGTACAAATGGGCGTGGCCCCACCCATGTAAGCCACATTTTAAAATTGAGATATCTTACACGATTTGTTAGCGAGTGCTGAAATTTTGCGTATATGTATCTGGTCGTAGTCTACGTGACTGGTGTGGCCCCGCCCATATAAACCAAATTTTGAAATTGAGGTATCATGCAAAATTTATTAGCGAGAGTGCTGTAATTTTGCGATGTATCTGGTGGCAGTCTACGTGATTGGTCCAAAAATGGGCGGGATCGGATCAATGGGCGTGGCCCCGGCCATATAAGTCAATATTTTAAATTGAAATAGCTTGCACAATTAGTTAGCGAGAGTGCTGTGTTTGATATATCTTGAGCAATTTGTTAGAGAGATCAATGTGTGTGGGGTGGTGAAAATAGGGTACTTGAATTTTCGATATATCAAGTGGGCGGGTCCACCCACATGGGTAAAATTTTGATATTGAGAATGTTTAGTTAGAGTGCTGAAATTTTGTGTGTATGCAATAAATGGGAGATCATGTGAATTTTACAAAAATGGTCAGAATCGGACCAATGGCGTGGCCCCGCCCATATAAGCCAAATTTTGAAAGTGTGCGATCGGACCAATTTGGCTTATATGGGTGACCCTACCCAAGCCAAATTTTTAAATTCAGATATCTTACACGATTTGTTAGCGAGAGTGCAGAAATTTTGCGTATATGTATCTGGTGGTAGTCTACGTGATTGGTCCAAAAATGGGCGGGATCAGACTAATGGGCGTGGCACCGACCGAGTGAGTCAAGTTTTGAAATTGGAATATCTTGCACAATTTGTTAGCGATAGTGCTGTAATTTTGTGTATATGTTTCTGGTGGTTGTCTACGTGATTGATCCAAAAATGGGCGGGATATGACCAGTGGGCCTGGTCCCGGCCATATAAGTCAATATTTTAAATTGATATATCTTTCACAATTTGTTAGCGAGAGTTCTGTAATTTTGTGTTTGTTAGAGAGATCAATGTAATATTGTCCATACATATTTCACGTCAGTGTACGTAATTAATCCAAAAATAAACGGGATCGGAAATCTGAAATCTGGGGCAATAAAGTAGACCGGGTCCAGCTAGTAGACTATATAAATTGAATGTCTTTCTGTGATATGTAAACAAAGCCATCTTTTCGTATCAAATATTCAATAAATTGTAATATTTTCATTATGTTTTATATGTCCTCATTACAATTTTACATTTGTCAATATGGTTTGACAAATTCGAATTACGAGTTTATATTCTACGTTATTTTCTCATTACGAATTTATATTTCAAAATATAAATTTCTATGTTCTCATTACGAATTTACATTTCGCAATATGAATTTATATTTTCGCATTGCAATTTAGATTTTCTCATTGCAAACTTAAAAGAGGTCGGATTGATAGGACCAGTTCCCTGCAAACATTTTGTTATCGCAGGCGATTCGCTAATTGTGTGCTCTCAGGCGATTCGCCAAAACGTTCGCCTGTGTGTCAGAGATGGAAAAGTCAGTACTTTAGTACTTTTTTCAGTACTTTTCCACTTTCAAAAGTACCGAAGTACCCCCAGGGCCATTTCAGTACCATTATCTCTCTATTTATTCTTCAAAAGTTTATCCAATATACAGGGTGTTTTTTGAGATGTGTGGTTTTCAATCTGGTAATACATTTTTCTGAGTTGGTCTTTTTGGCAGCTGTTACTTGATTTATGCTCAGTTTGGTTTACCATTTCATAATGAAAAGACTTACTCCGGAACAACGTTTGGTCGAAAATTGGGCCTCTCGGCTGGAATTCGTTCGCGCCAGCCGCGGCGGCCGCTTGCCCGAAATCATTTTTAAAACATAATGGCAAACCGTTATCTTTATAAAAAAGCCAAATTATTGGCCATAACATTAGACTATAGGCGTTTTATTTCTTCTTGAAAACCACACGTCTTAAAAACACCCTGTACATATGTAAGTCCTTGCAGAAACGCCTATTTTGAAGTCTATAAAAATCAAACGACAAAAAGAACACTTTGGTCCGCGTATCCGCCTTTCGACATTTCGATAACTCGAAAGTTGTATTCAATGATAAATTACTCAGTAAACTGTCCACTATAACCATGAACGTAGTATCATTGTCCACTATGACCCTGGACGTTATGACATGCTGCCAAATATAAAACGAAGTAGTGAATTAGGTGCGGGATTTATATTTTTTCTTATATATTTTTCGATGATGAATCCTGAATGTGGGTTATTTTTAAAATTTTTATTTATATCAGAAGATCGTATTAGAATTTTGTGCGAACCGTTGCAACCATTTAAATGGCTTGTTTCAGATTGGAATAGCATTTTACAATTCTATGAAATTCTATGATTTTTGGGAATTGCTATAAGTGAAATGTCTATTTAAAGACGCCTCATTATAGAAGTTTTCATAGCTAGGGAGCAAAAAGATTTAAAATATCGTTAAATATTTTCCATGAAAAAGTCAACAATTTAAATATATTTGCATTAAATTAATTATAAAGATAAAATAAATACCTTTTCAGTTCAAAAAGTACCATTTTAGTACTTCTTGAAAAATCGAATTTTCCATCCCTGCTGTGTGGCGATTCGCGAATCGCATTTGGCGAACCGCAAGTGATTCGCGAATGTTAACCAGTAAGGAAAGGCAGAAAGTCGGGCGGGGCCGACTATATAATACCCTACACCTCCCTAACAATGCGATAAGGGTCATTGCCATAATAATTTGGAATAATTGGTAAATGGGTAGAAACATATTATCTAATTCTGAAACGATAATCGCTAAATTAAGCAATATTCGTTCCTAAATTGAGAAACATCTTTCTGGAAAATTTTAATTATCGGAAGTAAAATACAACTTCTATAGCGGTTTGATACCAAATCAGGAGGAACTATCAATATAAATCTGAACCGATCTTCCCTGAATACTCATTCATGTAAAAAGACCTCCTTCTGTCGAATTTCGTACTGATCGCATATAAAATACAGTCTCTACAGCGCCTACATGTCAAATCGGGGATAACGTATATATGGGGGCTATATCTAAATCTGAACCGATTTCTTCCAAATTTAACAGAGTTCATTCATGTAATAAGAAACCTTTTCCTGCCGAATTTCATACTGATCGGATATAAAATAAAGTTTTTACAGCGCTTACATGTCAAATCGGGGCTAACATATATATGGGGGCTATATCTAAATCTGAACCGATTTTAACCAAATCCAATAGGGATCGTCCTTGGGCCCAAAAAAAGATATGTGTAAAGTTTCGTCGAGATCGGACCATAATTGCGACCTGTACTTTGATTACAAGAATACATGCACACACGGACAGACAGACAGACGGACATAGCTAAATCGACTCAGAAAGTGATTCTAAGTCGATCGGTATAATAAACGATGGGTCTATTTCTTCTCCTTTTGGGTGTTACAAACACACATTTTTTTTAGGTTTTTATCATTTTCCGAATACAAAACTGGACACAAAGTCGCCAAATTGGATGCTTTTTCGATATATTTTGCACAGGTACACACTGAGGCTCTTGGTATACAACAAGTGGATTAATTCAGACAAGCCTCCCATTTAGTATGTATACCCTACACCACACTGTGGTACAGGGTATTATAACTTTGTGCATTTGTTTGTAACACCCAAAAGGAGAAGAAATAGACCCATCGTTTATTATACCGATCGACTTAGAACCACTTTCTGAGTCGATTTAGCTATGTCCGTCTGTCCGTCTGTCTGTCTGTCCGTCTGTGCATGTATTCTTGTAATCAAAGTACAGGTCGCAATTATGGTCCGATCTCGACGAAACTTTACACATATCTTTTTTTTGGCCCAAGGACGATCCCTATTGAATTTGGTTAAAATCGGTTCAGATTAAGATATAGCCCCCATATATATGTTAGCCCAGATTTTACATGTAAGCGCTGTAAAAACTTTATTTTATATCCGATCAGTATGAAATTCGGCAGGAAAAGGTTTCTTATTACATGAATGAACTCTGTTAAATTTGGAAGAAATCGGTTCAGATTTAGATATAGCCCCCATATATACGTTATCCCCGATTTGACATGTAAGCGCTGTAAAACCTGTATTTTATATGCGATCAGTGCAAAATTTGGCAGAAAGAGGTTTCTTATTACATGAAGGAATACTGCTAAATTCGGAGAAAATCGGTTCAGATTTAGATATAGCCCCCCATATATACGTTACCCCCGATTTGAAGTGTAAGCGCTGTAAAAATGTTATTTTATATTCGATCAGTATGAAATTCGGCAGAATGAGGTTTCTGATAATATGAATGAACACTGTTAAATTTGGAAGAAATCGGTTCAGATTTAGATATAGCCCCCATATATACGTTACCCCCGATTTGACATGTAAGCGCTGTAAAAATGTTATTTTATATCCGATCAGTGCGAACTTCGGCAAAGAGAGGTTTACTACTACATGAAAAAATACTGCCAAATTCGGAGAAAATCGGTTCAGATTTAGATATAGCCCCCATATATATGTTACCCCCGATTTCGTCCGATCAGTAAGACAGAAAGAGGTATTTTTACATGAATGAGTATTCAGGGAAAATCGGTTCAGATTTATATATAACATCCGTATATATGTGCCTCCTGATTTTGTATCAAATTCGTTGTAGGAACGAATATTGCTTAATTTAGCGATTATCGGTTCAGAATTAGATATATCCACATATATATATTCTTACCCATTTACCAATTATTCCAAATTATTATCGCAATGACCCTTATCGCATTGTTAGGGAGGTGTAGGGTATTATATAGTCGGCCCCGCCCGACTTTCTGCCTTTCCTTACTGGTTACATATAGGTCAAACGACCGTTTTTGACCATCTTTGGTTTTGCGCTTTGGTTGCAACTTCTCTCGCCACAATATTAATCGACAGTATATGGAGTAGGGCTTGTAGAGACTCGGTCGCTGTAGTCTTAAGGCTTCGCTTATGCTCAGGGAGGCTCTTCTCTGAACCTTTGTTAGTTGGTGATGGTTAGTTTGTCAGTTGCCGTCCACCATACCACAATGCCGTAAAACAGTATAGGACGAACTACTGCTACGAGTATATATATCCAGTGGACGATTTTAGGAGAGAGTTGACCCTAGACATGCTGTTATGCGTCTTCTGTTGCGCTTACTTTGAATTAGTCTAATCCAGTGGTGCCCACAAAGAGAAAAAAGAATGTGTTAATTAGGTTACACAAAAACGAGATTGTAGTGGTACAATTGCACTGAACAAAATCACTTGGTTTTGTTTGTTTACGTTGTTATATTGTTTTACTATTTATGTTTTTGTGTGTTCAGTTTTAGCAATGAGGCCAATAACAAAATAAACATAAAAACAACGCGTATGTAACAAAAAAAAATGAATTTCTTTGTTGTAACATTTTATTTTGAGCAATGTCTCCAAGTTGTTGTCAGCCAATTTGTTTCGATATTTGTTCTTAATTTGAGACAATGACGAAAATGTTGACTCACATATATATGTTGTCGAAAACATTGAAAGCATATTCAGTATCAGATCCCTACTGGCACCACATTTGTTGAGGCAAATATTTTTCCAAAAAGGAATACCTGTTTCCATTAGTACAGAGAAGTCGTCCCTCATATTAAGTAGTTCAAACTGAATATTTTAAGGTATAATGTCCATTGAACATGTAAGTGGGTTATTATAAATGTTAATAACCCATTGAATGTCAAATATATCTTGAAATCTTTGTTTAAAATTTTCAATAAGCCTTTTTAGTTCCTCTGAAAATAGGTTTAATTTATTTACATTGGGAAATTTTGAATGTATTACAAGAACTTTTGGAAAATTTGCCAAATTTTGGGAAGCCATTTGATCTTTTAAAATTACTGATTTTCTCGTGAATTAATTAATGGCATACAATAAATAAACTATGGTTTTATTTTTTCCCTGCAAAACAAGATTCAAATTATTTATAAGGGTAATGTCAGTAAGGAAAGCTAACTCTAATAAAAAGTCGGGACATGTAATGGCTCTCAGTAAGTCAGAGTCCTTCGGGGAGGCTTCAGACTGCAAAAATATAAATACTCGTCTCTTAGGCTAAAGAGACGTTCCAAACTTTTTCCTCGACTTAGCCATCTTACTTCAGTAAATAATAAGATGTCTCCATAATCTGCATCAATTTCCTTTAGTTTTCATTTCACATAACTCTGTCATTTCCAGTAACTGAATGAAGATCTGAATGACTATTGTTATAGTAGCGCCTAAAATTGGAAGCATATTTGCCTTTCAATGTCTGATTGCAAACAAGGCACTCTGCTTCATCAAAAACATTTAAGCAAAATAAAAATTCGTTTTTCCAACCAAAATCCCTGCAATGAATGAAAACAAATACAATTTAAAAAATATCATTCGTTGTTGTAAAATATTTTCAGTGTACTTATTTTATTAAACAAAGCGACATAGGCCTTCTTCGCTGACTACCTACAATGAATGAAAATAAATACAATTTAAAAAATATCATTCGTTGTTGTAAAATATTTTCAGTGTACTTATTTTATTAAACAAAGCGACATAGACCTCCTTCGCTGACTACATACTAACAAGCAACTGAACAATTTTGTTTTGTTTTTTACGCTCTCTGTATTTATTTTCGTTGACGCTCGGGTTGTGTATATGAACAAGTAAGAAAGTTTCAGTCGGGTAAACCGACTAAGGTATACCCTCACTTTGTGAGTAATGTAATATGGAATATTAAACGAATTATTCTGTCAATTTGTATGGGAGGTACCAGAATGTTTTTAACAAATACGCCTATTTTTCTCTGAATAGTAGATTCTTTAAATACATTGCACTGCGCCGAATTATAAGCGTTTTTTTGCACTGGTATATTAACGTTATGAGATATTAAATTTCGTATGATTTGGCCATTTTGTGTGGGAGGTACAAAAAGGGGCGTGGTGATAACGGCCATTTTTTACAGGGCTGTAGGGACTTCAAAAGCGTTACACTGTGCAAAATGTTGTTGCATTTTCGTGCATTGGTACTCATGCTGTGAGCTCTTAACTTTTTGTGCAAAATGGTACCTTTGTGTGGGAGGTACAAAAAGGGGCGTGGCAATAGCGCCCATTTTTCACAGTGCAAAAGACACTATAAAAGCATTACACTGTACAAAATTTCAAGTGCTTTTATACACTGGTATTAATGTTATAAGCTGTTAACTTTTGGTGCAAAATGGTGCATTTGTGTGGGAGGTACCAAAAGGGGCGTAGCAACATGGCCCATTTTTCTCGAGTTGATAGCGACTAATAAACTAATGCTGTGTGGAATTTCAGAAGATTCGAATAAGTAGTATAGCAGTTATTAAAGATTCAATATTTCACAACATTTTAACACTTTGTGGGGGAGGTACTAGAAGGAGTGGGCCAATATGGCCCATCTTCGAACTTAGCCGGAGATAGAAAAAAATATTACAACGTACCAAATTTGAAGTCAATCGGTTACTCCATTCGAGAGTTATCGTGCGAACCAGCCAGCAGACAGACAGACAGACAGATAGACAGACGGACGGACATTGCTCATTCGACTTGAAATGACCCAAAACGAATATCCGCCGAACATACTTAGGGTCTTAGATCACTCCTTCGATGTGTTAAACTTTTTTTTCGTAGCAAATGATATATACCCTCGTCACACTAAAGTGAGGGTATAAAAAGCCGATTAATCTTCGTATATCTATCAAGTGTTTGCCCACCAATGGTCTAATTAAACTAGAGTTAACTTTTAGATGTGACTTACGTCGTGTAAACCCAAACGCAATTTTAAAAGGAATTAGAGGAGAATCTGCTTAAAAAATATCCTCGTGTGATTCACGATATGGAGATTATTGATGCAGACGTCGCACGCCGTACGCCGTCATTGTAAATATATTTATGTACCTCCGATGCAACCCTGTGCTTACTTTCGTACAACAACTTTTCACAATGGCATTCACTTCCAAAGACAAATAGAATATAAGAAGACATTCCTTCAGGCCGAAACGTCAAAATCTATCAGTTACGAACGAATAGGAATGAATTGTAACACGCGAAAAAACAGTATTCCGCGAACATTGATTGAACTTTTTTTGCACCTATCGATTAATATTAATTTTTTAATTGTGACAATTGCAAAAAATTCGGGAAAAACGGTCTGAAAATCCTCGTTGAAATCAAATTCCTATTCGTTCGTAACTGACAATTACTCGCTACAGGAAGGAATGTCTTCTTAAATTATAGGCGTGTTTTCGTTACACCATAAGTGCTTAATTTGTATGGGGAGCTAAGCACTTTTAAGCACTATTAGTTCCCGATAAAGTTTGGTGCTTGTGTGCCTGTCTTAATCGAGTATGATGTTGCCAGATTGGGCACCCTACATTTAGCAATGTGGCATCCCATTTTTGGAGAGATTGTTATCAATTATTGTGAATTAACGGGAAGAAGAAGAACAAAAATTGTAAATTATTTTAATATTCGCAAAAAGAGTGTAAACATTTGAACATAGATTAGTAAATATATGTTTTATAAATACTTTTCACGATTTTTTTGTCTGTTTCGCACTGTTCTTTCTTCGCAACTCATGATACCATTGCTACCAGATAGTGAAAATCCGCCACTTATTGCTAATGTGCCAGTTAGTGGAAGTCAGTTGTTTTCGTTGCAAAGTGCTAAACTAAAATTGATAGCTTGTAACGAAAACATGCCTTATATTGTTTTTGTTCTCTTCGATCGACAATTGTCAACAATACATTTTACTGTTCCAAGTCTCATTTTATTTGATAGTTGAAAGAAAAGCCAAATAAATGAAGAATTGTCATGCAAATCCCAAAAAAAATCATATATTTATAAGCAACAAATGAAATAGACAAACAAACAACAAATACAAAAGGAAGTAGAAGAGGTAAGTGAGGCTGAGGTATTCGGCGGAATGCTTTCTGCTTCAGACCTATTTAATGGAATTTAATGTTTACATTTTCATATCTTTAGATATGTAAGCAATTAGTTGGGTTTCTACATAAAGAAGAGCTGAATCTGGATGAAATCTCGACGATGTTTGTCAAGCTTGTATGTAAGTATGTACTACTTTGTTGACGTAAAACCGGAGAATATTGAATGGCGTTCACATTTACTGCAAAAGAAAGGGTTACCATAAACTTTTTTCGGAAAGGATGACTTTTGTGCCCGAAAAGGAGGACTTGTGAGACATTTACAAAGAGAGTTTTCGAAGGACATTAAAAAAGTGCAGTAATTGGAATGAATTAGAATTTTATTATGATCAACAATAAAACCATAAACCCGTAAGGAAGGTCTAAAGTCGGGCAGAACCTAGTACGCGATACCGTACACAAGAATAAATATTGTTAAGTTATATACATACATGTTTTTCTAATGATAATAATTTGTATAATTTTTTTTTGTAAAAATATAGGTCGCTAGCCAGGACACGCGGGACTAGCGACCTGTGTAAGTGCGCTGGAACGGACACGTCAGGGACACGCGAGGCTGGCGACCTGAGTAAGTGCACCAGCAAGGACACGCGGGACTAGTGGCCTGTGTAAGTGCGCTAGCAAGGACACGCGAAACTAGCGACCTGTGTAAGTGCACTAGCAAGGACATGCGGGACTAGTGACCTGCGTAAGTGCACTAGCAAGGACTCGTCAGGGTATTCAAGGATACGTTAAGGATACCCGAGGATATTCAAGGACACGTCAAGGATACCTCAGGACACGTTAAGGTTCTTCGCGGATATTCAAGGACACGTCACGGATACTTAGGGATAACGGCATGTCAAGGATACGCGAGACTATCAAGACACCAGGGTTCACTTTCCCTAAACACTCTACTTACCTCGCCTTATTAGGTCCTGGTCTCCTACAAGTTCGCTGATCGACTCTACCCGATGAGACCTTTTATACCTTTTGCTTTGCCTTGTTCGCTGCAACCCAACCACCGTTCTACCACACACCACTACCTATTACGTTCTGTCAAACCTATGCACCGCTCTATCGAACTCATACACTGTTTATTAGCTAGTTTGTCGCCAGAGGTTGGAGCAACCAGTATTGTTGTTTTTGGTTATCCAGCATAGTTGTTTTGGTTTTTCAAGACCTAACGGTGCTTGCCTACTACATTAACCCACCAAAACAACTATGAGGGACAATCGTACGGGTGGGACGAGGTACGAGTGAGGTACACTGAACAATGATGGGTAATTATTTTTATTGTTCCTGGTTTTCTTTTATTAATTAGTAGTAAATACGTGTGGACGGAAACGAACCGCCTGGTGACTTCTGTTTCATAAAAAATTTTTCTCACATTTTTTATGCAGTTAATCGATTTGGCGTTTTAGCCATTAATGTATAAATCTGTCTCGATTTTCACCAAATTTAACAATGTGGGTCCTTGGATCAAGAAACTCCATCCTGCCTTATTTTAAAGTAATTGAATATAATATATTTACTGTTTGTGAAACAATTGAATTGTAACAAAAGGAGGACAAATCCCATATGTTGGAAAAAGAAGGGAGGACGAGAGGACAATGTTAAAAAGGAGGACATGTCCTCCGAATGGTAATTTCATTTCTAATGGGAATGCTATTGCATTTATTAGTGCAATGTTTTAGGAGGAATAACTGATTATTCATCAAACATTTGCCATCGATTATGTTTTTGCTTACAATTTGCCATCAGATAGCGAAACCGTGCGAGCCATAGTCATATGTCTGATGTGAACAATACTCTTTAAGATCAACGAAACAAAATCAGAATTGTATTGTTTTAATGAATTAAGTGAACTCTTGAAAATACTCAATGAGCTGGATGATCAGTTACTAGTTACAACTAAAGTTTACAAGCACATCTTCATCGCATAGGACTAGCAGGAAACGATGAATGCAGGGCATGCAGGGAAAACATCGAAACGATGGAACATTTTCTGTGTCACTGCCCGGCTTTCACACATGCAAGATCCCAACATTTCGGGTCCGACATATTACCAGACTTGACCCATCCAGAGGACATGACTGGAAGATACTGAGAAAATTCGTGTCTAGTACCGATTTTCTGTAGCTCGTGAGGTATAAAAAGATCATAAATAAGGAGCGCACAACAGGCCGAACCACTGGCTTAAGTGTATGTCCATGGACATGAGACGTTTAAACGGAAAATAATATTCCCGTAGTTTGTGTACCAATACAGAGTATAGGATTTCTGATAAAAGTCATAGTCTTAGGGCAAAATGAAGACAAGTAATTTTCTGAAACTAAACAAGAGCGATATTAATCAAAAGATACTCAAAAACAACAGTTTTTGAGTATCTTTTGTTGTTATTTTATTAGTCTCCTAACTTCAGTGGAAATAAAAAATAATACTTCTAAAAAAATAAATGGTTTCAAGAAAAATAAATTTAGGCATTTGTGTCTTCTCTTATTTATGTATACATATTTCCCACTGCCAAATCTATAATACAAACAATTAACAACAAAATAAGTAAGAAAGTTCAGTCGGGCAAACCGACTAATGAATCCCCTCACCTTGAGTCTAAAAAAAAAATTAGTAAATATTATAATTTGTTTTAATTCGACCTTTTGATATTAATTAATAGCCAATAAATAGTCAAGCTCGAGGTCATAATTTAATTGTTATTAAAACATTTTATTTACTTTCCAATAGTTCGCAATTACTTTGAATTGCTTCATCAGGGAAAACTACAATAATATATAAAAACAGAAAAAATATATAAAAGACTATACTTGTAAATATCACAGTTAACTTATTCTAGATTAAAAAAGGTGTATAAGTTCATTTAAAACGAATTTCGGGACACAAATCGGATTTAAAATTAAGAAGTATAAACACAATACAAAAAACCGCACTTGCAACCCACTGTGCAAAACTAAAACATGTTCCCAACTTAGAAAACACGCGTGTGGTAACGGGCGAACAACACTTCAACAAGAGATGCTTCGCACTGTAAACTTAGTCCAGATTCACAGTTGCAATTTTTTTCTGCAATTCTCTTTTGAAATTGCATTTGCGTTCAGACAATGTATTCTGTTTCGACAATTTTTTATTTTCACCGTTCATTAAAACTCATTAAATTTTATTAAAATGTATGTCGCACAAATTTACACATGTTGAACCGAGCACAAAACAACGAATATTAAATGAAAAGCAGTGTGGAAATGTCGAAAAACTTTACAGCGAAAGAAAACGCAAAACGCATTGCAAAAAAATTGCGAGTACGGAAGATTTTTTTCTCCTCCCTTACCGACTGCGTCCCTCTCCCACAAACACTGCAATTCAGCAGAAAAAATTGCAAGTATGAACCAATTCCAGGGTTCTCTTTACTAGAATGAATAATGTCCCACATGTGGACCCTCCACCTCAGATAAATGGAACAAATCTAGTCTTTTCTGAAAGTTCAAAATTTTTAGGAATAATTCTAGATAGGAAACTGTTTTTTAGACTTAACGTATTGGAACGTGTGAGGAAGGCCAACATCGCCTTATATTCCTCCTAAAATCGTCCATTGGATATATATAGCAGTAGTTCGTCCAATACTGGTATACGGCATTGTATGGTGACTGGCAACTGACAAACTAACCATCACTAACCTACTAACAAAGGTTCAGAGAACTGCCTGCCTGAGCATAAGCGGAGCCTTAAGGGCTACAGCGCCCGAGTCTCTACAAGCCCTACTCCATATACTGCCGATTAATATTGTGGCGAGAGAAGTTGCAACCAAAGCGGCAATAAGACTAAACTGCCTATCAATGTGGAGGTACCAGAACTACGGTCACATGAGGATATCAAAGTGTAGTGCTATGGTAACCGACCGAGTGGACTATATACCAACTGTGTACACGTTCGAGAGAAATTACATCACTATGATTCCCACCAGAGATGAATGGGTTGGCAGAATACCAGGTAATAGAATCCATCTCCACTTTTATACGGATGGTTCGAAGCATGATGAAAAGGTTGGCTTCGGAGTACACTATGAAGAACTTAGTTTGGATATAGCTCACAGTCTATCAAGCCGAAATAATCGCAATATGGGAAGTCGCCATGTGGCTGAGTCGCAACATAGTAACCAACACTGCCGTTGTCATTTACTCGAACAGCCAGGCTGCCATCAATTCTCTGGAGGCAACATCCCTAAATTCACAAATAGCCCTCGACTGCCGCAGATCTCTTAACGAGATGGCTGAGCAGTTTAATATACACCTAATATGGGTGCCTGAGCATAGGGATATCCCGGGGAACTGCAAATCCGATGAACTTGCTAGGAAAGGGACGACATTACAAATTCTCGAAGAATTTGCATAGTTTGGTGCCCCGTGGAGATGAGGAAGAAGAGGAGAGCATTGAGCACTTGACTGCCCCGCTCTGAGTGAACGACGACTGGACATACTGGGGTCGCCTTTCTAGGCAGCCTAGTAGATTTTCCAGTACCGATATTTGTACT
This sequence comes from Eudasyphora cyanicolor, assembly GCA_963930755.1. NCBI lineage: Eukaryota > Metazoa > Arthropoda > Insecta > Diptera > Muscidae > Eudasyphora > Eudasyphora cyanicolor. The sequence goes on from OZ005735.1 coordinate 120,588,715, forward strand.
GTCGGTTGGTTTGGATGAGGGGCATTTCAGCCCGTGGTAACACAAGGGACCTAAACTGGTCTATGTGAGCTTGTAAAAAAAATCCGGCTGCAACCCTAACGTAACCTACACGACGTACTTTTGTTTCGGCTTTTCCTGTGTGAATTGTTGTTATTTCAAAGTGCGAATGAACAACACAAAAGGTTGAGCCCGACACGTCCGAGTACGGGAGAGTTTTTTCTCCCCCCTTTCCGACTACCTCTCTCGGTTGAATCGGCTTAACTTTCAGCATGAGTGAATATTGACCAATAAGCGCTTACTCTCCCTGTACGCCCTGATGAATACAAATTCATTTATGTAGTTTTGCACAAATTGCTTGTATAATTTCTCTTCATGTTCATAATTCCATTATAAATTTAATATGCAAAATTTACTAACGTCTTTTGAATCAAAAAAAAATTTTCGCTATCAACCGTGTGGTAAAAAATCGTAAAATCGTTTTTAATGTATACGCCAAATAATTATTAAATAAACGCCGTTATCTGCAAATCCTGCCGACGTCTGCTGTATCCAGGGTTACCATAAACTTTTTTCGGAAAGGAGGACTTTTGTGCCGGAAAATGAGGACATTTGTGACATTTACAATGAAAGTTTTGAACTTTCGGAGGACATTAAAAAACAGCAATTGGAAAGGATGAGAATTTCACTATGATCAAAAATTAAACTTTAAAACCGTAAGAAAGGTGTAAAGTCCGGCAGAACCGACTGTATGATACCGTATACCACCCCATCGGAGTAGAATAAGAAGAAATATTGTCAAGTTTTATAAAAGTTATGTATCTAGTGATAATGATTTGTCAAACAATTTGTATTTTATAGCGCTTATGTAGATGCCAAATCGGACGTACGTATAAAGGGTTTTCCAACAAGAGGTGTTATTTTGGTATTCAAAGAAAAATGCCATTGTAATTTCAAAGTGATTAGAAAAACAGCTTCTGTAGCGCTAAATGACCAATTCGGAAAGAAAATATTTCTGTGGTCTTCTGGAACAACAGCCTACCAAACATTTATATAGCGTAGTATTATCTATCGATCGATATATGACACTTCCATGTCAGTCAATTTGTTGACTTTTTCCAACACTTATTAAATTAAGTATTAAATGTACTGCGATATCTCATGAATATTTTGATTTTTTGAGATGTGCTGTTATGTTTGATAACCAAAGATATATGGCGTCTACATCTAATTCTGAACCGATTTTGACCGATTTCTTCCCAGGTGCGAAAGAGTATATTGTCAAATTTGTCAACTCATATCAACAATTTTCAGCCCAATTCGTTGAAATTTGTGGTTTCTGTAGCGTAAAGAAATCAAATCTTGAGGGAACTTTGTATGGGGGCTATATCAAAACATGGACCTATGACTACCGTTATTGGCATGAAAGTTTCCGGGTATAATTTAACCAGTTACCAATTTTCAGCCCGATCAGTAGAAATTTGTTGTCTTTATGGCGTTAAGAAGACAAATCATATGGGGCCATATCAAAAAAATTCAGTCATCTATGACCCACCCATCCTATGATCGAGGGTATAAAAATAGTAAGGTATAAAAATCGTTTACTTTGTACTAAAAGTAGTTCCGAATATTACTCATGTGGAGGTTTGTGAAAAAGGGACAAATCCAACATTTTTGAAAAAGGAGGGAGGACGGGAGGACACTGGTTAAAAAGGAGGACATGTCCTCCGAAAGGAGGACGTGTGGTAACCCTGGCTGTATCCCGTATCCAGTATCCCGCCAAAATGTCAAAAGTTGGTGTACAAATTGTCAATTTAATCAAATTTACTTTCGATGACATAAAAGTCAATGACAAAAGGCAATTTCATATATTCATCTTCATAGTAAATGTATTTAGGAGTTCAACACTAATATATGTATATGTTACGAATTGTATACCTCGAACAGATCGGTATTTTGTTCGATGAAGCTCACAATGAAGCCTCTTCTCATGGGTGAATGCCGTCAAATTCCCTTCACGATGCGTGAGGACGTTTTCCTTGACAACGGCGATAAAATTCACTTGATCCGAGAGCTTTGACTATGTTTTTTGTGGCAAAATATGTACATATATACCTAATATCATCACGGCCATGAAGCGCACAAGCTTTTCAGACTATGTTGTAATCGACACCAAGGTGATGCGAAGAACTTAATTAGTCAAAATATATCACATATAGAGAAATGAGAAGCGCATATGACTAATAAAACCTCCTCCAGACTATTTGCCTACGTTTAATTCAGAGGGATGACCCATGCGACTGCAGGGTGATGTCAACAATTAGCATGTTTTTGAAGTGGACCATCTTCTAATTTGAAAAAATATTTTGTACTTTTCAAATCAAAGAATTTTATGATTAAAGTGGAACAAATTTACTCTGACGAAATATCTAAAGCAATGTCAACTTTTTTGGTTCGGTTTACGGCAGTTTAACAGACCTTGAGTAATTGAAAAGCAGTATAATTGAATATTTTGTTTATATTTTCTAATAATACATATCGTCGGTGCGCCGACAAAAACTCCTATGTGTAATTTTTCGATTTTTTTTTTATTGTCGAATTAGAACGTCCTAGCGGTCAAACGACTACCCACCAAAGCATTTTGCGCTATCTTGACCGGTTCCGAAGTTACCAAAAACTCCTATGTGTATCCCTCTATAGCAATGCTCCGACAAAAACTCCTATGTGTTGTAGGCACAGCCTGTCCCAAGGGATAGAAGGTTTGCTTAGATTCACGCCAAAAAACGGCTAATGAGGTTTTGTTCAGAATCATCCCCTCTATTCGACAATGAATAGATCAAAATTGGATCTGCTTCCATTCGCGAGTTATCGCGAAAACGGTACTTTTACTCAAAACAAACTTAATAGCTTTGATTTGTAAAGAAAAACGCGGAAATTTAGAACTGTAACACAATTTCTTTTAAATATGATTATTTGTAACACGCTTTGTAACGTCCGCGACATTTGCCATGTTTTTATATTGAGAATTGTGTGTAATCCATAAAGTTTACATACACCGCCAAATTTTTCCAAAATTATTATACCGAATTTAATAAGATTAATATACTTGCATTCTATAATCTCTGAGGAATAAATTAATATCAGCATCTTCGCGAAAAATACCCTCGACGAATAAATTTTGTACAAAAAAAAATTAGTTCGGAATTATTTTACTATATAACAGTATTATCTCGCTAATGAACAGTTCTAGGGAAAAGTAGTCAAAGGAAGTTTAGGAGATAAGCTAAAGGCCTACAACTCTTTCTTTAACAAACTAAATTTATAGTAATTTGGTAAGTATTTACAGTGTGTTGAAACTTTTGTATGCTTTTCCCTTTATATGAGGCATATTTTGATTTGACACATTGTAAATCCCTACCAAATTATTATATTTTTTTTTGTTAAAGAAAAACTTGTAGTCGTTTTTAATATCTCCCAAACTTTCTTTGACCACTTTTTCCTAGGACTGGCCGTTCGCGTAATAACAGCATTATATAGTTAAATAATTCTGAACTGCTAGTGCCAATCTATCCCTCAGAAATCATAGAATGTAAATATATTAATGTTAATAAATTCGCAATAATATTTTTGTAAAAATTTGGCGGTGTAAGTCGAATTTTTCGATTAAAAAAATTTTGCTATAGAATAATATAGCAAATATCGCGGACATTACAAAGCGTCTTACAAATGTTCATATTTATGAGAATTTATGTTATAGTTTTAAATTTCCGCGATTCAATGTAATTAAGTTCGATTTTTTGGTTAACAATTGTTTTTATTGCGATAACTCGCGAAAGGAAGCAGATAAGATTTTGATTTCTTCTTATCTGAGTAGAGGGGATGATTCTGTACAAAACCTCATTAGCCGTTTTTAACCACAATCGAGGCCAACTTTCGTTTGCTTGAGGTACGCTGTGAACATTCAAATATTAAAACTCCTATGTGTAATTTTTTTGTTTTATAAATATTTAAAATGCTCCAAACAAAAAATCCTATGTGTAGATTTTCATGAAAACCATTTACCACGTCATGGGCTTTTCACATATACGATTTTTGTTATGATATATTGGTGGTAAATAATTAAAAGAAAAATTCAAAAATCTGAGATATTAAAAATATCGCGATTTGACGAAGTAGCAACGTTTTTTGTCTCTCCTGAAAACTAGTAAAAAAACACATAGGAGTTTTCGTCGGCGCACCGACGATATATAGAAAACATAATGTTTGTGGGGCTAATTTGTGGAGCTTGCTTCCACTCCTTTTGAGTGCAATAAGTGCAATTTTAACTAAACTGCAAATACCCGGCCTGAAGTTTTTTAACATGAGGTTATCAGATACGCTGAAATCCAGTTTTTACTGTAAAATAAGAAAACTTTTTCCATTTAGCCATAGTGGGCGCTTTACTCGGTGGGTGCACCAGTGCGTTTTACAAAAAGTGCTAATACTGGGCTTCAGAAGATTTTCTGGGACCTGTGGCTGCCAGATTCAGATAGAGTTTGATATAATACAGTTTTTATATAAATTTGGTATTCCCAACTTTTTCCATTAAGCGGCAATGGGGACATTTCTACGAAAATTGTGTTATTTTGGCAATATACGATATCGCTGTATAATTATTATTATTGTAAAATGTATAAAGTATTTTAGCATCTTATTTATGTTAAAAATTTCAATATTTGCCTCAAATTTGCCATAAATAAACGGGTTATCTCATTACCTCACATGTAGGTGGCGCCAGAATCGAGCTTCACTGTGCTAATTATATTCGAATTTACAGTCCGCTTCTCTATTTAGCACGAAAGCGATGCGAACGAAGAACCTACTAAAAGGTATCAAAACGACAAAGTGACTGCAAACATAGTGGCTGATGCCAGTTAGTATGTCTAAAATCAGCTGTTTTTCGTTCGCATCGCTTTCGTGCGAAATAGAAAAACAGGCTGTTAATTTCACGTACATATTATTTTAATTGGTCTACAGACCCGAGTAGAAAAAGGCCGAGAATTTTCCCATAAAATAACGCTTTAGGGTTAGAAAAGCTTTGCCTGTAAGTGGAATGTCCACTACTGTCATCATATCCTCATTTGTATATCGCAGTAATGACGTCTTCATTGTGTTGAACGAAATTATTCTTCTGTGATTCAACGATCATTGTAACAGTATGATCAACCAAGGCCTGACCGGATAGCACTTCTTAACAATGCATCATATGTTGGATATATATTTGCGTTTCTTATTTTGGCACCAAATTTCATCAATTTGTAAGAATGTTTTGTAAAATCTCCGTCCGTAAAGAGCTAAGGCTTCATCAGGGCTGTATGCAATAACATTTTTGCTGTCTTTCCTTGCTGGTAAAAAAGCTAAAAAAATCCACAAATCGTTTCTTCAGGTATATTAAAATATCTAAAAAATGGGGAAAAAACAGAACTGAAATCTTTTTGAATCTTGAACGATTTTTCGTGGAATTTCTCATATACGAGGGTTGCTATATATATGTCTGCCTAGGCAACACTAAGTATTGCCTGGCGCCATCTGACATTTCCATTGGAAAGTTTTACATTTTTTAACATAAACGTACTCAGAATGTTTTGACGTACGACCATCATTTGTGTTGTTTACAGTGACTTGAAACAATTTGGCAAAAAATGGAATTAACTCGTGAACATTTTCGTGCGATAATTTTTCACAACTTTCGACGTGGATTATCACGACAAGAGTGCATCGATGAACTTAAATCTTTGTATGGCGATGAAGCACTGTGAAAAACTGGTTTAATGAATTCAATCGTGGCTGACGCTCGCTCAAAGACGAAGGCCGTCCAAAAACGGCCGTTGTGCCAGAGAACGTTGATGCCGTGCGTGAACTGATAATGCAAAATCGTCATGTGACATACCGTGAGATAGCTATAGAATAGTGCTTCATCGCCATACAAAGATTTAGGTTCATCGATACACACTTGTCGTGATAATCCACGTCGAAAGTTGTGAAAAATTATCGCACGAAAATGTTCACGAGTTAATTCCATTTTTTTGCCAAATTGATTTTTTCAAGTCCCTGTAAACCAGACAAATGCTGGTCGTACGTCAATACGTTCTGAGTACGTTTATGCTACAAAATGTCAAACTTTCCAATGGAAATATCAGATGGCGCCAGGCAACACTTATGGCGAATTCTTTTCTGCAAAAAAGTGCAACATGTTCATTGCCCTTTTTCCGAAAACGGCACTTTTTTGTAATTTTTTTTTGAAATTTGGTAATTAAGTTACTCGAATTTAGCACAACTAAAATTTCAAAAAAGCGATATAATAGTGCTGTTTTCGGAAAAAGGGCAATGCAAGTGTTGCACTTTTTTGCAGAAAAGAATTCACCATTAGTGTTGCCTAGGCCAGAAATATATATAGCAACCCTCGTACCATGCGATTCAATCAGAACAATCAACATTTTGGTTATGGTATACTTCTGCTTCCATGTTGACAACAATCATATTTGGTTGCGCCAACTATGAAAATGGTAACAAAAATTATCTTTTGTATGTTGCCACAACCAACTGTTTTAAAAAATTGGTTGTTCAGTCATATAGCGGGTAGAAATACTTTTTTCAATAGCCTTTTCTTGTTCAATAGCTGTCATGTTATTTTTGTTAAGTATTGTTTGGCATATCATCATGGAAAAACTTACGCCTGAAAAACGTTTACAAATCGTTCAACATAATCGGGCCTTACAATCACGTGTGAGTCGTGTCATGCTGTCATGTTATTTTTGTTATGTATTGTTTGGCATTTCATAATGAAAAGACTTACGCTTGAACAACGTTTACAAATCGTTCAATTTTATTACGAAAATTCACGTTCTGTGAGGAATGTGTGTCGTGCACTTCGCTCAACTTATGGTCAACATAATCGACTCACCGAAAATTGGCCAAAATTTGATAGACATAATCTTCAAAAAATAAATGCCAAAGAATGTTCTTTCAAATGATAATAAACGTTCCCCATTCAGTTTGAATTTTCTGTGTTTTTTTCTTAAAAAAAGTAGGGAACCTCGAAATGGATCACCCTATATAAGAAGTTTCGTTGAATTTTTTAAATCACTCTATATACCTCAAGAATCGTGATTTTTTTCGTGCCGTCCGTCACGCCGTCCATTTGTCGATTTTTATGCAAACTAAAAAGGTTTTCGAAATTCTATAAATTCAGTGTTATTAAGCTCGACTTTACAAATTTGCTACTAATAATAATATTCCTAAGGTCAATATCAAGGATGTTATGAGGAAAAAACTAATGAAATTCCTGCTGTCCGCAACCCATATATATGTCAAATATCTATGTTTGTGTTTCCCTGGTCCAGTAGGCAAATTAAAATGTAAGAGGAAAATAAATAAGGATATATGCATTTATATGCGAATTTTCGCATATTTCTAGGATGTCCTAGTCAATACCTTCAAAAAGAGCTCTAATTTGTAGTTATAAATCCACAAATGCGTTTTTAAAATATAACAAATGTACTATTCACATCCCAGGAATTTTTTAATAAATATTTTTTTTTTAAAAAGAACTGGGTTGAACGCCGTGTTAAAATTTTCAGCATTCATTTAGAACATATGGGGCAACGTAACAACGGTGTCATTGATGTGTAAAATACAAATGCAAAATTAATCCCTTGTATTAAAAAAAGAACAACTTACGACCTTTCAAATAAGCCTTTATTTTGAGCAGAGAATCGATATGCAAATTTATTTTGAAATCGGGAATGGTGACCCAAAAAGGTGTTCGGTTTGACATGGAATGAACGATATACGAGTACATACAGGGTGGGCCATTTAAAATTTTAAATTTGAATCGGCTATAAAAAGGTACTGATAATTTTTTCATATTTCTGGTTTTATTGAAAAGGTTGCACTTTGTCATTTAATAATGGAACACAATATCATTCATATGACTGCCAAGACTGACTTGACAGTACCGCATAACATTTATCCTTCATGGCACACCACAGAAAATAATCTAAAGGGCTCAAATCACAAGTCAAAGTAATCGGTAGTTCACATTTAAAATGGCCCACCTTTTATATACTCGCAGATTGAATTATCTGCCCTTAAACTACAAAATGTTCTGTGCAACTATATATTGGTCTCCGTAACAACACAGTATTGTAAGACACTTTATATTGATTGACCAACTCTGGTGTATACATATACCAAGTGGATACTTTACAAATAAACAAACAGAACAAGCAATTTGGAGTTTTCACCTGTTTGCCTGTCATCTAAAGAAACGAAAATGTAAGCAAAACCTTTTGAAATATGTTTGCACGCATAATTGACTCAATTCTCGTCTGGATTCCAAGAGCCAAGCAAAAAATTCCACTTGAGTAACCCTCATAAGGCCAGTACGAGTACCAGTATGTACTTCAAAAGTCTTCTTTTTAATGAACTTTGGTTGCCATGGTGCTCTTTAGATCACTTTGAACAGTGTTGGAGCACACATACATACTCGTATGTATGTGGTTTTGATTTATGAGGACATTTGATTCAATTCCGGTCATTAACCTTATTTGAGATAGTGTTTGATTTTGTCCATTATATGTATTATGTATAATTATGAATGTCGATATTTTCTTCTTTTCGCCAATGAGACTCGAAACAAGTGAGAAATTTCAGTCGGGCAAACCGACTAAGATATACCTTCACTTTGTGAGCAATGTAAGTTTCCTCTAGTATATGAACTAATATGATATACTAGTTTACAAGCACAACTTCATCGTCCTATGCGATGAACTTGTGCTTGTAAACTTGAGTGCCCCTTTAGAACACTCATCATCTTACTAATCTCGATCTTGTTTAGTTTCAGAAAACTACATGTTTTCTTCTCATTTGGGTCACCCCACTGTATCCTTGCAGTTGCTCTATTCCACACAGTTTTGTGAGCCATCACTGCCCAGTGCTTCAACTTCTGCTTCGTGGCTTCAAAAGGTTTCCAATTTTCTAAGTTTATTACTCGAAGTTCTCTGCCATTTGAAGCCAAGGTGTTTGCTCGTTTATTTCCATTCACTCCGTTGTGTCCCGGTACCCAGAAAATACGCAGTTAACTATGGGCTGAGTAATCATTTAACGTTCTTTTAAAGTCTAACACTGTTCTGGATTTGACCTTTTCCGAAGTTATTGCTTCGATCGCCATTTGGCTATCTGTGAATATGTTGTCTTTGTGGTATTACTGGGCCAGTAATATCAATCACACTCCGTGATTGCTCGAACTTCTGCTTGAAATACTGTGTTATGGCCTGGGAGGCGGAAGTTAAGTTCGACTTCTGGTTCATCAATAAAAAGTCCCAGACCCATCCTTCCTCCTAGCCTGGGCCCATCAGTGTAGCAGTTGGTTCCCACTGGCACATGAGCTAGTGTTCCGTTTTCCCAGGTTCGTCTGTCTGGCACGAACGAATCGCAGGCTGCTGTAAGCCGCACTTCAGGAATGCGGTCGGAGATTTCCGTTGTTTGAATATGTCCGACCAGTGATTGTAATATCTTCTGATGGTACGATTTGTGGTCTCGATTTATCCCCTCGCCCATCACTTGTAGACGTCTTCCTTTGAGGGCTGCCTCATACTTTATACGCACTTTTAGTCCATTAATGTCCACCACACTACAGAGGCGTGGGTTAGTATTGGTCTAATCACGCTCATGTAAAGCCAGTGTGTCATACTTGGACGTAGTCCCCTTTTTTAACCTATAGCTCTTCTGCAGAACGACCAACATCTGTGGGCCTTTGTAACTCTTTCTTCAAGATGATATTTCGAGTACAGTTACGGATCCAAGCTTACTCCCAAGTATTTTACCTTTTTAGTTATAGCAATTATCTTATTCAGGAATTTAGGCCGGGTAAAACGTAGGATCTTCGTTTTCCTTGTAAATATACATATTTCTGTTTTGTCTGGGTTAACATTTAATCCCCTTGGTTGTGCCCAGTTATATGCTATGTTATTTGACTCCTCAGCTCTTCTACATAGTTGGTTTGGATGTGTGCCCCTTAGAAGTATTATAACGTCGTCAGACTGGTTAAATTCCTTTATTGGTCTTTAAGGAGACTGTGTATAGTCGTAACCCATAGGAGAGGCGATAAAATGCCCCCTGAGGTATACCACGATTTACCATGTCTCAAGCTTTGCTAGGCTTGGGTATGAAGACCACCCTTGATTCCTGCCAATTTTTTGGGGTATATGCATGAGTTAGGCATGCAGTGCAAACTCTAGCCAGATGAGTTGATATCAGATACACCTCATTCTGAAGAAGCGCTGGAAATATTCCGTCCGGTCGCGCAGCCGTGAAAGGAGAGAAGCTTTTTATACCCTCACTTTAGTGATACGAGGGTATATATGATTTGCTACGGCCAAAAGTGTAACACATCGAAGGAGTGATCTAAGACCCTAAGTATGTTCGGCGGATATTCGTTGTGGGTCATTTTAAGTCGAATGAGAAATGTCCGTCCGTCTGTCTGTCTGCTGGCTGGTGAGCACAATAACTCTCGAAAGGAGTAACTGATTGACTTCAAATTTGGTATGTGGTAATATTTTTTTCTATCTCCGGCTAAGTTCGAAGATGGGCCATATTGCTCCACTCCTTCTAGTACCTCCTCCACAAAGGGTTAAGACATTGTGAAATATTGATTCTTTAATAACTGCTATACTACTAATTCGAATCTTCTGAAATTCCACACATAGTATTAGTTTATTAGTCGCTATCAATTAGAGAAAACGGGCGAAGTTGCCACGCCCCTTTTGGTACCTCCCACACAAATGCACCATTTTTCACCAATGTTTACAGCATATAATATTAATACCAGTGTATAAAAATACTTGAAATTTTGTACAGCGTAATGCTTTTGTAGTGCCTACATCACTGTGAAACCATTTTGTACCTCCCTCACAAAATGGCCAAATAATACCAGAATTTATTATCTCATAACCTTAAAATACCAGTGCACATAAACTGTTATAATTCGGCACAGTGCAATGCATTTAAAGTATCTACTGTTCAGCGAAAAATAGCTGTATTTGTTAAACCCGTTCTGGTATCTCCCATACAAACTAACAGATTAATTCGTGGAATATTCCATATTACTTTATTCACAAAGTGAGGGTATACCTTAGTCGGTTTACCAGACTGAAACTTTCTTACTTGTTATTGCTTCTTTGACCATATCATCTGTTATATCTGTAATAGAGTCTACGGTATCATCTATAGTTTCTTTTACCCGTTTCATCCACCAGTGTTTCCGTTTGGATATACATGAAAATAGTGTCGATGGACAAAGTGCTCAAAACGAAATATAGAGAGGCGTTGCACTCATCGTCTTGAAGTTTATAGTGGATACTGTTGATAGCACTCTACGGAATCTGATTGAAAAGCTGATCAGTGGAAGTATCTGTGCATACGACACGCTTGCTGAAAACGAAATAACTGGAGACCATAATATCTAGATTGACGCTTGACCAAGTGTGTTTAATAGTCAAGTGCATTCAAAGTTAGCACGTGACTCAACAAAATTGGGAGATATCGGATTAGAGGGCGTGACTACGCGCATGCGGTATCATTATAAAGGGTGGTTAAATTTTAAGGGCCGATGTTGATTTTGAATAGAGTAGAAGAAGTATGGCCCGATGATGTCGCCAGCCCATAAGCTGCACCAAACGAACTGGGCGAGCATGCACAGGTGTTTTCACATCTCCTAAAGACCCGGTTTGCTGAAATTTGCGCACAATTCTCCCGATTGTGGACACATTTGGTCGATTATTCTGATCAAAAAAAAAAACTTCAAGAAGTGCATTTTGATTTGAACGCCCATTTTCGTAAAAGGCAGTCAATTCTACCAAGCAATTAAAACTCTCAACCAATTTTTGTATTTGTTTCTATTACTTTCTTGGAATAGACAGAAAGTAAATGGAACATATGGTCTCAAACCAAATAAATTCTGACTGAATAACAAAAGCACAGACCAACAATAAATAACAACAACACATACAAACACATGAGGTACGATGACGTCGGCATTAGCCGTTGACAAAACTACATTTGTTTTCGTGGTTCGCGATGCGAACCCAAGCAAAAAACAAAAATGTATTGGTATGAGAGTTTTAGTATGTTGACTTAGTTCGGCAAAATACGGGTTTGGTTAGCAGTTCTTGTTAAATTCAATTTACTGCTTCCTCAAGTATTTCAGCTGATTTAAGTTAAAGACATACACTATTGCTACTGAATTCTGAAGATGATAGAGTGGTGTCTATCGAAACTGCAGTCAATTCTACCAAGCAATTAAAACTCTCAACCAATTTTTGTATTTGTTTCTATTACTTTCTTGGAATAGACAGAAAGTAAATGGAACATATGGTCTCAAACCAAATAAATTCTGACTGAATAGGCTTAAAAAACTTTAACGCGTTGCCCGATTTTGTATCTTTCCATGGTTCAAATTGAATTAGGCTGAAATTGAGAAATGTCAAATGAAATGCAGAAAAAAACTTGACGTTTAGGCGTGTGGTTCATATTCAACATCGGCCCTTACATTTTAACCATCCTTTAGAAAAAATAAATGGTATTTTCCACAGCAATCTATATGCCCCAACAGAGAATGAGCGACGTAGCCTCCCAAGGTGATTTGACGGGTATTGCGCTACACGAAATGTGTGCATTTAAGTGCAATATGGATGACCCGAAAACACTGCCGTAATATCAAGAGTGTTCTTGAGGGCAGGGAAGCGCACCGGATCAGCTAGTACGAGTATATTATTGAATAATAAAGGGTGGTTACATTTTAAGGGCCGATGTTGATTTTGAATAAAACACAAATTATTTAGGCAATTATTGTCATATCAAATCACATGATCTTGGCGGTCAATTGACATCGCCACGACGTGAGTTAACAGGCCATTGAATTTGTTGCGCAAAAAAGCCATTGTTTCGTTAGCTGTGTGGCAAGTGGCACCGTCCTGTTGAAACCACATATTGTCCACATCCATAACTTCCAATTCGGGCCATAAAAAGTTCGTTATCATCTCACGATAGCGAACACCATTCACAGTAACTGCCTGACCGGCCTCATTTCGAAGAAGTATGGCCCGATGAAAAGGCTTAAATAACTTTAAGGCATCGCTCGATTGTGTATCTTTCCATGGTTCAAATTGAGTTAGTCTGAAATTGAGAAATGTCAAATGAAATTCAGAAAAAAACTTGACGTTTAGGTTTGGTTCACATTCAACATCGGCCCTTACAATTTAACCACCCTTTTAGGTTTGGTTTAGGTTAGGGTGGCAGCCGTATTTTTTTTTACAAGCTCACATAGACCAGTTTAGGTCCCTAGGTTTACATACCTTGTTAGAGTTGTGGACCCTAGACATGCTGTTATGCGTCTTCTGGTGAGCAGACTTTGAATTAGTCTAATCAAACTAGTGTTAACTTTTAGATGTGAGAGTGCCGCAATTACCGCATCTGAGTGAATGTTGTTAAAAGCCCCTTCTATGTCAAGAAATGCCACCATGGTGAATTCCTTGAAATGCAGGGACGATTCGATAGTGCTCACAAGTTCGTGCAGGGCTGATTCTGTAGACTTGCCCTTATTGTAAGCATGTTGGTTCCCCGACAGGAGTTTTGTATCCAGGTTTTCCCTAATGAAATGATCTAAAAGTCTTTCCAGACCTTTCAATAGGAAGGAGGATAGGCTAATTGGTCTGAAGTCTTTTGGCCTAGTGTGTGATATCTTTCCCGCTTTAGGTATGAATACCACTTTGGTATCCCTCCATCGATTCGGGACGTATGAAAGCCTGATACAGCCTACATAAATTTTCTCCAGCCACGGGATAATGTACTTTAACATTTTCTGCATTTCTGCTGGAGTGATGCCATCTGGTCCAGGTGACTTGAAGGGCTCAAAGCTGTTAATAGCCCAGCTTATTCTGGATCTCTCAGTCAAGAAGCTAGCGACGCTCGCAGTCCACTCGCACTCTTGTTGGTCCTGCTGATCCTCGGGTTCTGTTACAGAGTTCCCCGGGAAATGTGTGTCGAGCAGTACATTGAGCGACTGCTCGCTGTTTTTAGTCCAGTTATTTGCCTCATCCTGTAAATATCCCACTGTACAGGGTGAAGCAGATAATATCTTCCTCAGCCTAGCGGCGTCGGAGACCTTTTCCACTTCACCACAGAAGGTATACCAAGAGCGCCTTTGCGCCTTTCTAAGCTCCTTCTTATAGAACTTGAGTTGCTCTTTATAAGCATCCCAATCATTAGCGACCCCAGTAGATTTAGCCTTATTGAATAGCTTGTTGCAGGTCTTTTTCATAGCCGTTAGCTCAGAAGTCCACCATTGGGGTTTAGTTTTACCCTTGTACCTTGTTTTTGGACAGGCTTCTTCAAGGGATCTATTGAATGATATGGTGATATGATCGACCAGATTATCCAGACCGGCTTTGTCATTCGGTTCGTACAGAAGTTTAGAGTTGAGTACTTTCTTGAAATTCTTCTCATACAGATGCCACTTTGTCTTCCTTACATTTCTGTGGACGGCGGGTTTAGGCGCTTTTTCCGCGAGTTTGAACTCAATATAATGGTGATCTGAGAATGAGTGGTCGTCCAGTACATTCCACCCAATAATTTTGTCTGACAGCCGGTCAGTAGCAAACGTTACGTCGAGTACTTCTTGTCTGTCTTTAATTGTGAAGGTAGGTTTATTCCCTATGTTACAAATACTAAGGTTGGTAGTTAGAATAAAGTCAAGAAGCGAATCACCCCTATTGTTTATATCCGTACTACCCCAGATAGTATGATGAGCGTTCGTGTCTGCGCCAATAATCAGCTCGAGCTGGTCAGACGTTGCTTCTTCTACTACTTCCCTGAATAGAGCAGTCGGTACTACAGATTCATAAGGCAAGTAGCTGGAGACCACCCAATATATGCGATTACCGATCTCCAGGCTAGCAGCTGTTTGGTCTTTACCACTTAAATTAGTCAGGAGAAAGATACTTAGATCTTTCCTGGCCTAAATGCAGGTTCTTGGAGTGCCTTCACAGTTGGCCACAAGCAGTTTAAAGTTGGGTGTCCTAATACCACACACCCTTCCTCCCACTACGTAGGGCTCCTGTATCAGGACGATGTCTACTGCGCCTGTGGACAGGCGCAGCAATAGAGCCGCTGAGGCTGCTTTAGCGTGATGGAGGTTAATCTGTAGAATTCTTACCATCATTGGTAATTGACAGATTAACATCCACCCCGACAAGGGTGTTATCGAACTCTTCGTCCGTATCGTCGAGAAGCATGTCCCCGCCAGATGCGTCAAAGAGTCCGGAGACTCCCCTCAGCCTCTCTGTGTCCGAAGTAGAGCTTTTGTCCTCAGAGAAGGACGTTACAGATCTTCTGTTAGAGTTGGAGTCACCAGAAATAATAGGCGTGGGTACCTCCGCACTTCCAGAAAGTGCCACGGTGGACGACTCACCTTCTGCAGTGGGAGCTATATCCTGCTTGTATATCTTCAAGACTATAGTCTCGAAGCCATATTGTAGGGTTGCACTCGCACTTTGTATATGGGAGGTGGATTCAGCGTTTAGGATAAGATTGACCTGCCGCCTTTTACCATCCGCCTCACCCACCTTGCTGATTCTCCAATGATGGGCCGGCAGACCAGGATTGGAATCTTTTATTATTTCTAAGATGTCCGCCGGGTTAGAGGGCTCTTCTGTAACCCACCCTTTATAAAGAACATTGTTATCAAACATATTCGTAGGATGAACTTCATAATGGAATCCACATATAAATTTTTCTGTAAGATAAATTATAAAATTTTGCCGTAAATGATATTTGTCATCATATACTACAAATCTATTACAGCAATTTTCTGAGGTGTACAGTTTTGTTAATGCCAAAATAGTGTTAATGTCACAAATGTGTATCACATTGCGATTTCTTAGGTATACAACCTTTTTCATTAAAGAAGTACATTTTTTAAATAAAAATGTACTTCTTTAGGATTCATTTAGTTTAAAAGGAGGTCATTTTTGAGATAAAGATCTAAAACAAAACAGTCAAATTTTCCGGATAGTATAGGCTTTGACTTACTTTTAGTAAATTATATCTGTCATCATATGGTACAATTTACTACATTTTAGATATAAACCTTTAAAGTGAACAACGATTCAATTTTTAGTCGTTGATTTACCTTTTGGAACAAGGAACAGAGTTTAACCATTAAAAGTCATATTAAAAATGTGTAATTCCAAATCGTTTGGGGGGGGGGGGGGGGGTGAACCCCTAAACCCAAACACCACCTCCCCCTGCTCACGGGCCTGCATTAAAGACTGCGTAATTATATTAAACAAAAAATATAACAATCAATTTGTGGTATTACTGTCAATGCCAAATATACATACATACGTACATAGTTACTATGTTTGAATGCACTGTTTAAATCAGGGATTACGTTGTCCAGAACAATGAATGATACAATGTATTCTTCTTTGCCGTTTCACTCTAGCAAATCGTCACCGGAAATGCAAAAGGACAAATCATTACCGTTGAAAAACTGAAATAAATAATTATACTGAAACAAGTGTACTGAGAATCATTGACATTTTCTTATCTTTCAAGATTGCGTTCTTTGATTTTGTCCAAAAAAAAGACTATTGAAATAAGTACATCTTATACGATAATTAAAGTCATTAATCATCTTTCAATGAGTACATCAAACATCTTTGCATAAATTATGCCTTATAACGGGTGATCCAAGTAGAGATACTTTTTTCAATAGCCTTTTTTTGACAGATCACGTGTGAGTCGTGTCATGCTGTCATGTTATTTTTGTTAAGTATTGTTTGGCATTTCAGCATGGAAAGACTTACACCTGAACAACGTTTACAAATCGTTCAACTTTTTACGAAAATTCACGTTCCGTGAGGAATGTGTTTCGTGCACTTCGCTCAAATTATGATCAACATAATCGGCCTACTGAGCGTACTATTTAGCAACACCATTACCCATCTTGAGACCCAGCATTCATTATTGGATAATATTCGACCGAATAGACCACGTCCAGCACGCAGTGAAGAAAATGTAGCGGCCGTAGCTGAGAGTGTGCACGAAGAGCGTGGAGAGTCGATTCGGCGCCGTTCGCAGCAACTCGGCACAAAAACTCCACAACTCGACTCGAAAAACAGGACGGAAAATTAAGGGAATATTATCTTTAAAAACATGACATGAGAATTTTAAGGAAAAAATCTTACAAACTGTTAAAATTTATACTTCAGTTGCACTTAGGGTGTCCAAAAAACCGGTTATTTCGAAAAAGCGGTTTCCGGTTTAACCGAAATATTGCTTTTTTTAAAACCCGGTTTTCGGTTATAATTTTATGTCGAAACCGGTTAACCGGTTTTAAGGCCGGTTTTTAAATAATATACGAAAGTGATTAAAATTTCATTAAATGTTTATTGTAAAACAAAAAAACAACTTACAATCATTAGTAGTAAAAATTAGTAAACAAAAATAGATTATTATTTCGTTTATTACAGGTTTAATTTTTTGTTTACTTTAAATAGAAAGTATTATATTTCTGAAATTCCCTTAAAAAAATAATGAATCATTTAGAATGTTTTTTTATAACAATATTGTACAATTCTGTGAGGATTTACTGGAAGTGGACTGTATTTATTAGTATAGATTCGACGTATCCTCACAAATTGTAATCACCAAAATCCCATATGTAAATAGAATTAAAACACAAAGGAGCAGATTTTAGTTGGATTCAATATTTGATTTATTGATTAATGTAGATAAAGTGTATAATCCTTTGAACGTAGTTCAAAAGCGCCGTAGAGCGCGAGCTTACCCTATGTGATGTTGCAGCGAAAGTAAAGTTTGTTGACGAAGTAAAAAGATAGCTAACCAACAAGAGAACATTTAACGAAACAGCGAAGTGGAATATAACTTCAAGATGGATGCTCTTAATCCAATTGAGTGAAAGCTCTTTCAGCTAAGTTTCCATTGGGTTAAGAGCTTCCACCAGTACGTAGATACTTACAAACTAAACTTAACTAACAGAAAGACCGTTATATTCGAATAGGCCAATTTATGTAATTAATTCATTCTTCATAATTCATTCGCTTAATCTAAATCGGTTGAACACGGTTCAACAATATTGTTAACGCCACTGTCGTTTATGATGTTATCGACTTATTTATTTGTGTCGTATTTATCGATTAGTTGTATTTTTTTGTTTTTCGTCAAGTAATGTAATGTCAAAAGATAAAAGTAAACTCAAGCGAATGCAGCGAAAAGCGAAAAGGCGCTTGCTGCAGAAAGTTAGTATAAGTATAATAAGTAGGGTGATCAAAAAACCAGTTATTTTGAAAATACGGTTTTCGGTTTCTTCGAAAATTAAGTTAACTCTAAAACCGGTTTTCGGTTTAACCGAAAATAAAAAACCGGTGAACCGGTTGTTTTCGGTTTTTCTTTTTTAATAAAAATGCATAAATAATGCTCAACATTTTGTTAGATGACGTAAAATAAGCGTAGTGCAAATTCAATATGTAACCATATTCCAATTAAATTAAGATTTATTTGAAAATTTTATTTTAAACACTTCATATTTTTATTTATAATAGGTAATTGTTCCAATTTCATTTATGATATAATATTATAATCTCTGCAATATTTGTAATATTTATGTTAAATTTTTAAAGAGATTTCCTTCAAAAAAATTGATTATGATTTTTATAAAACTTGACTGATAGTGAAGATTGGCAAAATCTTAGCTTTTAGCATCATATAAATGGCAAACCGATTATATACATATATTATCAGAAGTAGCTGATTCTGCCTTGAGCATACTATAGAGATGAAAACTTGTCGAAATGTGAAACTGAACATATGTATTTTATTTATACCTACATTTCAATTAGAAAGGATTGTTAATTAATTTCTATACGGCAATAAGACCCTTGATAAAATATGCAGACGAAGTCAATAGAGAAGTTAGCAATGTAAACAGTATAAATACATATAAAACTGAATTTTGAAATAGATGGATATGCACAAATGATGTCAACGGTTTTTATATTGATGTTTTCAAAATTTTAGGTAGGTTCCTGTTTCAAAAATAATATTTTCTTTATCATTTTATAATAGTTTAAAAAAACCGAAAAGTCGTATAAACCGAGTTGAAAAAACCGACGGTTCGAGTTATTCGAAAAAGCAGAAAAACCGGAAACCGATAGGCGGTTTTTAAAGAGAAACCGATTAACCGGTTAACCGGTGCGGTTTTTGATTACCCTAATAATAAGACATTGTGTATTCCTTTATAAACGTATAATTTCTTAGCCTTTTAATAGGAAATTTAATACTTAAATATAGAACGTTTGCTTCGAAATCTTGAGTTTTGTATTTGGTGTTCAAAATTCCGTGGAAAATTTGCGCTCGGGCAATTCCCGTAACAAATATCTTAGAATACAATTTAAATGATTATTTTTAAATAATTTTTCTTTTAATTTTTTATGTAACTTGACGTTGAAAAAGCTCACAAACGTTGATGTAGTCGATATTAGTCCGATAGTCATTAAATCATTGTATAAGTAACACAGCTTCTCCGTTTTCTTCTTAAACTTTTCAAAAAAAGCAAAGTCATCATACAATGTTGCTTGCATTTCGTTTTCCGATTCTGTGTGTGACATAAATCCAAATTTAAATTATTTGACTCATCAATATAACAACTTATATATCAAACCGAATCAGAGGTATCTGGCTGTTCTGTCGGGATTTAACATCGCAAAAAAGTCGAAGCTATTTGTCTTTCCGTTCTGGAACGTATGCTTGAAGTGTTCTGTGCTTCATGGACGACTTATTAAGGGCCTGTTTCTGTAACTTATTTTCGTTCGTTTATGGAGAACGATCAAAAATCTCTCAACTATTACTTGAATTCTATAAAACGCAGGTTAAAAATATTTTAGGTACGAGCTTTTTACGTGCTTTTATATAGACACACCGAATTATAAAGTGCTGTGACTTATAGATTTCTCGGAATAATTGAGTGATTTTTGATCGTTCGCCGTAGACGAACGAAAATAAGTTACAGAAACAGGCCCTAAATGCTTTGCTGTACTTCTTGACTTTATTTATTACATCTTGCTATCAGGAATAAAGCCAAAATCATTTTCAAGATCAGTGAATTCATATTCACTTTCAAAATATTCAGAACAACTGTCAGAATTATCCACCTCATCGTTGTTATTTGTTGCATCTTGTATAAATGGTATCTACAACAAGTAGAAAAATATATAAATACTTTAATTTTTGTTTTAAACAATAAATAAAAAAACCGGTTAACCGACATGGAAAAACCGTCTTTCTTAAATTTAAAGAAATTTGTTCTTTAAACAATGGCATATTAAAGCTTTGATTTAAGGGCTAAATTGTTTATACCCTCACTTTAGTGATACGAGGGTATATATCATTTGCTACGGTCTAAAAGTGTAACACATCAAAGGAGTGACCTAAGACCGTAAATATGTTCGGCGGATATCCGTTTTGGGTAATTTTAAGTCGAATGAGCAATGTCCGTCCGTCTGTCTGCTGGCCGATTGACTTCAAATTTGGTATGTGGTAATATTTTTTCTATCTCCGCAAAGTTCGAAGATGGGCCATATTGGTCCACTTCTTCTAGTATCTCCCCCACAAAGGGTTAATATTTAGTGAATTATTGATTATGTATTAACCTCAATACTTCGCATTTGAATCTTCTGAAATTCTACACATAGTATTAGTTTATTAGTCACTATCACCCCGAGAAAAATGGGCGAAGTTACCATGCCCCTTTTGGTACCTCCCACACAAATGGACAATTTTGCACCAAAAGTTAACTGCTTATAGCTTTAGTATCACTTCATGCAAATACCTAAAATTTTGTGTGTAATGGTTTTATAGTACCTACAATCCAGTGAAAAATGGGTGTTATAGCCATGCCCCTTCTTTTACCTACCACACAAAGGTACACTTTTGTACGCACAATTTACAGCTTATAACGTTAATACTACACAATTTCCAAATGTAATTCAGAAAATATCAATTGAAATTCAGAAATTCCATTTTAAATTCAGAACTCGTCACTTGAAATTCAGAATCGTCAATTGAAATTCAGAACCCGACATTTGAAATTCAGAATTTTTCATTTGAAATTCAGAACTCGTCATTTGAAATTCAGAAATCAGATTTGCAGAACATTTTAATGTGAAATTAAGTATATAGGTTTGAAGTCATATACATACATCTTCAGCCAGAAAAAGCGTCGCTGGTTGTGGATTGGGATTTAAGTGGTGCAAGTAAAACCAGCTTCGTAATAATAAAAATTGACCATTGACCATCAACGGAATGGAATTGGAATGAATTGTCAGAATTACGGACAGTCTTTGACAATGGCTCATATGAAAGCGGATGATTGAATGAGCTCTTTCCCGAGTCAGATTCAATTTAAAAATCGTTATTTACTTCAGTCTCATGCATTGCAAAATGTTCCTATACATAAATAATGTGAAATTAAAAAGAACTACGGCGACATACGATTGACTTGAGATGGTTCTTAATTTTAAGTATTTCCCATATGTAAATTTTAAATAACTTCGATGTTAATACACGTAATAACTAGTGCACCGTAGGCCAAAAAAAATAATGCTACTGCATCCGAGGAGTTGACTAACCACCTACGAAACGTCATGCATAGGTTGATGTTCGATTTCAAGACGTTTTCTTTTTCACTTGACTATTCAAAATACTTTGCTTAACATAAAAGGAACTCTTTGATCTTCAGCTCAACTCCATACTGAGAAAACCATGAAATTAAAAACAAAATTCTTGTTTTCAAATAGAAATTCCGAATTTCAATACTTTCTGAATTTCAAATGAAAAGTTCTGAATTTAAAATGAAAAATTCTGAATTTCAAATGTCGAGTTCTGAATCTCAAGTGTCGAGTTCTGAATTTCAACTGAAGAATTCTGAATTACAAATGGATATTCTGAATTTCAATTGACGAGTTCTGAATTTCAAATGGAAATTCTGGTTTTCAATTGACGAATTCTGAAATTTAAATGGAAAATCTGAATTTCAATTGACGAGTTCTGAATTTCAAATGGAAAATTTGAATTTCAAGTGACGAGTTCTGAATTTAAGATGTGTTTTTCTGAATTTCAATTGACAAAATCTGAATTTAAAATGTGTTTTTCTGAACTACATTTGGAAATGGTGTAGTGCATACAAGTACTTAAAATTTTGTAGTGTGTAATATTTTTATAGTAACAACAGTCTGTCGTAAAATGGGCATTATTATCACGCCATTTAGTTACCACCCACACAAACGTACCATATTGTCCAAAAGTAGTATCAGCTTATATTGTAAAAATCAATACATATATGCTCAACATTTTTGCACAGTGTATGGCTTTTAATGTTACTACAGTCCTGTTAAAAATGGGAGTTATGACAACTCCCGGTTTAGTTACTACCATACTAAAAGAGCCAAGACATACCAAAATTACATAGCTCATAATATTAGTAAATATTCCAGTGCATATTTACATTGCTCACAAAGTGAGGGTAGGGTATACCTTAGTCGGTTTACCCGATTGAAATTTCTTACATGTTTTAATTTCAGGTCAATATTTTTTCAGTGCATACATTATATTAAACTTTCCTTTAGATTCTGTTAGTAACGTACTTTTTTAAATAATAAACCGTTAAAAAATTGTGACCAAATGTAAACATACCAACCATCATCTTTCAACAGCTCGCTTTTGACCTTTCTTATTTGTTTGACCTTTTTGGATTTCTGGTAACGAATTAGAATCCTTGTACAATAATAAATCAACAAAAGAAGTCTTGTGGTTCACTTGGGAAAGACCAATTGGAATTAACTTGGTCATTTGCAAAATGACAGAATACAAAAAAACAATTAGAGACAAACTTGTTACTGTCATTTCGTTTAAAGCAAAACATTTTAAGCAGACATTTACGTCGTCATCTCTCAGTAAATTTAGTTATAAAGTCCTTTGTTACAAATGTTTCCCTGTGGGCGCTGTAATGCTGTTATTTTAGGTCACAACTGGCTAAGAGCAAACTAAACTGTATTCAACATTTGGCAAATTTAATATAAAGGCAATGACAAACTAAAAACCAAGAAAGAAAGTGCAAAGGTCTGCATTCGTCGAACAAACAACGTCCTGGAAATGTTGAGTGAAGCAAGAACCGCCAAGGAAAGTGTCTACACCAATATGTGTCTTAATTTTTATGGGGAATAATTGTTCTACAAGACAACAGCAAATTAAAGTTGTAGTCAGTTTTGAATTTGATATGTCTTAGAATAATTAAGAAAATACAATGAAGGTATTGTAGATACAGCAAAATATAGGCATTTTAAAATATTTAACAGAAACCGCTACTGAGATAAAAATATGGGCCGAAATAAATAAGGAAAGGCTAAAGTCGGGCGGAGCCGACTATATGATACCCTGCATCACTTTGCTGGAGCAGAATAAGTTTACATATACAGGATGGCTGATGAAAGCCGCTACCAAAAAAAATGTAATAACTTTTTTTTTCTATTTAATGAATCTGGTTAATTTTTTATACCCTACACCACACTGTGGTACAGGGTATTACAAGTTTGTTTCACGGCAGATGTTTGTAACACCTGAAAATAACACAGGTAGACCCACCTTAAAGTATACCGATCGACTCAGAAT
This sequence comes from Eudasyphora cyanicolor, assembly GCA_963930755.1. Lineage (NCBI taxonomy): Eukaryota > Metazoa > Arthropoda > Insecta > Diptera > Muscidae > Eudasyphora > Eudasyphora cyanicolor. Next base: position 120,612,499 of record OZ005735.1, read on the forward strand.
CACTAGCTGAGTCGATTTAACGATGTCTGTCCGTCCGTCCGTCCGTCTGTCCATGTAAAGTTGTTCGTCGACTACAGGTCGCAATTTCACTCCGATCGTTCTGAAATTTTGCAGTTTAGAGTATTTAAGATCGCTATTGAATTTGATTGAAATCGGTTCAGATTTAGATATAGCTCCCATATATATCTTTCGTCCGATTTGGCCCTTTAGTCCTATAGAAGCTGTATTTTACATCCAATAGTTTTGAAATTTAGAATGGTAGAGTTTCTTGATCCATGAACCAACATTGCCGAATTTGAAGAAAATCGGTTAAGATTTAGCTATAGCTCCCATATATATGTTTCGTCCGATTTGGCCCTTTAGTCCTATAGAAGCTGTATTTTAGATCCAATCGTTTTGAAATTTAGAATGGTAGAGTTTCTTGATCCATGAACCAACATTGCCGAATTTGAAGAAAATCGGTTAAGATTTAGCTATAGCTCCCATATATATCTTTCGTCCGATTTTGCTCTTTAGTCCTGTAGAAGCTGTATTTTACATCCAATCATTTTGAAATTTAGAATGGTAGAGTTTCTTGATCCATGAACCAACACTACCGAATTTAAAGAAAATCGGTTAAGATTTAGCTATAGCTCCCATATATATGTTTCGTCCGATTTGGCCATTTAGTCCTATAAAAGCTGTATTTTACATCCAATCCTTTTGAAATTTAGAATGGTAGAGTTTCTTGATCCATGAACCAACATTGCCGAATTTGAAGAAAATCGGTTAAGATTTAGCTATAGCTCCCATATATATTTTTCGTCCGATTTTGTTCTTTAGTCCTGAAGAAGCTGTATTTTACATCCAATCATTTTGAAATTTAGAATGGTAGAGTTTCTTTATCCATGAACCAACACTACCGAATTTGAAGAAAATCGATTAAGATTTAGCTATAGCTCCCATATATATGTTTCGTCCGATTTGGCCCTTTAGTTCTATAGAAGCTGTATTTTACATCCAATCGTTTTTAAATTTAGAATGGTAGAGTCTATTGATCCATGAACCAACACTACCGAATTTGAAGAAAATCGGTTAAGATTTAGCTATAGCTCCCATATACATGTTTCGTCCGATTTGGCCCTTTAGTCCTGTAGAAGCTGTATTTTACATCCAATCATTTTGAAATTTAGAATGGTACAGTTTCTTGATCCATGAACCAACACTACCGAATTTGAAGAAAATCGGTTAAGATTTAGCTATAGCTCCCATATATATGTTTCATCCGATTTGGCTCTTTAGATCCAATCGTTTTTATACCCTACACCACACTGTGGTACAGGGTATTATTTAAGTATAAAATGTCCCAAAAGTAAAATTATGTAAACAATTTATACATGAATTACAGAATTTATATATTAGAGTTATTCAATATTACGAGAGTGGTGTAGGGTATTATATAGTCGGCCCCACCCGACTTTAGCCTTTCCTTACTGGTTTTTATTATGCAGATTGATTTTTAGATTTAACAAATATGGATAACTGGTACACTGAAACAAGAATTTGGATTGTTCGCCGCTATCACGCACTCGAGTCCGTAGTTTCGGTTGAAAGAGAGTATAGGCGCAAGTTTGGCGGCAATCCTCCGCGCAGATGGATTGTAATGAGTCTTGCTAACAATTTTGCAGAGCATGGGACAGTCAGTAGAAGACCTTACCATCAAAACCCTTCAGTTCGGTCGGAGGAAACAATCGTTGCTGTAGCTGCTGCCATACAAAACAATCCAAGATTTTCGACAAGAAGCTTATCTGCTCAAATGGGTGTAAGCAGACAGTCATTGCAGTCAATTATGTACAAATGTTTGGAGTTATTCCCATATAAAATTCAAATGGCCAACAAACTGAACGCAGCAGGCTTCCCGATTCGCTTGGAATTTTGCCAGAAGATGCTTCAAATGGTGGTAGAGGACGGAAACATGTTGAACTGTCTTTTAGTGTCTGACGAGGTCCATTTCGATTTAAACGGCAACATAAACAAACAAAATTGTCGAATTCGGAGTGCTTCCCACCCACAGATACTCCATGAGACGGTATGGCATCATCTACTTCGTGTCACAGTGTGGTGTGCAGTTTCATCTCGCTGCATTGTCGGGCCCTACTTCTTCGTAGAAAACGGTCACACAGTTACGGTTACGGGAGACCGTTACTTGAGCATGTTGAGATCGTTTTTCTATCCAGAATTACGCCGAATGATAATTTCTTTCAACTCTGTGTGGTTTCAGCAAGATGGTGCAACACCTCACATAGCCCGACCTGTTATGACAGAATTGCGACGAAAATTTTCCAATAAGCTGATATGCAGAAATTCCACATTTCGTTGGCCCCCCGTGTCGCCTGACCTTACTGCACCTGACTTTTTCTTGGGGGGTTATGCACACTTTTCACTGGACTCTAGGTACTATAAAATCATTATACTGCACAAAATTTCAAGTATTTGTATGCATTGGTATTAAAAATATAAACAGTTAAGTTTTTTGACTAAAATGGTCACTTTATTTGTACTGCGTCCATTTTTATACCCTCACTTTAGTGTGACGAGGGTATATATCATTTGCTACGGAAAAAAGTGTAACACGTCGAAGGAGTGACCTAAGACCCCAAGTATGTTCGGAGGAAATCCGTTTTGGGTCATTTTAAGTCGAATGAGCAATGTCCGTCCGTCTGTCTGTCTGTCTGTCTGCTGGCTGGTGCGCACGATAACTCTCGAAAGGAGTAACCGATTGACCTCAAATTTGGTATGTGGTAATATTTTTTTCTATCTCCGGCTAAGTTCGAAGATGGGCCATATTGGTCCACTCCTTCTAGTACCTCCGCCCCAAAGGGTTTAAATGTTGTGAAATATTGATTCTTTAATAACTGCTATACTACTTATTCGAATCTTTTGAAATTCCACATATAGTATTAGCTTATTAGTCGCTAGCAACTCGAGAAAAATGGGCGAAGTCGCCACGTCCCTTTTGGTACCTCCCACACAACCCAGCAAAATTTCTCATTACCAAATAATCCGACGAGTAAGCAAAGTTCGATAATGGTAAGTACTTATTATTTAGCCACTTTTCTCATTATTTTAACATGGGGATGTCATTGGAGGGAAGTACTTCCCAAAAGCATACAATAAAGTAGCATAATAAGTACTTATTTGTAGCATAGGCATACCACATAAATATGTGCTTATGTTTTCACGATTTTAAGTACTTGAATAATGCATTACCAATAAGTTACAAAATACGTAGTAGATATGGTAGATATGTAGAGATGGCCATTGAAAGAAATTTTGTATATTTTCATTCAATATGCACGTATTTTTGGAAAACTTGTTGAAAAAAAATAAATTTTCTATAATATATATACTAAAATTATACAAAAATTTGCCAAAAATTATTTTGATAAAAAAATCACTTATTCTGTTATTATTGGTAAGTCATTATTAATAAGCCGAAAGTAATTCAGCGAATAATGAGATGTCATTATTTGGTAATGCAGGGAATAATGACAGGTACTTACCAAGATTTTGCTGGGAAATGCACCATTTTGCACCAAAAGTTAACAGCTTATAACATTAATAACAGTGTATAAAAATACTTGAAATTTTGTACAGTATTATGCTTTTATATTGCCTACAGTTCAGGGAAAAATGGGCGTTGTTGTCACGCCCCTTTTGGTACCTCCCACACAAAGGTACCTTTTTGCACCAAAAGTTAACAGCTTATAACATTAAAACCAGTGTATAAAAATACTTGAAATTTTGTACAGTGTAATGCTTTTATAATGTCTATAGCCCTGTGAAAAATGGGCGTTATTGCCACGCCCCTTTTTGTACCTCCCACACAAAATGCCCAAATCATACCACAATTTAATGTCTCCTAACGTTTATACCAGTGCACATAAATGCTTATAAGTCGGCACAGTGCAATGAATTTAAAGTATCTAATGTTCAGCAAAAAAAGGTGTATTTGATAAACCCCTTCTGGTACCTCCCACACAAATTGACAGAATAATTCGAGTAATATTCAATATTACATTACTCACAAAGTGAGGGTATACCTTAGTCGGTTTACCCGACTGAAACTTTCTTACTTGTTATTAAGGTCATAGCGACTGATAAACTATCACTATGGGAGGAATTACAGATGATTCGGAAAATCAGTATAGAAGTTATTAGAGAATCAGTACTTCACTAAATTTTAGCTCATTGTGAGGGAGGTACGGGAAAGAGTGGACCAATATAGCCCATCTTCGAACTTAACCCGAGATAGAAAAAAATAGTATCACGTCCCAAATTTAATGTCAATCCGTTACTCCTATCGAGAGTTATAGTGCGCTCAAGCCAGACAGACGGACAGACAGAGAGGTTAGGTTAGGTTGAGTGAGGATAGCACTTGGCGAGTGAGACCAAGCGCCCACTGAGACCATGCATGATCCTTTGTGATTCCTCATAGTTCGTCTTCTCCAGTCCCTCAGTTAAGTCTTGCGTTGCAATCTGATGCCTTGCAGAATTTTAGAAGTTTAAGCGGATCCAATCCTTTTAATTCGTCAAGTGTCTGAAAGAAAAATGAACCGAGTATCTTGCTTCTTCTAAATGATAACATTGGACATTGGCATAGGAAATGAAGCATATCTTCGACAGCGTCAGGATCCTGACACATATCATCACTTCGTAAGCCAATTCTAAACATATGCTTACCAAGACTATTATGTCCTGTTATGAGGCCAACAATCAAAGTACTTGTACTTTGTCCAAGCTTAGCAGCATATCTGTATTCTTTATTGACCCTTAATCCCATAGCGATTTTGTTTGCTCACATCCGGCTGTTGAAAACCATCTCTGATGCCAGTAGTTCTTGTATTTTGTTTTTATGCCATAATAAGCCAACGAGAGGGGCGGGTATGCATCCGCCTCAACAATCCTCGAGGACACGGCCCCTATTTTTGCGAGCTTATCAGCTGCTTCGTTTCCGAATATATCTTTGTGGCCAGGTACCCAGCACAGGGTTAAATTATGCTGTTCTTCGAGAACCCTAAGCTCTCTGCGACAGCGGCTGACTATCTTTGACCTTATATTCGTGCTTAGTAGAGCCTTTAAAGCGGCCTGGCAATCGATGAAAAAGCGAATATCGCTTGTGTATATTTGTCTCAACGAAATAAGTTCAGCCGCCTTTGAAATTGCATATATCTCCGCCTGAAACATACTGCATTCGCTGCGTAGTCGAAGAGAGACCTCCAGGTCAAGCTCACGGCAGAATATACCACAGCCCGTACCCTCGTCTAGTTTGGAGCCATCCGTAAACACATTGATGTCGTGGAACCTTACGTTTTCATTCAACCACTCTTCCAGAGTGGGGAATTTAATCCATAAATCAGAACAGGCCTGACCACAGCTGAGTAAAGCCAGTGGATGAGCCTAGGTTTTAACCCCCATCTAGGGCCTACGAACTTTTGGCATGAGTATAAGGCAGCGAAGGCTTTCCTTATTCGGGCCTCTTTATTTGCTATACAGTTTAATTTACGATCCAGTATGACCCCTAAAAATTTGGCAGAGTTCGACAGCTGAATTGTAATTCCTTGATGTTTCGGTAATCTAAACTCTGGTAATTTATTACTACGAGTGAATAGTACCAGATCCGTCTTTGAGGGATTAATATTTAAACCACAACCCCTTGCCCAGTTTGATATTTCTCCTAGAGAGCCTTCTAAGATTTCGGACACCGTTGGTAGAAATTTACCTATGGATAATACAACGATATCATCGGCATAGGCACATATCCTAATACCAGATGACAGAGAGACAAATGGACGGACATTGCTCAACTGATTTAAAATTTCCTAAAAGGGATTTCCACCAAACATACTTGGGGGTCTTAGGTCACTTCTTTCATGTGTTACACTTTTGGCTCTTAGCAAATTATATATGTATACCATCCTCCCTGTAAGGTGAGGGGATAAAAATGGAATTAGGCGCTCAAAAGTACTTGAAACGTTGAGAGTGGCATATGGTGATTCTAATCTGAGTCAGAAAAATGTTTACAAGTGGTACAAGCTTTTCAGAGTAGGTCGAGAAGACGACGCTCGTCCTGGAAGATCCATCACTTCAAAAACTGTTGAAATGTTCAAAAAGAAAGAAAAGAAAATTTTCGAATCACTATTAGAGAAGTTGCGAAGTATGTCGGCATATTGTTTGGACCATGCCATGCAATTTTTTCGGAAATTTTGGGCATAAGCGTGTAGCAGCGACGTTAGTTTTAAAATTCGTAATTTTTAGGCAGAAAAAATACTGTAATCATGCCTCAGCCACCGTATTCACCAGATTGGCCCCTGCTACTTTTTCCGGTTTCCAAAAATGAGGAGATAAAAACCGAATCGCCAAACAATCAAAATACTTCTAACTGTTATGTTTCTCACTAACAAACTCAACTAAAAACATATCGCTCACTCACTTCAAGAGTGATATAACTGAAAATTTACAATTTGCCTTATAATAGAAATTCGAATTTTGCAAATGTCTAAAAATTAGTCTGAGCGAACTTTTTCCTATAAGGAAACAACCATATTTCGGATTATTCCAGCGTTTTTAAACATCCTATTTCATGTTACTCATGTTTTTATACGGACTTAAATCACGGATGTGTACATCTTGACAATTTTCAATTTTGATTTATGTCACTCTTGAAGTGAGTGAGCGATATGTTCGAGACAAGTGTGCCAACATAAAAATATAAAAAAACGCTAATCGAATGCACGTAGATATTTCAAAATTCACCTTTTCTATTGAACAAACCTCGTAAGTGGAAAATATCTGAAAAGGTGTATCTTGGAAGGTATGTATTATGCAAATGCGTGGACGGAATTTTACAAATTAAGGCTTATTTGTCTAGTCGTGACTTGTACTTTCCATTACGGGGGTTTCCAATGAGAGTGATATGAGTTTTTGAAAAAAAAAACACACACACACTTATTGTTAAGGAAATTCAAAAGTTTTTTATTTAATGTGAAGTACAATCAATACAATTAAGTTCTAAATAAAACGTCAATCAAATGGCCTCCACGACTTCTTCTGCAGGAACAAATTCGATGAACCCAATTTTCGAGCAGAAAAGCTGTATCTTGAAAGTTAAATGTTATGAAAACGCGTGGACGGAACATTACAAATGTAGGCCCGATTATAAGCTCTCGACTTGTACTTTTAAGAAAATATATGAATGCTGTCATCAATGGCACCAACTTAAAATTCAAAGAAACCTTTACTTATATAGCCCCATTTGTCCTAAACTGACCCTGCAAATTTCAAGATGGTGCTCAGTCTCATCCTTTTTTAAAACAATATTTACTAGAAAATGCCAATGATTTTCCTTTATAAACAATGAAAAATATAGAAATCACAAAATAGACAGAAACATTTCGATAAAAACAATTTCGATTTCTGCCATTTTAAGTAAAAATGCTGTTATATAGAAACTGAAGAAAACAGCAGAAAATGTACAGGATCAGCTTATATAGCGAATATGTATTTCGTTTAAAAAATTTAGGAGGGAACATATATAACGATATGTGCAACTATGTATCTAGAATGGCATAGCCAAGACCTATTTATAAGAAGAGCTCTAATTTGTATAAATCCACAAACCTGTGTTTAAAATACGTCAAATTCAATATTCAAATCTCAGGATTTTTTTAATAAATATATATTTTTTAAAAAAGATCGGGTCTGAACGCCTTCCTAAAATGGTTAGTGTTCGTTTAGAATATATGGGGCTGAATAAATGTGCAAAAGTAAGTTTGTTTTAAACGTTGGGGTTGAAAATAGAGGAACTCTTATATTTTGTCATTATTCAGATTTTGCACATACATCGGGCAAAAATTCACCATGCCGAATCCGTTTGCGTTCATAAATTATCCTAAGGGGAGCGGAATTTATAGCGGTTTTGAAACCAGATTTAAAAAAAATCCTGACAGTTTATGATTTACGTAAGTCATCACATGTGTTACGAAATTTAGTTGAAGCTGTTACTGATCTCTTCCCATACATACCAAAAGATTTAATACAGGGTTTGCCAACAAGAGGTGTTATTTTGAATCACCCGGTATTTCGGTAGCTGTCACTTTTGAAGCTTTTGTTCTTTGACATTTGACAAGTAGAAACTACGCCATTACTAAAAATGGAACGATACACGATTCAACAACGCACTGAAATTACTAAAATTCACTACAAAAATGGTGAAAATCTTGCAGTCACAGTTCGCAAAACTAAAGCATTTTTGGGACGTCGTGAAGCACCTTGTCGGACCGCAATACAGAAATTGGTGGAAATATTCGAGCTGTTGGGACAAGTTAGTGATGTGAAGAACAAAACCCGTGCACGTCGCTCAAGAACAACTGAGAATATTGCTGCTGTAGCCCCAAGTGTTGAAGAAAACCCAGGTTTGTCCACTCCTCGTCGTTCTTTGGAATTGGGTATTCCACAAACGTCGTCGTATCTTGCATAAAGACTTGGGTCTTAAGGCTTATATAGTTCAGTTAACACAAGAACTCAAACCGGCCGATCATCAACAACATCGCGTCTTCGCTGATTGGGTCCTTGAAATGCATGAAAATGATCCGGAATTCCATCGAAAAATCATCTTGACTGATGAGGCCGATCTCCACCTCGGTGGCTACGTCAACAAGCAAAATTGTCGCATCTGGGGCTCGGAAAACCCAAGAGTTATTGTTGAGAAACCTCTCCATCCTCAACGTGTGACTGTTTGGTGCGGTTTATGGTCCGGCGGGGTCATTGGATTTCACTTTTTCGAAAATGAGGTTGGATCAACAGTTACGGTGAATGGATTGCGATATCGAGAAATGATTAATGATTTTTTCTTGTCGGAGTTGGATGGAATTGATCTGGACAACGTTTACAACGTTCAACAAGACGGCGCTACGTGCCACACAAGCAACGAAACCATTGCTCTGTTACGGGAAAGGTTTCCGGACCGTGTTATCTCTCGAAGAGGTGATAACAATTGGCTTCCGCGATCTTGCGATTTAACACCTTGCTACTTCTTCCTTTGGGGCCACGTGAAAGATAAGGTCTACGCCAACAGCCCAGCGTCGATTCAAGACCTCAAAGATAGAATTCGTGAGGCTATCGAGGACATAGGGCAGCCACTATGGGATTTGGTTATGGAAAATTTCATGAAAAGGATATGGTCCTTCCTCTTTATTATGAAATAAACATCCGATCATTTATCTCAAAAATGGCATTTTTCTTTGAATACCAAAATAATACCTCTTGTTGGGAACCCCTTTATATTTCAGGCAGTATTCGCGATACGGGACAAAAAAGGAAAAAAAGAACGTGTTATAACTCAATAAGTGTAATAAATTCGATGTATACGAGAATATCGGATTATAAATTCCAAACCTGTAAGGAAAGACAGAAATTCGGGCGGGGCCGACTATATAATACCCTTCACCTCCCTAACAATGCGAAAATGTGCATTGCGATAAGAATATGTCAGTGTTCATACATGTAATATGAAAACTGTCTCTGTTGAATTTCGTACGGATCAGATATAAAATACGGGTTCTACAGCGCTTACATGTCAAATCGGATGAAACATATATATGAGGGGCTATATCTAAATCTGAACGGATTTTTTCCGAATTTGGTAGAGTTCATTCACGTAATAATAAAACTCTCTCTGTTGAATTTCGTACTAATCTGAATAAAATACAGTTTCTACAGAGGTACATATATATGGGAACTATATGTAAATCTGAACCGATTTTAGTCAAATTCAATAGGGATCGATCTTGGGCCTAAAGAAAGATAAGGGCAAAGTTTTGTTGAGATCGGAACATAACAAGAATACATCTACAGACAGACAGACGGACATAGCTAAATCGACTCAGAAATTGATTACAAGTCTATCGGTATAATAAACAAGTGGTCTATCTCTTCTCCTTTTAGGTGTTACAAACAAATGCACAAAGTAATAATACCCTGTACCACAGTGTGGTGTAGGGTATACAAACATATTGCGAAACTCCCTCATATTCCGTAAATATATTCCACAAAAGTAGTGGTGCTATACCATGTAGATTCCGATTAAGGACAGAAACGTATGCAGATTACAGGAATAAAACAAACAAAAATTTCAAATTGTATTCCAAAAATTGGTATTCTAATTTATTCCAAAATGAGTTATGAGTAGGAATGTCGATCGGGAATCCCGTAAGTCCCGGGATTTCCGGATCCCGAAAAATCCCGGGATTTTTGAAGATCAATCCCATGGAATCCCATTTCTATTGCTACAAATACTTTGTTTGCTAACGGAAATAATACGAGTTATAAATCCTACAAAAATAACTATGGAAGCCATATGTCGATGTGGTTTGAATCTGTGCAATATAGATGCTGCGTTTTGGTTTAAGTTGAAGGAGACATCTGCTATTAAATTCATATTAAGTGATGCGTAAAACAATATATTCGATTCTTCAGAGCATCTTACTTATTGTTATTCCTACTGTTCGCACCTACTCTACATTTACCATATTTGTATACCCTCCACCACAGGATGGGGGGTATATTCTATTTATCACTCCGTTTGTAACACCTCTAAATATTGATCTGAGACCCCATAAAGTATATATATTCTTAATTGTCGTAAAATTCTAAGACGATTTAGCCATGTCCGTCCGTCTGGTGTAATCACGCTACAGTCCGTAATAATAGAACTAGGTGGATGAAATTTGGTATAGATACTTCTTGAGTAACTTGAGATTGAAAATGGGCGATATCGGTCAATATATAGATATAGCTCCCATATATAGCATCTAACTTGTTGTGATTCCTACTGTTTTCATCTACTATATTAGGTTTGAGTTATTTTGTGTGGTCACAAGCTATCCATGGTGGAGGGTATATAAGATTCGGCATGGCCGAACTTAACGATTTTACTTGTTGTAATTCCTACTGTTCTCTTATACTATACATTAACCATATTTTTAAACACTCCACAATAGGATGGGGTGGTATATTCATTTCTTCACTCCGTTTGTAAGACCTCTAAATACACTATGCAAAAAAATTTTTTTTGTGTCCTAGACGTAAAAATTTTTTTTTGTATAGATTGTGGCATACTGTTATATCAAATCAAAACCAAAAATTTTTTTATGGATAAATTTTTTTTTTAAAAAAATTTTTATTAAAAATACTAATATCGTCGAAGGTACTCTTAGTATTTGCACTATAATTTTTGGAGTATATTCCCGATCAGATCGACTTATACGTTAAATTGCAGCTATTAATGTGGGCTACCAATGTCGGGAATATCTCTTTCACTTAAAAACAGTGGTTTAGTAACAGTCATTAAACAAATTGAAAAAAGTAAATTTTTTTCAACAAAAAAATAAAAATTTCCTGGGACGAAAAAAAATAAAAAAAAAATCGAAATATTTTATTCAATTTTTTAAAAGTTTGTCGGGAATATCTCTTTCACTTAAAAACAGTGGTTTAGTAACAGTCATTAAACAAATTGGAAAAAGTAAATTTTTTTCAACAAAAAAATAAAAATTTCCTGGGACGAAAAAAAATAAAAAATAAATCGAAATATTTTATTCAATTTTTTAAAAGTTTGCATCCTAGCGAAGAAAATAATACCTATTTGAAAAAATCTATGAATAAATGTAGAAATTATAGCCTTTTTGGTAGAGGTAAGAGAATTTCACAAAATCTTTTTTTTTAATTTCTGTTTAAATAGCGATTTTATTTGTTACTTTTATTTATATTATATGCATTTGAGTTCATTTACATGTATGTACAAGTTTCATTAGAAGTAATTGTGAGTTCTTTGTTGACGTTTGTAGATTTCGGAATCGGTTTCTCTAATGAGGAACCAAATATAGTGTCCCATCATTCTTTCATCCCAGTGCCCTTGGTAACGCCGCTCGATGGACTTCATTTCTTGGTGGAACCTTTCCCCATGTTCGTCGCTTACGTCGCCAAGATTCTCGGGGAAAAAGTTTTAATGAGAATGCACGAAATGAATTTTGAGGGACATATTTACACCTGTTGGAATTATTTTTTAACAAATCATTAATCATCGTTTCATATTTCGGGCTTTTATTGGATCCAAGGAAATTTGAAACTACGAGCTTAAACGACCTACATGCTGCAATTTCATCCGACGTCAAATAGGATTCGAATTTTACATCTTTCATCAGTTTCCTTATTTTAGGCCCATCAAAAACGCCTTCTTTGATTTTTTGAAAAGAAAGACTTTAAATAAACTGAGAGTGTATTGCCATCTTTCCTTAAAGCTTTTACACAATTTTTAAAGAGCCCCAGCTTAATATGCAGTGGTGGCAAAATAATGTTTTCTTTTTGGACGAGAGGTGTGTATTTTATGTTGTTTTCACCCAATGTAATGTCTTTTATTTTTGGCCATTTCTTTCTTCTGTAATGAACTTCGCGAGCTCGGCTATCCTAGAGGATTTGTATATCCGCCTTGCATTCCACATAACATCCCAACTTCTTTTAAATCGCAACAAATTTTCCAGTCATGTTTTATGTATTTTATCAATTTAGCCATTGTTTCGTATGATTCCTTAGTGTTGACGGCATGAGCAATGGGAATCGACGGTTTCTGATTTCCGTTGTGCAAAAGTACTGCTTTCAAACTTTCTTTACTGTTGTTAACAAATAACCGCCATTCTTTATCTTTGATCAGTTCCAAATCTTGCACATATATTTCCAAATATTGCACATATCACATCGATTTTTTTAATTATGTACATATTTTCCGCAGATGTAGCAGAAATTGTCAGGATCATTTACACATTGAAAAGTTCTTTGCCTTTTACTCATACTTCGAAATATAACTTTATAATATTTTTCAGAAAATCGACTTATCTCTTTAAGGCGCTGAATTACACTAATTTATTAATAAGTAATTTCATTCATAAATTCCGGATTTAAGGTACATAAGTTGCAGTATCTGTAGCTGACATATAGTTTGCTTCGAACGTAGAAACCCAATACATATAATTGTACTACCTGTATATACTACTGGGATGTCCATGCCCCTAAAAGGCGCAATTGAATGGAAACTTCATAAATAAAAAAACACAAATATTGTTGAATGACACTCTACCTGAGCGGATCTCATCCAATATAGCTCTCACATTGCATATCATGTTTTATGAAGAGTTACGAACGGCCATAAAACCTCGTCCTCTCTATAATATTCTAATGTCTGACATCAATCCTCATAAAATAAAATGCAAGTGCAATGTCTCTTATATGTCTCTCTCACATATGGCGAATTCAATATAAGCAGAAACATCATTTAACAAGTAAGAAAGTTTCAGTCGGGTAAACCGACTAAGGTATACCCTCACTTTGTGAGTAATGTAATGAATATTACTCGAATTATTCTGTCAATTTGTGTGGGAGGTACCAGAAGGGGTTTATCAAATACACTTTTTTTTTGCTGAACATTAGATACTTTAAATTCATTGCACTGTGCCGACTTATAAGCATTTATGTGCACTGGTATAAACGTTATGAGACATTAAATTGTGGTATGATTTGGGCATTTTGTGTGGGAGGTACAAAGAGGGGCGTGGCAATAACGCCCATTTTTCACAGGGCTATAGACACTATAAAAACATTACACTGTACAAAATTTCAAGTATTTTTATACACTGGTTTTAATGTTATAAGCTGTTAACTTTTGGTGCAAAAAGGTACCTTTGTGTGGGAGGTACCAAAAGGGGCGTGACAACAACACCCATTTTTCCCTGGACTGTAGGTACTATAAAAGCATTACACTGTACAAAATTTCAAGTATTTCTAAACACTGGTATTAATGTTATAAGCTTTTAACTTTTAGTGCAAAATGGTCCATTTGTGTGGGAGGTACCAAAAGGGGCATGCCAACTTCACCCATTTTTCTCGATGTGTTACACTTTTTTCCGTAGCAAATGATATATACCCTCGTCACACTAAAGTGAGGGTATAAAAACGACAAAATATGAAAGCATATTTTTTTGAATTTCCCTTTACATTTACAAAATGGCTCATAACTTTTACATCTATCCATAGATTTTTTCAAATAGACAGTGTTTTTTTCGTTAGCATGCTGGCTTTTTAAAAATGTGATAAAATAATTTTTTGATTTTTTTTTTTTTCAATTTTTAATGGATTTTTTTGTACCAGGAAAGTGTTTATACCCTCACTTTAGTGTGACGAGGGTATATATCATTTGCTACGAAAAAAAGTGTAACACATCGAAGGAGTGATCTGAGACCCTAAGTATGTTCGGCAGATATTCGTTTTGGGTCATTTTAAGTCGAATGAGCAATGTCCGTCCGTCTGTCTGTCTGTCTGTCTGCTGGCTGGTGCGCACGATAACTCTCGAAAGGATTAACCGATTGACTTCAAATTTCGTATGTGGTAATATTTTTTTCTATCTCCGGCTAAGTTCGAAGATGGGCCATATTGGTCCACTCCTGCTGGTACCTCCCCCACAAAGGGTTAAAATGTTGTGAAATATTGTTTCTTTAATAACTGCTATTAAACGTATTCGAATCTTCTGAAATTCCACACATAGTATTAGTTTGTTAGTCGCTATCAACTCGAGGAAAATGGGCGAAATTGCCACGCCCCTTTTGGTACCTCCCACACAAATGCACCATTTTGCACTGAAAGTTAAAAGCTTATAACATTAATACCAGTGTTAAGAAATACTTGAAATTTTGTACAGTGTAATGCTTTTATAGTGCCTACAGTCCAGTGAAAAATGGGCGTTATTGCCGCGCCCCTTTTGGTACCTCCCACACAAATGCACCATTTTGCACTGAAAGTTAAAAACTTATAACATTAATACCAGTGTATAAAAATACTTGAAATTTTGTACAGCGTAATGTTTTTATAGTGCCTACAGTCCGTTGAAAAATGGGCGTTATTATCACGCCCCTTTTGGTACCTCTCCCACAAAGGTACCATTTTGCACCAAAAATTAACAGTTTATAACACTAATATCAGTGTTTACAATTACTTGCAGTTTTGTACAGTGTAATGCTTTTATAATGCCTATAGTCCAGGGAAAAATGAGCGTTTTCACCACGCCCCTTTTTGTACCTCCCACACAAAATGGCCAAATTATACCACAATTTAATATCTCAACGTTAATATACCAGTCCATATAAACTGTTATAATTCGGCACAGTGCAATGTATTTAAAGTATCTACTATTCAGTGAAATATAGGTGTATTTCTTAAACTCCTTATTGAGTTTGCGAAGCAAAAATTGCGGGCATTCAGAAATGGATTTACGAAAATGAATAATTAGATGCATTCCTACAGTCAGTATTTTAAATTCAAAATGTGTATTACAGTTGAGTTAATAAATATAAGATATTTATTTAAACGTAAAACAAAAACAAAAATAATTGAAATATAATTCACAGAAATTCAGTTCTAAGGTAAATAAGTAGTATATTATAATCTTTAAAAAAATTAATATTCAAAGTTTAGTAGAGTCAAGTTGTATTTAATAAAAAGAAGTTTCGCAGCTTTTTCACTATTCAATCTAGCTCGTAGTGGATCATAGATAAGTCCCGCTCCACTAAATAACTGTTCACTGGCAACACTTCCCGGCGGTGTAGCTAAAAACTGCCGTACCAAAGGTACTAACATTTTGTATTTAGAGCTATTTCGTTTCCACCACAATAAAGGATCTTCTGAAACGTGAATTTTGTTCTCATTATTGTAATCAGCTAACAATTTTTTTGCATGTTGGACAGAAAGTATGGCATCTTCCAAGTCATTATCGGAATCACTATTACTTTCATTTAAAAACATTTCTACGGATTTTTTGATTTGCGACGATTTATGTTGCACTTGGGAAGTTACCTGTTGTGTGCCATGGGGTGCTCCAGTACGTAGCCTTTTATTTTGCGGTGGACTAAATTGTTGAACTTCACAAACTTCAGCAACAAGTAGCGTAGCAAGTTTTGACTGAATATCATCCTTAATGACACTGTCGAAAAATTTTAATTTATAGCGGGGATCCAGGTATGTTGATATGGCATATACTGGTGTCTTATGCAGCTCGCTAAATCTTACATTTATTTCTAAAATCAGCTTCTCTATAACTATCTTAATGACTGGTAAAGCGTTTTCCTTTAATTGTTCAACTGCTAGATTTGATTTTAAAGCGTGAATTAGTGGAATAACTGATGATATAGTAGAGTTTGAGCTGCTAAGTTCTCGAGTTATTTCCTCAAATGGTTTAAGTATATCCATTAATTCTACCATTATTTTCCAATTTTCAGTAGGTATAGACATCTCTTCATAGGCTGTCAAATAGAGTGCAATGGAATCTTTGATTTTTAGTAAACGCTCCATCATATAATATGTACTGTTCCACCTACAAAAAAAAATATGAAAAATTCCTCAAAAAGTTTAACATATTTTAATTACCTAGTTTGACAATCTTGAATGACCACAAGAGGGGTTTGGTTTAGTCGATTTATTTGTATTTGACGTAATTTTTCTTGGGCTAATACGGAGTGATTAAAGTGTGTTGCGATTTTTTTGTTATTTGCTATGACAGACACAATTTGTTTCTGCGACTTCAAAGCAGACTTAATGCAGAGCTGAAGTTGATGGACGGTGCATTTGATGTGTGTGAAATTGGAAATCTTCATAGCCCGAACCATGTTTGAGCCTTCGTCATGTACGATGCACTGGACTTTTCCATTTATTTCCCATTCATTAAGAATAGAGGATATTTTAGATGCAACAATATCGCCGTTATGGGAGCCGTCAATAGTTTCACATTTTAGAATTAAATTAATTTTTTGGAAACCTTCAGTGATTCCATGTGCTGTCAAACTCAACAGCGATACGCTTGCACTCGGCTCTGACCAAATATCTGTTGTGAATGAAATTTTTTCAAAGTCTTTTAAGAATAGTACAATTTTTTATCTGATTCGTTCGTACATTGTTTTGCATATGTGCTCCGTGAAATATTCTCGACCTTTCAATTTATAACAGGGCAAGGCAGCTTTCAGCAGCCGCCGGAAACCAACTCCGTGTACAAAATTGAAAGGCAAATCTTGAATCGCAATCATTTCGCCAATTATGTTGTCTGTTTCGACGGCTCTTGGATGAGATGAATCCCAGAAATAATTCTTGCTGATTGATTCAGATATCGTTAGTTGTCGTTTTAAACCATGTAATGGAGTTTGATTTGCTGAATAATGGGGGATTTCCTTCGGATTTTCTTCCAAATTGTCATATTCCTCCTTATGTCTGCCTTTTAGATGAGCCGTCAAACCACTAGTGCTTCGGCCCTTTCGCGAAAACATTTTGTTGCAAATTGAACATCTGGCCTTTTCATTGTCACATTCTGTGAAATATTTCCACACACCGCTTGACTTCGGCTTCATATCTGTTTTTATGTTATTGTTTTCTTGACAAAATTATTTGTGAGTATCGACTACAAACACAATTGTTTATGTTTTTTCCATACGTTGCCAGATTGACAACATTTATTGTTTTTTTATACAACGACCCACACTAAATGTCGCGTAGGCGTAGCGTATGCAGTCTTATTTTTTCAAATGGGAAAGCGAATACTGAAATATTTTTTGCGAATGCAAAAGTGAATATTGAAATATAAATTTTTGCGAATGCGAAAGCGAAGTTAAAAATTATGCGAATAATTCGCATTCGCATATGCGAATAATTCGCATTCGTTACTCGCTAACATGTAACCCACAATTCCCTTTAATTTAAGGAATAACACGGCTCAATCAGGCTTATACTTGAAAAATTATGGTCCAAATAATGAATGTACTTTCAATTTTTTAAAAAAAAATTTGGCATCAATTTTTTTAAAATATTTTTTGTGTGTTTGTGACACCTATTTGCACCAGAAACTGTTATCCACATCCCTTGGACAACAATTTTGTTGCATAGTAATATTGATCTGAGACCACATAAAGTATATATATTCATAATCGTCTTAAAATTCTAAGACGATTACGCCATGTCCGTCCTTCTATTGTAATCACCCTACAATCTATAATACTTAAGTTAGGTGGCTGAAATTTGGTGTAGATACTTCTTATACATGCAGGTACCTTGGGATTGAGAATGGGCTATATCGGTCCACATTATGATATAGCCCCCATGCCATAGAGACCACAAATGTCAACTGATCGGGTTGAAAATTGGTAACTGGGGCTAATTTATACCCGCACCCTCACACGAATAACCATAGCCATAGCTCCATGTTTTGATATAGCCACCATACAATGGTCGCTCTAGATTTTACTTCTTAACGCAACAAAATAAAAATTAAAAGAAGTACTTCCAAAAGAATAACATTAAAAGTACTTCCAAATCATAAGTATGAACATTTTTTCGGCATTTAGTGAAGTTCTTCTAAACAACTAACCAAAATGTAGTTTCGGAATATAAATAATTAACCCAAGGATGCATAATTTCAAAACGATCGGATGTAAAATAAAGCTACTGAAGTGATAAAAGTCCAGATCGGAAGGAACATATATATGAGGGCTATGAAATATATGTAAATACTGATTCTATAGTGCTAAAGGGAAGAAATATATAATTATATGGCGGCTATATCAGAATTAGTTGTTGTTGTTGTAGCAGCTTGGAGACGCTGAGTTGATAATCCTTAAGTCTATTTCTATTACAGACTTCGTTCCGGCGTGATAGACCGCCACCACATTGTAGTGAATGGTTCTGGAAGTTAGTCGACTTTCTTCTTTTTCATCAACCAAATTTCGTTTCAGTCGACTAGATCAATTAATCGGACCTAAAAGTCGACTTTTTCATAGTCGATTAAAATAACATAGTCATTTCAAAGTATGCTTAGTTTCTTCGATATATGTTACATTGTGGAATTGTAGTACATTGGATTGCGATAAAAACTGAATTTATTAACCAGTAAGGAAAGGCTAAAGTCGGGCGGGGCCGACTATATAATACCCTACACCACTCTCGTAATATTGAATAACTCTGATATATAAATTCTGTAATTCATGTATAAATTGTTTACATAAATTTACTTTTGCGACATTTTATACTTAAATAATACCCTGTACCACTGTAGGGTATAAAAACGATTGGATCTAAAGAGCCAAATCGGATGAAACATATATATGGGAGCTATAGCTAAATCTTTACCGATTTTCTTCAAATTCGGCAATGTTGGTTCATGGACCAAGAAACTCTACCATTCTAGATTTCAAAACGATTGGATGTAAAATATAGCTTCTATAGAACTAAAGGGCCAAATCGGACGAAACATATATATGGGAGCTATAGCTAAATCTTAACAGATTTTCTTCAAATTCGGTAGTGTTGGTTCATGGATCAAGACACTTTATCATTCTTAATTTCAAAATGATTGGATGTAAAATACAGCTTCTTCAGGACTAAAGAGCAAAATCGGACGAAACATATATATGGGAGCTATAGCTAAATCTTAACCGATTTTCTTCAAATTCGGCAATGTTGGTTCATGGATCAAGAAACTCTACCATTCTAAATTTCAAAACGATTGGATGTAAAATACAGCTTTTATAGGACTAAAGGGCCAAATCGGACGAAACATATATATGGGAGCTATAGCTAAATCTTAACCGATTTTCTTCAAATTCGGTAGTGTTGGTTCATGGATCAAGAAACTCTACCATTCTAAATTTCAAAAGGATTGGATGTAAAATACAGCTTCTACAGGACTAAAGAGCAAAATCGGACGAAACATATATATATGGGAGCTATAGCTAAATCTTAACCGATTTTCTTCAAATTCGGCATTGTTGGTTCATGGATCAAGAAACTCTACCATTCTAAATTTCAAAACGATTGGATGTAAAATACAGCTTCTATAGGACTAAAGGGCCAAATCGGACGAAACATATATATGGGAGCTATAGCTAAATCTTAACCGATTTTCTTCAAATTCGGCAATGTTGGTTCATGGAGCAAGAAACTCTACCATTCTAAATTTCAAAAGGATTGGGTGTAAAATACAGCTTCTATAGGACTAAAGGGCCAAATCCGACGAAATATATATATGGGAGCTATATCTAAATCTGAACCGATTTCAACCAAATTCAATAGCGATCTTAACAGCTGCGAAATACTCTAAACTGCAAAATTTCAGAACGATCGGAGTGAAATTGCGACTTTTATTCGACGAACAACTTTACATGGACAGACGGACGGACGGACAGACATGCTTAAATCGACTCAGCTAGTGATTCTGAGTCGATCGGTATACTTTAAGGTGGGTCTAGCTGTGTTATTTTCAGGTGTTACAAACATCTGCCGTGAAACAAACTTATAATACCCTGTACCACAGTGTGGTGTAGGGTATAATAACACTTTATATTTTCCAAAAATGTTGATATATCGTCACCAGAAATGCCCAAGAGCGTAACCCTCAAAAAATAAAAATTCGTTTTTCGTCCAAAAATTACGATTTTATTTAAGAAAAAAAAAGACGTAACATCAAGTGCTCGTTTTCGATAAAGTATAAAAGGCGTAACCCACATTGTAACAAACAGAACGTAAGGTATTCATCTATTTAACCTTTGAAGTTTTTCTCTTGTTGCTGTTTTGATTTTTGTCAATCGTGTTTGATAGCCATTTTAGATGCAAATTTATTAATATTTAAATTTGGTTTTTATCTGAATGGTATCCATTTTTTTTACCCAATTTCGCAGTGCCCATGATTGTCTTTCAATTTCAATACGAATTGTCCAAAATAAAGATATGTTCAAAATTTCTTTGAGATCGGACTATATTTGTGACCTGCACATTGATTACAAGAATGCATGCACAGACTGACATAGTTAAATTGGTCAGAAAGTGATTCTAAATCGATCGGTATAATAAACAATGGTATAATAAACAAAGGGTTGCCCATATTCGACGGACCCATGTTTTTTTAAAAAAAATCAAAGAAAAAAGGAAAAATTTGGCGGTTGGCAATCTTAATCATTTAATTTGTTCCAAGTAGATTTGTTTACATCAATTTTTGAATATGATATCTCTCAAATGGCCGCCTCTGGCGTTGATGGCGTATTGTGCCCTTTTTGCAGCATTTTCCATCGTTTTCGCCAACATTTCGGCCGGAATAGCGGCTATTTCTTCACGAATGTTGTCCTTGAGCTCTTCTACGGTCCTTGGCTTGTTAACGTAAACCTTTGACTTCAAATATCCCCACAAGAAGAAGTCAGGCGGCGTCAAATCGGGCGAACGCGGTGGCCAGTCCAAATCACCACTTTTCGACATCAAACGGCCCGGAAACAAATTCTTCAGAAAATCGATTGTTATGCGACTTGTGTGCGGTGGAGCGCCGTCTTGTTGAAACCAGAACTGCCTCATACGCTTTCGACGAATAATTGGCATCACAAAATTGGTCATCATGTCGCGATAACGCTCCTGGTTGATGGTAACAGCATGGCCATTTTCGTTTTGGAAGAAAAACGGCCCAATGACCGTTTTCGCACTAACGCCGCACCAAACTGTGACTTTTTCGTCATGAAGAGGCAATTCTTGAATCTCCTGAGGATTTTCAGTGGCTGTTCAGTTCATTTTCATTTTCATTTTCAGTTCTTAGAAGGCGCACTTCTCACATTTTTTAATATTTTAAAAGCACGTTGAGTTTTCACAATTGACTTCTTTCAATCAGAGCGCTCGCGTGGCGTGTATTGTTCCATGGTAAAAATCTGCTTGGACTGACGCTTCAAACGCGGTATGTCATTAAGCGATCTGACATCTCTGTCAAAAGTTATGGCGTTGCCAGATGGGTCCGTCGAATATCGGCAACCCTGTATATGTATCTCTTCTCATTTTGGGTGTTAGAAACAAATGCATAAAATTATAATAAATTGTACCACAGTGTGGTGTAGGTTATAATTAAATAATTTTAAAAGAAATTATGGTAATTAAACATACCATACCATACTTACTGTACCACACAGTGATACTTTACTACTCTCTGAACCGGGGCTACGGAAAATACATAGCGCCGCACAAATGTGCTATGTATTACAATGTAAAATAAAAATACTTTTTTATTAGAGAGAATGTTGATCATTTGCGAAAATGTTACTAGAAGTTACACTATGGGGTCAATCGGTCACATTTTTCAAGAGCCAGCTACACCATACAGATTACAAACATCTTCAAATGTCCTAAACATACATACATATATATGCTCGTTGATCTCTTTGGCCAATAGTATATTATTTATACGTTCCCATCCCTATGTCAACTTTTGTGTTCCTTTAAAATAAGAGATCTCTGGACCCAAAGATGTTAATAAGAACGACATACATTCATCAAATAAATACAACACCAAAAAAGCAAATCTTACAGTGCTTTAAAAGGAGTTGTGCAAAAGTGGTGACCAAGAAGTACTTCCCCGGCGCGACAACCCCTTGTTAAATTCATTGGTGAAAATCCAAATTGGAACAACTTCCGGATCATAAGTTGGGGATTTTTATTGCTTCTTTGGATGCTCTTTTTTTGCTGGGTAGTAAATTCAGATGACAAGTGCCACAACTTGGTTTGCATAATGTGATTATATATACTACAATGTTGTGCTACGTAAAGAACTAGGTCTGGTTTTCATTTTGTTTTGTTTGTTTTGAAAAGGCCAATATTTGCAGATCGCCAAAATGTATGGAATCGCCAGGCGATCACCCACCAAATGTATTGACATGGACAGACGGATTGCCTGGAAAGACCATTGAATAAAACTAAGATGTGGACAGACAAACCAACAGCCTGACCCGGACAGACAGACTGGTACGAACGACGGACTGGTGGGGAACTGTTGACAGACCCGTGTGTTTATGTCTGTCAACAGTTGCCAGGAAAGACCATTGAATAAAACTAAGATGTGGACGGACATACAAATGGCCTGACACGGACAGACATACTGGTGAGGAACCGTTGACACACATACACGCATACCATGCGTGTATATGTGATTCTACAATCAACCATACCTAGATGTGCAGCAAAGCCCAGCTGCAGAATCACATATCAATGAGTCATACAGATCTCAAGGTTACTTCAAAGTCCAAGTTCAATGAACTCACACATACATAAACATAAACACCGATTCAAACCTACAGAACGACAGGCGACCACCCACGACACGGCGAAATAGTATCAAATTACATTCCCTGTAGGAAATGCCATTAGTAAAATTGTTGTGATTTACTTGTGACATTGTCAGTAGTACTACAGACAAAATGTGTAAATGTTAAATGTCAAAGTAATTTATATAGAGACATTTGAACCAAAGATTCAGTAGTAAACTTTAGTGACCCTGATCTACATCTTTATAAAGGTGGGCGCAGTACACCTAAACACATATATTTATATGCTCACTTTCTTCGAGGCTGGCTAAACCTTTTATTCATTTAATTTACAAAAAAATAATAAATACGTGTACATAAAATTAAATGCATTTAATTTTGACAATAGTTTCTCCAAACACTTCCTAGAAGGAGTTGTTTCTATGTACCACTGCTTTAACTTCTCCCGCAACGTCAATTTCGGAACGCCAAAATCTTCCAAATTCTCCACAAAATCTTCACTTTCTCCCACAATATGCATTTCGCTGTTTTCTTGCTCACATTGCGAACTTCTATTTTTATATGATACTGTTTGTTTTTTTACAAGTCATTTATAATTTCTTTTACTCATTTTTTTATTTTTATAAAATAATTGTAATCATCTTTTTAACACACAAAAATTATTTTCACAAAACGAACGCGTGCTTTCTTGACAGAAGAAAATAAAGGAATGAAAAAAGAACATCTGTCAAAAAATCCCTACCTGCTGACTGCTCATTCTGCAGGCAGCTATTATAATGCGCAGTCAAACAAAAAAGACAAGCAATGACAATGTCGCCATAAATACTGTACAACAGTTGTCTGTAAAGTATTTCTACTCGCGCATAAAAGCAAAGTTGTAGACTTTTTACCTTGTTCAATTGTCACTATAGAACAAGTGGTGACATAGAGACATATGTTGCCTGGCTGACTGCAGGGTTGGAATTCACACATATAAACACACGCAAAAAATCGGCGATGATCTCAGAATTCACACATACATACGCATAAAATGCACACTGACTTCACACATACATAGACATAAAATGGACGCTGACGTCACCGGACAACCCACGACGTGGCCAAATTACACTTTTGCTCTATTATTTTAGAGAAAGGGGTGCATATTCTGCCTCGATATTTACAAAATACTAGCACAAGGTCGGGGAAACAATTAAAAATTCAATTTTCAAATGCAGATATCTCGGTAAGTATACAAGATAACTGTTAGGTGAAAAAAACCTTTTGTAGACCTCGGTTATTAGAATACGCACAAAAAAAAATGAATCGGGCGGAAAATACGAAAGATACACGCGCTTAAACATTTTGTTCAACCGAGGTGGCCAACTTTGAGGCCCTGCAGCTCCGCCCCTGTATACCACGGGGGCCCAAACTCAAAACTTAACTTCTCTAATACCTCTTCTGCAAACATTCCAAGTTTGGTCGCAATCAGATGTTTAGGTTAAGAAACGGCAGAATTATTTCCCTTATTTTGGAATTCCTCCCACTCTGCGACGTTTGAATAGAAACGCTTACAAAATGATAATGTTTTATAAAATACAAAAAAAATCATAGGACTTATAATTGATTTACCTATGTTTGAATATTTTAAATTGACAATTTGAAATGTACGTATAAACAGAGAAGGAAGAGTTGCTCGTACATTTGTATTCAAATGACAGTGATGTCGTTTGTGGATTTAGAATATTCGGTTACTTTGAAAAATAAACTTATTTTATACATTGAGATATTTGCTAAATTTAAAATAAAAGAAAATTCTATTTATTTTCAAAAGTGATATTTAATAAAAGTTATGTGCAGTGATACCTGTGTTACAACGTCGTAGTATCATGGTTACTCGCATTGCTATTCGTGTCTGTAAAGACGTTTACTCTTTTACAAAAATAAAAGTTTTGTGCAGTGATATCTGTGTTAATAAAGTGGTACATGTGTTACAACGTTACCCGCGTCCGTAAAAGCGATAACTCTATTACAAAGTCTGAAAAATTGATCACATTCCGTTTTTTCAGTATACATTTTTATACCCTACACCACACTGTGGTACAGGGTATTATAACTTTGTGCATTTGTTTGTAACACCCAAAAGGAGAAGAAATAGACCCATCGTTTATTATACCGATCGACTTAGAATCACTTTCTGAATTGATTTAGCCATGTCCGTCTGTGCATGTATTCTTGTAATCAAAGTACAGGTCGCAATTATGGTCCGATCTCGACGAAACTTTACACATATCTAAAAAAGAGCACTGAGCTAAATTTCATCACAAGCGGACCATAAATACTCGTACGACCTGCACTTTGATTACAACGATAAATCTACAGACGGACGGACATGGTTTAATCGACTCAGGAAGTGATTAAAGTGAGTTATTATACCGATCGACTTAGAATCACTTCCTGAGTTGACTTAGCTATGTCCGTCTGTGCATGTATTCTTGTAATCAAAGTACAGGTAGTAATTATGGTCCGATCTCGACGAAACTTTACACATATCTTTTATTTTTGGCTCGAGGACGATCCCTATTGAATTCGGAGAAAATCGGTTCAGATTTAGATATAGCCCCCATATATATGTTACCCCCGATTTGACATGTAAGCGCTGTAAAAACTGTATTTTATATCCGATCAGTGCGAAATTCGGCAGAAAGAAGTTTCTTATTATATGAATGAACACTGTTAAATTTGGAAGAAATCGGTTCAGATTTAGATATAGCCCCCATATATACGTTACCCCCGATTTGACATGTGAGCGCTGTCAAAATGTTATTTTATATCCGATTTGCGAAAGTCGGCAAAAAGAAGTTTCTTTCTACATGAAGGAATACTGCCAAATTCGGAGAAACTCGGTTTAGATTTAGATATAACACCCATTTATATGTTATCCCCGATTTGACCTGTAAGCGCTGTAAAAACTGTATTTTATATCCGATCAGTGCGAAATTCGGCAGAAATAGGTTTCTTATTACATGAAGGAATACTGGCAAATTCGGAGAAAATCGGTTCAGATTTAGATATACATAGCTCTCATATATATGTTACCACCGATTTGACATGTAAGCGCTGTAGAGACTGTATTTTATATCCGATCAGTACGAAATTCGACAGAAGGAGGTCGTTTTACATGACTGAGTATTCAGGGAAGATCGGTTCAGATTTATATTAAAGCTCCATATATATGTTCTCCTGATTTGGTATCAAACCGCTATAGAAGTTGTATTTTACTTGCGATCATTAAAATTTTCCAGAAAGATGTTTCTCAATTT
This sequence comes from Eudasyphora cyanicolor, assembly GCA_963930755.1. NCBI lineage: Eukaryota > Metazoa > Arthropoda > Insecta > Diptera > Muscidae > Eudasyphora > Eudasyphora cyanicolor. Next base: position 120,638,984 of record OZ005735.1, read on the forward strand.
AGGAACGAATATTGCTTAATTAAGCGATTATCGTTTCAGAATTAGATAATATGTTTCTACCCTTTACCAATTATTCCAAATTATTATGGCAATGACCCTTATCGCATTGTTAGGGAGGTGTATGGTATTATATAGTCGACCCCGCCCGACTTTCTGCCTTTCCTTACTGGTTTCACTACGCTTTCAAAGTTTGCAACGAAAGCAAGCAAATCAAGCAATTTTAATATATCGGAAACGAAAGACGAGTAAAATAATTACATACGGATATTGTTAACCATTGGTAAGATTTGTTCTTCAACAAGCAAAATGAGTGATCTGCGTTCCTACCAAAGGCAATTGAAAACTGAAAAGAATCGGCTTGCTGCTAAGCTTGCCGCCGGGACGCCTAATGTACAGCCAATTGAGAGCGTTCCAGAAGATTGGGAGGATTGCCCAGAGACTCGACAAGAAAATATTGAGGACATTTCACAATGTCCACTAGAACCACCACAAACCTTACGGCAGAAATTGCATCAGTGGTTTAACAAGTATGGCCCTTCTGTGGAGTGCTGCAACAATCTCTTAAAAATTCTTAAATCGGAACATGCAGATTTCCCTACAAGTGTTGGTGGGCTATGTCGTAGTCCCGTAGACGAGACCGCTACCTTATGGGAAGGAGATGTTGTGTTGATTTGCGCTGGTTGCTGGCGCCCCTCAGTCTAGGGGCGCGGTTCTTGTCAGCAACAACACCTCAGGTAGTTGACAAAAACTAAATAATCAACCAGCCTTCGGATCAAATATTAATAAGGGAATCACGTATCTTTTCACGTCCCCGGTCACATCATTATTCTGGTTTTAAAAGCACATTCGATGTTCATGTGCTTGGACATTGCCCACCCCAACCATGGTATCCGTTGTCCGATGTTTCCGGAATACCCCAGACTCTTTCACCCTCCTTTCTAGCCGTTTAGAACACTTACCCTTTTATATTTCCCTTAGCTTTCCATTCCAAAAATATGCTTATTTTTCTTTTCAAAAATCATGATAATAATTCATTTATTTATAGGCTCGAAGCCAGACTGAAATTTAACTACATAATTATTCGAAAATTCCAAGATTCCAACATTAATTGTCGAAAAGTTCAGATTCACAGGTGAGGTTAGAATATCAAAGCAGGATATCTCAGGATTCTTCTGGATTTAGCAGGGAAACAGGATCCCCAAAGGAGATTGGCGGCCAGCAGTTTGAGTCGTTTTTGGATGACCAAAAGTTTCTGTCGTCTGTATATGTCTGTCCGGAAGTTTTTATGGTAAGTAAATGTAGATTTGGTTGTTTTATATGTGTGTTCGTTATCATTTATTTTACTAAAAAAAACCAACGCTTGGGGGTTTTCTTCTGGTTCTATTCTCTTAGGAGGCACAAATAATCGTGCTAAGGGGCTAACTCTGAGCCCTAACAGAGAAAGAGGACAACCTAACCTAGGCCTGAGCTCAACCCTATGTTTTGGTGCGCAAAAAAAATCACATGAAAAGGTGTGTAGGAAACTAATTGTTTATACCTCAGAATTTGACCACTTCTAATTCATATTTACTCTTTTTTCTTCACAAATACAGATATACATAGCTGTCTGTCTGTCTGATACGAGTTCTGAGTAGTTGGGTCTTAACTTTTGGACTACCGTCGCATGCCAGGCTGGGCTATGCGTAGCTGGAACTCCCTCGTTGGACCGGACGCCTGATGAAGTGGCTGTGATCCTGTTAGTTGCGGCACACATGGGTTTATATTTTAGTTTTGGTTTATGTATTGTAAAAGTTATTGTTTTAATTTTCCTTTGTTTTAACATTATACATTTGTTTCCTTGTATATGTATAGCACTTTAGTTTTTCTTTGTGTAGTTCTTATGTTTTGTTAACATTCAACTTTTGTTAACTTCAAAATTTGTTGTTAACTCAAATTAAGCTCTTAAAATTTCTTTTAACTTTTCTTTAGGAAACTTCTTTTACTTAGTTTGTAAGTCTTTTGTTTCAAACATGGTATACTGCACAAACATTAAATCAATAAAAACCAATAAACGATTTTAAAATCACGCGTATAATGAGACTTTTTATTTGGTTAGGTCTCCGGGAAATAGCCACTGCGTCCGGTCAGGTTCAAATCAAGGTAGAAAAAGGGAAGAAACTTCTTGCCATTTTTGCCAAGAAACTTCTCCTTGTCATAACTTTCTTCCTGTTGCCTTTTTCTCCTTCACTCTAAACTTTCCAAAATGTCAGGTGTCGTTTGTTTTGACAAAACAGCTGTTGCCAACCTTCTTCCCGGTATTTTAAATAATAATATCCGTTAAAAAAATCCCTTTTTAACCCTCAAAAGGCGCACATTACAGCTATTGAAGAGGAGCAAAAAGTGTCAAGTTAGAACAGTAGCACCCGGAGGATATGTGCATATCGGTCTACAGAAACAATTATTAAAAATAGAGGATATTCTTTCGGAGCGCGCAAGTGATGTCGTACTCATTGATACGTTGACGGTTTTCCACTGTACGAGAGCTCTGCTGTTGGTTTGTGGCCGATTTTGGCAAAAATTGTGGATACAAGGCGCGTTGGTGTTTTTTTTAATAGGCACTTATGTTGGAAAAAGCAAACCCTAAACATTATAATGTAAACTTGCTTCTTCATGATTTAGTTGAGGAAACGAAAAATTTAGCAGTGGGTTTTAATGTAACAGGCAGAAAAATGTTTGTAAAAATCAGGACCTTTATTTGTGATGCTCCAGCTAAAGCATTCATGTGTGGTACTAAGTCTCATAACGCACTTAATGGATGTCACAAATGTCGTCAGATATTTTCAACCATCACAGGACCTAAAATAACAGATGAAGATGTGAAAAGCAGAAGTGACAAAAATGTTCACCAAGATTTTGTTTTAGAAATTGATTTAGAGTTGGAGCCAATAGGAATTGGAATGATAACACAATTTCCATTAGACTGTATGCATCTCTTAGACCTTGGGGTAATGAATAAAATGTTAGTTCTTTTGCTGAAAAACAAAACCAGCCTATACATTTCTCCTTCCACAAAAACAAAAATGCGTAGTACTCTGGTTTTTTTGCACCATTCATTGTAATGGAGTTTGCAAGAAAACACAGATCATTACACGAAATTCCAATGATCTGTGGAGTATAGGTAAATTGCACTTTATACGGGAATAGTGTGGTTAAAAGATTTTGTCAATACAGAATTTTATAAACATTTTTGCACCTTTTTTGTTGCATATAGAATTTTTTTAGATTCAAAAATATATAATGCCAATGTCTCCAGCAAAACTGCTGAGGAAATGGTTAAGAATTTTGTAAATAATTTCTCAAATTTTTATGGTGCTCAAAATCTTTCCTACAATACACATAACGTACTTCATGTATCAGATTGTTATGTACAATACGGAAATTTTATGAACACTTCAGCGTATAAGTACGAAAATTATTTAAAACAAATGAAAGGCAGTGTAAAAATGGCTCGTCACATTCCTCAACAAATTTTTAACAAATTTTTTGAAAGCCCATTGGAGTTATTTTATCAGAACAAGGTCTTCATGTCAAAAGAATAAAAACGTAAAAAGTTTTTCAGTGAACGATTTCACATACCAAACAAAGTTTCCAAATAACATATGTATGTTGTGTCTCTGAGGGCAGATATACATACATATAATAATAAAAAATATTTATGAAAATGGATCTATTAATGGGGAAAGATTTATTAATATGCGGAATTTTTTCGAAGATCCTAATAATTTTCTTGATATAGGCGTTTCTTTTTTTTTAAAAACTGGGATTTATTATAAAGGGTTCGCCAAATAACTTTTTTTTTTTTAAATGCTATAAAAAAAAAACTACTGAATATTTTCTCAAATTTCTTTTTTTATTTGAATGTACAATCCTTCCGGTAATAATTTCATTCAAATGGCTGCCTCGGCTGGCCATGCAGTAGCCTACACGATCGGTCCAATTTTTAAGCACATTATCGATTGTGTGCAGCTGTATTTCACCAATGGCTTCACGAATATTGTCCTTTAAAGCGTCAATTGTCTCTGGCTTGTCGGCGTAACACTTATCTTTGGGGGCACCCCACAAATAATAGTCCAACGGTGTCAAATCGCAGCTCCGAGGTGGCCAAACGACATCAGCTCTGCGGCTGATAATGCGATCTTCAGAAACAGGGCGCAAAACATCGAGTGTAGCTTCGGCTGTGTGGCACGTAGCGCCGTCCTGTTGAAACCAAATGTTGCCAATATCCTCCTCTTCAATTTTTGTGAACAAAAATTCGTTTAACATGGCCCGATAACGATCGCCATTGACTGTAACGGCCACTCCTTGCACATTTTCGAAGAAAATGTCCCAATTATGCCTCTGGACCAAAATCCGCACCAAACAGTGACTCGTTTTGGGTGTATCGGCTTTTCAATGTATGCGTGAGGGTTTTCTGTGCCCCAAATGCGACAATTTTGCTTGTTTACATACCCGCCAAGATCAAAATGAAAAAATCAAAATCAAATGAAAATCAAAAATGAAAAAAAAATTGAAAATCAAAATTTTCAAAGTAATGTCGCAATATTTCCCGGCGTTGTTCAAGCGTATATGTACACAACCATATTCGTTCAGCGGAAGGATAAAACTAATTATCTGTCAAATAAGACATGAGCTAAGTGTTACCATTCACGAAATAAGCACACCCAACGAAAAAATTCGTTTCTGCGAAACGAAATATTAGACAACTACAATTCTCGTTTACGACGACTGAAATTTCGCTTACGCGAAATAATTTTTTTTTATGTATTTTAATGTAATTCTCAACCTAATATTTACAGATTACTTCAGTTAGAGCTATATTTGGACAGAGAGGCCTTAAAAAGGGTTTAAAGCAAATCGTTGTACCGGAAGTGTTGGCCAAGTTCACCGTGGAAGGTGTACACAACAAAATGAGATTGCTGCATTTACAAAAATGTGTAAATGTTTTACTTTGTATGTTAAAAGTCTTATGTTATCACATATATGTTATTCTGATGTTATCAAATATTATTACATTTTAGTGGCATGCTACGCCGAGCAACATTGTCAGAATTCCTTCAAAGAAGAGCTAAAATATGCCCTGAAGCTTGCCAAAAATTGTTATTTTAAAGAGAAATCCAACAAATCGAAGGAGAATGCAATTCCAACAACACCGTCTACACCTTCTAGTAGTAATTAAAGAGTTATATAGATGTAATGAGTAATGTAAAATTTTTTTATCTAAAGTTCCTACAAAGTTTCTGTCGCACAGAATTTTTATTTTAATAATTAATTTATTAATATTAATTCCTTTTTACTTTTAATTTCAAACATTTTTCATATTCATGGAAAAATTTCTAAAAGAAACAAAACAAGTATTTCTATTACATTGATATGGGTTTCAATTCCAATTTTAGATCAGAGTGAGCGTATTAAAATATCATTGAAGGACCAACATTTGTATTCAACCAAAGATGTTAATAAGAACGACCTACATTCATTAAATAAATACAACACCAAAAAAGAAAATTTGTCTCAGCGGCTATATCTTGACACCACAAATAGAGGGTAATTATAATATTATTATATTTGTAAATATACTCGTAAATCCCAAAATTCCGAAAATCCCCGAAAAGGGTTTATTTTTTGGGTTTTTCCCCAAAATCTGCTACACTATTCAAAATTCCTTTTGCAGTTTATCATATAACACATTACTATATATAAAAATGTTAAAGCTTTTTATATCCAAGCTTTGCGATTGTAGAAAATGTAGCCATTTTTTTAAATTTTAAAAATTTTAATTTAAAAATTTTAAATTAAAAAAATTTTTTGACTCGTTCTTTTCTCGAAAATATTCTCCAGGAAGTGTCCATTAAGATGAATATAAATATGTTATACTTTGTTTTTATAAATTCCTCTGTATCGTTAAAATACTACATATACATACATTTCCGCAATAAAATACAGAAATTGCCTATAATTTGAAAATTTAAATGGATATGGCAATCATTTTTATATAGGTGGGTACATTTGACAGAAATTTGTTACATTATATAGCAAATTTTGTTGTCAATTTAGAGAAGTTGATGTGAGAGAATTTGTTTTTATAGGAAATTTTGTTGCCAATCTAGGCGTGTTTAACCGGATAAAATTGGTGAATATTCTGATTCGATATCTACAAAATTCTACCACAGGGTCGGGAAAAAATTCAATTTTAAATGCAGATATCTCGGTAACTATACAAGATAACTGTTAGGTGCAAAAACCTTTTGTAAATCTCAGTTGCTAGAATACACAAAAAAAATTTTATGAATCGGACGAAAAAGACGAAAGTTACACGCGCTTAAACATTTTGTTTACTCGAGGTTGCCAACTTTGAGGCCCTGCAACTCCGCTCCTGTATACCACTGGGGGCTCAAACCCAAAACTAAACTTCTCTAGTACCTCTTATACAATCACGCCAATCGCAATCGGTTGTCCGGTTAAGAAACGGCAGAATTATTTCCCTTTATTTTTGAATTCCTCCCATTGTGCATCGTTCTTGTTGTCTGAGCTTTGAGCATTTACGTTCGTCTGATTGGGAATATTTGATGTGTCCGATATTTTGTTGTGAAGATTGTTGCAGCGACTAAGTCTTCTTAAGAATATAGCTGCTCCGATTGGTTTGAACTCAGGTTCGGGAAAAAGTGTGTAGGAGATATGAATCCCAGTTTTGGAGGGAACTAAGGTTCCAAAGACAAGAGTGGAGTTGGACTGTGGGTATTTTATTCCCAAAAAAGGATAAATGCGCGGGATTTTATTGAGAGTTGTAATCTCCCAGGTTTGCTCCTTCCTTCCTTTTGCCCCCAAAATGAAAAGGATTTTCTTTCAGATGTGGTAACTTACATTAGTTTTATCTGGTAGATGTGATGCTGGTGGAGGTCGACGAAAAAAGAGAACGAGGATGTCTGCCGTTGCCCGCATGCAACCTCTTGAAAAAGGCCGATCTTATTACATGGATAAAACCAGTTGTTGGATGTTGCCATCCTTCTATTAAGTACATTACAATTCAACTTTTAGTACATTACAATTCAGGGTTGTACTTATGACTAGTGAATTCATTTTAAAAGGTATGCAATTAAATATATCTTATAATCTAAGGCTAGAATTCAGGAAAGTAGTTTTAACAATAAACAGTTGCCTTTCACAAAAACCGTGCACTAAGAAAAAGTATTGATAGTTTCAAAAAAAAAAATGTTTGCGATCTTCCGTTGCAAACGTCCGTACACTATCACTGTCGAAAGAAGGCTTGAAGTTTTTCTTTTCTTATAACATCGAAGACAGACCGATATAGGTTAAGGGTTTTCTCGAATGAAAATGCTTCCATGAAAAATTAATTTTCACAAAGCTAAGCGTTTTCATAAAGGATGATACATTTCCTTTATACATTTCACGTTAAAAAATACTTTACGTTCACATTATCTTAAAAGTAAAAATTTTCAGAAAAATAGGTTTAAGTTTAGAGGAAATTTCAATAGAACTTAAATTCAAATCTTAAATCTTAATAAGAATGTGCCAATTCGATTCGATTTTGGTTCGCTTTGTGACGACCAAAAGTCCCGGAGGTCGTTTTTGGCGACACTTAGATTAAGTCCTTAGAGTTTAAGTTAATGAATTAAAAAAATATACAAAGTATACTTGAATTCATATTTTACAAAAATTCGTATTTAGTCATGTTTGCCCACCACGTATTAAAACAGGAGTTAGGCTATTTACCATATACCAGCGCGTCCGACTAATAAACAACATACCACTGCGCAACAACAAAACGCTTGCGAAGTTGTTTACTAGTTGCAAGCACACGTGAAGTCGGTGCGAAAACAAGTAAACAAATTACCGCTACGCAACAACAATACGCATGCGAAGTTTTTTTGGCACGTGCAATCGTTTGAGTAAACAAGTTGTTTTGATAAACAACTCCTTTTGGAGTAAACAAGTTCCCGTTATCCCAATTGGGTATAAAGGCTACAACCAACGAGGAAGAGGGGACAGTCTGTGTGAACCAGTAGCCACGAACGGACGGTAAGTGTACAAGTGCAGTGAATAAAACTAAGTGAATACTAGGGTGTGCCTTTCGCCACTCTCCCGTTCTAAGACTCAGTGTACATTAGGGTGTGCCGTCCGCTACCCTCGTGACTACAACCGTGCGTGCATTAGGGTGTGCCTTTCGCCACTCTCCCGTTCTGAAACTCAGTGTACATTAAGGTGTGCCGTCCTCTACCCTCGTGAATAAACCCGTGCGTGCATTAGGGTGTGCCTTTCGCCACTCTCCCGTTCTAAAACTCAGTGTACATTAGGGTGTGCCCTCCGCCACCCTCGTGAATAAAACCGTGCGTGTATTAGGGTGTGCCTTTCGCCACTCTCCCGTTCTAAAACTCGGTGTACATTAGGGTGTGCCCTCCGCCACCGTCGTGAATAAACCGTGCGTGTATTAGGGCGTGCCTTTCGCCACTCTTCTGTTTCTAAAGATCAGAACCCTCGTGACTAGGTTAGGTTAGGTTGAAGAGAGGAGATGTTTAAACGTCTCATGTCCATGGACATACACTTAAGCCAGTGGTTCGGCCTTTTGTGCGCTCCTTATTTATGATCTTTTTTTACCTCACGAGTTACAGAAAATCGGTACTAGACACGAATTTTCTCAGTATCTTCCAGTCATATTCTCTGAGATGAGTCAAGTCTGGTTATATGTCGGACCCGAAATGTTGGGATCTTGCATGTGTGAAAGCCGGGCAGTGACACAGAAAATGTTCCATCGTTTCGATGTTTTCTCTGCATGCCCTGCATTCGCCGTTTCCTGCTAGTCCTATGCGATGAAGATGTGCTTGTAAGCTTGAGTGTCCCGTTAGAACACTCATCATCTTACTAATATCGATCTTGTTTAGTTTCAGAAGACTTCTTGTTTTCTTTTCATTTGGGTCACCCCACAGTATCTTTGCAGTTGCTCCTACTGTTGCGCTATTCCACACAGTTTTATGAGCCATCACTGCCCAGTGCTTCAACTCATTTTTCGTGGCTTCGAAAGGTTTCCAATTTTTCAAGTTTATTACTCGAAGTTCTCTGCCCTTTGAAGCCAAGTTGTTTGCCCGTTCATTTCCAATCACTCCGTTGTATCCTGGTACCCAGCAAATACGCAATTGACCATGGGCTGAGTAATCATTTATCGTTCTTTTACAGTCCAACACAGTTCTGGATTTGATCCTTTCCGATGTTATTGCTTGAATCGCCATTTGGCTATCTGTGAAGATGTTGGCATATTTAGGCTTTGTCGTGTTACTGAGCCAGTTCACACACTCCGTGATTGCTCGAACTTCTGCTTGAAATACCGTGTTATGGTCAGGGAGGCGGAAGTGAAGTTCGACTTCTGGTTCATCAACAAAAAGTCCCAGACCCGTCCTTCCTCCTCGCTTGCACCCATCCGTGTAGCAGCTGGTTCCCACTGGCACATGGGCCAAAGTTCCATTTTCCCAGGAGCGTCTGTCTGGCACAAACGTATCACAGTTAGCTGTAAGCCGCACTTCAGGAATACGGTCCGAGATTTCTGGCGTTTGAATGTGACCAACTAGATATTCTAAAATCTTCTGATGGTACGACTTGTGGTCTCGATTTATCCATTCACCCATCACTTGTAGACGTCTTGCTGTGAGGGCTGCCTCATACTTTATACGGATGTCTATTGGTTGGATGTGCAGTATAGTCTCCAACGCTTTTGTTGGTGCAGTTCTAAATGCCCCGCTTATGCCTAGACAGCACATACGTTGAATTTTTTGCAAAGGTATTACGTTGCACTTCTTGTCCATTGATGTACACCACACTACAGAGGCGTAGGTGATTATTGGTCTAATCACGCTCATGTAAAGCCAGTGAGTCATATTTGGATGTAGTCCCCATTTTAAACCTATAGCTCTTCTGCACAACGACCAACATCTGTGTGCCTTTGTAACTCTTTCTTCAAGATGATCTTTCCAGTACAGTTTCTGATCCAAGATTACTCCCAAGTATTTTACCTTTTTAGTTATAGCAATTGTCTTATTCAGGAATCGAGGCGGGGTAAAACATTGGATCTTCGTTTTCCTTGTAAATAGACATATTTCTGTTTTGTCTGGGTTAACATTTAATCCCCTTGGTTGTGCCCAGTTATATGCTATGTTAAGTGCCTCTTCAGCTCTTCTGCATAATAGATTTGGATGAAAGCCCCTTAGAAGTATTACAACGTCGTCTGCATAACAGACTGGTTTAAGTCCTTCATTGGTGAGGGCTTTTAGGAGACTGTGTATCGTCGTAACCCATAGAAGAGGCGATAAAATGCCCCCCTGAGGTATACCACGATTTACCTTGTCTCTAATTTTTACGTCATATGACACACAAATAATCCACCTATTCCTTAGCATATTGTTGATCCAGTTTTTCAGCGCCCGGTCGACCTGAAACTCGTCTAAGGACTGGATAAGTGTATCGGTCTGTACATTGTTAAATGCGCCCTCAATGTCTATGCAAACAGCAAGTGTATACATTTCTTTACTGAAGGACTCTTCTATGTGGTGCACTACCTCATGCAGAGCTGTTTCCACTGATCTTCCTTTGACATAGGCGTGTTGTTTGAATTTTAGCCTGTCATCCGCTATTTTACCTTTGACCATGTCATCAATTATTCGCTCCATTGTTTTTAACAGGAAAGAAGTAAGGCTAATGGGTCGATAAGCCTTTGGGGTCGTGTAACTCGCCTTGCCAGGCTTTGGTATGAAGACCACCCTTGATTCCTGCCAGTTTTTTTGGGTATACGAATGGGTTAGGCATGCAGTGAACACTCCAACCAGATGAGTTGATACCAGATCCACCTCATTCTGCAGAAGTGCTGGAAATATTCCATCCGGTCCCGCAGCCTTAAAGGGAGAGAAACTTTTTATCGCTTCTTTAACCATACCATCTGTTATATCCGTAATAGGTACTTGATGCAATACATTTTCATTCTGTAACTGTTCCTCTGTTGGTCCAGCATTACCAGTCGGAAAATGAGTTTTCATCAAGAGCCTTACGGTATCCTCTATAGTTTCCATCCTTTTACCCGTTTCATCCACCAGTGTTTCGGTTTGGACATGAGTTTTTGAGAGGAACTTTTTCATTTTAGACATGCTGTTAACGCTGTCTACCTGTTCACAGAAAAGCCTCCAGAATTACGTTTCGCCGATCTAACGATTTTATTGTATTCTTTGAGTCTTCTGTGGTAGTCGTCCCAATATACTGATTGTTTTTTACGTCGAGCTCTATTGTAAAGTCTGCGGACATCTTTGCCAATCGAGCGAATTTGTCCTGTCATCCAGGGTTTCTCAAAGGCAGATTTCCTTTCTCGAAGTGGGCAACTATCTTCGAATGATTTTACAAGAGCCTCGGTAATCTTCTTAACATTGATATCAATGTCTTCTGCACATAGATAATCGCGTGTAGGCTGCCCCAATCGATTTCTAAGTAGATTTCCGAATTTAGTCCAGTCGGTCTTAGCCTTATTACGGAAACTTATGGGGTTTGGCGGTGGCCGTGCAATTTTAAACCTTATATAACGGTGGTCTGAATAGGAGTGTTCATCCGAAACCCTCCACTCATGAATCTCATCAATAAGATTTTCTGAACATATCGTTATATCTAATACTTCTTCCCTAATTTTGTTAACAAAGGTTGCAGTGTTTCCTATGTTAAGAGTTATGAGGTCATTTGTATTCAAAAATTCGATAAGGGCGTGTCCCCTTTTATTGGTGTTAGTACTACCCCAAGCGATATGATGGGAGTTGGCGTCACATCCAGCTAATAACTCATTACTTGTGTGTTTGGATTCCCTCACCAGACGTTGTAATTCCGACGTAGGTGGCAATGTCGGCGCACCGAATGCCTCAGCACCGTTGCGTCCGATGTTGACAACTCTGGAGAGAAAATAAAACATAAGTTTTTAAGGCACAGAATACAAGTCCTTGGACGAGTACCTGTGTTAGCGTAGAAAAGGTTATAGTTCACATGGTTTAATCCAGTAACCTTGTTGCTAGTTGTCCATGGTTCCTGGATCAAAGCAATATGAACCCTGCCTTTATTTATGATGTCCATCAGAGCGTTGGATGCTGTCTCGCTCCGGTAGAGGTTTATCTGGATGACCTCAATCATTGTCCTTCCAGTAAAAGTTACTTTTGGGAGTCTATCCTATCTGGTGGCACCCCCTCATTATTTGTAGTGGGTCATTCTCCTCCTTTCGTTCACTACCTATTACACCATCTTCCAGTCGACAATTTTGGGAGGCGGTGTTATTTTTTGTCGCTCCCTCATTGGTTTGAATCGTTTTGTGGCTCTTTTTATTTTGATCACCACCTTTGCTGGGAACTTCCTGCAAAAGTGGCGGTACTATTAGTGAACTGGTGGTGTTATTGACTACTTCCACATCAGTTTTTGGCAGTGTCTCACTTGTCTCCATCCGTTCAATACCAGTGTTTGCCTCTTCAGACAGTATATTTGGACTCGATTCATTTGTCCTGCCAATCGGGACCTTTCCAATTTTGAAAAAGACTGTCCAGATCAAGAAGTACGCCATGCCCTTCGCCATGACAAGATTGTTATTGGATTCTGGGTCTATGCCTAACACGAGGAGAGTACCCTCGGTATCATCCTTCCTATAGAAGACTTCCCACTTTCTCACGGAAAGTTTTGAATTCTGTTTGCCAATGATGTCGAGTATGTACTCTGATGAGAACTTACTGGGACATCCCTTAACATATAGGGTCGTTTTTATGAGTTCAGGAATGTCGCTTTTCCTTACCAATTTTAGCTTTGCGCCGTCCCAAGGTGAGGGGAAGCTATCCACAAGTTTTACGAGGACACCAGCGCAGCGTTGTGATTCCAGCCTTAGCATCAAAACACCCCTCCCAAACATGCAACTCATTACTTCGATTGGTGGTTCATCCTTAGATTCGAGGACGTATTCCGCTACCCTCGTATAGACCAAATCTTCGAAGTTACTCTTTTGGTCTTCGGGGATTCTGCCAGATGCACTACTGCTATCAATTATGGCGTAGCATAGATCGTCTCGAAAATGTTGTTTAGCTACATTAGAATAAGACGGTGGCTTCTTACCCTTCTTTATGGCCAATTGATTTTTCCGTGTCTGTAGAGTCTTTTTGGTTAAAGCCTCATCCTTAACGGATGATTTGGTTGACTTGAACAGCGTTATTGGGTCAACTTTACCGCCCACAATCGAAGGACCCAGACTAGAGACCTCCTTTTGTGTGGTTACGTTAGGCTTATCCGAATTACTGGAAGACGGCGAGCCCTTTTTCTTCGTAGTCACTTTCACAGCGCTATGTTCTTCGGGAGACCTGACTCTTTTAGCGGACTCCATGTTTGTATTGGAGGTAGAATTGTCAGGTTCATCCCGTAATAGGTTCTGTCGGTTCAATTTATTCAGTTTCCTTCTTTGTGCCCCTGACAGTCTCTTTGAGTTAGCAACAATAGTGATATTGTTTTCATTTGATGATTCAGAGTCAGAGTCCCCTATGGCTTTTAAAGGCTGGGGTTGCTTAAATCCCCGGCTGGGTTCTGCTTCATCTGTCTTATCATTTGTTTTGCCTGCGGCTGGATGTGCTCTTGTTTCATTTTCGACTACGGGATCCAAGGCACCAAAGCTCGTAGAAGTTGCTTGCTCACGATTGTTCGATAACGACGACACATGACTAGTGAGTGAATCAACGCTTGTCGCCGGCACTGGGTTTTCCCTCCCCTGCGCCGTAATCTCCTTCGTCTTTTTTGGTTTAATCATAAATTGGTTGGCGGAGACACCCCCATAGCCAGTATTAGCCCGTAATAGGTACGTCGGTATAGGCCTTCCAGACTGAGCTCAGAAATATCTGTCCAGAGACCGATGCATCCAATTCAACCTACGCTTTATAAACAAATTTTTTTAAATTCTTCTTGAAATATACAAATTACTGGATCTTAGTAATTTGTATCTCAATATTTCATACATTTGTATCTCATATATAAATTTCTTGATAACAAGCTACTAAAATCTTATATACGCAAATATAAATCGATATTTACGGAAATTGATACAATCGGTCCACGTTTTGATTTAGACTCTACATATATAGAGGTACCTTCCGATTAGAATTCTTGACTCTCTAGAGAAGGAATTTTTAGCCGATTATGATGAAAGATGTTTCATATTGCATAAAATCATCGGTAAAAAAGGTAATTCATGACTGTACATTTTTAATATAAAATTAATTGACTACATTTAATTTTATCCAGTATCGCTCCTTGTTATAATTGCTTCACGTTTTGATGTACGATTATATATGGTGGTTCCAGACGAATTTGAGTTTTTGTTGTAGATGCCACGTTTCACAACCTACGTGCCTTTAATCTTTTCTTATAGGTTTTTAGTTTCATTAAAAATGCAAAATTTGTCAAATCGCAAATTTTTACACTTTTGAAACTGGAAAGGCGCGATTTCATACACAATAAAAAGAAACTGAATTTTGTTGTAATACAAGAGCCAAACATATTTCTTGGCGTTGCGTAGCTATGTCAAACAATGTCGAAAGAGCATGTGTACGACTTATATAATTTTTTTGAAAAAGTGTATATTATTTTCGTGCAAAGACATGTTTGATAAAAAAAGTATCAAATGTGTCGCGGGAGTATCACGGTACTTTGAGGGTCTGAAAAGTACCCAAAAATTTACTAAAGTATCAAATTTACCATCCCTGTTACAGTGATGGGCACACACATACTTCCACAAAATTCAATATCTTACGTCTGTATTTGTGAGAAGTGCTCACGCTCTCTTTGTGCACCGCGAGAAATATTATGTTAATTTTCCTGCAAATTTCATTTGATAACTAATAAGAAAAAATAATGTCTGAAGCAAAAAGAAAAGTTCAACATATTCTACATTTTATTTTTTTTTATTATTTCTTGTATTTAAAGTTTTCGAGTGTTCAACTTTTTTTTGGTTCTGTGTATTTAAAAATGTTTAAATTTTTTAATTGTTATAAGCAATATTTATAGGTAAACAAAGAATGTCAGATATGCTTCTGTCGTTATAAAAAAAGTTCATACGATTTTACGCGTGACAACGCATTTACCGGAAAAATACAGCAAACAAAAAATTTTGCTGCAATTTATCTTACATTTTTTCTTTATGTGCACTCTAAGCAACAAGCGACGACACAACCGCGTCGATCGAATGTCAAAGCGCGACTGAGTGCTAGTGAACTCTCATTCAATTTGTGTGCTCATGTTCACGAGAGAGGAAAAGCCCCGGGTAGTACTTTTGCCCATCGCTGATCTATTACTTCACTTGTTTATGATTTGAATGTATTTTTGGTATTCTTATAAATAAATCTGATGTTCCAAAGCTTTATATAGACACACATGTTAAATAAAAAATATTTAATCGTGGTAATGTATTCTTGGCCCTTTCATCGTACGCTGGCCAATGTGGAGTTTAATACTGTCACTTTTACTTTCAAACCCACTTTGCATTACAACAAAAATCACTTTTTAAAACCGCGCCATTCCGGACTTTATAAAACCGCGCCAATTAAAAAACTGTACGGATACACTAAAGGCACGTCGCACTAAGGATGAAAGTGGGAAATTGTGGCTAAAATGTTGTAAAATCTCAAAAATGCTTGGATTTGGATGAAACTTGGAATGAAGGCAGATAAAGTAGCCGACATTCCTATAGCGCAATTTTTTTTTATTTTTTAAATGTTCATAATTTTTCAATAAAAACGACGTAAAAACATCGGTAAATGCGCAATCATTAGTTTTCTTTATTATCTTATCGTAAAGTCTGATCGGTCATGAGTAAAATAAGACCATTGCTAAGAAAATCGATGGATAATTTAAAAAGTTGAAGCTGATTTAGCAAGTCAACTCACTTAAATATGAAAACTCGTTATAGCGCCCAAAGTGCAACGATGGCGCAGGTGAGCTCTTTACAGAATGTTACAGAAGGTCTCAACGAAGACTCTAAAAAAAATTGGTAGCGACGCCTCGCGACGCTTTCTAGTTATACGAAACGAAAAGTAAAAAAAAAAAATTCTGTCAGAAAAGGACTCTATTCCCATGTAAATTTTAACAACGATAACAAAAAAAATTTCAAACGTTTGTAACGGCAAAAGTTGCCCAGACTCGTTTTTGCCAACATTAATTTTGAGTTCCATCACTATCCCGAAAAATTAAGTTATTTTTTTATATTTACTTTTTTATTAGTTATATAATAAGGAAATTAAATATTTTTGTTAATGTACATTTTTGTTATCTTATTGAAATAATCATCCTCTAAATTGAATTTAAAGCAATGTATTATTTGTAACGGATAAGTACATAATGACATCTGGTGGGCAATAGACACATCAGCAAACATATGGCAATGTTGAAGGCCACGATCAAAACAACTCTGAGCCATACGGATGGGTATTTGTGTTGGTGGTTGGCGACAGCCTATAAAAGGGGATGCGTTGGACGGCTGGAGATCAGATCGCTGGAGGACGTCCACTGGGTAAGACCTTTTCTAAAGTAGTTAGAATCCTGAGTGAGGAGTTGATCTTCAAGCTCAAAACAGTTCTTCGACGTCGACTAGTGAGTGAGGAGTTGATCTTCAAGCTCAGACCCGAACGTAGACCCGACTATTGAGTGAGGAGTTGATCTTTAAGCTCAAAATAGTTCTTCGACGTCGACTATTGAGTGAGGAGTTGATCTTCAAGCTCAGACCCGAACGTAGACTCGACTATTGAGTGAGGAGTTGATCTTCAAGCTCAGACCCGAACGTGGACTCGACTATTGAGTGAGGAGTTGATCTTTAAGCTCAAAACAGTTCTTCGACGTCGACTAGTGAGTGAGGAGTTGATCTTCAAGCTCAGACCCGACTATTGAGTGAGGAGTTGATCTTCAAGCTCAGACCCGAACGCAGACTCGACTATTGAGTGAGGAGTTGATCTTCAAGCTCGGACCCGAAGCTAGCGCTCGGACTGCAGAAGGGACTAGTGAGTGCGACATCACCAGACAGTGCGGCCGTCAGGAGTATTGGAGTATGTTACTGCCATTCGTGCGATCGATGGACGGAGGCGAATATTAGTGAAAGTGATCGGATGTAATAACGCGTGTTATAATTAGTTTAATAAAGTTTATAACGTAATTGAAAAAGAAAATGTGTATGTGATTTCTCTCTTGCCAGTAAAAATAAATAGTTTGTAACGACCCTGGACACCCGATGAGCTTACCCCAGCTAATAGTGTAAAACATGTCGTTACAATGGCGCCCGAGCAGGGACGATAAAAAAAAAACCGTCCCAGGCATTAGAGGGATAATTAACAAATGAACAAAGACGTATAAATGTTATATGTGTTACATGTGTGTGAAACAGTGAATAAACCAGAATCTAACCAAAAAAAAAAAAAAAAAAACATCTCGAATCCTCAAATAATAAACTGAACAAAAATCTGAAAACTAAAATTTAAAAAGAGAGAAACAAAGCCAACAATGTTGCGTGTTTCCTGGGCATATTCATTAAGACAAGAAGATTTAGTGAACTATTTAAAAGAATTTGGCTTAGAAACAATCGGCAAAGTGGAAGAGCTTCGGAAACGGTTTGCCAAATTTCTTGGAGAAGAACACGATTCCGATCAATTGCAACGGTTGTTCGAAATTCAATCAAAACATGACACATTGAACATGTTGGCCTCACCCATACGTAATTCGACATCATCAACCAGTATGACGCTACAAGTTCCTCAAACTCACATCCACTCTTTATCCCCGGTAAAGGATGAGTGCACCGATCATATTGAAACATCAAATAACATAACGGTTAAACCGGCTCTAGCAGGAGACACTTCGGCGATTATTGATGTTATTCGCAAGTGGGGACTAAAATATGATGGCAATGGTGACCCGTTGGAATTTATTGAACGAGTGGAAGAGTTGGCTGAAATGTACAATGTAAACGTTGATAAAATCCCACGCGTAATGCCCGAATTTTTGCGCAATAAATCGCTGACATGGTTCCGTAATAATAACCGGCATTGGGAAGTATGGTCAGAGTTCAAAAAAGATTTTACCAAATTCTTCCTTCCCCCGAGATACTTCGAAAAGTTAGACGATGAAGTACGTAAGCGAACCCAACGACCACGGGAGTCTTTTAAGGATTATATTTTGGCTCTACAAAGCCTGATGCGGCACACCACACTATCGGAGACTGAAAAATTAGAAAGAATATTCAGAAATTCCCAAGCTGAGTACATGTGGTACATTCGGAGAAAAGATTTTTCTTGTTTAGCTGAGCTGATTACCCTGGCAGATGACCTTGAAAGCATACCCAGTACATACAACCGTTCCAATATTAACGGTAGACATCATGGACAGCAACGTGATAATTGTTATGTTTTTGGGACGAATGAACACCAGGAAAAAGAAACACAAATACCAAATCATAGACGTCCTGATGCAGAAGCTGAACCACAGAATATGGTTCCTCCAAAACGGTACCGGCGAAACCAAACAGCTTTAAACTGGGGAAGCACAAGAATAACAGCTACGATACGAATTAGCAATGAACTGGTTACTGCTACCATAGATACTGGGGCCACCAGAAGTTTTATTAAACGTAACATGGTCGAAAGATTGGTAAGGGATCCAATGTATCAACGCGAACGTTTGGAAGTTGTACTGGCTGATGGGTCCACCTTGAAAATATCCAAGGCTACCCAGATCGAGATAACTTTAGGCTCAATCACTGCTTGTTGTAATTTCTTGGTCGTGGCAAATTTCCATGAAGACATCTTACTTGGATTGGACTTTCTGCGTGCGTTCGATACCACAATTACGTGCGCCGGACTATCCGTACAATGCACAAAGGATACTCCTACAGTGGACCGATGTCGTCTTGTTGCAGCCACTGAAGATGGCGTAGAACTCATGTCAGGTGAGCACGAAAGAAGAGCCGGAGAAAATCTGGAGTCAAATCCGACAACAGGGCACATAATTCTCTCAACGGAAGACCAACAGCTGATCAATGAATTCCTAATAAAGGAACTACCAAAATTCAAGGAGATAGAAGGGCTTTCAGATATAGCTAAGCATAGAATCGTTATGACGGACAACCGCCCAATTAAAATAAGGTACGCCCCGAGAAACCCAGCTATGCAATCCATTATCGATGAGGAGATTAACAAACTAATTACTCGAGGATGTATCGAGCCATCTAACAGTCCCTATAGTTTCCCAATAACTATTGTGAAAAAGAAAAATGGCACCTGGCGCACTTGTATGGACTTTCGGCAACTTAACCGCCGATCCGAACCAGACGCATACCCATTACCGCGGATCGACACGATTTTAAACAGACTTCGCAATGCAAAATACGTAAGCAGTTTAGACCTCAAAGACGGGTATTGGCAGATCCCCATGGAAGAAGAAAGTAAAAAGTATACGGCTTTTGCTGTTACTGGAAGAGGGCTCTATCAGTGGCGAGTAATGCCATTTGGCTTACACTCTGCACCGGCAACATTCCAAAGGGCTTTGGATGGTATCATTAGTCCAGATCTAGAACCATACGTATTTGCATACCTGGACGACATTATCGTGACGGGAAAAACTGTTGAAGAACATTTGTATTATCTGAAAGAAGTTTTCCGGCGATTGAGAGCAGCCAAGTTAAAAATAAATCCAGAAAAGTGTGAATTTTTTAAAACCGAGACGAAATATTTGGGACATGTAGTTAGTGGCGATGGGATACATACTGATCCTGATAAAATAAGAGCCATTACTGAAATGAAACCACCGCGTACAGTGAAAGAAATGAGACGTTTCCTGGTAGTTGCCTCATGGTACCGACGGTTTGTTCCGAACTTTGCCAATATCTCACAGCCACTCACTAAACTTTTGAAAAAGGGGAAACACTGGAAATGGGCCGAGGAGCAGCAACATGCGTTTGAGGTGTTGAAACAGAAGTTAACACGGGCTCCAGTGCTAGCTTGTCCCGATTTCGAAAAGACATTCACATTACAAACGGATGCGAGCGACTACGGCCTGGGTGCAGTGTTAACACAAATACTCGATGGAACCGAACGAGTAATAGCATATGCTAGCCGTCACATGAATGCCGCTGAGCGAAACTATTCTGTGACAGAAAAGGAGTGCTTAGCCATTGTTTGGGGAATACGCCAGATGAGACCATACCTTGAAGGGTACGAGTTCATAGTTATCACTGACCATTTGTCTTTGAAATGGCTCAATGCAATTGAAAGCCCAAGTGGCAGGCTTGCTAGATGGGCGCTTGAGCTACAACAATATAATTTCACTATCCAATATAGAAAAGGGAAGCAAAATGTGGTAGCCGATGCCCTATCCAGACAACCCCTCGAAACACTCAACAGCGCCCGTGTACAGTCCCCCCACGATGTGGAATGCGGCTGGATTAAAAAATTAAAGAAGGACGTACTTAGGAACCCGAAAAAATACGCTGACTATGCTATAATCGAGGATCAACTGTACCGACACCTATCACGAAACTACGATAATGAAGACAATACAATATGGAAACTTTGTGTGGCAAAACCATTACGGAACAGGGTCTTAATCGAGAATCACGACAATGTCACAGCTGGACATTTAGGATTCCGGAAAACATGGCTAAGGATCTCAAATCGTTACTTTTGGCCCGGAATGGCTCGCGACATACGTCATTACATAAAGAAATGTGAATCTTGCCAACGTTACAAGATTAGTCAACTCAAACCCGCCGGTGAGATGTTTACCCAAATTCCCGAAGAACCCTGGGCTACAGTATGCGCAGATTTTGTCGGACCACTTCCAAGGTCTCAACACGGACATACCATGTTATTGGTACTATTCGATAAATTCTCAAAATGGAATGAATTAGTCCCACTGAGAAAAGCAACATCCGAAGTACTAATAAAGGCATGTCGGGAACGTATAATTGCTCGATATGGTGTTCCAAAGGTCCTCATTACAGATAATGGAGCCCAGTTCACTTCACGTGTATTCCGACGATTTGTCGAAGATATGGGTATCAAACATCAATATACCGCACCATACACGCCACAGGAAAACCCAACTGAAAGAGCTAATCGAACCATAAAAACGATGATAGCACAATTCACAAAACAACGACACAACAAATGGGACGAATCGTTACCAGAGATAATGTTGGGGATGAATACTAGTATATCTGAATCTACGGGATATTCGCCAGCCTTCCTCACTCAAGGACGAGAACCACGACTACCGAGATCGCTTTATGACGAAGTCACGCCAGGATCAGGGGCAATAATTTCAACACCTAGCGAAAGATCCGAAGATTTGAAAGAGATTTTCAAACTCGTACGGAGAAATATGGCCAAGGCTGCTAATGACCAGCGACGTCACTATAATTTACGACGCCGGAATTGGAAACCGAATGTTGGCGACCTCGTATTAGTGAAACAACACCCGCTTTCAAAAGCCTGCGAAAATTTTGCCGCGAAGCTAGCCCCAAAATACGACGGGCCGTACCGCGTACAGAAATTTTTGTCACCCGTAATTGTCCTCCTTCAAAGGGATAACTCAGCCGACACGCGTTCTGCCCATCTGAGCGAGATAAAAACTTACTTTAACTAAATTCGTACTACGCTATACCTCTAATTTTAAATACCATTTCGTTTCTATTTTCTCCGTAGAGTACGCCTGCGTTTCAAGATGGAAGATAAGTTCGAAAAATCCACCCGTAGATTTCGACGAAACAGCGAACATGAACGAGCCAAAGGTCGCCGCACGAAATTTATTAACCCCGAGGACATCCCCCCTCTGCCCAAACGACAAGGCAGAAGAACAACAATGGATGGAGCAATACCCAAACAGACAAGACGCCGCCGAAACCGAGGTCACAGTCCACCACTCTGTTGTCGAGTCGATATAACAGAGCCTCGCGGCGAAACAACACCACCAAAAAAACAGCGACAAACCCATCCGACAACGTCATTCGGACAATCGTCAAAAAGAGCAAAGAATGTTTCGGCCCCAAATAAAAAATATAACTACGAACAAGCTTCTACCTCAGGTACGTCTACCTACACAGGTTGGGTCGATGATGACTTATCTCACAAAGCATTCGAGGAAGACATTCCACAACGCGACAGTCTGGAGGAAGTCGAACTTACCGAAGACCACGTCCGTACATTTTATGGTTTCTACGATCGAACTGTCGACACAGTACCGCCCAGAACATCGTCACCAGTACCGTCATTCTCTTCGGTCGACTGGGAGAACGACAACTTCCGTCCACCAACACCACCAAAAAAAGTAATTATCGCTGGAGTAGAGGAGAACGATAGAAAGTTTCAACTACCCGGATATAAATGTTATGAAAAGACGGTGAAGGTTACTTTGCTATACCCCACAAAAAGTCCCTTAAAGACTCAAAAAATATTGTCCACGCCACAGGAAGCTCAGAACCAAAAAACAGTGACAATAGACCTTTGCAGTCCAAATAGTCAGGAGGGAAGATCCTCAGATTCTAGAACATCGTGGTTGACTGTATCTGAGCAGCGTAACATATTAAGAAAGTGTCCTTCCATAAATAAAATTTGCGACATAACACGGCTCTCAGACAGTACCACTGTCTCCAATGCAACCGACCCGATACCTCCCCCTGATTTCCCCAACATTGACTTTCCAGAAGGAGCGTTATCTTCATCTACCTCCATTGCTGTACAGTCACCTCGTCTAACTGCAGCTGCATCATCATCAGCCTCCTCACCCACGTCTTCATCATCGTCCTCATCTTCGTCCTCATCATCGTCCTCATCCTCGTCAGCTGCCTCTTCATCAAAATCAGAATCATCAACGAAAACCGTAGTATTACCGGAATATAATAACAGTCGCTTTAGAACGAAAACAATGACATCAGTGAATTCGGCCATCGACCACCCTCCAATACTCACCGCTGAACGTCTCAACCCTAGGTTACAGGCAGCCGAATCGGACGCTGCGGAGAAGTTGGTCGCCACTCGGCAGTGGTTGGACAAAATTCAGAGTAACGTTTCACAAGTTTGGTCAACAAGCCAGCAGACAAATACAACTACGGCAGAAGTAACGACATTTACCCCGACTTTACAACGAGCTATCGACGAAGTGCTTGCTAAGAGGGGACCACGAGTCCGTATAAAGGTTAAGAGAGAAGTAGAGGGTAAACTTTACTACATTAGTACCAATCGCTCAGGGGACGTTCGCGTCTTTCTTCATGACCGAAGAGGAGAGGCAATGTAACGGCAAAAGTTGCCCAGACTCGTTTTTGCCAACATTAATTTTGAGTTCCATCACTATCCCGAAAAATTAAGTTATTTTTTTATATTTACTTTTTTATTAGTTATATAATAAGGAAATTAAATATTTTTGTTAATGTACATTTTTGTTATCTTATTGAAATAATCATCCTCTAAATTGAATTTAAAGCAATGTATTATTTGTAACGGATAAGTACATAATGACATCTGGTGGGCAATAGACACATCAGCAAACATATGGCAATGTTGAAGGCCACGATCAAAACAACTCTGAGCCATACGGATGGGTATTTGTGTTGGTGGTTGGCGACAGCCTATAAAAGGGGATGCGTTGGACGGCTGGAGATCAGATCGCTGGAGGACGTCCACTGGGTAAGACCTTTTCTAAAGTAGTTAGAATCCTGAGTGAGGAGTTGATCTTCAAGCTCAAAACAGTTCTTCGACGTCGACTAGTGAGTGAGGAGTTGATCTTCAAGCTCAGACCCGAACGTAGACCCGACTATTGAGTGAGGAGTTGATCTTTAAGCTCAAAATAGTTCTTCGACGTCGACTATTGAGTGAGGAGTTGATCTTCAAGCTCAGACCCGAACGTAGACTCGACTATTGAGTGAGGAGTTGATCTTCAAGCTCAGACCCGAACGTGGACTCGACTATTGAGTGAGGAGTTGATCTTTAAGCTCAAAACAGTTCTTCGACGTCGACTAGTGAGTGAGGAGTTGATCTTCAAGCTCAGACCCGAATGTAGACCCGACTATTGAGTGAGGAGTTGATCTTCAAGCTCAGACCCGAACGCAGACTCGACTATTGAGTGAGGAGTTGATCTTCAAGCTCGGACCCGAAGCTAGCGCTCGGACTGCAGAAGGGACTAGTGAGTGCGACATCACCAGACAGTGCGGCCGTCAGGAGTATTGGAGTATGTTACTGCCATTCGTGCGATCGATGGACGGAGGCGAATATTAGTGAAAGTGATCGGATGTAATAACGCGTGTTATAATTAGTTTAATAAAGTTTATAACGTAATTGAAAAAGAAAATGTGTATGTGATTTCTCTCTTGCCAGTAAAAATAAATAGTTTGTAACGACCCTGGACACCCGATGAGCTTACCCCAGCTAATAGTGTAAAACATGTCGTTACACGTTTATAAATGATTTCGTACCTCATAGAGCATGGCTTCAGTTGATGTGTATTTTGGTCCAATTAGTTTCTCATTTCTATCTTCCCAACAATTCAAATTTTGCGCACGGACATTCGATCGACGATTTATTCGGTAAATAAAGGGTTTTCCAACAAGAAGTGTTATTTTGGTATTCAAAGAAAAATGCATTTTTTTGAGATAAATGATCGGATGTTTATTTCATAATAAATAGGAAGGTATGCCGTTAATAATGAAAAACAACACCAGCCATATGGCCACCACGACCACGCTTACGGGACCATATCCTTTTTATGAAATTTTCCATAACCAAATCGCAAAGTGGCTGCCCTATGTCCTCGATAACCTCACGAATTCTATCTTTGAGGTCTTGAATCGACGCTGGGCTGTTGGCGTAGACCTTATCTTTCACGTGGCCCCAAAGGAAGAAGTCGCAAGGTGTTCAATCACAAGATCTCGTAGGCCAATTGTGATCACCTCTTCGAGAGATAACACGGTCCGGAAACTTCTCGTAACAGAGCAATGGGTTCGTTGCTTGTGTGGCACGTAGCGCCGTCTTGTTGAAAGTAAACGTTGTCCAGATCAATACCATCCAACTCCGACCATAAAAAATCATTAATCATATCTCGATAGCGCAATCGATTCACCGTAACTGTTGATCCAACTTAATTTTCGAAAAACTAAGGACCAATGACCCCGTCGGACCATAAACCGCACCCAACAGTCACACGTTGGGTTTTCCGAGCCCCAGATGCGCAATTTTGCTTCTTGGCGTAGCCATCGAGGTGGAAATGGGACTCATCAGTCAAGATGAGTTTGTATCGTTCGTATAGTTTTTTTGTTCGATCGTTTTGTATCGTTCGATGATCGTGTATCGTTAAATTTTTAGTAATGGCGTAGTTTCTACTTGTCAAATGTCAACGAATAAAGGCTTCAAAAGTGACAGCTACCGAAATACCGGGTTATTCAAAATAACACCTCTTGTTGGAAAACCCTTGTTTAACTATAAATATTGGTTAAAATTTCAAACATTTTTAAATACACGGAACCAAAAAAAGGTTGGACACTCGATAAATTTAAATACAATAAATAAGGAAAAAATTACATATAGAATATGTCCAACTTTACTTTTTGCTTCTGAAATTATTTTTTCTTTAAAAAAAGATTTTTCCCCATACAGATGCGATTTATTCTAGGTAACAACACACACTTTTTTATTAAATTATTTCTCTTTTTGCTTTATTTTTTATCTATATATGTTTTATATATATAAATTTTTTTATTTATCTGTATATGAATGTATTTAAAATTTTTTGAACTTTTCTTTACGTTAATATGTAAAAAAATATGTACGTTACAATCTAAAAATATACAAAAATGATTACCAGTATATTATTCAGCTCTACAGAAAACGAATATTTCATAAATGATGGTGTATACATTTTATTAGAGCCCGACCGATGTCAGATTTTAAGCCCGAAGCCGAACTTCGGCTACATTTACAACCTTCGGCCGAAGCCGAATGTTTTATATTTGTTAAAGAATTGTTTACTTTCCACCAAAAAATTGCGCATATATCAAAAAAGACAATTCAGTAATCATCATCCTCGTACATGCACCAACTTCCACTCTCGTGAGTCTTTACAATGTAAAGAATTCACACGAATGTTTTGCTGTAGTTGACTATGCAACAACAACGTATTTGGTCGTGCCCTACCATTTCTTCTTATTTTTGTTTTATAAATAAATAAATTTTATTTGTAAATCAATAAAATTTAAGGGAGTGAAGATAAAGTTAAAAGTTATAGTCAAACAGTCGAGACAACAACCCTTGGGAATAAGTGTTATACTGGCATCCATAGTCAAAGTTAAAGTCAAACTGACTCTATAGTCAAAGTTATAGTCAAACTGACTGTATAGTGAAAGTTATTGTATAGTCAAGCATAAATATGATAATTTTGATATGGTTCTTTCTATGATTTCTATGGTTTAAACAAATATATATATATATGAGAGATGACTAATCAATTTTTTTGCAAAGCTACGCCGGAGTAAAATAATACAAAATTACAGTACATCGGTATGTAAATTATGACAAGATTGAGATATTTTTTTGTCCTCTAAAGCCAAACTAAGAAATGTGAGTGGGAACTAATGGCTATTCCGAATAGATTAGGGGAAGCAAAATAATACAAAAATGCAGAAATATTATGACGTGCGTCAACAAAAAAGTTAACTGAACTTCAAAGTCGGTATATAATTAACGGTAATTTTGAAATTTTGCATTGTCCCCCAACAAAAAAAATATGATGTGTGAATGGGATCTGATCATTGTTCAGGATAGCTGATAGTGCACTACTGCCGAATCGCGACTTCGAAAAATAAAATGCAAAAAAAAACACGTTTAAATAACAAACAAAAATTTCAAATACTTTTTTCCCAATCAAAAAATATAGAACGATTTTTTTTAAGTGTATGTGTCAACAAAACGGGCTATAGGGTGCACGGAGTCAAATAGTACCGAATAATGTACTCATTAGTAGTACAACAAACAACAATTATCACCGAAATTAAAAAACATCAAAAATAATATTTTTGTTTTTTCGCGATCTTTACCCGTGAGCCACAGTCATCCGATCCAAACTATTCACAATGACAATCACAATATTAGTCAGCTGTTTAAGAATATTCACAATCAGAACCACACGGTAGGAATCACGTCAGCTGTTCAATAATACTCACAACAAAGCAGTAAAAGAAGCAGCGAATGGAGCGAGAATAAACGTCAACCGATCGGTATATGATCGGTGGTAAACAAATAAACGAAATGCAATTGGTGGTGTTCTTAGTCCGGATTTACACTAAGCAAGTTTTTTCAGCAGCTTATCATCAAATTCTCTTTTGAACTTGCACGAAGAACTTAAAACGTTCAGGGAGAGTTTTTTCCTCCCTCTTGCCGACTGCCCCTCTCTCCAACAAAACGCCGATAATCTGCTGAACATTCAGCCGGTGTAAATCCGGACTTACATACTTCGGTTGTTGACCGAGGCTTCAAATTGGCGCTTAGATGATTAGAAACTGCGGACTACAACGACGTTGTTTCTGTAATCTCAACCAAAGCAGTGGCGATTGAACGAAAGGGAAAAAATGAAAAAACAAAAATACCAAAACAACACCTCTGAATAAAGGGACGGTATACACGGTATATAGGATCGTTAGAAACAATTTGGCAAAATCCAATCAAATGCCTACGAATTAATCGATTGTTTTGTAACGAAAATTAAATATTTCTATTGTTAACACTATGCGAACACCGTATATACTAACGAAGGGGCGATAAATTCAAACGATAGTGGACTGTATTTTAAATGACACGCTCGGTAGGGTGTTTCGAAAACGACCAGTATCACAGAAAACCAATTTATTTTATTTTCTTGTACTTGTTATTGAAAAACGAAAACGCGGTGCTCACTTTTTTACTGAGTTTACGTACCTGTGATTGATGATGATTAGTAAGGTGATGATGTTTTGATGAGTGGTGTGAGGGTTGTTGAAGAACCGATGTGATGACGATGCGATGTGATGACGGTGCAATGTGATGATGAATCCTTCAAACGAAAAAAATACCACACGATTAATACAATGCTGATTACAATCCGGCTCGATACGACCAAAATGTTGGTGTAGGGGTGCAAAAGGGGGGTCTTTATTTGTTGTGTTTTCAAATAAACAAGGGTTTATTACTGTGTATGAGGTTGGCGACAAGGCCTGTGTGCGCGAGCGTAGAGCGAAACGACAAGTGGTAAACGCAGAGGCTCGTTACAAGTGTTCGACTCCCATAGATTTTGCGGATAGAGAGAGGGAGAGAAAGAACCGAAGATGAGCAAGGCAGCCAAACAACAACCACCGCCCGTTGGCAATCCGCACTCATACACATCCGAACTAAGCGAATAAAGTCTCCGAAGAGGGGTGTAGAGGAGATTCCAGTGATGTCAATACGCGACCGGTATTGATCAGGCTCGGGAAGTTGAGACAATGTTGCGTACGTGAACATATTGTATTTCGGAATTCATTTATATTTTTTTCATAATAATTATATATTATATACAATAAAAAAGTGTTTAAAAATAATATTCATTCGTTTTATATGTAATATTTAATATTTGCATGTTAATAATTATAGTTTTTGATGAACTACCATCATTTCGGCCACCATATTTGTTATTTTGTTGCGTTTTCTTGTAGCCTTTCTTATAGCCACGCTTTTGCACAGATTTACTTTTTTTCTATTCTATGCAAGAACGTGTGGTGGAGCCTTAAGCATTTATTGCATGTATGTGGTACTCCATCTCAGCTATTATTGTACTCCCTCTCACCTATCCTGAACAATGATCAGATCCCATTCACACATCATAGTTTTTTTGGGGGGGACAATGCAAAATTTCAAAATTACCACTAATTATATACCGACTTTGAAGTTCAGTTAAATTTTTTTTTGACACACATCCTAATATTTCTGGATTTTTGTATTATTGTACTCCCTCTCAGCTATCCTGAACAATGATCAGACCCCATTCACACATCATAGTTTTTTTTTTGGGGACAATGCAAAATTTCAAAACTACTACTAATTATATACCGACTTTGAAGTTCAGTTAACTTTTTTTTGACGCACATCCTAATATTTCTGGATTTCTGTATTATTGTACTCCCCCTCAGATATCCTGAACAATGATCAGATCCCATTCACACATCATACTTTTTTTTTGGGGGACAATGCAAAATTTCATAATTACCACTAATTATATACCGACTTTGAAGTTCAGTTAACTTTTTTTTTGACGCTCATCCTAATATTTCTGGATTTTTGTATTATTGTACTCCCTCTCAGCTATCCTGAACAATGACCAGACCTCATTCACACATCATAGTTTTTTTTGGGGGGACAATGCAAAATTTCAAAATTACCACTAATTACACTAGGTCACAAATAACAAAATTTTCTCTGTTATTTGTTTCTAGCATACTTTTTCTCATTGATTTTGACCTACTAAACACGAAAATGAGTTTTAAAAATTTTTCTGTCGATTGGTTTTCGAGATACAAATTTTTTAACTTTTTTTTTAAATTTTTGGAGGTACACTTACAATTTTGAGCATATCTTTCGTCTTCTTTGACGTATTTGATCCTACTACTACTCAAATTAAAGCAAATTGAGCCGTCTACAACTCATTCTCAGAAAATTTTCAAATCGGGTGAGTAGTTTTGATGTTGGCGGCTTAAAAAGGTTAAAAAACTGCGTTTTTTTAGTAAAAATGTGGCAGAAAAATTCATATAAAAATTCATATAAAATATAAAACGCGATGCTAACAGCGATTTTGGTTTTTTACGTATAGCTGGCATTTTTCCAAAGAAAATAAGCACTTACTTAACAAAATCTGACAACAAATGGCGGACTTATAATTTTTTTGGTAAAAGACCGAAATTCCGCTATTTCACGATATTTTGATTTTCATTATTTGTTTTCGCTGCAATTGGTCTCACGTATTAGGGTCGCTGGTGACGCTTCCTGTACGCTGTTACTTTCACTTCTGAATCCGCAAATCCACACTGTACACTCAGAAAAAAATGAACTTAAAGATAAGTTAAAATGAACTAAACTTCAGGAAAATTAAACTTCATATGGCGCTAAAGCAATTTTTTCCAAAATCAAGTTCACATTTGTCCTTAATATTAGGAAATGTTTTGAACTTAGTATTAGTTAATACTAACTTGAATTTAGTAAATATTCCTTTATATCTAGTTCAATTGAACTCATATTAAGGAAAAATTAACTCAGTTTAAGTAAAAATTTACATGAAATTTGGAAAAAATCTAGTTAAATTTGCACTAAAATCAGGTAAATTTTTACTTGAAATCAGAAAATTTTTACTAAAATTAAGAAAATGTTAACTAAAATCAAGTAATTTTTTTACTATGATTAAGTTACATTTTTGCTAAATGGAAGTAAAATAATTCCTCAAATCAAGTTCAGTTTTACTTGAATATACGAAAATTAAACTAAAATGTAAGAAACGTTTAACTATAAATGAGTAATTTTTGAACTTGCAACTTGTAGAAGTAAACTAAATTTTAGTTCATTACTACTAATATAATTCAGCAAAATATTCTCGGGAATTTTCCAATAAATATTTTGCTCCAATGTATTTGAAACAAATTCAAAAAACCTGAAACAAACAGAATTCTCATTCAATGTCTCAATCTTATGTCTTAAGTATTTCACATGTAATCCTATATATTTGCTGCGAAGTTAAATTACTTAATTAAATTATTTGAGCAGTTAAGGAAAGAATCTCTTGAAACGAACGGGAATTTTTTGCTTAACGAATATTCAAGGATTATTTGAAAACCGTATTATAAATTTCAAAAAAACATGAACTAGAACTAAGGAAATTCGGATATTTCTAGTTAAAATTTCCTAAAATGATTTATTTTCGAGGAGTAGTAAATGTTTCATCGACGCTAGGAAATCCTTCCTCGGTAAAAGTCAAAATTTACCAAATAGTAGGAATTTTTTACTTGGTCGATGGAATTTTAAGTAAGTAAAATCATATCCCATTTCCTAGTATGTAACCAATTTGCTATATCTTTGAATTTAGTTCAATTTACTCATTGAAAGTAAAATTTCCCAGTTTTGAGGAAAATTTAACTAAACATGAGTAAAAATCTTGAACTAAACTGAGATATAGATTTTACTCACATAAACGATTGCCATTTTTCTGAGTGTACCATCCGAGACGCAAAAAGTTCGGATTTCTCCTTAGTGAGACCAAAATCGCGCACCCAATCGTTTAGTTCGGCCTGTGACAGTAATTTTCGCTTTCTGCACGCCCCAAATTCGCTTGCACTTGACTCGGACTCTTGATCTGACGATTCTGGTTTTTGAAGAGATGCACCAGGGCACACTGGATATGGTACATCATTCGAATGTGGTACTGGAAGTGCAAACGATCCCACTTGAGCGTAGTTCCATTTTAAAAATCTCCCTACCCCACTGCTTGTGGTGAGGCAAAAATAACAGTCTGTGGAATGGCATAGCGGCTTTTTCCACATCATTGGTGTATCGAATTTCATATGGCGCCTAAAATTAAAATAAATTACTATATTTGCTTTGCTTAATGTGTTTAAATAAAAATTCTTACCTTCCGCCAGCTGCCCAGTTGGTTAGGATTATATAGCAAAGATCACATAGCGACTTAGGTGTCCATGGTTCTGTGATATTTGATGAAATACCAAAATAATTCAAATAGTGCAATTGCACTGCTGGAGTAAACGTGTGTGCGTGATTATTCTTTATAAACTCGCCACAAACATTGCAGAAATTGTCTGGATTGTTCAAACACTCGAACACACGTAGTCTTTTACTCACTGTCTTACTTGTTGGGTAGGTATTATATGCACTTAAATTCAATTAGTTTCACTTTTTACTCGTACTACTCGCGTTCGTAGACACTTGTTGAATGACAAAAAACGATAAATGAACACCTATAAATACTAAGTATGTTACAATATTTTACTGACAGGTACTTATGAATGGGCGCATATTTTAAGGGTGGATATATACCTGATTCAGCAAGTGTGCGTTTCAAATTGTGGAAAAGTTTCCAAATAATGACCACTCACAAATGTGGGGGGAATTTCTGTAAAAAAATCCGATACAGGTAGCCATCGGGAAAACACACATCAATAAAAAAGTGTAATTCCCTTTAATTGACTGTGAACGGAGTAGCAGTCATAAAGGAACACGAAGAGCGTCCACGCACATTCAGAATCGTATATTACTCTGCAACCACAATCATAAAAATTAAATAACTATTTGTGTATAACTTATTTTTTTAATTCTGAGAATCATAAAAATTACGTAAACGTTTTTTCCAAACAATTTTGTACATGTAAAGTGGGTTTGCCAAAATTCGTATCGTAAAATGCACCTGTGTTTCTATGTTCTGCATTTTCGTTATACCATTTTCGACGAAACGTCCCTACGGTATTGTAAATAGGTTTTTTACAATTATGAAATATTTGTGTTATTAATATTAATTTAAAAATTTTATCAAAACTGCAAAGTGCTGTGACATTTGAAAAAAATTTCCAAAAAAAAAATTGCTGATTTCACAAAATTTTTGAAATTTCACGTCCCTTGCCAGAACAGAAGACATTAACCCAGGGTGGTGAAATTTTGAACAGAAGTAACTTATGTATAGGAGCAACTGTTCCGTTCTATTCCAAAAGGATTATAAAAAACTTGCTTTTTCGATCCCTCCTAGTAGGTTAGCTGTGCAAATAATGAAAATGAAAATATTGTGAAATAGCGGAATTTCGGTCTTATACCAAAAAAATTATAAGTCCGCCATTTGTTGTCAGATTTTGTTAAGTAAGTGCTTATTTTCTTTGGAAAAATGCCAGCTATACGTAAAAAAACCAAAATCGCGTCGCGTTTTATATTTTATATGAATTTTTCTTTCATCATAGTTTTTTTTTTGGGGGACAATGCAAAATTTCAAAATTACCACTAATTATATACCGACTTTGAAGTTCAGTTAACTTTTTTTTTTGATGCACATTCTAATATTTCTGGATTTTTGTATTATTGTACTCCCTCTCAGCTATCCTGAACAATGATCAGATCCCATTCACACATCATAGTTTTTTTTGGGGGACAATGCAAAATTTCAAAATTACCATTAATTATATACCGACTTTGAAGTTCAGTAAACTTTTTTTTTTGACGCACGTCATAATATTTCTGCATTTTTGTATTATTTTGCTGCCCCTAATCTATTCGGAATAGCCATTAGTTCCCACTCACATTTCTTAGTTTGGCTTTAGAGGACAAAAAAATATCTCAATCTTGTCATAATTTACATACCGATGTACTGTAATTTTGTTTTATTTTACTCCGGCGTAGCTTTGCAAAAAAATTGATTAGTCATCTCTCATATATATATATATATATATTTGTTTAAACCATAGAAATCATAGAAAGAACCATATCAAAATTATCATATTTATGCTTGACTATACAATAACTTTCACTATACAGTCAGTTTGACTATAACTTTGACTATGGATGCCAGTATAGCACTTATTCCCAAGGGTTGTTGTCTCGACTGTTTGACTATAACTTTTAACTTTATCTTCTTCTTGGAAGACATATATTAATATATTACAACAAAATATATTTGCAAACTAATGTTCTCAAATAATATATGTGTTTATATAAAAAAAAATTATTGTTTATGAATGTCTTCAAAGATTTGTAAGAGATTTTCAAAACTTTGCTGAATTTTTCTAATTTAATTTTTCCTTCGTTTCGAATTATTCCTCCCAGTTAAAAATACCATAAGCAGCATTAGATTCTGTTTTAAGGGACTCATTTTAAATTTCTCAGTATTTAATGTCAGCATTTGCTGACAATCCTTCAAGTACTAATTTATTCTTATCTAAAATTATACAATTTCAATTCATTAACATTAAAAATTTCTAAAAAAAATGACATTAAATTGCTAATCTGGCCAAGGTATGACCTGAGAAGGTCAAAATATCTTCTCGCACTAGAGAGGAAACGATTGTCTACGTTAGTACAGGTTTTGACGGGACACTGCTTGATCGGTGAACACGCCAAAAGATTGGGTATTGACTCCAATGACTTCTGCCGAAGCTGTGGAGATGAGGAAGAAGTTGAGAGCATTGAGCTCTTGCTTTGCGACTGTCCCGCTTTGAGTAAACGACGACTGGACATACTGGGGTCGGCCTTTTTAGGCTGCCTAACAGATCTTTCCAGTACTGATATTCGTACTATCGATAAATTTATATATCAAACAGGTTGGTTTCGATGAGGGGCATTTCAGCCCGTGGTAACACTAGGGACCTAAACTGGTCTATGTGAGCTTGTAAAAAAAATACGGCTGCCACCCTAACCTAAAACCAAAGTAGACGCTGTTTTTGATGTTTTTTTTGACAGATCGCACGACGAAATCTCATGATGTAAACAGGCCATAAACGATTAGCCAACGAAAACGAAACGTAAACGGACGGCTGTTTCTGCTGAAATTTGATATGGACGGTACGTTTACGTGCATTTGCGAAAAATATCAGCAAAACAATCTAAAGAAGAAGATATATAATTGGGCAACGTTACGGTGGCGCTAAAGTTAAGTTACGGTTAAGTTTTCCTACCCGGCCTTTAGTGTTCGACTGGCGTATGCTATAACCAACACGTTCTCTGAGTAACGCTGAAATAACACAGCTACCAACCCATCCTAATTGGCATCCGTCTGGAGAACGAAAAGTACTTTAACAGGGATGATAACGTTGTCCGATCTGACAATCGTCTATACATAGCTTGAGTCACACTTTTATAAAGCATATTGCAGCGACATATAGCGCAATTATCTTTAAACTGCATTGCTCTGATTATATGTTGCGTTTTGGTGAAATGTATTCTATATATATAAAAGAGAATGTCTGTTTGTGGGTTTGTTCCGTATAGGCGTCTAAACGGCTAGACCGATCTTCTTGAAATTCCCACAGAATGTACATGTGTTGGGGGTGGTGAAAATAGATCATGTGAATTTTCCAAAAATGGGCGGAATCGGACCAAAGGGCGTGGCCCCGCCCATATAAGTCAAATTTTGAAATGGAGATATCTTGGACTATTTATTAGCGAGAGTTCTGCAATTTAGTGCATATGTATGTATCCGGTGGCAGTCTACGTTAATGGGCGGTATCAGACCAACGGGCGTGGCCGAGCCGAAAATTTGAAATTGATATAACTTCCACGATTTGTTAGCGAGAGTGCTGTAATTTCTAGTGGCAGTCTACGAAATTAGTCCCGAAATGTGTAGGATCGGACCAATGGGCGTGGCCCTACCCATTTAAGCCAAATTTTTAAATTGAGATATCTTACACGATTTCTTAGCGAGAGTGCTGAAATTTTGCGTATATGTATCTGGTGGTAGTCTACGTGACCGGTCCAAAAATGAGCGGGATTGTACAAATGGGCGTTTCCCCGCCCATGTAAGCCAAATTTTTAAATTGAGATATCTTACACGATTTGTTAGCGAGAGTGCTGAAATTTTGCGTATATGTATCTGGTGGTAGTCTACGTGACTGGTCCAAAAATGAACGGGATCGGACAAATGGGCGTGGCCCCGCCCATATAAACCAAATTTTGAAATTGAGGTATCTTGCACAATTTATTAGCGAGAGTGCTGAAATTTTGGGTATATGTATCTGGTGGTAGTCTACGTGACTGGTGTGGCCCCGCCCATATAAACCAAATTTTGAAATTGAGGTATCTTGCAAAATTTATTAGCGAGAGTGCTGTAATTTTGCGATGTATCTGGTGGCAGTCTACGTGATTGGTCCAAAAATGGGCGGGATCGGATCAATGGGCGTGGCCCCGGCCATATAAGTCAATATTTTAAATTGAAATAGCTTGCACAATAAGTTAGCGAGAGTGCTGTGTTTGATATATCTTGAGCAATTTGTTAGAGAGATCAATGTGTGTGGGGTGGTGAAAATAGGGTACTTGAATTTTCGATATATCAAGTGGGCGGGTCCACCCACATGGGTAAAATTTTGATATTGAGAAAAATGTTTAGTTAGAGTGCTGAAATTTTGTGTGTATGCAATAAATGGGAGATCATGTGAATTTTACAAAAATGGTCAGAATCAGACCAATGGGCGTGGCCCCGCCCATATAAGCCAAATTTTGAAATTGAAATATTTTCCGCAATCTATTAGCGAGAGTTCTGTAATTTTGTGCATATGTATCCGGTGGCAGTCTACGTTATTGGTCCAAAAATGGGCGGTATCAGACCAATGGGCGATTTGTTAGCGAGAGTGCTGTAATTTTGTGTATATGTACGTGGTGGCAGTCTACGAGATTAGTCCTAAAAAGTGTGCGATCGGACCAATTTGGCTTATATGGGTGACCCTACCCAAGCCAAATTTTTAAATTCAGATATCTTACACGATTTGTTAGCGAGAGTGCTGAAATTTTGCGTATATGTATCTGGTGGTAGTCTACGTGATTGGTCCAAAAATGGGCGGGATCAGACTAATGGGCGTGGCACCGACCGAGTGAGTCATGTTTTGAAATTGGAATATCTTGCACAATTTGTTAGCGATAGTGCTGTAATTTTGTGTATATGTTTCTGGTGGTTGTCTACGTGATTGATCCAAAAATGGGCGGGATATGACCAGTGGGCCTGGCCCCGGCCATATAAGTCAATATTTTAAATTGATATATCTTTCACAATTTGTTAGCGAGAGTGCTGTAATTTTGTGTTTGATTTTGTGTTTGTTAGAGAGATCAATGTAATATTGTCCATACATATTTCACGTCAGTGTACGTAATTAATCCAAAAATGAACGGGATCGGAAATCTGAAATCTGGGGCAACAAAGTAGACCGGGTCCAGCTAGTAGACTATATAAATTGAATGTCTTTCTGTGATATGTAAACAAAGCCATCTTTTCGAATCAAATATTCAATAAATTGTAATATTTTCATTATGTTTTATATGTCCTCATTACAATTTTACATTTGTCAATATGGTTTGACAAATTCGAATTACGTGTTTATATTCTACGTTATTTTCTCATTACGAATTTATATTTCAAAATATAAATTTCTATGTTCTCATTACGAATTTACATTTCGCAATATGAATTTATATTTTCGCATTGCAATTTAGATTTTCTCATTGCAAACTTAAAAGAGGTCGGATTGATAGGCCCCAGTTCCCTGCAAACATTTTGTTATCGCAGGCGATTCGCTAATTGTGTGCTCTCAGGCGATTCGCCAAAACGTTCGCCTGTGTGCCAGAGATGGAAAAGTCAGTACTTTTTTCAGTTTTCCACTTTCAAAAGTACCGAAGTACCCCCAGCGCCATTTCAGTACCATTTCCATCTCTCTATTTATTCTTCAAAAGTTTATCCAATATACAGGGTGTTTCTTGAGATGTGTGATTTTCAATCTGGCAATACTTTTTTCTGAGTTGGTCTTTTTGGCAGCTGTTACATGATTTATGCTCAGTTTGGTTTACCATTTCATAATGAAAAGACTTACTCCGGAACAACGTTTGGTCGAAAATTGGGCCTCTAGGCTGGAATTTGTTCGTGCCAGCCGCGGCGGCCGCTTGCCCGAAATCATTTTTAAAACATAATGGCAAACCGTTATCTTTATAAAAAAGCCAAATTCTTGGCCATAACAATAGACTATATGCGTTTTATTTCTTCTTGAAAACCACACGTCTTAAAAACACCCTGTACATATGTAAGTCCTGGCAGAAACGCCTATTTTGAAGTCTATAAAAATCAAACGACAAGAAGAACACTTTGGTCCGCGTATCCGCCTTTCGACATTTCGATAACTCGAAAGTTGAATTCAATGATAAATTACTCAGTAAACGGTCCACTATAACCATGAACGTAGTATCATTGTCCACTATGACCCTGGACGTTATGACATGCTGCCAAATATAAAACGAAGTAGTGAATTAGGTGCGGGATATATATTTTTCGATGATGAATCCTGAAAGTGGGTTATTTTTAAAATTTTTATTTATATCAGAAGATCGTATTAGAATTTTGTGCGAACCGTTGCAACCATTTAAATGGCTTGTTTCAGATTGGAATAGCATTTTACAATTCTATGAAATGATTTTTGGGAATTGCTATAAGTGAAATGTCTATTTAAAGACGCCTTATTATAGAAGCTTTCATAGTTAGGGAGCAAAAAGATTTAAAATATCGTTAAATATTTTCCATGAAAAAGTCAACAATTTAAATATATTTGCATTAAATTAATTATAAAGATAAAATACCTTTTCAGTTCAAAAAGTACCATTTTAGTACTTCTTGAAAAATCGAATTTTCCATCCCTGCTGTGTGGCGATTCGCGAATCGTATTTGGCGAACCGCAAGTGATTCGCGAATGTTAAAAACCTGCAATAATTCACAAAATTTTTTTTAGGTTTTTATCATTTTCCGAATACAAAACTGGACACAAAGTCGCCAAATTGGATGCTTTTTCGATATATTTTGCACAGGTACACACTGAGGCTCTTGGTATACAACAAGTTGATTAATTCAGACAAGCCTCCCATTTAGTATTTTTTATTTATTTTAATACTTTACAATGTATGTATTAGGTAAAAAAAACTATTTCGTTAAAAATTTTAGTGACAAAATTTTAAAATTTTGAAACCGATGTCTTCTGATCGGGATGAAACTTGCTCCAAGTTTAGTCCTATTGAATACGTAGTAGTACAAAACAAAATTTCAACGAGATCAGTTAAGGACTCTCTGAGTTGCAGGCTGTCTAATTTTTATACCCTACACCATACTGTGGTACAGGGTATTATAACTGTGTGCATTTGTTTGTAACACCCAAAAGGAGAAGAAATAGACCCATCGTTTATTGTACCGATCGACTTAGAATGACTTTCTGAGTTGATTTAGCTATGTCCGTCTGTCTGTCTGTCCGTCTGTCTGTGCATGTATTCTTGTAATCAAAGTACAGGTCGCAATTATGGTCCGATCTCGACGAAACTTTACACATATATTTTTTTTGGCCCAAGGACGATCCCTATTGCATTTGGTTAAAATCGGTTCAGATTAAGATATAGCCCGGTTCAGATTAAGATATAAGATATATATATATGTTAGCCCAGATTTTACATGTAAGCGCTGTAAAAACTTTCTTTTATATCCGATCAGTCTGAAATTCGGCAGAAAGAGGTTTCTTATTATATGAATGAACACTGTTAAATTTAGAAGAAATCGGTTTAGATTTAGATATAGCCCCCATATATACGTTACCCCCGATTTGAAGAGGTTTCCTATTATTGGAATGAACACTGTTAAATGTGGAAGAAATCGGTTCAGATTTAGATATAGCCCCCATATAAACGTTACCCCCGATTTGACATGTACGCGCTGTAAAAATGTTATTTTATATCCGATCAGTGCGAACTTCGGCAAAGAGAGGTTTCCTTCTACATGAAGAAAAACTGCCAAATTCGGAGAAAATCGGTTCAGATTTAGATATAGCACCCATATATATGTTACCCTTGATTTCGTCCGATCAGTACGAAATTCTACAGAATGAGGTCTTTTTACATGAATGAGTATTCAGGGAAGATCGGTTCAGATTTATATTAAAACTCCATATATATGTTCCTCCTGATTTGGTATCAAAGCGCTATAGAAGTTGTACTTTACTTCCGATCATTAAAATTTTCCAGAAATATGTTTCTCAATTTAGGAACGAATATTGCTTAATTTACCGATTATCGTTTCAGAATTAGATATATCCACATATATATGTTCTTACCCATTTACCAATTATTCCAAATTATTATCGCATTGTTAGGGAGGTGTAGGGTATTATATAGTCGGCCCCGCCCGACTTTCTGCCTTTCCTTACTGGTTGCATATAGGTCAAACGACCCTTTTTGGCCATCTTTGGTTTTGCGCTTTGGTTGCAACTGCTCTCGCCACAATATTAATCGGCAGTATATGGAGTAGGGCTTGTGGAGACTCGGTCGCTGTAATCCTTAAGGCTTCGCTTATGCTCAGGCAGGCTGTTCTCTGAACCTTTGTTAGTTGGTGATGGTTAGTTTGTCAGTTGCCGTCCACCATACCACAATGCCGTAAAACAGTATAGGACGAACTACTGCTACGAGTATATGTATATATCCAGTGGACGATTTTAGGAGAGAGTGGACCCTAGACATGCTGTTATGCGTCTTCTGTTGAGCAAACTTTGAATTATTCTAATCCAGTGGTGCCCACAAAGAGAAATGAGAATGTGTTAGTTAGGTTACACAAAAATGAGATTGTAGTGGTACAATTGCACTGAACAAAATCACTTGGTCTTCTGATCGGGATGAAACTTGCTCCAAGTTTAGTCCTATTGAATACGTAGTAGTACAAAACAAAATTTCAACGAGATCAGTTAAGGACTCTCTGAGTTGCAGGCTGTCTAATTTTTATACCCTACACCATACTGTGGTACAGGGTATTATAACTGTGTGCATTTGTTTGTAACACCCAAAAGGAGAAGAAATAGACCCATCGTTTATTGTACCGATCGACTTAGAATGACTTTCTGAGTTGATTTAGCTATGTCCGTCTGTCTGTCTGTCCGTCTGTCTGTGCATGTATTCTTGTAATCAAAGTACAGGTCGCAATTATGGTCCGATCTCGACGAAACTTTACACATATATTATGCTCAGGCAGGCTGTTCTCTGAACCTTTGTTAGTTGGTGATGGTTAGTTTGTCAGTTGCCGTCCACCATACCACAATGCCGTAAAACAGTATAGGACGAACTACTGCTACGAGTATATGTATATATCCAGTGGACGATTTTAGGAGAGAGTGGACCCTAGACATGCTGTTATGCGTCTTCTGTTGAGCAAACTTTGAATTATTCTAATCCAGTGGTGCCCACAAAGAGAAATGAGAATGTGTTAGTTAGGTTACACAAAAATGAGATTGTAGTGGTACAATTGCACTGAACAAAATCACTTGGTTTTGTTTGTTTACGTTGTTATATTGTTTTACTATTTATGTTTTTGTGTGTTCAGTTTTAGCATGACGAAAATGTTGACTCACATATATATGTTGTCGAAAACATTGAAAGCATATTCAGTATCAGTAAAAAGGAATACCTGTTTCCATTGGTACAGAGAAGTCGTCCCTCATATTAAGTAGTTCAAACTGAATATTTGAAGGTATGTTGTCCATTGAACATGTAAGTGGGTTATTATAAATGTTAATAACCAATTGAATGTCAAATATATCTTGAAATCTTTGTTTAAAATTTTCAATAAGCCTTTTTAGTTCATCTGAAAATAGGTTTAAATTATTTACATTGGGAAATTTTAAATGTATTTCAAGAACTTTTGGAAAATTTGCCAAATTTTGGGAAGCCATTTGATCTTTTAAAATTACTAATTTTCTCGTGAATTCATTAATGGCATACAATAAATCAACTACGGTTTTATTTTTTCCCTGTAAAACAAGATTCAAATTATTTATAAGGGTAATGTCAGTAAGGAAAGCAGAGTCCTTCGGGGAGGCTTCAGACTGCAAAAATATAAATATCTCCTCTCTTAGGCTAAAGAGACGTTCCAAACTTTTCCCTCGACTTAGCCATCTTACTTCAGTAAATAATAAGATGTCTCCATAATCTGCATCAATTTCCTTTATTTTTCATTACTTCAGCAAAGCCAAGTGTTTTCGCGAATAGGGCTTGCTGATGAATAATACAGTGAAGGGTGGGCACATTTATTCCTGTTTTTATTAAACGCCCTACAAAACCGTGCTTACGGCTAAACTAAAGCGGGAGCACCGTCCGTACATATTGCAGACAAATTATTTTTATTTATTAATGATAAAACATTGCACTCAAAAGATGCATAAATTGTTTCACCATTGACGTTACCATAAAAGGATTCCAGTTTTAGAATTTCCTCAAATGAATTAAAATGATTATCAATTGTTCGTATGCATATAATCATCTGGCTAGTGTCGCAAATATCGACACTTTCATCGAAACAAACAGAAACGTATTTAGCGTTTTTAATTCCTTCATTTGTCTCTTTTTGTATAAAAAGACATATTTTTTCAGTGCGGCGGGTAATTGTGTTGCGGGACAAAGGCATTTCATTAATAATATTTTCCCATTTTTTTTCCCACATTTCCAAAAAAAGGGCAAATTGAAAAACACATTTCTTTAAAAAATACCCCATCCTCAAAAGGTCGACCTTTTGATGCTAAAGCTAATGAAATTGCATAAGTCGCCTTGATTTGACCACAAGATGAATCATTACTTTCTTCATGATGGGTATTCATTAATCGATTGTATTTAAGTCGCAAATCTTCTTTTAATTTTGAAATTAACATAACTCTGTCATTTACAGTAACTGAATGAAGATCTGAATGAGCATATTTGCCTTTCAATGTCTGATTGCAAACAAGGCACTCTGCTTCATCAAAAACATTTAAGCAAAATAAAAATTCGTTTTCCCAACCAAAATCCCACATAATAAATACCTACAATGAATGAAAATAAATAAAATTTAAAAAAATATCATTCGTTGTTGTAAAATATTTTCAGTGTACGTATTTTATTAAACAAAGCGACATAGACCTTCTTCGCTGACTGCTAACAAGCAACTGAACAATTTTGTTTTGTTTTTTACGCTCTCTGTTTTTATTTTCGTTGACGCTCGGGTTGTGTATATGAAAAAGCCGATTAATCTTCGTATATCTATCAAGTGTTTGCCCACCAATGGTCTAATCAAACTAGAGTTAACTTTTAGATGTGACTTACGTCGTGAAAACCCAAACGCAATTTTAAAAGGAATTAGAGGAGAATCTTCTCAAAAAATATCCTCGTGTGATTCACGACATGGAGATTATTGATGCAGACGTCGCACGCCGTACGCCGTCATTGTAAATATATTTATGTACCTCCGATGCAACACTGTGATTACTTTCGTACAACAACTTTTCACAATGGCATTCACTTCCAAAGACAAATAGAATATAAGAAGATATTCCTTCAGGCCGAAATGTCAAAATCTATCAGTTACGAACGAATAGGAATGAATTGTAACACGCGAAAAACAGTATTCCGCGAACATTGATTGAACTTTTTTTGCACTTATCGATTAATATTAATTTTTTAATTGTGACAATTTCAAAAAATTCTGGAAAAACGGTCTGAAAATCCGCGAAAAACCTCACTCGTTGGAAT
This sequence comes from Eudasyphora cyanicolor, assembly GCA_963930755.1. Taxonomy (NCBI): domain Eukaryota; kingdom Metazoa; phylum Arthropoda; class Insecta; order Diptera; family Muscidae; genus Eudasyphora; species Eudasyphora cyanicolor. The sequence continues at coordinate 120,682,354 of OZ005735.1, forward strand.
CAAATTCCTATTCGTTCGTAACTGACAATTACTCGCTACAGGAAGGAATGTCTTCTTAAATTATATTGTTTTTGTTCACTTCGATCGACAATTGTCAACAATACATTTTACTGTTCCAAGTCTCATTTTATTTGATAGTTGAAAGAAAAGCCAAATAAATGAAGAATTGTCATGTCATTGACATTAAAAAAGTGCAGTAATTGGAATGAATTAGAATTTTATTATGATCAACAATAAAACCATAAACCCGTAAGGAAGGTCTAAAGTCGGGCAGAACCTAGTACGCGATACCGTACACAAGAATAAATATTGTTAAGTTATATACATGTTTTTCTAATGATAATAATTTGTATAATTTTTTTTTTGTAAAAATATAGGTCGCTAGCCAGGACACGCGGGACTAGCGACCTGTGTAAGTGCGCTGGAACGGACACGCGAGGCTGGCGACCTGAGTAAGTGCACCAGCAAGGACACGCGGGACTAGTGGCCTGTGTAAGTGCGCTAGCAAGGACACGCGAAACTAGCGACCTGTGTAAGTGCACTAGCAAGGACATGCGGGACTAGTGACCTGCGTAAGTGCACTAGCAAGGACTCGTCAGGGTATTCAAGGATACGTTAAGGATACCCGAGGATATTCAAGGACACGTCAAGGATACCTCAGGACACGTTAAGGTTCTTCGCGGATATTCAAGGACACGTCACGGATACTTAGGGATAACGGCATGTCAAGGATACGCGAGACTATCAAGACACCAGGGTTCACTTTCCCTAAACACTCTACTTACCTCGCCTTATTAGGTCCTGGTCTCCTACAAGTTCGCTGATCGACTCTACCCGATGAGACCTTTTATACCTTTTGCTTTGCCTTGTTCGCTGCAACCCAACCACCGTTCTACCACACACCACTACCTATTACGTTCTGTCAAACCTATGCACCGCTCTATCGAACTCATACACTGTTTATTAGCTAGTTTGTCGCCAGAGGTTGGAGCAACCAGTATTGTTGTTTTTGGTTATCCAGCATAGTTGTTTTGGTTTTTCAAGACCTAACGGTGCTTCCCTACTACATTAACCCACCAAAACAACTATGAGGGACAATCGTACGGGTGGGACGAGGTACGAGTGAGGTACACTGAACAATGATGGGTAATTCTTTTTATTGTTCCTGGTTTTCTTTTATTAATTAGTAGTAAATACGTGTGGACGGAAACGAACCGCCTGGTGACTTCTGTCCTTACAATTTTATAGCACTTAGATGCCAAATCGCCTGTACATTTATATGAGTACTATATTCATAGCTCATATCAATTAACTACACCTTTTTCTCGAAATTTTAAAGTTAAAGCACTTGACATTTTTTACTAATTCATAAAAAATGTTTCTCACATTTTTTATGCAGTTAATCGATTTGGCGTTTTAGCCATTAATGTATAAATCTGTCTCGATTTTCACCAAATTTAACAATGTGGGTCCTTGGATCAAGAAACTCCATCCTGCCTTATTTTAAAGTAATTGAATATAATATATTTACTGTTTGAATTGTAACAAAAGGAGGACAAATCCCATATGTTGGAAAAAGATGGGAGGACGAGAGGACACTGTTAAAAAGGAGGACATGTCCTCCGAATGGTAATTTCATTTCTAATGGGAATGCTATTGTATTTATTAGTGCAATGTTTTAGGAGGAATAACTGATTATTCATCAAACATTTGCCATCGATTATGTTTTTGCTTACAATTTGCCATCAGATAGCGAAACCGTGCGAGCCATAGTCATATGTCTGATGTGAACAATACTCTTTAAGATCAACGAAACAAAAACAGAATTGTATTGTTTTAATGAATTAAGTGAACTCTTGAAAATACTCAATGAGCTGGATGATCAGTTACTACACGGAGGAAAAAAACGGCCTCTGTAACATATTGCCCCAAACATATTTTGCAGGCAACATATATATGTTTGGAGCAGCTCCCAAACATATTATGTTTGGGGTAGCGGTAATGTTCCCAAACATTTATATGATTGTATGTAATCATATATATGCTTATGTCCAAACATTTATATGATTGTGTGTAATCATATATATGCTTATGTCCAAACATTTATATGATTGTATGTAATCATATATATGATTGCATTTAATCATGTATATGATTGTATATTGTTGTTTTTTATCAAAAGTCTGAACCCTTTGTGACGCACCTATAATATATTTATAAAATTGTAGTCTAATGTTCCATTAATTATCCATTATTCGGACTGCGGACTATGCCACTTTTCTTTCAACTTGGTTGGTAGCTCCGTTGATCCACCCCATTGACTGAAAAACGTCAACACCTTATACCACTGGCTATATAGAGTCAACGAGAATTATATGCACAGCGTGTATTTTAATTTACTTTCATGTTACACCCGAAACAAGAAAGTATAAGCATAGCCATATATTCATTCTGACTGGCTGTGGCTGTCAATGGTTGTATGTGGGTGCGTGCGTGTGTTCGCTGTGATGGCTTAGCACAGTGGTGATGGTGGATGCTCTATGAGTCACATAATTGGGCTCTCAGAGAGTAATACTCTCTAAAAATCTAAAAAATATGCTCTAATATATTATTTTGCCTAAAATATGTTAGGACACAATCATATCGTTTTATAATATGCTAGAATTTTGCCCCGAACATATTATGATTGTGTGCAAACATAATATGTTTACCCACAAACATATATATGATTGTGCCCGTCCCAAACATATTTATGATTGCATCCAAACATATTTTTAACATATTTTTTTCTCCGTGTAGTTACAACTAAAGTTTACAAGCACGTCTTCATCGCATAGGACTAGCAGGAAACGATGAATGCAGGGCATGCAGGGAAAACATCGAAACGATGGAACATTTTCTGTGTCACTGCCCGGCTTTCACACATGCAAGATCCCAACATTTCGGGTCCGGCATATTACCAGACTTGACTCATCGCAGAGAATATGACTGGAAGATACTGAGAAAATTCGTGTCTAGTACCGATTTTCTGTAACTCGTGAGGTATAAAAAGATCATAAATAAGGAGCACACAACAAGCCGAACCACTGGCTTAAGTGTATGTCCATGGACATGAGACGTTTAAACGTCTCCTCTCTTCAACCTAACCTAACCTACAACTAAAGGAAAATAATATTCCCGTAGTTTGTGTACCAATACAGAGTATAGGATTTCTGATAAAAGTCATAGTCTTTGGGCAAAATGAAGACAAGTAATTTTCTGAAACTAAACAAGAGCGATATTAATCAAAAGATACTCAAAAACAACAGTTTTTGAGTATCTTTTGTTGTTATTTTATTAGTCTCCTAACTTCAGTGGAAATAAAAAATAATACTTCTAAAAAAATAAATGGTTTCAAGAAAAATAAATTTAGGCATTTGTGTCTTCTCTTATTTATGTATATTTCCCACTGCCAAATCTATAATACAAACAATTAACAACAAAACAAGTAAGAAAGTTCAGTCGGGCAAACCGACTAATGAATCCCCTCACCTTGAGTCTAAAAAAAAAATTAGTAAATATTATAATTTGTTTTAATTCGACCTTTTGATATTAATTAATAGCCAATAAATAGTCAAGCTCGAGGTCATAATTTAATTGTTATTAAAACATTTTATTTACTTTCCAATATTTCGCAATTACTTTGAATTGCTTCATCAGGGAAAACTACAATAATATATAAAAACAGAAAAAATATATAAAAGACTATACTTGTAAATATCACAGTTAACTTATTCTAGATTAAAAAATGTGTATAAGTTCATTTAAAACGAATTTCGGGACACAAATCGGATTTAAAATTAAGAAGTATAAACACAATACAAAAAATCGCACTTGCAACCCACTGTGCAAAACAAAAACATGTTCCCAACTTAGAAAACGCGCGTGTGCTAACGGGCGAACAACACTACAACAAGAGATGCTTCACATTGTAAACTTAGTCCAGATTCACAGTTGCAATTTTTTTCTGCAATTCTCTTTTGAAATTGCATTTGCGTTCAGACAATGTATTCTGTTTCGACAATTTTTATTTTCACCGTTCATTAAAACTCATTAAATTTTATTAAAATGTATGTCGCACAAATTTACACTTGTTGAACCGAGCACAAAACAACGAATATTAAATGAAAAGCAGTGTGGAAATGTCGAAAAACTTTACAGCGAAAGAAAACGCAAAACGCATTGCAAAAAAATTGCGAGTACGGAAGATTTTTTTTCTCCCTCCTTACCGACTGCGTCCCTCTCCCACAAACACTGCAATTCAGCAGAAAAAAATTGCAAGTGTGAACCAATTCCAGGGTTCTCTTTACTAGGATGAATAATGTCCCACATGTGGACCCTCCTCCTCGGATAAATGGAACAAATCTAGTCTTTTCTGAAAGTTCAAAATTTTTAGGAATAATTCTCGATAGGAAACTGTTATATAGACTTAACGTATTGGAACGTGTGAGGAAGGCCAACATCGCCTTATATTCCTGCAGGAGGGCGGAGGGTCGTGGTGGGGCCTCTCCTAAAATCGTCCATTGGATATATAGCAGTAGTTCGTCCAATACTGGTATACGGCATTGTGATATGGTGACTGGTAACTGACAAACTAACCATCACTAACCTACTAACAAAGGTTCAGAGAACTGCTTGCCTGAGCATAAGCGGAGCCTTAAGGGCTACAGTGCCCGAGTCTCTACAAGCCCTACTCCATATACTGCCGATTAATATAGTGGCGAGAGAAGTTGCAACCAAAGCGGCAATAAGACTAAACTGCCTATCAATGAGGAGGTACAAGAACTACGGTCACATGAGGATATCAAAGTGTAGTGCTATGGTAACCGACCGAGTGGACTATATACCAACTGTCTACACCTTCGAGAGAAATTACATCACTATGATTCCCACCAGAGATGAATGGGTTGGCAGAATACCAGGTAATAGAATCCATCTCCACTTTTACACGGATGGTTCGAAGCTTGATGAAAAGGTTGGCTTCGGAGTACACTATGAAGAGCTTAGTTTGGATATAGCTCACAGTCTATCAATCCGAAATAATCGCAATATGGGAAGTCGCCAAGTGGCTGAGTCGCAACATAGTAACCAACACTGCCGTTTTCATTTACTCGGACAGCCAGGCTGCCATCAAATCTCTGGAGGCAACATCCCTAAATTCACAAATAGCCCTCGACTGCCGCAGATCTCTTAACGAGATGGCTGAGCAGTTTAATATACACCTAATATGGGTGCCTGAGCATAGGGATATCCCGGGGAACTGCAAATCCGATGAACTTGCTAGGAAAGGGACGACATTACAAATTCTCGAAGAAATGCATAGTTTGGTGCCCCGTGGAGATGAGGAAGAAGTGGAGAGCATTGAGCACTTGCTATGCGACTGCCCCGCTCTGAGTGAACGACGACTGGACATACTGGGGTCGCCTTTCTAGGCAGCCTAGTAGATTTTCCAGTACCGATATTTGTACTGTCGGTTGGTTTCGATGAGGGGCATTTCAGCCCGTGGTAACACAAGGGACCTAAACTGGTCTATGTGAGCTTGTAAAAAAATCCGGCTGCAACCCTAACGTAACCTACACGACGTACTTTTGTTTCGGCTTTTCCTGTGTGAATTGTTGTTGTTTCAAAGTGCGAATGAACAACACAAAAGGTTGAGCCCGACACGTCCGAGTACGGGAGAGTTTTTTCTCCCCCCTTTCCGACTACCTCTCTCGGTTGAATCGGCTTAACTTTCAGCATGAGTAAATATTGACCAATAAGCGCTTACTCTCCCTGTACGCCCTGATGAATACAAATTCATTTATGTATGTAGTTTTGCACAAATTGCTTGTATAATTTCTCTTCATGTTCATAATTCCATTATAAATTTAATATGCAAAATTTACTAACGTCTTTTGAATCAAAAAAAATTTTTTGCTATCAACCGTGTGGTAAAAAATCGTAAAATCGTTTTTAATGTATACGCCAAATAATTATTAATTAAACGCCGTTATCTGCAAATCCTGCCGACGTCTGCTGTATCCAGGGTTACCATAAACTTTTTTCGGAAAGGAGGACTTTTGTGCCGGAAAATGAGGACATTTGTGACATTTACAATGAAAGTTTTGAACTTTCGGAGGACATTAAAAAACAGCAATTGGAAAGGATGAGAATTTCACTATGATCAAAAATTAAACTTTAAAACCGTAAGAAAGGTCTAAAGTCCGGCAGAACTACCGTATACCACCCCATCGGAGTAGAATAAGAAGAAATATTGTCAAGTTTTATAAAAGTTATGTATCTAGTGATAATGATTTGTCAAACAATTTGTATTTTATAGCGCTTAGATCCCAAATCGGACGTACGTATAAAGGGTTTTCCAACAAGAGGTGTTATTTTGGTATTCAAAGAAAAATGCCATTGTAATTTCAAAGTGATTAGAAAAACAGCTTCTGTAGCGCTAAAAGACCAATTCGGAAAGAAAATATTTCTGTGGTTTTCTGGAACAACAGCCTACGTCGGAAATTTTTATTTCGGGATTTTACCAAACATTTATATAGCGTATTATTATCTATCGATCGATATATGACACTCCCATGTCAGTCAATTTGTTGACTTTTTCCAACACTTATTAAATTAAGTATTAAATGTACTGCGAGATCTCATGAATATTTTGATTTTTTGAGATGTGCTGTTATGTTTGATAACCAAAGATATATGGCGTCTACATCTAATTCTGAACCGATTTTGACGATTTCTTCCCAGGTGCGAAAGAGTCTATTGTCAAATTTGTCAACTCATATTAACAATTTTCAGCCCAATTCGTTGAAATTTGTGGTTTCTGTAGCGTAAAGAAATCAAATCTTGAGGGAACTTTGTATGGGGGCTATATCAAAACATGGACCTATGACTACCGTTATTGGCATGAAAGTTTCCGGGTATAATTTAACCAGTTACCAATTTTCAGTCCGATCAGTAGAAATTTGTTGTCTTTATGGCGTTAAGAAGACAAATCATATGGGGCCATATCAAAAAAATTCAGTCATCTATGACCCACCCATCCTATGATCGAGGGTATAAAAATAGTAACGTATAAAAATCGTTTACTTTGTACTAAAAGTAGTTCCGAATATAACTCATGTGGAGGTTTACTGTTTGTGAAAAAGGGAGGACAAATCCAACAATTTTGAAAAAGGAGGGAGGACACTGGTTAAAAAGGAGGACATGTCCTCCGAAAGGAGGTAGTGTGGTAACCCTGGCTGTATCCCGTATCCAGTATCCCGCCAAAATGTCAAAAGTTGGTGTACAAATTGTCAATTTAATCAAATTTACTTTCGATGACATAAAAGTCAATGACAAAAGTCAATTTCATATATTCATCTTCATAGTAAATGGTTTACTTAGTGCCAAACGAAAAAAAAGCACTAGTTGTACGCTTTTCATGTTTTTTGTTGGTGCTTTTGACGCTTTTCGTACATTTGTCAGATCAAATCTGGCAACAAAATGAAATTATACTATTTTTGCTACTCCGTGTTATGAACATATTTATATGCACTTACATTTTACTTTCTGATTTGAATATTGCTGTTATCACTTCTGCAGTTTAAATTTGATTGAAATTTAGACGTAAAAAAAGTAAAAGAAAAAGCTTTTTAATACCATACAAAAGTATTGCCGAAAGGGTTTTTGCCGAAATATTATGGTTTTATAAGAACACAATTCTGGGGTTATGGCATGTCATAACGTCCAGGGACATAATGTCCATGGATCTTATGACACTTTGGTCCGCGTAAGCGGCTTTGGAAACGATTTTTAATCCCGGCCGAAGGCTGGCCACGCAGGGTCACGTTGGTCCGCGTAGCCATCGTTGGACATACATCAGAAAGGAAAATCTTTAACCCCGACCAAAACCGGTCACGCAGACACAGGTTGGTCCGCGTAGCCCGCTTTGGAGATATCGATAACTGGAAAAACGTCTTCAAAGATAACATACAGACTAAATGTGTATTCACTCAGAATCACTAGCAGGTTCGAATTATTATAGAAAAAGTGTATGAATCTAAGCGCAAAAAAACCTAAAAGTTTGAAAGTATCATTTTGATTAGGGAATCAACTTTGAGTAAAATTTGATAATTATTTTTATTTTAAAATTTTTAAAGTTAAATTAAACTTTTTTATTGCAAATGAAAGAAAAATAATTTAGTGCCTTTTTACGAATTTTACGTCTTTTACGCTTTTAAAATTTTTCATTACGCTTTTGCTCTGCAAATAGTTGGCATCACTGTGTATATGTTACGAATTGTATACCTCGAACAGATCGGTATTTTGTTCGATGAAGCTCACAATGAAGCCTCTTCTCTTGGGTGAATGCCGTCAAATTCCCTTCACGATGCGTGAGGATGTTTCCTTGACAACGGCGATAAAATTCACTTGATCCGTTTTGAACGAGGGCCGAGAGCTTTGACTATGTTTTTTGTGGCAAAATATGTATATAACTAATATCATCAAGGCCATGAAGCGCACAAGCTTTTCAGACTATGTTGTAATCGACACCAAGGTGATGCGAAGAACTTAATGTGCCAAAATATATGTATCACATATAGAGAAATCAGAAGCGCATATGACTAATAAAACCTCCTCCAGACTATTTGCCTACGTTTCATTCCGAGGGATGCCCCATGCGACTGCAGGGTGATGTCAACAATTAGCATGTTTTTGAAGTGGACCATCTTCTAATTTGAAAAAAAATATTTTGTACTTTTCTAATCAAAGAATTTTATGATTAAAGTGGAACAAATTTACTCTGACAAAATATCTAAAGCAATGGCAACTTTTTTGGTTCGGTTTACGGCAGTTTAATAGACCTTGAGTAATTGAAAAGCAGTATAATTGAATAGTTTGTTTATATTTTCTAATAATATATAGAAAACATTTTGTTGGTGGGGATAATTTTCACTCCTTGTGAGTGCAATAAGTGCAATTTTAACTAAACTGCAAATACCCGACCTGAAGTTTTTTAACATGAGGTTATCAGATACGCTGAAATCCAGTTTTTCTGTAAAATAAGGTATTCACAAACTTTTTCATTTAGCCACAGTGGGCGCTTTACTCGGTGGGTGCACCAGTGCGTTTTACAAAAAGTGCTAATACTGGGCTTCAGAAGATTTTCTAGGACCTGTGGCTACCAGATTCAGATAGAGTTTGCTATAATACAGTTTTTATATAAATTTGGTATTCCCAACTTTTTCCATTAAGCGGCAATGGGGACATTTCTACGAAAATTGTGTTAATTTGGCAATATACGATATCGCTGTATAATTATTATTATTGTAAAATGTTTATAAAGTATTTTAGCATCTTATTTATGTTAAAAATTTCAATATTTGCCTCAAATTTGCCATTAATAAACGGGTTATCTCATTACCTCACATGTAAGTGGCGCCAGAATCGAGCTTCACTGTGCTAATTACAGGGTGGCTGATATGTAATGCAACAAAGTAAAGCGCTATATTTTTTTAAATTCAAAAGCAAAAAATGTCGGAAATAACATAAAATTTTAGAAACAGTTTAGATTTGTTCGAATTGGCCACCTTTGGCACGAATTATGGCCTTCAAAGGGCCGACAAAGCCATCACACGCTGCACGAAAGTGGCTCTGCGGTATTTTGGCCCATTCCCGGCGAAGCGCCGTCTTGAGATGATCGATACTTTGGTATTTTTTAGTGCGAACCTTACTCTCTAATATGCCCCAGGCGCAAAAGTCCAACGGATTGAGATCCGGAGATCTTGGTGGCCATTGTGCGGTAGAAATGAAGCGAGGAACCTCCTTTTTAAGCCATTCTTGGTTGACGCGTGCTGAGTGCGATGGTGCTGAGTCCTGTTGGAGTGTCCATGGTCTGCGGCCAAAATGTTTGTCTGCCCAGGGCTTCAATACTGTCTTTAGGACATTTTCCCGATAATATTCGGCATTTATTTTGACCCCATGGTCGATGAATACGAGCGGGGAGCGACCATCGGCCGTTACGGCGGCGCACACCATTACCATCGGCGGCGCTTGAGTTCTGGTGGCCAATCGAAGGTGTAAATTTGGTTGTAAGTTAAGCTGACCTCTTTGGCAAGTAAACCCGATCATTTTGTTTGTTCACAAACTGCTCAATTTGGAATGGCTTCTCATCGGAGAAAACCAAATTCGGTAACTGGCCACTTGCGTGCAAGCGAAGCAACTCCTTGGCTCTTTCCAGTCCAACTTTTTTTTTGTGCATCGGTGAGCTCTTGCACTTTTTGGAACTTCAATGGCTTTAGTCCAAGCTCATTTTTTAATATGTGTTGTATCCGTTCTCGCGATATGTTCAGCTCACGAGAAATTTTTCTACCACTGCGGCGTGGATTTCGATCAAATCTGGCCTTCACTTTTCGGATCATTTCTGGTGTTGTTACCGTTTTTTTTCGTCCACTTTTTGGACGCGATGCAACACTGCCAGTATCACGGTAACGAGAAATGGTACGAGAAACAAAAGATTTATTCACATTTAAATGCTGGAGGGCTCTAACGATAGCCACTTGTGTTTTTCCACCCAAATATAAAGCAATCACACTATCACGCTTGAATTCCATCACGAATAACTTTTTTCTGAATGCAATAGTTCAAAATGCTTTTGTAAGCTGTTAAACAATAAAATGAACTGTCACTGAAATAAATCTGTCAGCTATCAGACTAGCGGTTTAGAAATGATAGCAACCTGAAGTTGGTTGCAATACATATCAGCCATCCTGTATATTCGAATTTACAGCCCGCTTCTCTATTTCGCACGAAAGCGATGCGAACGAAGAACAGCTGATTTTAGACCTACTAAAAGGTATCAGAACGACAAAGTGACTGCAAACATTGTGACTGATGCCAGTTAGTAGGTCTAAAATCAGCTGTTTTTCGTTCGCATCGCTTTCGTGCGAAATAGAGAAACAGGCTGTTAATTGCACGTACATATTATTTTAATTGGTCTACAAGCCCGAGTAGAAGGAGGCCGAGAATTTTCCCATAAAATAACGCTTCAGGGTTAGAAAAGCTTTGCCTGTAAGTGGAATCTCCACTACTGCCATCATATCCTCATTTGTATATCGCAGCAATGACGTCTTCATTGTGTTGAACGAAATTATTCTTCTGCGATTCAACGATCATTGTAACAGTATGATCAACCAAGGCCTGACCGGATAGCACTTCTTAACAATGCATCATATGTTGGATATATGTTTGCGTTTCTTATTTTGGCACCAGATTTCATCAATTTGTAAGAATGTTTTGTAAAATCTCCGTCCGTAAAGAGCTAAGGCTTCATCACGGCTGTATGCAATAACATTTTTGCTGTCTTTCCTTACTGGTAAAAAAAGCTAAAAAAATCCACAAATCGTTTCTTCAGGTATATTAAAATATCTAAAAAATGGGGAAAAAAGAGAACTGAAATCTTTTTGAACCTTGAACGATTTTTCGTGGAATTTCTCATATACGAGGGTTGCTATATATGGGTCAAAATTCCTCAAATGTCCCAGGTAAAAAATAAAAGTTGTCCGATTTGTCTGAATTTTTACTCGTTTATTGTTCAAGCATAGAAACTCGGAGAATGCTAATATTGGGTCAAACGATCAGCGATTGACAAAGTTATTGGACATTCAATTCGGATAAAAGCAATATTTTTTGTCAAAATTGAAATTTTTAAACGCCTTTTTCACATACAAATGAAGATTTTACAGCAATGCGTCAAATGACATTCTGGAGGTATATTTCATGGACTCTCTTGCAGATAAACTACTAATTACGTAAAGTTGTATTTTGGACCAATTCTTTTGCATTAAAAAAAATATTTCGCAAAATCAAAAATATGTCAGGAAATTTTTTTTCTGCAATATTTTTAAAAGAATCTTTGACATGTTTGTTAGTTCATATCAAATTTTTGGAATGTACTTTTTCCACAACAAAAAGATATGATTTTTTTAAAAAAAATTAGTTCGAAAAATTACAGTCAATGCTAACAAAGTTTGTTAAAATCAATACTGCACAGTATGTAAATCACATTGATACATCTCCAAAGTGTCAATACTTCACGATCCATGTACTTACATGTAGTGAACACTCAATCATCCGGTTTGATTAAATGTTTAGCTAGTGCCTTTGCAATTGGATTGAAGCTACTTCGTATTTCAAATAATTTTACCATTCAATAAATAAATTTCGTTTATATACGAAATTAAACGTATACATATACATATGTATTTATAAATATAAAAATATTACTGATTTATACAAATCAATTTAAAGATCAAGTATAATTTTGATTTTTAGATAGCATTAAACGGCTGTTTTCATCCAATTCGAAAAAATGTTTAACTAACTCTTCAGTTTTATAAAGTAATTTTCCATATATGTCTGCCTAGGCAACACTAAGTATTGCCTGGCGCCATCTGACATTTCCATTGGAAAGTTTGACATTTTTTAGCATAAACGTACTCAGAATGTTTTGACGTACGACCATCATTTGTGTTGTTTACAGTGACTTGAAACAATTTGGCAAAAAAATGGAATTAACTCGTGAACATTTTCGTGCGATCATTTTTCACAACTTTCGACGTGGATTATCACGACAAGAGTGCATCGATGAACTTAAATATTTGTATGGCGATGAAGCACCATCCTATAGCACTGTGAAAAACTGGTTTAATGAATTCAATCGTGGCTGACGCTCGCTCAAAGACGAAGGTCGTCCAAAAACGGCTGTTGTGCCAGAGAAAGTTGATGCCGTGCGTGAACTGATAATACAAGATCGTCATGTGACATACCGTGAGATAGAGGCATCCTTGGGCATTTTTTCCACCAGCATACATTCAATATTGCATGAACACCTGGCCGTAAAAAAGGTTTGTTCTCGTTGGATCCCGCACAATTTGACAATCGCTCAAAAAAGGCTCGTGTCGATTGGTGCAAAGAAATTTTGAAGAAATACGATCGCGGTGCTTCAAAAGACGTTTATTAGATCGTCACAGGTGACGAATCTTGGATCTATGCGTATGAGCCCGAAACAAAACAGCAATCGAGCGTGTGGGTCTTCGAAGACGAGCCAAATCCAACGAAAGTTGTTCGTGGAATAAGCACTTCGAAGCAAATGGTCGCCTGTTTATTCGGCAAAACTGGTCATGTGGCGACTGTTCCGCTTGAGCAACGTAGGACGGTCAATTCTGAGTGGTACACCACAATTTGTTTGCCTGAAGTCTTCGGAGAAATTCGAAAAACGAACAAGAGAAGACGAATCATTGTGCACCATGAAACCAGCGCCTTTTTGACCGGCCAAAACTTCGAATTGATGGGTCACCCAATGACTTCTTCTTATTCACTCACATCAAGATAAAACTGCTTGGTCAACGTTTTTCGACGCCTGAAGCAGCTGTTGAAGCCTTCAAAAACCATGTTTTGGAGATGAATTTTCAAACACTGTAACTAAAACAATTCGCGCTCAAATGACAAAACGGTCTGAGTGATGTTATACTAAACCAGTAAGGAAAGGCTAAAGTCGGGCGGTGCCGACTATATAATACCCTACACCACTCTCGTAATATTGAATAACTCTGATATATAAATTTTGTAATTCATGTATAAATTGTTTACATAAATTTACTTTTGGGACATTTTATACTTAAATAATACCCTGTACCACAGTGTGGTGTAGGGTATAAAAACGATTGGATCTAAAGAGCCAAATCGGATGAAACATATATATGGGAGCTATAGCTAAATCTTACCCGATTTTCTTCAAAGTCGGTAGTGTTGGTTCATGGATCAAGAAACTCTACCATTCTAAATTTCAAAACGATCGGATGTAAAATACAGCTTCTATAGGACTAAAGGACCAAATCGGACGAAAGATATATATGGGAGCTATATCTAAATCTGAACCGATTTTCTTCAAATTTGGCAATGTTGGTTCATGGATCAAGAAACTCTACCATTCTAAATTTCAAAACGATCGGATGTAAAATACAGCTTCTATAGGACTAAAGGGCCAAATCGGACGAAAGATATATATGGGAGCTATATCTAAATCTGAACCGATTTCAACCAAATTCAATAGCGATCTTAACAGCCGCGAAATACTCTAAACTGCAAAATTTCAGAACGATGGGAGTGAAATTGCGACCTGTAGTCGACGAACAACTTTACATGGACAGACGGACGGACGGACGGACGGACGGACAGACATCGTTAAATCGACTCAGCTAGTGATTCTGAGTCGATCGGTATACTTTAAGGTGGGTCTAGCTGTGTTATTTTAAGGTGTTACAAACATCTGCCGTGAAACAAACTTATAATACCCTGTACCACAGTGTGGTGTAGGGTATAAAAATGTCATACTTTCGAATGGAATTTCCAGTATTGCCAGGACCGAAATATAAATAGCAAACCTCTTATCGTTGCTGCCACTTCGGTATCAGAATATATGGTGGATACCACTTCTGAAGCGTTTCCTTTTCCCCCTTTTGGATTTGAGTACGTTTATGCTACAAAATGTCAAACTTTCCAATGGAAATGTCAGATGGCGCCAGGCAACCCTTAGTGTTGCCTAGGCCAGAAATATATATAGCAACCCTCGTATCATGCGATTCAATCAGGACAACCAACATTTGGTTATGGTATACATCTGCTTCCATGTTGACAACAATCATATTTGGTTGCGCCAACTATGAAAATGGTAACAAAAATTATCTTTTGTATGTTGCCACAACCAACTGTTTTAAAAAATTGGTTGTTCAGTCATATAGTCAATTTGAATTTTCTGTGTTTTTTTTTAAAAAGTAGGGAACCTCGAAATGGATCACCCTATATAGGAAGTTTCGTTGAATTTTTTAAATCACTCAATATACCTCAAGAATCGTGATTTTTTTCGTGCCGTCCGTCACGCCTTCCATTTGTCAATTTTTATGCAAACTAAAAAAGGTTCGAAATTCTATAAATTCATTGTTATTAAGCTCGACTTTACAAATTTGCTACTAACAATAATATTCCTAAGGTCAATATCAAGGAAGTTATGAGGAAAAAACTAATGAAATTGCTGCCGTCCGCAACCCATATATATGTCACATATCTATGTTGGTGTTTCCCTGATCCAGTAGGCAAATTAAAATTTAAGAGGAAAATAAATAACGATATATGCATTTATATGCGAATTTTCGCATTTATCTAGGATGTCCTAAAGAGTACTGATAATTTTTTTAAATTTCTGGTTTTATTGGAAAGGTTGAACTTTGTCATTTAATAATCGAACACAATATCATTCATATGACTACCACGACTGACTCGACAGTACCGCATAATATTTATCATTAATGGCACACCACAGAAAATAATCTAAAGGGCTCAAATCACAAGTCAAAGTAATCGGTAGTTCACATTTAAAATGGCCCACCTTTTATATACTCGCAGATTGAATTATCTGCCCTTAAAGTACAAAATGTTCTGTGCAACTATCTCCGTAACAACACAGTATTGTAAGACACTTTGCATTGATTGACCAACTCTGGTGTATACATACTCGTATACCAAGTGGATACTTTACAAATAAACAAACAGAACAAGCAATTTGGAGTTTTCACCTGTTTGCCAGTCATCTAAAGAAACGAAAATGTAAGCAAAACCTTTTGAAATATGTTTGCACACATAATTGACCAATTCTCGTATGGATTCCCTGAGCCAAGCAAAAAAATTCCACTTGAATAACCCTCATAAGGCAAGTACGATTACCAGTATGTACTTCAAAAGTTTTCTTTTTAATGAACTTTGGTTGCCATGGTGCTCTTTAGATCACTTTGAACAGTGTTGGAGCATCCATACATACTCGTATGTGTGTGGTTTTGATTTATGAGGACATTTGATTCAATTCCGGTCATTAACCTTCTTTGAGATAGTGTTTGATTTTGTCCATTATATGTATTATGTATAATTATGAATGTCGATATTTTCTTTTTTTCGCCAATGAGACTTGAAACAAGTGAGAAATTTCAGTCGGGCAAGCCGACTTAGATATACCTTCACTTTGTGAGCTATGTAAGTTTGCTCTAGTATAGGCATGTTTTCGTTACAAGCTAGCAATTTTAGTTTAGCTCTTTGCAACGAAAACAACTGACTTCCACTAACTGGCACATAAGCAATAAGTGGCGGATTTCCACTATCTGGTAGCAATGGTGTCATGAGTTGCGAAGAAAGAACAGTGCGAAACAGACAAAAAAATCGTGAAAAGTATTTATAAAACATATATTTACTATTGTATGTTCAATTGTTTACACTCTTTGTTCAAATATTAAAATAATTTCCCATTTTTGTTCTTCTTCTTCCCGTTAATTCACAATAATTGTTAACAATCTCTCCAAAAATGGGATGCCATATTGCTAAATATAGGGTACCCAATCTGGCAACATCATACTCGATTAAGACAGGAACACAAGCACCAAACTCCATCGGGAACTAATAGTGCTTAAAAGTGCTTAGCTCCCCATACAAATTAAGCACTTATGGTGTAACGAAAACACGCCTAATATGAACTAATATGATGAGCTAGATAATTTTGGTATGTCTTGGCTCTGTAGGAATTTTAATAACTATACACTGTGCAAAAATCTTAAATATATATATGTATTGATGTTCACGGTATAAACTGTTAAATTTGCGTACAAAAAGGTACATTTGTGTGAGAGGTACCAAAAGGGGAATGGCTATAACGCCCATTTTTCTCTGGATTGTAGGTCCTACACGCAAAGAAAAAATTCGTTTCTGCGAAACGAAATATTAGACAACTACAATTCTCGTTTACAACGACTGAAATTTCCTTTTGGTCAGAATATGTTTCTGTCACAACAAACGAAATTTCAGTTCCGGCAAACGAGAATTGTAGTTGTCTAATATTTCGTTTCGCAGAAACGAATTTTTTCTTTGCCTGTATAAAACCATTACACTGTACAAAATTTCAAGTCTTTGTATGCACTGGCATTCAAGTTATAAGCTGTTAATTTCTGGTACAAAATGGTCCATTTGTGTGGGAGGTACCAATAGGGGAGCGGCAGCTTCGCACATTTTTCTTTCTAGAGACTAATGTACTAATACTATGTGTAGAATTTCAACAAATAGCCAATAATTCACTAAATATTAACCCTTTTGTGGGGGAGGTACTAGAAGGAGTGGACCGATATGGCCCATCTTCGAACTTAGCTGGAGATAGAAAAAAAATATCGCATACCAAATTTGAAGTTAATCTTCTTTCGAGAGTTACCGTGCGCACCAGTCAGCAGACAGACAGACAGACGAACGGACGGACATTGCTAATTCGACTTAAAATTACCCAAAACGAATATCCGACGAACATACTTAAAGTTTGGTCCGTACCAAATGATATATAGGCTCGTATCACTAAAGTGAGGGTATAAAATGTAAATAATTTTAAGAGTTAGTGCACTCAGAAAAAAGCCGCGGACTTTAATTTTACATGACTAGGTGTGGCCAGTGACGAGTTAGGTTAGGTTGAAAAGAGGAGACGTTTAAACGTCTCATGTCCACGGATATACACTTAAGCCAGTGGTTCGGCCTGTTGTGCGCTCCTTATTTATGATCTTTTTATACCTCACGAGTTACAGAAAATCGGTACTAGACACGAATTTTCTCAGTATCTTCCAGTCATATTCCCTGAGATGAGTCAAGTCTGGTAATATGTCGGACCCGAAATGTTGGGATCTTGCATGTGTGAAAGCCGGGCAGTGACACAGAAAATGTTCCATCGTTTCGATGTTTTCTCTGCATGCGCTGCATTCGTCGTTTCCTGTTAGTCCTATGCGATGAAGATGTGCTTGTAAGCTTGAGTGTCCCGTTAGAAAACTCATCATCCTACTAATATCGATATTGTTTAGTTTCAGAAGACTTCTTGTTCTCTTTTCATTTGGGTCACCCCACAGTATCTTTGCAGTTGCTCCTACTGTTGCGCTATTCCACACAGTTTTAGTAGCCATCACTGCCCAGTGCTTCAACTCATTTTTCGTGGCTTCCAAAGGTTTCCAATTTTCCAAGTTTATTACTCGAAGTTCTCTGCCCTTTGAAGCCAAGCTGTTTGCCCGTTCATTTCCAATCACTCCGTTGTGTCCTGGTACCCAGCAAATGGGCTGAGTAATCATTTATCGTTCTTTTACAGTCCAACACAGTTCTGGATTTGACCTTTTCCGATGTTATTGCTTTAATCGCCATTTGGCTATCTGTGAAGACGTTGGCATATTTAGGCTTTGTCGTGTTACTGAGCCAGTTCACACACTCCGTGATTGCTCGAACTTCTGCTTGAAATACCGTGTTATGGTCAGGGAGGCGGAAGTGAAGTTCGACTTCTGGTTCATCAATAAAAAGTCCCAGACCCGTCCTTCCTCCTCGCTTGGACCCATCCGTGTAGCAGCTGGTTCCCACTGGCACATGGGCCAAAGTTCCATTTTCCCAGGAGCGTCTGTCTGGCACAAACGTATCACAGGTAGCTGTAAGCCGCACTTCAGGAATGCGGTCGGAGTTTTCGGATATGACCGACCAATGATTGTAATATCTTCTGATGGTACGATTTGTGGTCTCGATTTATCCCCTCGCCCATCACTTGTAGACGTCTTGCTTTGAGGGCTGCCTCATACTTTATACGCACTTCTAGTCCATTGATGTCCACCACACTACAGAGGCGTGGGTTATTATTGGTCTAATCACACTCATGTAAAGCCAGTGTGTCATACTTGGACGTAGTCCCCTTTTTTAACCTATAGCTCTTCTGCAGAACGACCAACATCTGTGGGCCTTTGTAACTCTTTCTTCAAGATGATATTTCGAGTACAGTTACTGATCCTAGCTTACTCCCAAGTATTTTACCTTTTTAGTTATAGCAATTGTCTTATTCAGGAATTTAGGCCGGGTAAAACGTAGGATCTTCGTTTTCCTTGTAAATAGACATATTTCTGTTTTGACTGGGTTAACATTTAATGCCCTTGGTTGTTATATGCTATGTTAAGTGACTCCTCAGCTCTTCTACAGTGTTGTTTGGATGTGTGCCCCTTAGAAGTATTATAACGTCGTCAGACTGGTTAAATTCCTTTATTGGTCTTTAAGGAGACTGTGTATAGCCGTAACCCATAGGAGAGGCGATAAAATGACCCCTGAGGTATACCACGATTTACCATGTCTTTAATTTTTACGTCATATAACCCACAAATAGTGCACCTATTCCTTAGCATATTGTTGATCCAGTTTTTCAGCGCCCGGTCAACCTGAAACTCGTCTATACGGCAAGTGTGTATATTTCTTCACTGAAGGACTGTTCTACACACAAAATACAGTTTGGTTGCTCAACCGAATTATTTGCACACGAATTTTGGTAGTTCTGTCTACTATCATGCGATTCCATCAGGACAACCAATATTTTGGTTGTGGTATACTTCTGCTTCCATGTTGACAACAATCATATTTGGTTGCGTCAACTACGAAAATGGTGGCTTAAATTATCTGTTGTAGTTGCCACAACCAACTGTTTTAAAAAATTGGTTGTTCTGACAATTTGTCAGTCATATACTACCAACAATTAATTAAAACGGTTTTCATTAATTTTTATTTTATTTATTGAACAAAAATCCAAACAATTCATAACAAAATAAAAAATCCCACATTACAAATTCATCACTATTATGAGATGTGGAAATATTTGACACAAATTTTAGTACACGAAAAAAAACACAAAACTTTTATGCAGATATCGCAACTTGATTGTTGCTTTTATTTTTTATTTATTTAAAACTTTTTGCACAACATATTCTGCATTCCACACATTATTATCCACACGAGATTATTTTTGTTACTTATACAGGGTTGCCCATATTCGACGGACCCACGGACTCGTTGGGCCCATTCCAATCGACGAGGCTTGTCCGCAGGCAACAATCTTTGCGTCAATTGAATTTTGTACGGGAACAAATGCAAATCAACGCGAATAATCCGTTGTAAAGTGGACCGAGCCATGCCCAACTGCTGAGAACGGCGTTTTTGGGTGTTCTTGGGGACCTCTCAACACTGGCTCGTACGGCAGCGATATTCTCGGCCGATCGCCTTGGTCGACTTTTATTTGGCCTCTTCGGATTAGAAAGAGCCTCACCAGTCGAAAATTTTTCGTATAAACGCTTAATGGTGTTCTTAGAAGGCGCACTTCTCACATTTTTTAATATTTTAAAAGCACGTTGACTTCACTTCTTCTGTTGAATGTAAATTTCAACTATTTCAGAGCGCTCGCGTGGCGTGTATTGTTCCATGGTAAAAATCTGCTTGGACTGACGCTTCAAACGCGGTATGTCATTAAGCGATCTGACATCTCTGTCAAAAGTTATGGCGTTGCCAGATGGGTCCGTCGAATATGGGAGACCCTGTACCGTTCTTGAAGATTTTTTTATGTCGAGTAATTTTATTTTTTGTTTGTCATGTATCAGCAAAATAACAGCAACCAATCTTTCGGTTGTATTTCCCAAAATACATTTAATTATTCTAAATTTGGGAAATGATTGGGATAACCAATAAACGATTATTTATTAATATTTTTTTCTGTTGTAGTAACCAATTATTCGTTGCAATAATAATATTTTGTCTACATATTGATACAATTTCTGTTGTCAAGAATAAAACATTGGTTGTCACAACCAAAAATCGATCACATGGTACTATAATGAAAGTTTCAAATTGGTAAACACAACTTACCGAGTGTCAATGAAAAAAACAATCTTAATTCGATTGATACAACCATAGATTTAATTGCAAGCATTTTCATTTGATCGTATCCATGTTATTATTGTTGTTTCAACTAATTATATATAAATACAACCGACAGACGGTGTAGGCAATATACCTTTTGTTGCTAGTACTATTTTTTTTATTGTTACAATCGAATTCCAACCAATTATTTTCCTGGGTGTATGCATGTGGTGTAATACTGAGCTGTTTCCACTGATCTTCCTTTAACATAAGCGAGTTGTTTGAATTTTAGCTTGTCATCTGCTATCTTACTTTTGACCATGTCGTCAATTATTTGTTTTAACATTGTTTTAACAGGAAAGAAGTTAGGCTAACAGGTCGATAAGCCTTTGGAAACGTATAACTCGCTTTGCCAGGCTTGGGTATGAAGACCACCCTTGATTCCTGCCAATTTTTTGGGGTATATGCATGAGTTAGGCATGCAGTGCAAACTCTAGCCAGATGAGTTGATATCAGATACACCTCATTCTGAAGAAGCGCTGGAAATATTCCGTCCGGTCCCGCAGCCGTGAAAGGAGAGAAGCTTTTTATGCCATTGTGAAATATTGATTCTTTAATAACTGCTATACTACTAATTCGAATCTTCTGAAATTCCACACATAGTATTAGTTTATTAGTCGCTATCAATTAGAGAAAACGGGCGAAGTTGCCACGCCCCTTTTGGTACCTCCCACACAAATGCACCATTTTGCACCAAAGTTAACAGCATATAACATTAATAACAGTGTATAAAAATACTTGAAATTTTGTACAGCGTAATGCTTTTGTAGTGCCTATATCACTGTGCAAAATGGGCGTTATCACCACGCCCCTTTTTGTACCTCCCTTACAAAATTCCTGAGTCGATTTAACCATGTCCGTCCATCTGTAGATGTATCGTTCTAATCATTGTGCACGTCCAATCGTGATTAAATTTAGCACAGTGCTGTTTTTTGGACCAAGGATGATCCCTATTGAAACTGGTGAAAATCGGTTCAGATATATATTTATCTCCGGTTTGGCGTATTTTTCATCTGATCATTACCGAATTTTACATAAAGGAGTTCATTGGCTCAAGAATTAACACTGTCAAATTAGAAATACAGTGCTTCAGATTTATATATAGCCCCCATATATACTTTCCTTCTGATTTGGTATCATCGTGTCATAGAAGCTTTATTTTACATCCGGTCATTATAGGATTTGGCAGAGAGGAGTTTCTTGACGCAGAAACGATGGTTGCCAAGAATATCGGTTGAGATTTAGCTATAGTCCTCTATATATTTACCTACGATTTGGCAAGTAAACGCTACACAAATCGTATTACCAAATTTGAAGTAAATAAGTTTATTGGTCCAAGAATGAACACTGTCAAATATGAAATAAATCGGGTCAGATATAGGATATTTTTTAGATATCATATATAGGATATTTTTTTTAGATATTCTATATAGGATATTTTTTAGATATCATATATAGGATATAGCTATAGGCAGGCTATACAGTTTCCTTCCGATTGGCCATCAACGTTCTATAAAACCTCTATTTTACATCTGCACTGGTCAACAAATTTGGAAACAAAAATTGACTGCAGAAACGAAGCATGTTTTCTAACTAATCTAGGTGTGCTGAATGCGAATCTGGTATAAAAATTGGGCTAACACGTCTTGTTTATTTTTTATCGCATGCTGGCAATACTGTAAAACAGTCAACACTACAATTTCACAATTATTAATTTGACAGAAGCCCACATTCATTCTAAATCTTCGTAATAGTAGCATTTAAGCATGTCAGGGAGATCGTGGTTACTGATTCAAGCCATTTTTTCTTTGTGTGTGGTGAATATTTGGTTGGAAAAATGGATATGTAATATCAGAATCATTAAAATATGCATATTTACATTATTTTGGTTTTGCTGTCAGAAACTTGGACATCGAAAATGTTTTGCAATAGTTGCAGAACTATTTTATACAAGTGGTCAAATGGCAAGAACATCTATTTCGATGTTTCAGTTCCAGTACTTTGGAGAGAGTCAACTAACCACCAAAACCGATTGTTATTTCTGTTTAACAAAAGTTGCTGGATTCAATATGAAAAATTATAACTTACGCGAATCGGAGTCCAAAACATCTTTCACAAGCAGTGGTTGTTTGTATAAGGCTGATGATGAACGCCATTTAGTGACTCAAGCGGAGCTGAATGATCTAATTCGGGATTTACATTTAACGAAGCAAGACGCAGAATTACTACCTTCACGCATGAAGCAGTGGAAACGTATTGCAGTTGGGACAAAAGTAACAGTCTATAGAGATAGAAGCTTGGAATTGGCATATTTTGAATATAATGCATATTTTGAAATAAAAACACTGGTTAATTTTTTGAAATAAACCAGCCATATGACAAAACTGAATAGAGATTTTTTATTTATGGCTCCAAGTACAGTTTAAAGGTTCTCCTATTGCATAATGGGAATGAAAAAATATCCATACCAATTGCTCTTGACATTAATACAAAGGTAAATTACGAATCAATGACTGAAATTCTGACTGTACTCAAATAGAACGATAATAAATGGAAGATCTGTGGTGACCATCGTAAATAAGTAGTATACGTAGACCATCGTAAATTAATCTGTTTCAGGTCATTGGTTTGTTGACTGGTATGAAAGGAGGTTTCACAAAAAATTTTTGTTTCCTTTGTCTATGGGATAGACGTGTCATAATTACGTCAGCACAGAGTGGCCAAAACGAACTGAGTATTCACCTGGAAAACCAAACATTTCAAATAAACCAAAATGACGTTCTTCTGCCACTGCACATAAAATTAGGCCTTTTAAAGAACTTTGTCAAAGCTCCTGCTAACATAAATTTCGCCCGTTAAATCAGGAAGCTATTGAATGATGCCAATTTTTCACAATGTTTATTGGAGAAAGAATATGCAGCCTGGAAATCTTTCAAGAGCATCGTGAACTGTTTTCTAGGAAACAATAAGAGTGAAAACTACAGACAAATTGTTACTGAATTATTGACAAATTTATTAATTTTCCACAAAACATAGGTGCGGTGAGCGACGAACAAGGGGAGCGTGCTCACCAAGATTTAATGAAAATTGAAAGACATTATCAAGGTTTTTGGGAGACCAATGTTTTTTTAGGAATAACTTATGTTTTCCCTTACGTGCCTGTGGTAAAACAATAGACTCAATAGTCTAAGTGAGTCTGTTTTACAGGCTGTCACTCTTAATCTTACCTAACCAACGCCACATCGTGAATCGACTTTATAAAACTTGAAACCATTTTGAAATGGTTTTAATTTTATTTTTGCGGCAAATCACAAGCTTTGTCAAAAACCGTCGCCAGGTATATATATTTTAGGAGAGAGGCCCCACCGCGACCCTACAGCCTTCCTGCAGGAATATAGGGCGATGTTGGCCTTCTTTACACGTTCCAGTACGTTTAGTTTGAATAACAGCTTCCTATCCAAAATTATTCCTAAAAATTTTGCACTTTCAGAAAAGACTAGATCTGCTCCCTTTATTCGGGGAGGAGGGTCCACATGAGGGACATTATTCATCCTAGTAAAGAGAACCAATTATGTCTTGTTTGGGTTAACATCCAAACCGCTGCTTCTGGCCCATCCAGCCAACTTGTTCAGAGCCACCTGTAGAATATCTATTTTTTTTTTTCGAATTTGCCACTCACTGCGATTGCCAAGTCGTCCGCATATGCCACGACCTTGCAGCCACAACGTTCTAGATCTAGCAGGATTTCATTCACCGCTAGATTCCAAATTGGTGGAGACAGTACTCCTCCTTGTGAGGTCCCTCTGTTTACAAACCTTGTTAGAGTTGTGGACCCAAGTCATGCTGTTATGCGTCTTCTGTTGAGTAGTCTTTAAATTATGTATTGTAAGCATGTTGGTTCCCCGACAGGAGTTTTGTATCCAGGTTTTGCCTAATGAAATAATCTAAAAGTCTTTCCAGACTTTTCAATAGGAAAGAGGATAGGCTAATTGGTCTGAAGTCTTTTGGCGTAGTGTGCGATATCTTCCCCGCTTTGGGTATGAATACCACTTTGGTATCCCTCCATCGATTCGGGATGTATGAAAGCCTAATACATAAATTTTCTGCCTAATACATACATTTTCTAATACATAAATTTTCTGCTGCCAGGTGATAATGTACTTTAACATTTTCTGCATTTCTGCTGGAGTGATGGCGTCTGGTCCAGGTGACTTGAAGGGCTGAAAGCTGTTTATAGCCAGCTTATTCTAGATCTCTCAGTCAACAAGCTAGCGACGCTCACAGTCCACTCGCACTCTTGTTGATCCTCGGGCTCTGTTGATGAGTTCCCCGCGAAATGTGTGTCGAGCAGTACACTTAGCGATTGCTCGCTGTTTTTTGTCCAGTTGTTTGCCTCATCCTGCAAATACCCCACTGTACAAGGAGAAGTGAATAGTACCTTCCTCAGCCTTGCGGCGTCGGAGACCTTTTCCACTTCGCCACAGAAGGAATACCAAGAGCGTCATTGTGCCTTCCTAAGCTCCTTCTTATATATCTTGAGTTGTCCTGTATATGCATCCCAATCATTAAAGGCTCCAGTAGATTTCGCCTTGTTGAATAGATTGTTGCAGGTCTTTTTCCTTGCCGTTAGCTCAGAAGTCCACCATTGAGGTTTAGTTTTACCCTTGTACCTTGTTTTTGGACAGACTTCTTCAAGGGAACTATTGAATGATGTGGTGATATGCTCGACCAGATTATTAAGACCGGCTTTGTCATTCGGTTCATAAAGAAGTTTAGAGTTGAGAACCTTTTTAAAATTCTTCTCATACAGGTGCCACTTTGTCTTCCTCACGTTTCTGTGGACAGCAGGTTTAGGCGCTTTTTCGGCGAGTTTGAACTCTATAATTATATAGAGTTCAAATCATCACCACCATTCAATCAATGAATTCATTCAATCAGATCACCATTAGGTGATCTGAGAATGAGTGGTCGTCCAGTACATTCCACCCAATAATTTTGTCTGACTCCCGGTCAGTAGCAAATGTTACGTCTAGTACTTCTTGTCTGTCTTTAATTATAAAGGTCGGTTTATTGCCAACGTTACAAATACATAGTTAGAATGGTAGTTAGAATAAAATCAAGAAGAATAAAACCCCGCTCCATCGGAACATGAAGACATCCCCGTCAAGTGAATTTATTTATGTTCTGATATGTATTAGCCCGTAATAGGTACTATAATGTAGGCCTTCCAGACTTTGTACATATGTTTTTTGCGGTTGCGTAATAGGTACTGCGTAATAGGATTCAACTATCCGCTCTGTGATAAACACGCCCGTTTACTACGACAGATCAGCAACGATTCTATCTATATCATTAACTAATTGAACGTTTCTGTATTTAAATATTAAATAAATTTTAATATTATTAATTAATGTTTTAATAAATTGACACGGCGAGGCGCAATAAAAAATTTGTTTAATACTGCGTTAACATCTACTGGAACAGAAATAATTTTTCAGTCACAGGTAACAGCCCCATAAATCCTAAGTTTCAATTTTCACTGCTTCTTGAAGAGCTATTTGCCTCTTAGGAAATTGAAAAAAGTGGTACTACTTTGCATGCGTAACTTAAAACCAATAGTGCTAAGCTGTACTTTTCTTGGATATATGCTTGCGCCTCATGAAATTCTCCGTTCGTTGCTCTTGCGCCGTCATAGCATTGCCCAAATTAATATGTACTGGCAATCAATACCAACCCCTATATCATATTGGTGATACTTCGTTTGGGTCACTGGAAGCTGTAGAGTTTGATGTAGTTGGCTTTTCCTAATTTTTATCTGAATTATTATTTTTGTCTGAAAAATGTATTTATACGTGTATATTATTGAATAATAAAGGGTGGTTACATTTTAAGGGCCGATGTTGATTTTGAATAAAACACTAATTATTTAGGAAATTATTGTCATATCTTTTTATTATGATAATATGTATTAGTATGGTTCAATTATGTATGGAACAAAATATTGGCCAAATTGCCGCCGCGAACTCGGCGGCACACCTCCATCCGATGGTCCAAATTTCCGATGACGCTGAGGCATAATTGAGGTTCTATGCCGTTAATGTGCCGAATTATCTCATCCTTTAGCTCTTGCATTGTTGCTGGCTTATCGACGTACACCTTTTCTTTCGAATAACCCCAAAGAAAGAGGTCCAACGGTGTCAAATCACATGATTTTGGCGGCCAATTGACATCGCCACGACGTGAGATAACAGGCCATTGAATTTGTTGCGCAAAAAAGCCATTGTTTCGTTAGCTGTGTGGCAAGTGGCACCGTCCTGTTCAAACCACATATTGTCCACATCCATAACTTTCAATTCGGGCCATAAAAAGTTCGTTATCATCTCATGATAGCGAACACCATTCACAGTAACTGCCTGACCGGCCTCATTTCGAAGAAGTATGGCCCGATGAAAAGCCTTAAAAAACTTTAACGCATCCCTCGATTGTGTATCTTTCCATGGTTCAAATTGAGTTAGTCTGAAATTGAGAAATGTCAAATGAAATTCAGAAAAAAACTTGACGTTTAGCTGTGGTTCACATTCAACATCGGCCCTTACAATTTAACCACCCTTTATAAAGAACATTTTTATCAAACATATTCGTAGGATGAACTTCGTAATGGAATCCACATATACATTTTTCGGTAAGATAAATGTTGAACCCCTAAACCCAAACACCACCTCCCCCTGCGCACGGGCCTGCATTAAAGACTGCGTAATTATATTAAACAAAAAATATAACAATCAATTTGTGGTATTACTGTCAATGCCAAATATACATACATACGTACATAGTTACTATGTTTGAATGAACTGTTTAAATCAGGGATTACGTTGTCCAGAACATTGAATGATACAATGTATTCTTCTTCGCCGTTTCACTCTATCAAATCGTCACCGGAAATGCAAAAGGACAAATCATTACCGTTGAAAAATTGAAATAAATAGTTATAATAGCTCAAATATTCCTTTATTCCTTTGTTTATTGTCACACACTGAAAAAAGTGTACTGAGAATCATTGACATTTTCTTATCCTTCAAGATTGCGTTCTTTGATTTTGCCAAAAAAAAAGACTATTAAAATAAGTACATCTTATACGACAATTAAAGTCATTAATCATCTTTCAATGAGTACATCAAAAACATCTTTGCATAAATTATGCCTTATAACGGGTGATCCAAGTAGAGATACTTTTTTCAATAGCCTTTTTTTGACAGATCACGTGTGAGTCGTGTCATGCTGTCATGTTATTTTTGTTAAGTATTGTTTGGCATTTCAGCATGGAAAGACTTACACCTGAACAACGTTTACAAATCGTTCAACTTTTTACGAAAATTCACGTTCCGTGAGGAATGTGTTTCGTGCACTTCGCTCAAATTATGGTCAACATAATCGGCCTACTGAGCGTACT
Source organism: Eudasyphora cyanicolor (assembly GCA_963930755.1). Lineage (NCBI taxonomy): Eukaryota > Metazoa > Arthropoda > Insecta > Diptera > Muscidae > Eudasyphora > Eudasyphora cyanicolor. The sequence goes on from OZ005735.1 coordinate 120,710,657, forward strand.
ATTAGCAACACCATCACCCATCATCGACATCGCGAGATTCAAGAGCTGCCACTTCATCCAGAAAAAACAACGGTTTGGTGTGGTGGAATCATCGGTCCATATTTCTTCAAAAAATGATGCCGGTGAGAAAGTAACCGTCAATGGCGACCGTTATCGTGCCATGATAACCGACTATTTGATGCCTGAAATTGAAGCTCGCGATCTCGGCGACATTTGGTTTCAACAAGACGGCGACACTTCCCACACATCGCATCAATCAATGGATTTATTGAGAGAACACTTCGGTGAGCAGATAATTTCACGTTTTGGGCCGGTCGATTGGCCACCAAGATCGTGTGATATCACACCGTTAGACATTTTCCTGTGGGGGTATGTAAAGTCTAAAGTTTATGCGGACAAACCCGCTTCGATTCAGGCCTTGGAGCAACATCATTCGCCAGTTACCAGTCGAAATGCTCGAACGAGTCAACGAAAATTGGATAGACATAATCTTCAAAAAATAAATGCCAAAGAATGTTCTTTTAAATGATAATAAACATTCCCCATTCAATTTGAATTTTCTGTGTTTTTTTTCTTTAAAAAAGTAGGGAACCTCGAAATGGATCACGCGTTACTTCGATGAAAGACTTCACATTCACATTGTTAAATCTATTACACCTTGTGGTTACATTTAATACATAAAAATACTTTAGATTAAGTACATTCAGTAATTAAACCAAGCACATGCTGTACTTTCCACAACTGTAAAATATGCTTTGTAAAATATTTTTTTATTTTATTATCTGTTTAAACGTTCCCGGTAATTTTAATTATTTGCTTTTTTATTATATTTTTATTTTTTAAAACATTTGATGTCGATGCTACCTGTAGCCATTGTGTTTAGTCTAGTTTTCTTCATATTAAATGGAATATTTATTCTAATGAATAAATAAATGATTTTAAGCAAATTATTTCTAAAACCAGTCGTTCTCTTCGTATGAGCTGCGGTGGCAAATACATTACTTGACGTGGTTATTTTTGGTGTTGATACCAGAAGTGAGGAATACTTCTTAGTCGTTTTGGAATACTTCTTATTAAGCTAGGCCTCTTAGATCTGTTATTTTAAAGCTGAAACTTACTGAATGAAAAGTTTGAATTCTATAATATTATAGGGACAAAGAGTTCCCATGGAGGATAATATCATAGTTACAAAGCAATATCGATTTAAAGACCGAAATAAAACAAACGAAAATACAATATGTAATGTTTTATTTAAATAAATTTACTTAGACTTGATATCCAATGACATCCTCGTACGAATATTTTTGCTGAAGAGGATTTTTATTCCTCCAATTTGTAAAAACACTTCCCTCGCGACCAGTTACAAAGAAATTTAAAAATATGTTCTAATATCCAATTTAAATTCGAAATTTAACATTTAACCTAGTCCTTCATCTTTTTTTAAATAGATACAGGAGTTTGAATGATTCCAAATCTGCAGCCTTTTTATCCCCTCACCTTAGAGAGGAGGTTATATATTATTTGCTACGAGCAAAAAGTGTAACACATCGAATGAGTAACCTAAGACCCCAAATATGTTTGGCGGAAATTCTATTTTCCTCATTTTAACTTATTTGAGCTATGTTCGTCCGCCTGTCTGTCTGCTGGCTGTTGCGCACGATAACTCTCGAAAAGATAAACCGATTCACTTCAAATTTGGTATGCGGTAATATTTTTCTCTATCTCCGCCTAAGTTCGAAGATGGGCTATATTGGTCCACTCATTCTAGTACCTCACCCACAAATGTTTCATATTTTGTGAAATATTGATCTGAAATTCCACACATAGTAATAGTTTATTACTCGCAATTTAAATTGATAATAATTTAATTAAAACAAAAAATAAATACATTTACGAATATTTTTTGGGACTGAACTTTCTTACTTGTTCACAATTTAAATGTAATCAGGGACGTATCCAGAGGGGGGCGTATCCGGGGGCCCGCCCCCCCCCCCCAAATGTTTTAAACATAGGCATAAACTGTTTACAATTTTCAAAATCCCTCAAAAAAATACGAAAAATATTTGGAAGGCCGTTAAAAAAAACAATACAAAAGCGTAAAAAATGGTAACAGTAAAAGTAATAACAACTAAAAATAAGAAAAGTGCATGGTTTCCTCGCTAAAACTTTTTAAATTATGCATCGATTTTCTTCGGAATGGTCTCAATTTATTCATAACCTTTCAGAGTTTACGATAAAATCACAAAAATATGACAATTATGTTTTTATGAGTGCGAAGTTGAAGGCTACTTAATTCTGAAGTTTGTAAAGCTTACCTGAACCAATTCGGATGAATGGTTCTCTAGTGATGCCATAATATGTGGTTCAACCTCTCTTTTTTCTTAGCCTAAAGGGTTGTCTCTTTTTAAATTCTCGATAAGCTGTGATACGGAAAGAAATTAGTGGTTGAACCACATATAGTGGCATAACTCGAGAACCATTTATCCGATTTGGTTGAGGAAAGTTTTAAAGAATTAAATATTAAGTAGCTTTCAACTTCATATAATACCACTTTCCATCCGTTCAGCGGTTTCGACGATAGACGAGTATTACAAAATATTGCAAAAAATGTGATTTTTTGATAAAATTTTAATATTTTTAAAATAAAACTCCCATAAAGCAACCTAAAATTGAATCATAAAAAATTTTATATTTTTATGATTTTATCGTAAAGTCTGTTCGGTCATGAATTAAACGAGCCCATTCCGAAGAAAATCGATGCATTATTTAAAAAGTTATAGCTAATATAATAAGGTTTTAACTTTAAAACTTTCTTATCGATGTAAAATTTACAAAAACAAACATTAAAAGCTAAGATTGGAGACGTTTTGTGACGTCTAGAATCAGAATATATGCATTAAAACAGAAACTCAAGAAAAATTGTTGTTTTTGTCGACCGGTGTAATTATTGGTTGGCTTTAAATTTATGATAACCAGATATGGCGAAAATTAAGTTAAAATTACATGTATGATTTCTTATCTATCTACCTTTTTAACATGTAGGTTGCAGTGATGGAATGAGTTTGCACAACCGTGTATGTAAATTTGACTTTATATTGGGTGTGGTAATAAGTAGTACGGTTTTGGCCATTACACAGAACTTATCACGGTATTTGCAAACGATAAACCTAGATATAATAAAGGCTTACGAAATCGTAAAATTGGCAACGACTAAATTAAGTGACATGCGTAGAAATTCAGATGCGGAGTTTGATAAACTGTTTGAAGAATCCACACAGCTTGCAAGAAGTTTTGGAATAGAAGCTGCACTACCTAGAAGAGTAGGCACTCAAAAATATAGGGCTAATATTCCTGGTTCAGATGCCAAGGCGTATTTTAGGACAACATTGTTCATACCATATCTGGATGAAGTAATATCACATTTAAATAATAGATTTTCCGAACATGAAGCTATAATTACAAGTCTGTTTAATGTCGTTCCGATACGAGTTGTAAATCTAATAAAGGAAGATTTCGAAGAAGTCACACTTTTTTACAAAAGCCATTTAAAAAATTCAGCAAAATCTGTTTTAGCTGAAATAAGTATATGGATTGATTATTGGAAGCAGAATAATGATAAGCCATCAAATGCACTAGATGTTATTTCAGTTTGTGATGAGGACATGTTCCCAAGCGTTTTTACCCTTTTGCAGATACTGGTCACCATACCTGTGACAACGGCATCTGCTGAGCGAAGTTTCTCGACGTTAAGAAGAATAAAAACTTATCTCCGGAACAGAATGGGAGGAGAAAGGCTATCTTATCTGGCTTTAATGTCTATATACAAAGATGAAGTCAAAATCGATGAAATAATTGATATATTTCTTTAAAAAAATCGAAGATTACATTTTTAACTCTTACGTATTTTATTATAAAAAGTTTTACTGATCTCGTACTAAAGTACACATTTATATTTAGGAATAAAATTCGAATAAAAAACTAAGGAACTTAACTTCCATTACCTACACAATAAACGCAATTTTTTAATTGTTTATCGAACCAAAATCCTGGATACGTCCCTGAATGTAATTCGAATATTTTTTATTTTTGAAAAAGAAAAAATTACTGAAAATTACAATATTTTATTTATTATTATTTTGAACGAACAACATAATTTAAAAAACAATCTTAGTATAATAGAATTTATCAAAAGTAATATTAATAAAATGTACATATGTAAATATTTCTTACTAATAAATTAAGACTTGTTCGTTCACATCAATATTTTTGTATCGCTTCGGAATTATTTAGTATGACATATCGTTAGCAAACTTGCAAATGTGCTAGTCCAGTTTCAAAAGTTGTCTTTCTGTAAATTATTAATATAAATATCATAATTATCCGTTTTTATACAGACTTCATATGTTTTGAATTTTTGTGTAAACTTAGAATATTTGCATATCCCTGAACAAAGGGGGAAAACAGCATAATGGTGTTTTCGTTTTTCTAGATTTTCTAGATCAATTTTCAAATCTTCTATTATTCTATAAAATTGTAATAAAATTGGATTTAGCACATTTGCATGTTTAGCTAACGATATTCTATTTAATGCACAAAATTTCTGTTTATAAATTCATTACGGAAATATTTGCAATTTACTTCAACAGCGGAAAAACAATATCTTTCAGAGCGCAGTGTCTTATCTTTTCCAATACACCACAAAAACCTCTCTTTCGAAAGGAAGAGTTGATCGAAAAAGCTGAACAATTCGAATGTGAAAACATTCAATAAATAAATCTAATTAAAAATTAAATCGATCATTAACAAAAAACTTCTAATATCTAATTTTGTTCATTGGTTTTCTATTTTTTCGGATTTATTTCGTTCTTTTTGCACCAAAAGTTAACTGTGTATAGCTTTAGTATCACTTCATGCTAATACCTAAAATTGTGTACAGTGTAATGGATTTATAGTACCTACAATCCAATGAAAAATGGGTGTTATAGCCATGCCCCTTCTGGTACCTACCACACAAAGGTACAATTTTGTACGAACAATTTACAGCTTATAACGTTAATACTAGTGCATACAAATACTTAATATTTTGTAGTGTGTAATATTTTTATAGTACCAACAGTCTGTCGTAAAATGGGCGTTATTATCAAGCCATTTAGTTACCACCCACACAAACGTACCATATTGTCCAAAAGTAGTATCAGCTTATATTGTAAAAATCAATACATATATGCTCAACATTTTTGCACAGTGTATGGTATTTAATGTTACTACAGTCCTGTTAAAAATTGGAGTTATGACAACTCCCGGTTTAGTTCCTCCCATACTAAAAGAGCCAAGACATACCAAAATTACATAGCTCATAATATTAGTATATATTCCAGTGCATATTTACATTGCTCACAAAGTGAGGGTAGGGTATAACTTAGTCGGTTTACCCGAGTGAAATTTCTTACATGTTTTAATTTCAGGTCAATATTTTTTCAGTGCATACATTATATTAAACTTTCCTTTAGATTCTGTTAGTAACGTACTTTTTTAAATAATAAACCGCTAAAAATTTGTGAGCAAATGTGAACGCACCAACCATCATCTTTCAACAGCTCGCTTTTGAAATTCTTATTTGTTTGACCTTTTTGGATTTCTGGTAATGAATTAGAATCCTTATACAATAATAAATCAACAAAAGAAGTCTTGTGGTTCACTTGGGAAAGGCCAATTGGAATTACCTTGGTCATTTGCAAAATGACAGAATACAAAAAAACAATTAGAGACAAACTTGTTACTGTCATTTCGTTTAAAACAAAACATTTTAAGCAGACATTTACGTCGTTATCTCTCAGTAAATTTAGTTATAAAGTCCTTTGTTACAAATGTTTCCCTGTGGGCGCTGTAATGCTGTTATTTTAGGTCACAACTGGCTAAGAGCAAACTAAACTGTATTCAACATTTGGCAAATTTAATATAAAGGCAATGACAAACTAAAAACCAAGAAAGAAAGTGCAAAGGTCTGCATTCGTCGAACATACAACGTCCTGGAAATGTTGAGTGAAGCAAGAACCGCAAAGGAAAGTGTCTACACCAATATGTATCTTAATTTTTATGGGGAATATTTGTTCTACAAGACAACAGCAAATTAAAGTTGTAGTCAGTTTTGATTTTGATATGCCTTAGAATAATTAAGAAAATACAATGAATGTATTGTAGATACAACAAAATATAGGCATTTTAAAATATTAAACAGAAACCGCTACTGAGATAAAAATATAAGCCGAAATAAATAAGGAAAGGCTAAAGTCGGGCGGAGCCGACTATATTTATTTATTTAGCATATGGAAAATCATTACAATCGAAAGAATAGCATATACATATAAAATGTGTACCAAGTTAAATAACTCATCAAAGATCCAGCGATTCTAGCCACGATACGATGTGATGTTAAATTTATGATGTCGCTTATTTGGCCTTGATATCCTAGGGTAGGACACTCTCTAAGGATGTAATCGATGGTTTGTCGAGGGGCCCCGCATGTGCAAATAGGGTCATTTACAAGACCCCATGTGTATAGGGTATTTTGGGTTCTGCCAGTACCAGTTCTGAGTCTGTTGAGGTTACACCAAGCATTCCGTGAAAGTTGCAGGTCGTTGTTACTGCTACGTCCATTAAAGAGCGGACTGGACCTTCCTGAGTTGGACCATTCATTTTCCCAAACCATGCCAATCTCAAAATTTTCATCATTTTCACATTTTGGCTAGCTTCATGGGTCCGTTTCTTGATATAAGTCGTTGTCGTGGGGGATTATTTAAATCATTTATTAGCGGAATATGATCATTGCTAAGAATTTTATTGTATTCTCGTAGTAAAGCTTGTTTCCTTCTTAGCTGTGGTGGAGCGATATAACAGAGCTTTGGCAACCATTCAGTAGGTGTTGGGCGTAATGTTCCTGATATCAGCCTCATAGTTATATTCAATTGAGTGTCGATTTTTTGAGTATGACGGCTGTTTAGCCATACTGGACTTCCGTATTCAGCCGCAGAGAAAACCAGAGATAACGCAGAAATTCGCAAACATGACGGATTTGCACCCCACGAAGAGCCCGTCAGTTTTTGAATTATGTTGTTTCGGGTTTTTATCTTTTGAGACGTTTTGGTGAGATGAGAATTATATGAAAGGGTCCTGTCCAGAGTTATTCCAAGGTATTTTGCATTATGGTTGTGATCTAGGAGTTTGTTGTTTAATTGTACGTTTAATTCACGGCAGGCTTCTTGGTGGTTCAGGTGGAAGCAGCTCACTTCCGTTTTGGCAATGCTTGGCGAAAGACGCCATTTGGCACAGTATTGTGAAAGCAATTTAAGATATGCTGTTAGAGTGCTGTAGTGCGAATGCTATGTCGTCAGCATATATAAATTTCCTCGATATAGAGATAGGCAGATCATGTATGTACAGGTTGAACAACGTCGGGGCTAAGACAGATCCCTGGGGGAGACCATTGTTAAGTTTTCGTGTTTTACTGTATTTATCATTAAGGTGGACATTGAACAGACGGTCACTGAGCATTGAGCAAATAAGATTACATATCCGACTACAGGGGATAGCCTTCATCAATTTATACAGCAAGCCTTTTTTCCACACGGTATCATACGCTGATGTCAAATCAACAAAAACTGCGCCAGTTTTATGTTGGTTTTGGAAACCGCGTTCAATGTAGTTTGTAAGCGACAATACCTGGTCAGTACAGCTTCGATGTTTTCGGAAACCAGCTTGTTCTTGAGGAATGACACGGTCTATTTCCGGACCAATACGATTTAAAGTAAGACGCTCGAGCAGCTTAAAACTGATTGACAAAAGGGACACGGGACGGTAACTTTGTGGTAGATCTGCTGGTTTATGGGGTTTGAGTAATGATATTACTTTGGATTTTTTAAACGCTGGTGGTAATTTGTTTGATGACAATATGTTTGAATAAAATAACGTACGCCATCTTCTGGTATTGGAGCCACTATTTTTAAGGAATTCTGGATATATTCCATCCACTCCAGCCGCAGTTCCAAGTTTAATTTAATTCAAGGCATCGTTCACTTCTTGCTCTGTAAAGGGTCTTGAAAAACTATCATTTGGGATAGTGGATAATTTGAGAGTTCTATATTCGTATTCTATAGTCCTTACAAACCCTTTTTCATCACACTTAGCTTTTGATAGCTGCACTCTATGTGAGGCTATGATATTTGGATTTATTGTTGGCTTGTTTGGTGGAGGAGGTTGAGCGCTGCCACTGGACGGTGCTGACTTTGCGGGAAGCTACTTAGGACGGTTCGAGTCGCAGGTACGGGATTTGAACGTGATGAAGAGACGAAGCACAGATCTGGGTTATAATCACGGTTCCATCATGCAGAGTGGAAAGTACCTCTGTCTTTAGCATAGAAAATTAAGTGGAGATTTAGTGTTTCAGCCCAATCTATAAGCCATAGACCATTGTCATCGTCAGTGTGGTACCGCCACAAACTGTGGTGGCTGTTAAAGTCGACTGCATATACTACAGGGTGGTTATATTTTGGTATAGCATTTATTAGCCACTGAGAGATAGGTGGTTTATATATGTTGATAATACTTATACCGTTTAGTATGACTGAGATGATGAAAATATTATTATTATTTCTGCATTCGAGAACTCCTGCATCGGATATGTTGTTTTTTACATATGTTGCTATGCCATATGAGCGGTGGTGGATTGCGGCAAGGAGCTTAAATCGATGTATTGTACCCCTATTAACCAGGGATTCATGTGACACTGTACGTGTCTCTTGAAGGAGTATTACGTCTATGTTCTCAGCTGTCATAATCTTTGACAGGTAGTCAGACTTAGAGCTAGTTATACCTTCTATATTAAGTTGGCAGATTCTTACTGCAGGTCCAATAGTCCTAACGGACTGATTTATTTGCATTTTAATTGATCTGTGTGAGCTTAGTTTCTGTAGTCTCGTAAAGATTATTTGTTTGTATGATTTGTTTATATTCTTTCTTTGTATATATAGCCAGGAGATCAATCAGATATTTGTGTTGACAAAGTTTGACTTCCAATCGGTGTAGTTCAGTTAGCGTTACCCAGGGTGCACCACGAGGAGGCGAACTACTTTACACCCCATTGTTCGCCGCTATCACGCACTTGAGTCCGTAGTTTCGGTTGAAAGAGAGTATAGGCGCAAGTTTGGCAGCAATCCTCCGAGCAGATGGATTCTAATGAGTCTTACTAACAATTTTGCAGAGCATGGGACAGTCAGTAGAAGACCTTACCATCAAAACCCTTCAGATTTTCGACAAGAGGCTTATCTGCTCAAATGGGTGTAAGCAGACAGTCATTGCAGTCAATTATGCACAAAGATTTGGAGTTATTCCCATATAAAATTAAAATGGCCAACAAACCGAACGCAGCAGGCTTCCCGATTCGCTTGGAATTTTGCCAGAAGATGCTTCAAATGGTGGTAGAGGACGGAAACATTTTGTTGAACTGTCTTTTAGTGTCTGACGAGGTCCATTTCGATTTAAACGGCAACATAAACAAACAAAATTGTCGAATTCAGAGTGCTTCCCACCTACAGATACTCCATGAGACGGTATGGCATCATATACTTCGTGTCACAGTGTGGTGTGCACTTTCATCTCGCTGCATTGTCGGGCCCTACTTCTTCGTAGAAAACGGTCACACAGTTACGGTTACGGGAGACCGTTACTTGAGCATGTTGAGAGAGTTTTTCTATCCAGAATTACGCCGAATGAAAATTTCTTTCAACTCTGTGTGGTTTCAGCAAGATGGTGCAACACCTCACATAGCCCGACCTGTTATGACAGAATTGCGACGAAAATTTTCCAATAAGCTGATATGCAGAAATTCCACATTTCGTTGGCCCCCCGGGTCGCCTGACCTTACTGCACCTGACTTTTTCTTGGGGGGTTATGCACACTTTTCACTGGACTCTAGGTACTATAAAATCATTATACTGCACAAAATTTCAAGTATTTGTATGCATTGGTATTAAAAATATAAGCAGTTAAGTTTTTTGACTAAAATGGTCACTTTATTTGTACCGCGTCCATTTTTATTAAGGTCATAGCGACTGATAAACTATCACTATGGGAGGAATTACAGATGATTCGGAAAATCAGTATAGAAGTTATTAGAGAATCAGTACTTCACTAAATTTTAGCTCATTGTGAGGGAGGTACGGGAAAGAGTGGACCAATATAGCCCATCTTCGAACTTAATCCGAGATAGAAAAAAATAGTATCACGTCCCAAATTTAATGTCAATCCTTTACTCCTATCGAGAGTTATAGTGCGCTCAAGCCAGACAGACGGACAGACAGAGAGATTAGGTTAGGTTGAGTGAGGATGGCACTTGGCGAGTGAGACCAAGCGCCCACTGAGACCATGCATGATCCTTTGTGATTCCTCATAGTTCCTCTTCTCCAGTCCCTCAGTTAAGTCTTGCGTTGCAATCTGATGCCTTGCAGAATTTTAGAAGTTTAAGTGGATCCAATCCTTTTAATTCGTCAAGTGTCTGAAAGAAAAATGAACCGAGTATCTTGCTTCTTCTAAATGATAACATTGGACATTGGCATAGGAAATGAAGCATATCTTCGACAGCGTCAGGATCCTGACACCAGCGCAACATATCATCACTTCGTAAGCCAATTCTAAACATATGCTTACCAAGACTATTATGTCCTGTTATGAGGCCAACAATCAAACGTACTTGTACTTTGTCCAAGCTTAGCAGCATCTCTGTATTCTTTATTGACCCTTCATCCCATAGCGATTTTGTTTGCTCACATCCGGCTGTTGAAAACCATCTCTGATGCTAGTAGTTCTTGTATTTTGTTTTTATACCATAATAAGCCAACGAGAGGGGCGGGTATGCATCCGCCTCAACAATCCTCGAGGACACGGCCCCTATTTTTGCGAGCTTATCAGCTGCTTCGTTTCCGAATATATCTTTGTGGCCAGGTACCCAGCACAGGGTTAAATTATGCTGTTCTTCGAGAACCCTAAGCTCTCTGCGACAGCGGCTGACTACCTTTGACCTTATATTCGTGCTTAGTAGAGCCTTTAAAGCGGCATGGCTATCGATGAAAAAGCGAATATCGATTGTGTATATTTGCCTCAACGAAATAAGTTCAGCCGCCTTTGAAATTGCATATATCTTCGCCTGAAAGATACTGCATTCGCTACGTAGTCGAAGAGAGACCTCCAGGCCAAGCTCACGGCAGAATATACCACAGCCCGTACCCTCATCCAGTTTGGAGCCATCCGTAAACACATTGATGTCGTGGAACCTTACGTTTTCATTCAACCACTCTTCCAGAGTGGGGAATTTAATTTTTACCCCTTTACCTACAACATCGTGGCTAGTCATGTAGTCAGTCTCGGAATAACCTAGGGAACGGTCAACCAACCCAGTATGTCTAGAATTTGTACCTAACAAAAGGTTCTGCTGAGCTAGCCGTGTCATTGTAAGTTCCGCACACTCTTTTATAAATATATCAATTGGTTGAATACCCGTTATTATTTCTAATGATCTTACTGCGGTGGATTTCATCGCACCCGTCAGGTAACCAAGTGCGACTCTATTTACTCTACTTAGAGATTTAACATGTGTATCATACCCTGTAATTGTCCACCAAGTATGACAGCCATAAGTCAGAACAGGCCTGACCACAGCTGAGTAAAGCCAGTGGATAAGCCTAGGTTTTAACCCCCATCTAGGGCCTACGAACTTTTGGCATGAGCACAAGGCAGCGAAATGCTTTCCTTATTCGGGCCTCTTTATTTGCTATCCAGTTTAATTTACGATCCAGTATGACCCCTAAAAATTTGGCAGAGTTCGACAGCTGAATTATAATTCCTTGAAGTTTCGGTAATCTAAACTCTGGCAATTTATTACTACGAGTGAATAGTACCAGATCCGTCTTTGAGGGATTAATATTTAAACCACAACCCCTTGCCCAGTTTGATATTTCTCCTAGAGAGCCTTCTAAGATTTCGGACACCGTTGGTAGAAATTTACCTATGGATAATACAACGATATCATCGGCATAGGCACATGTCCTAATACCAGATGACAGAGAGACAAACGGACGGACATTGCTCAAATGATTTAAAATTTCCTAAAAGGGATTTCCGCCAAACATACTTGGGGGTCTTAGGTCACTTCTTTCATGTGTTACACTTTTGGCTCTTAGCAAATTATATATGTATACCATCCTCCCTGTAAGGTGAGGGGATAAAAATGGAATTAGGCGCTCAAAAGTACTTGAAACGTTGAGAGTGGCATATGGTGATTCTAATCTGAGTCAGAAAAATGTTTACAAGTGGTACAAGCTTTTCAAAGTAGGTCGAGAAGACGACGCTCGTCCTGGAAGATCCATCACTTCAAAAACTGTTGAAATGTTCAAAAAGAAAGAAAAGAAAATTTTCGAATCACTATTAGAGAAGTTGCGAAGTATGTCGGCATATTGTTTGGACCATGCCATGCAATTTTTTCGGAAATTTTGGGCATGAAGCGTGTAGCAGCGAAGTTAGTTTTAAAATTCGTAATTTTTAGGCCGAAAAAATACTGTAATCATGCCTCAGCCACCGTATTCACCAGATTGGCCCCTGCTACTTTTTCCGGTTTCCAAAAATGAGGAGATAAAAACCGAATCCCCAAACAATCAAAATACTTCTAACTGTTATGTTTCTCACTAACAAACTCAACTAAGAACATATCGCTCACTCACTTCAAGAGTGATATAACTGAAAATTTACAATTTTTGAGGTTGCCTTATAAATAGAAATTCGAATTTTGCAACTGTCTAAAAATTAGTCTGAGCGAACTTTTTCCTATAAGTAAACAACCATATTTCGGATTATTCCAGCGTTTTTAAACATCCTATTTCATGTTACTCATGTTTTTATACGGACTTAATCACGGATGTGTACATCTTGACAATTTTCAATTTTGAGTTATGTCACTCTTGAAGTGAGTGAGCGATATGTTCGAGACAAGTGTGCCAACATAAAAATATAAAAAAACGCTAATTTCAAAATTCACCTTTTCTATTGAACAAACCTCGTAAGTGGAAAATATCTGAAAAGGTGTATCTTGGAAGGTATGTATTATGCAAATGCGTGGACGGAATTTTACAAATTAAGGCTTATTTGTCTAGTCGTGACTTGTACTTTCCATTACGGGGGTTTCCAATAAGAGTGATATGAGTTTTTGAAAAAAAACACACACACACTTATTGTTAAGGAAATTCAAAAGTTTTTTATTTAATGTGAAGTACAATCAATACAATTAAGTTCTAAATAAAACGTCAATCAAATGGCCTCCACGACTTCTTCTGCAGAAACAAATTCGATGAACCCAATTTTCGAGCAGAAAAGCTGTATCTTGAAAGTTAAATGTTATGAAAACGCGTGGACGGAACATTACAAATGTAGGCCCGATTATAAGCTCTCGACTTGTACTTTTAAGAAAATATATGAATGCTGGCATCAATGGCACCAACTTAAAATTCAAAGAAACCTTTACTTATATAGCCCCATTTGTCCTAAACTGACCCTGCAAATTTCAAGATGGTGCTCAGTCTCATCCTTTTTTAAAACAATATTTACTAGAAAATGCCAATGATTTTCCTTTATAAACAATGAAAAATATAGAAATCACAAAATAGACAGAAACATTTCGATAAAAACAATTTCGATTTCTGCCATTTTAAGTAAAAATGCTGTTATATAGAAACTGAAGAAAACAGCAGAAAATGTACAGGATCAGCTTATATAGCGAATATGTATTTCGTATACATATATTGGTTTCTTGGTCCAGTATGCAAATTAAAATTTAGGAGGGAACATATATAACGATATGTGCAACTATGTATCTAGGATGGCATAGCCAAGACCTATTTATAAGAAGAGCTCTAATTTGTATAAATCCACAAACCTGTGTTTAAAATACGTCAAATTCAATATTCAAATCTCAGGATTTTTTTAATAAATATATATTTTTTAAAAAAGATCGGGTCTGAACGCCTTCCTAAAATGGTTAGTGTTCGTTTAGAATATATGGGGCTGAATAAATGTGCAAAAGTAAGTTTGTTTTAAACGTTGGGGTTGAAAATAGAGGAACTCTTATATTTTAATTGTCATTATTCATATTTTGCATATACATCGGGCAAAAATTCACCATGCCGAATCCGTTTGCGTTCATAAATTATCCTAAGGGGCGCGGAATTTATAGCGGTTTTGAATCCAGATTTAAAAAAAATCCTGACTGTTTATGATTTACGTAAGTCATCACATGTGTTACGATATTTAGTTGAAGCTGTTACTGATCTCTTCCCATACATACCAAAAGATTTAATACAGGGTTTGCCAACAAGAGGTGTTATTTTGAATCACCCGGTATTTCGGTAGCTGTCACTTTTGAAGCTTTTGTTCTTTGACATTTGACAAGTAGAAACTACGCCATTACTAAAAATGGAACGATACACGATTCAACAACGCATTGAAATTACTAAAATTCACTACAAAAATGGTGAAAATCTTGCAGTCACAGTTCGCAAAACTAAAGCATTTTTGGGTCGTCGTGAAGCACCTTGTCGGACCGCAATACAGAAATTGATGGAAATATTCGAGCTGTTGGGACAAGTTAGTGATGTGAAGAACAAAACCCGTGCACGTCGCTCAAGAACAACTGAGAATATTGCTGCTGTAGCCCCAAGTGTTGAAGAAAACCCAGGTTTGTCCACTCCTCGTCGTTCTTTGGAATTGGGCATTCCACAAACGTCATTACACCGTATCTTGCATAAAGACTTGGGTCTTAAGGCTTATATAGATCAGTTAGCACAAGAACTTAAACCGGCCGATCATCAACAACGTCGCGTCTTCGCTGATTGGGTCCTTGAAATGCATGAAAATGATCCGGAATTCCATCGAAAAATCATCTTGACTGATGAGGCCGATCTCGCATCTGGGGCTCGGAAAACCCAAGAGTTATTGTTGAGAAGCCTCTCCATCCTCAACGTGTGACTGTTTGGTGCGGTTTATGGTCCGGCGGGGTCATTGGATTTCACTTTTTCGAAAATGAGGTTGGATCAACAGTTACGGTGAATGGATTGCGATATCGAGAAATGATTAATGATTTTTTCTGGTCGGAGTTGGATGGAATTGATCTGGACAACATTTACAACGTTCAACAAGACGGCGCTACGTGCCACACAAGCAACGAAACCATTGCTCTGTTACGGGAAAGGTTTCCGGACCGTGTTATCTCTCGTAGAAGTGATCACAATTGGCCTCCGCGATCTTGTGATTTAACACCTTGCTACTTCTTCCTTTGGGGCCGCGTGAAAGATAAGGTCTACGCTAACAGCCCAGCGTTGATTCAAGACCTCAAAGATAGAATTCGTGAGGCTATCGAGGACATAGGGCAGCCACTATGGGATTTGGTTATGGAAAATTTCATGAAAAGGATATGGTCCTGTAAGCGTGGTCGTGGTGGCTATTTGGCTGATGTTGTTTTTCATTATTAACGGCATACCTTCCTCTTTATTATGAAATAAACATCCGATCATTTATCTCAAAAATGGCATTTTTCATTGAATACCAAAATAATACCTCTTGTTGGGAACCCCTTTATATTTCAGGCAGTATTCGCGATACGGGACAAAGAAGCAAAAAAAGAACGTGTTATAACTCAATAAGTGTAATAAATTCGATGTATACGAGAATATCGGATTATAAATTCCAAACCTGTAAGGAAAGACAGAAATTCGGGCGGGGCCGACTATATAATACCCTTCACCTCCCTAACAATGCGAAAATGTGCATTGCGATAAGAATATGTCAGTGTTCATACATGTAATATGAAAACTATCTCTGTTGAATTTCGTACGGATCGGTTATAAAATACGGGTTCTACAGCGCTTACATGTCAAATCGGATGAAACATATATATGAGGGGCTATATCTAAATCTGAACGGATTTTCTCCGAATTTGGTAGAGTTCATTCACGTAATAATAAAACTCTCTCTGTTGAATTTCGTACTAATCTGAATAAAATACAGTTTCTACAGAGGTACATATATATGGGAGCTATATGTAAATCTGAACCGATTTTAGTCAAATTCAATAGGGATAGATCTTGGGCCTAAAGAAAGATAAGGGCAAAGTTTTGTTGAGATCGGACCATAACAAGAATACATCTACAGACAGACAGACGGACATAGCTAAATCGACTCAGAAATTGATTACAAGTCTATCGGTATAATAAACAAGTGGTCTATCTCTTCTCCTTTTAGGTGTTACAAACAAATGCACAAAGTAATAATACCTTGTACCACAGTGTGGTGTAGGGTATACAAACATATTGCGAAACTCCCTCATATTCCGTTAATATATTCCACAAAAGTAGTGGTGGTATACCATGTAGATTCCGATTAAGGACAGAAACGTATGCAGATTACAGGAATAAAACAAAAAAAATTTCAAATTTTATTCCAAAAATTTGTATTCTAATTTATTCCAAAATGAGTTATGAGTAGGAATGTCGATCGGGAATCCCGTAAGTCCCGGGATTTCCGGATCCCGAAAAATCCCGGGATTTTTGAAGATCAATCCCATGGAATCCCATTTCTATTGCTACAAATACTTTGTTTGCTAACGGAAATAATACGAGTTATAAATCCTACAAAAATAACTGTGGAAGCCATATGTCGATGTGGTTTGAATCTGTGCAATATAGATGCTGCGTTTTAGTTTAAGTTGAAGGAGACATCTGCTATTAAATTCATATTAAGTGATGCGTAAAACAATATATTCGATTCTTCAGAGCATCTTACTTATTGTTATTCCTACTGTTCGCACCTACTCTACATTTACCATATTTGTATACCCTCCACCACAGGATGGGGGGTATATTCATTTTATCACTCCGTTTGTAACACCTCTAAATATTGATCTGAGACCCCATAAAGTATATATATTCTTAATTGTCGTAAAATTCTAAGACGATTTAGCCATGTCCGTCCGTCTGGTGTAATCACGCTACAGTCCGTAATAATAGAACTAGGTGGATGAAATTTGGTATAGATACTTCTTGAGTAACTTGAGATTGAAAATGGGCGATATCGGTCAATATATAGATATAGCTCCCATATATAGCATCTAACTTGTTGTGATTCCTACTGTTTTCATCTACTATATTAGGTTTGAGTTATTTTGTGTGGTCACAAGCTATCCATGGTGGAGGGTATATAAGATTCGGCATGGCCGAACTTAACGATTTTACTTGTTGTGATTCCTACTGTTCTCTTATACTATACATTAACCATATTTTTAAACACTCCACAATAGGATGGGGGGTATATTCATTTCTTCACTCCGTTTGTAAGACCTCTAAATACACTACGCAAAAAAAACATTTTTTTTGTGTCCTAGACCTAAAAATTATTTTTTTGTATAGATTGTGGCACACTGTTATATCAAATCAAAACCAACAATTTTTTTATGGATAAATTTTTTTTTTTAAAAAATTTTATTAAAAATACTAATATCGTCGAAGGTACTCTTAGTATTTGCACTATAATTTTTGGAGTATATTCCCGATCAGGTCGACTTATACGTTAAATTGCAACTATTAATGTGGGCTACCAATGTCGGGAATATCTCTTTCACTTAAAAACAGTGGTTTAGTAACAGTCATTAAACAAATTGAAAAAAGTAAATTTTTTTCAACAAAAAAATAAAAATTTCCTGGGACGAAAAAAAATAAAAAAAAAATCGAAATATTTTATTCCATTTTTTTTAAAGTTTGCATGATAGCGAAGAAAATAATACCTATTTGAAATAATACATTATAGCCTTTTTGGTAGAGGTAAGAGAATTGCACAAAATCTTTTTTTTTTTAATTTCTGCTTAAATAGCGATTTTATTTGTTAGTTATACCCTCACTTTAGTGTGACGAGGGTATATATCATTTGCTACGGAAAAAAGTGTAACACATCGAAGGAGTGATCAAAGACCCTAAGTATGTTCGGAGGAAATCCGTTTTGGGTCATTTTAAGTCGAATGAGCAATGTCCGTCCGTCTGTCTGTCTGTCTGTCCGTCTGTCTGTCTGTCTGTCTGCCTGTCTGTCTGTCTGTGTGTCTGCTGGCTGGTGCGCACGATAACTCTCGAAAGGAGTAACCGATTGACTTCAAATTTGGTATGTGGTAATATTTTTTTCTATCTCCGGCTAAGTTCGAAGATGGGCCATATTGGTCCACTCCTTCTAGTACCTCCCCCACAAATGGTTAAAATGTTGTGAAATATTGATTCTTTAATAACTACTATACTACTTATTCGAATCTTCGGAAATTCCACACATAGTATTAGTTTATTAGTCGCTATTAACTCGAGAAAAATGGGCGAAGTTGCAACGTCCCTTTAGGTACCTCCCACACAAATGCACCGTTTTACACCAAAAATTAACAGCTTATAACATTAATAACGGTGTATAAAAATACTTGAAATTTTGCACAGTGTTATGCTTTTATATTGCCTACAGTCCAGAGAATAATGGGCGTTGTTGCCACGCCCCTTTTGGTACCTCCCACACAAAGGTACCATTTTGCACCAAAAGTTAACAGCTTATAACATTAATACAAGTGTATAATAATACTTGAAATTTTGTACAGTGTAATGTTTTTATAGTGTCTATAGTCCTGTGAAAAATGGGCGTTATCGCCATGCCCCTTTTTGTACCTCCCACACTAAATTGCCAAATCATACCACAATTTAATATCTCGTAACGTTTATACCAGTGCACATAAACGCTTATAATTCGGCGCAGTGCAATGAATTTAAAGTATCTACTGTTCAGCGAAAAATAGGTGTATTTGTTAAACCCCTTCTGGTAGCTCCCACACAAATTGACAGAATAATTCGTGTAATATTCAATATTACATTACTCACAAAGTGAGGGTATGCCTTAGTCGGTTTACCCGACTGAAACTTTCTTACTTGTTTTATTTATATTATGTGCATTTGAGTTTATTTACATGTATGTGCAAGTTTCATTAGAAGTATTTGTGAGTTCTTTGTTGACGTTTGTAGATTTCGGAATCGATTTCTCTAATGAGGAACCAAATATAATGTCCCATCATTCTTTCATCCCAGTGCCCTTGGTAACGCCGCTCGATGGACTTCATTTCTTGGTGGAACCCTTCCCCATGTTCGTCGCTTACGTCGCCAAGATTCTCGGGGAAAGAGTTTAAATGAGAATGCAAGAAATGAATTTTGAGGGACATATTTACACCTGTTGGAATTATTTTATAACTAATCATTAATCATTGTTTCATATTTCGGGCTTTTATTGGATCCAAGGAAATTTGAAACTACGAGCTTAAACGAGCTACATGCTGCAATTTCATCCGACGTCAAATAGGATTCGAAATTTACATCTTTCATCAGTTTCCTTATTTTAGGCCCATCAAAAACGCCTTCTTCGATTTTTTGAAAAGAAAGACTTTTAAATAAACTTTTTAAATATGAGAGTGAATTGCCATCTTTCCTTAAGGCTTTTACACAATTTTTAAAGAGCCCCAGCTTAATATGCAGTGGTGGCAAAATAATGTTTTCTTTTTGGACGAGAGGTGTGTATTTTATGTTGTTTTCACCCAATGTAATGTCTTTTCTTGTTGGCCATTTCTTTCTTCTGTAATGAACTTCGCGAGCTCGGCTATCCTAGAGGATTTGTATATCCGCCTTGCATTCCACATAACATCCCAACTACTTTTAAATCGCAACAAATTTTCCAGTCATGTTGTTCATATTTTATGTATTTTATCAATTGAGCCATTGTTTCGTATGATTCCTTAGTGTTGACGGCATGAGCAATGGGAATCGACGGTTTCTGATTTCCGTTGTGCAAAAGTACTGCTTTCAAACTTTCTTTACTGTTGTAAACAAATAACAGCCATTCTTTTGAATTGTATGTTTGATTAAGTTCCTCGAACAATCCGGGAATGTCCTTGCAAAAGCATATGTTATCCACAGTTGTATAAAATTGTTTGTAAGGTATATCACGGACTCTATAATATGATATGTTAACATCTGGGGCCAAAATATTGTACTGTTTCGTCCGAGATGCAAGTGGTTCTGCCCTATCTTCGGTCAGTTCCAAATCTTGCACAAATATTTCCATATTGCACATATATTTCTTCTATTATTTTACTCAACTCACATCGATTTTTTTAATTACATATTTTCCGCAGATGTAGCAGAAATTGTCGGGATCATTTACACATTGAAAAGTTCTTTGCCTTTTACTCATACTTCGAAATATAACTTTACTAGCTGAGCCCGGTGCGCTTCGCTGCCCATGTCAAAATTAGCGCTGTAGAAACTGTATTTTTTATCCGATCAGTACGAAATTCGGCAGAAAGAGGTTTGTTATTACATGAAGGAATACTGCCAAATTCGGAGAAAATCGGCTCAGATTTAGATATAGCTCATATATATATGTTACCCCCGATTTGACATGTAAGCGCTGTAGAATCTGTATTTTATATCCGATCAGTACGAAATTCGGCAGAAAGAGGTTTGTTATTACATGAAGGAATACTGCCAAATTCGGAGAAAATCAGTTCAGATTTAGATATAGTCCCAAATATATGTTACCCCTGATTTGAAATTCAAGCGCTGTAGGAACTGTATTTTATATCCGATCAGTAAGAACTTCGGCAGAAAGAGGTTCCTTATTACATGAAGGAATACCGCAAAATTCGGAGAAAATCGGTTCAGATTTAGATATAGCCCCCATATATATGTTACCCCCAATTTGACATGTAAGCGCTGTAGAGACTGTGTTTTATATCCGATCAGTACGAAATTCGACAGAAACAGGTTTCTATTTTACATGAATGAGTATTCAAGGAAAATCGATTCAGATTTATATATAACCTCCATATATATGTTCCTCCAGATTTGGTTACAAAGCGCTATAGATGTTGTACTTTACTTCCGATCATTACAAAGTTCTCCAGAAAAATGTTTCTCAATTTAGGAACGAATATTGCTTAATTTAGCGATTATCGGTTCAAAATAAGATATACATACACACACACACACCACATTTACCAATTATTCCAAATTATTATCGCAATGACCCTTATCGCATTGTTAGGGAGGTGTAGGGTATTATATAGTCGGCCCCGCCCGACTTTCTGCCTTTCTTTACTGGTATTAATAATAAATTCACTGAATGAAAAAATACCGAATTCAGTGGAAAGTCCAGAAAATAGAAATGTATACTTATACAATTTTCAAATTCTTGTTTCATTGGTCATGCATCAGATTATCATATTGCGATTGTATTGGAGTGAGCAGCTGTAATTATCGCATACCGAGCATTTTTGTTCATGTATTTCCTATATAATACTTGCAAGATATATCAAAATATGGGCTGTGCCACGCCCACTGGTCCTATTCCGCCCATTTGTAAGCCAATCACGTAGACTGCTACCAGATACATATACCCAAAATTTCAACACTCTCGCTAACAAAATTGTGCAAGATATATCAATTTCGAAATTTGGCTTATAAGGGCGGGGCCACGCCCATTGGTCCGATCCCGCCCATTTTCTGACCAATCACGCAGACTGCCACTATATACATATACACAAAATTCCAGCACTCTCGCTAACATATTGTGCAAGATATATCAATTTCAAAATTTGGCTTATATGGGCGGGACCACGCCCATTGGTCCGATCCCGCCCATTTTTTGTCCAATTACGTAGAATGCCACCAGATACATATACGCAACATTGCAGCACTCCCGCTAGCAAATTGTGCAAGATATCAAAATTTGGTCTATGTGGCCGGGGCCACGCCCATTGGGTCGATCCCGCCCATTTTTGGACCAATCACGTAGACTGCCACCAGATACATATACACAAAATTACAGCATTCTCGCTACTAAATTGTGCAAGATAGCTCAATTTTGGGTTATAAGGGCGGGGCCACGCCCTTTGGTCAGATCCCGCTCATTTTTAGACCAATCACGTAGGCTTCCACCAGACACATATACACAAAATTACAGCACTCTCGCTAACAAATTGTGCAAGATATCCAAATTTCAAAATTTGGCTTATATGGGCGGGGCCGCGCCCATTGGTCCTATCACGTCCATTTTTGGACCAATCGCGTAGATCGCCAACGGATATATATGCACAAAATTCCAGCTCTCTAGATAACAAATTGTGCAAGAAATCACATTTTTAAAATTTGGCTTATATGGGCGGGGCCACGCCTACTGGTCCGATTCCGCCCATTTTTGGAAAATTCACATAATCTGCCACTAAATTCATACACACAAAATTTCAGCGCTCTAGCTAAAAATTTTTCTCGATATCAAAATTGGACCCATATGGGCGGGTCCACGCCCACTTGATATATCGAAAATTCAAGTACCCTATTTTCAGCACCCCCTACACATGTACATTCTGTGAAAATTTCAAGATGATCGGTCTAGCCGTTTAGACGTCTATACGGAACAAACACACAAACCCACAAACAGACACTCTCTTTTATACATATAGAATAATATTTTTCAGAAAATTGACTTATCTCTTTAAGGCGCTGAATTACACTAATTTATTAATAAGTAATTTCATTCATAAATTCCGGATTTAAGGTACATAAGTTGCAGTATCTGTAGCTGACATATAGTTTGCTTCGAACGTAGAAACCCAATACATATAATTGTACTACCTGTATATACTACTGGGATGTCCATGCCCCTAAAAGGCGGAACTGAATGCGAACCTCATAAATAAAAAAAACACAAATATTGTTGAATGACACTCTACCTGAGCGGATCTCATCCAATATAGCTCTCACATTGCATATCATGTTTTATGAAGAGTTACGAACGGCCATAAAACCTCGCCCTCTATATAATATTCTAATGTGTGACATCAATCCTCATAAAATAAAATGCAAGTGCAATGTCTCTTATATGTCTCTCTCACATATGGCGAATTCAATATAAGCAATATAACCAATATAGCTCTCACATTGCATATCATGTTTTATGAAGAGTTACGAACGGCCATAAAACCTCGTCCTCTCTATAATATTCTAATGTCTGACATCAATCCTCATAAAATAAAATGCAAGTGCAATGTCTCGTATATGTCTCTCTCACATATGGCGAATTCAATATAAGCAGAAACATCA
The DNA here is from genome assembly GCA_963930755.1 of Eudasyphora cyanicolor. Lineage (NCBI taxonomy): Eukaryota > Metazoa > Arthropoda > Insecta > Diptera > Muscidae > Eudasyphora > Eudasyphora cyanicolor. Next base: position 120,733,915 of record OZ005735.1, read on the forward strand.
TTTAAAAACGACAAAATATGAAAGAATATTTTTTTGAATTTCCCTTTACATTTACAAAATGGCTCATAACTTTTACATCTATCCATAGATTTTTTTCAAATAGACAGTGTTTTTTTTCGTTAGCATGCTGGCTTTTTAAAAATGTGATAAAATCATTTTTTTGATTTATTTTTCCAATTTTTAATGGATTTTTTTTGTACCAGGAAAAAGTGTTTTTTTAAGAAAAAATCATTTTTTTCTCATATTTTTGACGACTGTTACTAAACCAAAGATTCTACGTGAAAGCAGTGTTTGCATCATATGTAACCCACAATTCCCTTTAATTTGAGGAATAACACGGCTCAATCAGGCTTATACTTGAAAAATTATGGTCCTGAATGTACTTTCAATGAAAGTTGGAATTTAAAAAAAAAAAAAACAAAAAAAATTTTGCATAAAATTTTTTTTTTTATATTTTTTTTTGTGTTTGTGACACCTAATTGCACCATATTTCAATAATTATGTTATGTTCAGAATTATGCATTAGAGTTGTTCGGAGTGTGCGTTTGAGTATCGATTGTTTATTTTATATTTTGGGTCAGACACAAGCTCGTAAAAATTAATGTTCATATGTTTTGAGATCTGGTACTGTGCATCAAGTACACTGAAAAAAAATTTGACATGAAATTAAAAACAAGTTTGCCCTTAAATCAGAGGTTTAATCTGTCTTTGTTTCAAGAACAAATTTCTTTGAATTTTGGAAAATTTACTTGATTTCAAAGAAATTTTCATTCGTTAAAAGTAAATTTTCTTACTTCTATGATAAGATGTTCATAACACTATGTCATGTTGACTTTAACGTTACATCATAAAATTAAAGGAAAAATAGTTGATTGTAGTGCAAATGTCATTAATCAAGTACGCATTTTTATAGTTTGTCAGATTTTTTCCTTAAAAATGTAGAAATTCTTATGTCATGTTTTTAAAAACTTTTCGTTGATTTTTAAATTAAAGATTAGTTATCTTTTAAATTAAGAAATTAGTTTTATTTGCGAGAGGACAATTTAGACTCTTTTTGGTCGCAAAATTTAGAATAATGGTGAGAGTTACAGTGAAGTGTGTTTGGAATTTTTTGGAATCAGTTCTTGTTGAGCGGTGGTAGAGAAAGGTTGTGTGCGCTTATGCGAGTGGACGTTTATAATTCTACATTAATAGCAACAGTTTCGGCGGCTGTTTGTCGGTAGTGTGTATAACAGATAGTCGAAATTAAATTATCTGGAAATATTGACTGGCTGCTTATACGACGATTAGATTTGTCTCAGTGGTAGATTACCAAATGTGGGTGCAGTTACTCGCAATGATAACAAAAAGAATCATAAAATCTCTTTCGGACATTCAGAGTAGTGGAGTTTATGGGCCTTATTCATAAAAAGTTAAAGAAGGTTTGAGGAACGCTTTAGCAGTGTTAAAGCGTTCTTCAAACCTTCATTAAATTTTTATGAATAAGGGCCTATATGTGCGTTTACGAATTTATTACTTTGACAAAAACAATGCAAAACGACCGTAAATGTGTGTACGTATGTATTCAAGAAAGAACAGAATAAAGCCGATGTTGGAACAATACGAGTAAACTATCCAACGTTGTTTTTCCGCTGTCGAAGTAAATTGCAACTATTTCCATAATGAATAAATAAAATATTATTTTTATAGAATATCATTAACTAAATATGCCACTTTGCTACATCTAATTTTATGAAAATTGAGATTTTTTATAGAATGATAGAAGATTCAAAAATACATCATCTAGTAAAAAGAAATCACCAAACAAACATGCTAAGTTCACAAAAACATGCAAAACATGTGAAGTCTGTATAAAAACGGATAATTATGATAATTATAATTAACAATTATTGATATTTAAGCGGAACAAATAAAAGATCATTCGCGTATTTGCAGAAAGAAAATTATATTAAATAGAAACAGTTAAAAAAATGTTCTTCCTTCTCAGAACTTTTTGAAACTGGACTTAGCATATTTGCATGTTTTGCTAACGATATGTCATATTAAATAATTTTGGAGCGATACAAAAATGTTGATGTGAACAAGTCTTAATTTATGAGTAAGAAATATTTACATATAACAGTTCCACAAAAGGGTAAAAACTCAAAATTTAAAAAATTTCAGTAGAAGCCAAAGAATGTTTCCGTAAATATTTATTTCCAAAAAATTAATATTAACAGAAATATGTCACTGCAAGAAAATATCATTAAAAATATATTTTGATATTTTCTGACATATTTTATTATATCATATTATATTCTGAATAAAACATCACATATTGTATTTTCGTTTGTTTTATTTTCGTCTTTGAATCGTTATTGATTTGTAACTAGGATATTCTCCTGCATAAGAAGTCCCTATAATTTTACAGAATTCAAACTTTTTACAAAAACGTATGGCTAAAAGCTCAATACCAATCATTAAGCAAGGTTCAGCTTTAAAACACCAGCTCTAAGAGGCCTTGCTTCTCCCAAGCGAATAAAAAGAATTCCTCACTTCTGGTATTTCAACTCAAAAATAACCACGTCAAGTAATATATTTGCCACCGCAGCTCATTCGAAGAGAACGATTTTTTTAGGAAAAATTTTGCCAACTATAATTTATTTATCCATTAGAATAAGTATTCCCTCTAAACAAAAAACAAAATTTATCACGAACGTTTAGACAAATAATTAAATAAAAAAAATATTTTACGAAACATATTTTACACTTGTGGAAAGTACAGCATTTGCTTAGTTTAATTACAGAATGTACTTAATCTAAAGGATTTTATGTATTTGATGTAAGCACAAGGCGTAATAGATTTAAAAATGTGAAGTCTTTCATCGAAGTACAAGGCGTAATAGATTTAAAAATGTGAAATCTTTCATCGAAGTATAAGGCGTAATTTTTTCAAAGATGTTTGATGTCCTGATCTAAAGATGATTTATGACTTTAATTGTAGTACAAGATGTACCTATTTTAATAGTCTTTGTCTTTGGAGCCAAATCAAAGTAAAATATACTTGTCAGCAACTTTCCTTAAAATATTAGCACATTGTTCTCAGATTGTTGTCGCTTCTGCACTTCCTGTTGGCAGCTTAGGGGAATGCTTCGGAGACACTGAACAAATTTTATAAGTAAGACAGAAGTGACTGTCTGACAAAATAGCCGCGTTAATTTTTCACAGATCTATGAATTCTTCGGATCCATTATTATCAAGTATTTGCATTTCTAAGAGACAATCATAAATGCATGCAGTTATGATAAAAATAGAATTTGTTTATAACATAGGGAGGTATTGTAGTATTGGGTTCACTGTCACTAACTACTCCTAAAATATTGAGTGTGTCGATATTTACGCAAATCGAATGTCGCAGTCGGCGTATAGGGTCCAACTCGATGGCAAATTTGTATGAGGGCTGTATCCAAATCTGAATCGATTTTCTTCAAATTAAATATGGTTGGTCCTTGGTAACAAAAACATATTCATGCCAAATTTCATGTAACTTGGACCATATTTGCAACCAGAACATAGCTAACAGACATCAAGCTTGTGTGGGAGGAGGTAGTGGGAGTTGCCAGATTGGTCCAAATTTTTGTTCATTTGTTATGTGAGTTATGAATAACAGGTGTGCAAATTTTTAGGACTGTATATACATTCCTTCATATTTATGCCACAAAAAATGGATTTGGGACCAGTGTGCATTGGTAAGATTTTTTCTTCAACAAGCAAAATGAGTGGTCTGCGTTCCTACCAAAGGCAATTGAAAAAGGAAAAGAATCGGCTTGCTGTTACGCTTGCCGCCGGGACGCCTAATGTACAGCCAATTGAGAACGTTCCAGAAGATTGGGAGGATTGCCCAGAGACTCGGCAAGAAAATATTAAGGACATTTCACAATTTCCACTAGAACTACCACAAACAAGTATGGCCCTTCTGTGGAGTGCTGCAACAATCTCTTAAAAATTCTTAAATCGGAAAATGCAGACTTCCCTACAAGTGTTGGTGGACTATTGAAGAGGAACAAAAAGTGTCAAGTTAGAACAGTAGCACCCGGAGAATGTGTGCGTATTGGTCTACAGAAACAATTATTAACAAGTAAGAATGTTTCAGTCGGGTAAACCGACTAAGGTATACCCTCACTTTGTGAGTAATGTAATATGGAATATTAAACGAATTATTCTGTCAATTTGTGTGGGAGGTACCAGAAGGTTTTTAACAAATACACCTATTTTTCGCTGAATAGTAGATACTTTAAATACATTGCACTGCGCGGAATTATAAGCGTTTATTTGCACTGGTATATTAACGTTATGAGATATTAAATTTTGGTATAATTTGGCCATTTGGTGTGGGAGGTACAAAAGGGGGCGTGGTGATAACGGCCATTTTTACAGGGATATAGGCACTTCAAAAGCGTTACACTGTGCAAAATGTTGTTGCATTTTCGTGCATTGGTACTCATGCTGTGAGCTCTTAAAATGGTACCTTTGTGTGGGAGGTACAAAAAGGGGCATGGCAATAGCGTCCATTTTTCACAGGGCTATAGACACTATAAAAGCATTACACTGTACAAAATTTCAAGTATTTTTATACACTGGTATTAATGTTATAAGCTGTTAACTTTTGGTGCAAAATGGTACCTTTGTGTGGGAGGTACCAAAAGGGGCGTGAATATAACACCCATTTTTCACTGGACTGTAGGCACTATAGAAGCATTACACTGTACAAAATTGCAAGTATTTTTATACACAGGTATTACTGTTATAAGCTGTTAACTTTTGGTGCAAAATGGTGCATTTGTGTGGGAGGTACCAAAAGGGGCGTAGCAACTTGGCCCATTTTTCTCGAGTTGATAGCGACTAATAAACTAATGCTATGTGTGGAATTTCAGAAGAATCGAATAGGTAGTATAGCAGTTATTAAAGATTCAATATTTCATAAAATTTTAACACTTTGTGGGGGAGGTACTAGAAGGCGTGGACCAATATGGCCCATCTTCGAACTTAGCCGGAGATAGAAAAAAATATTACCACGTACCAAATTTGAAGTCAATCGGTTACTCCTTTCGAGAGTTATCGTGCGCACCAACCAGCAGACAGACAGACAGACAGACGGACATTGCTCATTCGACTTAAAGTGACCCAAATCGAATATCCTCCGAACATACTTAGGGTCTTAGATCACTCCTTCGATGTGTTACACTTTTTTCGTAGCAAATGATATATACCCTCGTCACACTAAAGTGAGGGTATAAAAATAGAGGATATTCTTTCGGAGCGCGCAAGTGATGTCGTACTCGATACGTTGACGGTCTTCCACTGTACAAGAGCTCTGCCGATGGTTTGTGGCCGATTTTGGCAAAAATTGTGGATACAAGGCGCGTTGGTATTTTTTTAATATGCACTTATGTTGGAAAAAGCAAACCCTATAATGTAAACTTGCTTCTTCATGATTTAGTTGAGGAAATGAAAAATTTAGCAGTGGGTTTTAATGTAAAGGCAGAAAAATGTTTGTAAAAATCAGGGCCTTTATTTGTGATGCTCCAGCTAAAGCATTCATGTGTGGGACTAAGTTTCATAATACACTTAATGGATGTCACCAATGTCGTCAGATAGGTACCAGGATAGGACATACTACGGTATTTTCGGGCACCACAGGACCTAAAAAAACAGATGAAGATTTCAAAAGCAGAAGGGACAACAATTTTCACCAAGATTTTGTTTTAGAAATTGGTTTAGAGTTGGAGACAATAGGAATTGGAATGATAACACAATTTCCATTAGACTGTATGCATCTCTTAGACCTTGGGGTAATGAAGAAAATGTTAGTTCTTGTGCTGAAAAACAAAACCAGCCTATAAATTTCTCCTTCCACGAAATGCCAAGGTGGAAATCTGTGGAGTATAGGTAAATTGTACTTTATACGGGAATAGTGTGGTTAAAAGATTTTGTCAATACAGAATTTTCTAAACATTTTTGCACCTTTTTTGTTGCATATAGAATTTTTTTAGATTCAAAAATATATAATGCCAATGTCTCCAGCAAAACTGCTGAGGAAATGGTTAAGAATTTTGTAAATAATTTCTCAAATTTTTATGGTGCTCAAAATCTTTCCTACAATATATATAACGTACTTCATGTATTAGATTGTTATGTACAATACGGAAATTTAATGAACACTTCAGCGTATAAGTACGAAAATTATTTAAAACAAATGAAAGGCAGTGTAAAAATGGCTCGTCACATTCCTCAACAAATTTTTACCAATTTTTTTGAAATCCCATTGGAATTGTTTTGTCAAAAACAAGGTCTTCATGTCAAAAAGAATGGCGAGGTAAAAAGTTTTTCAGTGAACCATTTCACATACCAAACAAAGTTTCCAAATAACATATGTATGTTGTGTCTCTGAGGGCAGATATACATATAATAATAACAAATATTTATGAAAATTGATCTATAAATGGGGAAGATTTATTAATATGCGGTATTTTTTCGAAGATCCTAATAATAATCCTCTTGATATAGGCGTTTGTTTTTCTGAAAACTGGGAGACAGAATTGGATGAAAATATTTATTGTCTACAGGGTGCACATAAAATACAGCCTCTTCCTTATAAGGTTGGAATAGTTCTAATTCCATGAATAAATTGATTTTTTAATTTCCGATCATATTCCGACATATAGGTATTTTATTAAAATGTGTAGGCGCAGCAAACCACAATTTAATGACTGCCAAGCCGACATACTTAAACTTTTGGTTGAATTGCATCAAAAAGTTGATAATTTAACAGGTATTTGTTATATATTCTTGTCTTAAAATATATACATATTATAATATTTACCTGAATATAACTCTTTCAGCAATAGTTAAATCATACCAAAATGATGCAAAGAATCAAACGAATTTGGTAGTTGATGCCTTTGTGGAATACAATGTGGCAATGAAAAATATAGTGAAGCACCAAAACTCGAAGTACACTAAGACATTTCCAATAAAAACCTTGGACGATCTTCATAAATTCAGTGACAATATTGATGATACCAATGAAAATGAATACGTAAGTCCGATTCGCTTAAATTAACATGTTACTTCCTTTCACATTTTATGTGTATTAATGTAATTCTCAGCCTAATATGTATTTACAGATTACTTCAGTTAGAGCTACATTTGGACAGAGAGGCCTTAAAAAGGGTTTAAAGCAAATCGTTGTACCGGAAGTGTTGGCCAAGTTCACCGTGGTAGGTGTACACAACAAAATGAAATTGCTGCATTTACAAAAATTTGTAAATGTTTTACTTTGTATGTTAAAAGTCTTATGTTATAACATATATGTATGTTATTCTGATGTTATCAAATATTATTAAATTTTAGTGGCATGCTACGACGAGCAACATTGTCAGAATTCCTTCAAAGAAGAGCTAAAATATGCACTAAAGCTTGCCAAAAATTTTTATTTTAAAGAGAAATCCAACAAATCGAAGGAGAATACAATTCCAACAACACCGTCTATACCTTCTAGTAGTAATTAAAGAGTTATTTAGATGTAATGAGTAATGTAAATTTTTTTTATCTAAAGTTCCTACAAAGTTTCTGTCGAACAGAATTTTTATTTATTTATTTATTTATAATAATGAACTATTACTCTAAACATCCAAAAAGAATAATAATTAACACTGCAAAAAACTTAATAAACCGGGTCCTTTCCATTAGCGACAAGGAATTTCACAAAAAGAATAAACTCAAAATTAAAAATATCTTACTTTCCCAGAAAACTTAATCGATAACTTAATATCTAATTTTAAACACAAAGAAAGAGAAAACTCCAATAATAAAGATCCAAAAATATATCGGAAAGAATTGAAAAATCAAACATATTTGACAAAAATAATTATAATATTGCCCATAAAACCCAGAACACAATAAAACAACTGTTCACCAACACAAAGAGTAAGATACCGATCACAGAAACTCCAAACGTTGTATACGAAATACCATGTGGAGGTAACAACACAGAACAATGCCATAAAGTCTATGTTGGCACAACAAAAAATAAACTCAAAACAAGAATATCCGGACACAAATCTGATATAAAAAATCGCAACATCAGCAACACTCAACAAAAAACTGCATTAGCTACACACTGTGCCAGTAGTAAACACCAACCGGACTTTGACAACGTTCGTGTACTTCAGAGAGAGAGCAACTATATCAAACGATTTACTCTCGAGATGCTGCATATTAACAACGTACCAACAAGAAAAAGAGTTAACTACAAAACCGATACAGAGAACATAGCACACATATACAAACATCTTATTAGACGAACAAGACAACGAGAGGCCATCGATCATCGTGCAATATTAGAATAACAACCAGTGCAATATTTACATCCGACGGTAGTATTCACACTACAGTAGTTTTTAAGTATTGTTTGTTGTTGTGTTTTTACTTTTACACGTAAGTTGGCCGTTGTAGAAATATCGTACAATTATTTATGTTCTCCTAGTATTAATAAATCAATATATAGTTATTTTCACTTGAATTTCGTGATATTACATTATTAATTTAAGTTATTGTGTACTTAATTTATTGTAGAACATGATCCCTGATGACGAAATTCAAAAGATAATTCCGAAATATTGGAAATAAATAAATAAAAAAAAAAAAAAAAAAATTTAAAAACAAACCAGACCTCGAGCTTGAGCAATCTTTTAATCGAATAATTTACAATAAAAAGGTCGAATAAAAACCAAAAATATTAATTATTTATTTATTTATTTATATGAATTACAATACAAAATAAATTTATATTCTAATTTTACGGTCCAGGGAAAAACCGGGTTACAAAGACCATGTGGCTAGATTTTTGCAGCGACAGACCAGAGCCTCTGGTGGGAATCGAACCCACGACCCCCAAACTCATAGGCGATTACGCTACCAACTCACCTACTAGGGCGCTCCAGAATTTTTATTTTAATAATTAATTTACTTTTTTACTTTTAATTTCCAACATTTTTTATATTCATGGAAAAATTTCTAAAAGAAACAAAATAAATATTTCTATTACATTGATATGGGTTTCATTTCCAATTTTAGATCAGAGTAAGCGTATTAAAATAGCATTGAAGGACCAACATTTGTATTCACCCAAAGATGTTAATAAGAACGACCTACATTCATTAAATAAATACAACACCAAAAAAGCAAATCTTACTGTGCTTTAAAAGGAGTGGTGCAAAAGTGGTGACAAATAAGTACTTCCCCGGCGCGACAAGCCCTTGTTAAATTCATTGGTGAAAATCGAAATTAGAACAACTTCCGGATCAGAAGTTGGGGATTTTTATCGCTTCTTTGGATGCTCTTTTTTTGCTGGGTAAGTTTTTGTTGTAACTGAAAAAAGTTATGGCCATTTGAAGTTATACTTTACCAACAAATTTTCTTTGTTAACAAAACTATAAATGGCAAAAAGTTATACTTTTTGGTATGTATAACTTCAAATGGCCATAACTTTTGTCTCAGCGGCTATATCTTGACACCACAAATAGAGGGTAATTATAATATTATTATATTTGTAAATATACTCGTAAATCCCAAAATTCCGAAAATAAATTCGAAAATCCCCGAAAAGGGTTTATTTTTTGGGTTTTTCCCCAAAATCTGCTATACTATTCAAAATTCCTTTTGCAGTTTATCATATAACACATTACTACATATAAAAATGTTAAAGGTTTTTATATCCAAGCTTTGCGATTGTAGAAAATGTAGCCATGTTTTGAAATTTTCGTAAAAAATTGTGTAATTTGTGAAGAGTGGCAACACTATTAATACAATTTTTTGACTCGTTCTTTTCTCGAAAATATTCTCCAGGAAGTGTCCATTAAGATGAATATAAATCTTAATTAAAGTATAACACTGTTTTTATAAATTCCTCTGTATCTTTAAAATACTACATATACCTTTCCGCAATAAAATACAGAGATTGCCTATAATTTGAAAATTTAAATGGATATGGCAATCATTTTTGTATAGTTGGGAACATTTGAGAGAAATTTGTTACACTATAGAGCAAATTTTGTTGTCAATTTAGAGAAGTTGATGTGAGAGAATTTTGTTTATATAGGAAATTTTGTTGCCAATCTAGGCGTGTTTAACCGGATAAAATTGGTGAATATTCTGATTCGATATCTACAAAATTCTACCACAGGGTCGGGGAAAAAATTAAGAATTCAATTTTAAATGCAGATATCTCCGTAATTATACAAGATAACTGTTAGGTGCAAAAACCTTTTATAAACCTCAGTTGCTAGAATACACAAAAAGATTTTATGAATCGGACGAAAAAGACGAAAGTTACACGCGCTTAAACATTTTGTTTACTCGAGGTTGCCAACTTTGAGGCCCTGCAACTCCGCTCCTGTATACCACTGGGGGCTCAAACCCAAAACTAAACTTCTCTAGTACCTCTTCTACAAGCATGCCAATCGCAATCGGTTGTCCGGTTAAGAAACGGCAGAATTATTTCCCTTTATTTTGGAATTCCTCCCACTGTGCATCGTTCTTGTTGTCTGAGGATTTTCGCTCGTCTGATTGGGAATATTTGATGTGTCCGATATTTTGTTGTGAAGATTGTTGCAGCGACTAAGTCTTCTTAAGAATATAGCTGCTCCGATTGGTTTGATTGAACTCAGGTTCGGGAAAAAGTGTGTAGGAGATATGAATCCCAGTTTTGGAGGGAACTAAGGTTCCAAAGACAAGAGTGGAGTTGGACTGTGGGTATTTTATTCCCAAAAAAGGATAAATGCGCGGAATTTTATTGAGAGTTGTAATCTCCCAGGTTTGCTCCTTCCTTCCTTTTGCCCCCAAAATGAAAAGAGATTTTCTTTCAGATGTGGTAACTTACATTAGTTTTATCTGGTAGATGTGATGCTGGTGGAGGTCGACGAAAACAGAGAACGAGGATGTCTGCCGTTGCCCGCAGGCAACCTCTTGAAAAAGGCCGATCTTATTACATGGATAAAACCAGTTGTTGGATGTTGCCATCCTTCTATTAAGTACATTACAATTCAACTTTTAGTACATTACAATTCAGGGTTGTACTTATGACTAGTGAATTCATTTTAAAAGGTATGAAATTAAATATATCTTATAATCTAAGGCTAGAATTCAGGAATGTAGTTTTAACAATAAACAGTTGCCTTTCACAAAAACCGTGCACTAAGAAAAAGTATTGATAGTTTCGAAAAAAAATGTTTGCGATCTTCCGTTGCAAACGTCCGTACACTATCACTGTCGAAAGAAGGCTTGAAGTTTTTCTTTTCTTATAACATCGAAGACAGACCGATATAGGTTAAGGGTTTTCTCGAATGAAAATGCTTCCATGAAAAATTAATTTTCACAAAGCTAAGCGTTTTCATAAAGAAAATGTACCAAATCACGTTAAAAAATACTTTACGTTCACATTATCTTAAACGTAAAAATTTTCAGAAAAATAGGTTTAAGTTTAGAGGAAATTTCAATAGAACTTAAATTCAAATCTTAAATCTTAATAAGAATGTGCCAATTCGATTCGATTTTGGTTCGCTTTGTGACGACCAAAAGTCCCGGAGGTCGTTTTTGGCGACACTTAGATTAAGTCCTTAGAGTTTAAGTTAATGAATTAAAAAAATATACAAAGTATACTTGAATTCATATTTTACAAAAATTCGTATTTAGTCATGTTTGCCCACCACGTAGTAAAACAGGAGTTAGGCTATTTACCATATACCAGCGCGTCCGACTAATAAACAACATACCACTGCGCAACAACAAAACGCTTGCGAAGTTGTTTACTAGTTGCAAGCACACGTGAAGTCGGTGCGAAAACAAGTAAAAAAATTAACGCTACGCAACAACAATTCGCATGCGAAGTTATTTTGACACGTGCAATCGTTTGAGTAAACAAGTTGTTTTGATAAACAACTCCTTTTGGAGTAAACAAGTTCCCGTTATCCCAATTGGGTATAAAGGCGACAACCAACGAGTAAGAGGGGACAGTCAGTGTGAACCAGTAGCCACGAACGGACGGTAAGTGTACAAGTGCAGTGAATAAAACTAAGTGAATACTAGGGTGTGCCCTCCGCCACTCTCCCGATCCGAAACTCAATGTACATTAAGGTGTGCCATCCGGTACCCTCGTGACTAAAACCGTGCGTGCATTAGGGTGTGCCTTTCGCCACTCTCCCGTTCTAAGACTCAGTGTACATTAGGGTGTGCCGTCCGCTACCCTCGTGACTACAACCGTGCGTGCATTAGGGTGTGCCTTTCGCCACTCTCCCGTTCTGAAACTCAGTGTACATTAGGGTGTGCCGTCCGCTACCCTCGTGAATAAAACCGTGCGTGCATTAGGGTGTGCCTTTCGCCACTCTCCCGTTCTAAAACTCAGTGTACATTAGGGTGTGCCCTCCGCCACCCTCGTGAATAAAACCGTGCGTGTATTAGGGTGTGCCTTTCGCCACTCTCCCGTTCTAAAACTCGGTGTACATTAGGGTGTGCCCTCCGCCACCGTCGTGAATAAACCGTGCGTGTATTAGGGCGTGCCTTTCGCCACTCTTCTGTTTCTAAAGATCAGAACCCTCGTGACTAGGTTAGGTTAGATTGAAGAGAGGAGACGTTTAAACGTATCATGTCCATGGACACACACTTAAGCCAGTGGTTCGGCCTGTTGTGCGCTCCTTATTTATGATCTTTTTATACCTCACGAGTTACAGAAAATCGGTACTAGACACGAATTTTCTCAGTATCTTCCAGTCATATTCTCTGAGATGAGTCAAGTCTGGTAATATGTCCGACCCGAAATGTTGGGATCTTGCATGTGTGAAAGCCGGGCAGTGACACAGAAAATGTTCCATCGTTTCCATGTTTTCTCTGCATGCCCTGCATTCGTCGTTTCCTGCTAGTCCTATGCGATGAAGATGTGCTTGTAAGCTTGAGTGTCCCGTTAGAACACTCATTATCTTACTAATATCGATCTTGTTTAGTTTCAGAAGACTTCTTGTTTTCTTTTCATTTGGGTCACCCCACAGTATCTTTGCAGTTGCTCCTACTGTTGCGCTATTCCACACAGTTTTATGAGCCATCACTGCCCAGTGCTTCAACTAATTTTTCGTGGCTTCGAAAGGTTTCAAATTTTTCAAGTTTATTACTCAAAGTTCTCTGCCCTTTGAAGCCAAGTTGTTTGCCCGTTCATTTCCAATCACTCCGTTGTGTCCTGGTACACAGCAAATACGCAATTGACCATGGGCTGAGTAATCATTTATCGTTCTTTTACAGTCCAACACAGTTCTGGATTTGACCCTTTCCGATGTTATTGCTTGAATCGCCATTTGGCTATCTGTGAAGATGTTGGCATATTTAGGCTTTGTCGTGTTACTGAGCCAGTTCACACACTCCGTGATTGCTCGAACTTCTGCTTGAAATACCGTGTTATGGTCAGGGAGGCGGAAGTGAAGTTCGACTTCTGGTTCATCAACAAAAAGTCCCAGACCCGTCCTTCCTCCTCGCTTGGACCCATCCGTGTAGCAGCTGGTTCCCACTGGCACATGGGCCAAAGTTCCATTTTCCCAGGAGCGTCTGTCTGGCACAAACGTATCACAGTTAGCTGTAAGCCGCACTTCAGGAATGCGGTCCGAGATTTCTGGCGTTTGAATGTGACCAACTAGATATTCTAAAATCTTCTGATGGTACGACTTGTGGTCTCGATTTATCCATTCACCCATCACTTGTAGACGTCGTGCTGTGAGGGCTGCCTCATACTTTATACGGATGTCTATTGGTTGGATGTGCAGTATAGTCTCCAACGCTTTGTTGGTGCAGTTCTAAATGCCCCGCTTATGCCTAGACAGCACATACGTTGAATTTTTTGCACTTCTTGTCCATTGATGTACACCACACTACAGAGGCGTAGGTGATTATTGGTCTAATCACGCTCATGTAAAGCCAGTGAGTCATATTTGGACGTAGTCCCCATTTTAAACCTATAGCTCTTCTGCACAACGACCAACATCTGTGTGCCTTTGTAACTCTTTCTTCAAGATGATCTTTCCAGTACAGTTTCTGATCCAAGATTACTCCCAAGTATTTTACCTTTTTAGTTATAGCAATTGTATTATTCAGGAATCGAGGCGGGGTAAAACATTGGATCTTCGTTTTCCTTGTAAATAGACATATTTCTGTTTTGTCTGGGTTAACATTTAATCCCCTTGGTTGTGCCCAGTTATATGCTATGTTAAGTGCCTCTTCAGCTCTTCTGCATAATAGATTTGGATGAAAGCCCCTTAGAAGTATTACAACGTCGTCTGCATAACAGACTGGTTTAAGTCCTTCATTGGTGAGGGCTTTTAGGAGACTGTGTATCGTCGTAACCCATAGAAGAGGCGATAAAATGCCCCCTGAAACTCGTCTAAGGACTGGATAAGTGTATCGGTCTGTACATTGTTAAATGCGCCCTCAATGTCTATGCAAACAGCAAGTGTATACATTTCTTTACTGAAGGACTCTTCTATGTGGTGCACTACCTCATGCAGAGCTGTTTCCACTGATCTTCCTTTGACATAGGCGTGTTGTTTGAATTTTAGCCTGTCATCCGCTAGTTTACCTTTGACCATGTCATCAATTATTCGCTCCATTGTTTTTAACAGGAAAGAAGTAAGGCTAATGGGTCGATAAGCCTTTGGGGTCGTGTAACTCGTCTTGCCAGGCTTTGGTATGAAGACCACCCTTGATTCCTGCCAGTTTTTTGGGGTATACGAATGGGTTAGGCATGCAGTGAACACTCCAGCCAGATGAGTTGATACCAGATCCACCTCATTCTGCAGAAGTGCTGGAAATATTCCATCCGGTCCCGCAGCCTTAAAGGGAGAGAAACTTTTTATCGCTTCTTTAACCATACCATCTGTTATATCCGTAATAGGTACTTGATGCAATACATTTTCATTCTGTAACTGTTCCTCTGTTGGTCCAGCATTACCAGTCGGAAAATGAGTTTTCATCAAGAGCCTTACGGTATCCTCTATAGTTTCCATCCTTTTACCCGTTTCATCCACCAGTGTTTCGGTTTGGACATGAGTTTTTGAGAGGAACTTTTTCATTTTAGACATGCTGTTAACGCTGTCTACCTGTTCACAGAAAAGCCTCCAGGAGTTACGTTTCGCCGATCTAACGATTTTATTGTATTCTTTGAGTCTTCTGTGGTAGTCGTCCCAATATACTGATTGTTTTTTACGTCGAGCTCTATTGTAAAGTCTGCGGACATCTTTGCCAATCGAGCGAATTTGTCCTGTCATCCAGGGTTTCTCAAAGGCAGATTTCCTTTCTCGAAGTGGGCAACTATCTTCGAATGATTTTACAAGAGCCTCGGTAATCTTCTTAACATTGATATCAATGTCTTCTGCACATAGATAATCGCGTGTAGGCTGCCCCAATCGATTTCTAAGTAGATTTCCGAATTTAGTCCAGTCGGTCTTAGCCTTATTACGGAAACTTATGGGGTTTGGCGGTGGCCGTGCAATTTTAAACCTTATATAACGGTGGTCTGAATAGGAGTGTTCATCCGAAACCCTCCACTCATGAATCTCATCAATAAGATTTTCTGAACATATCGTTATATCTAATACTTCTTCCCTAATTTTGTTAACAAAGGTTGCAGTGTTTCCTATGTTAAGAGTTATGAAGTCATTTGTATTCAAAAATTCGATAAGGGCGTGTCCCCTTTTATTGGTGTTAGTACTACCCCAAGCGATATGATGGGAGTTGGCGTCACATCCAGCTAATAACTCATTACTTGTGTGTTTGGACGAGTACCTGTGTTAGCGTAGAAAAGGTTATAGTTCACATGGTTTAATCCAGTAACCTTGTTGCTAGTTGTCCATGGTTCCTGGATCAAAGCAATATGAACCCTGCCTTTATTTATGATGTCCATCAGAGCGTTGGATGCTGTCTCGCTCCGGTAGAGGTTTATCTGGATGACCTCAATCATTGTCCTTCCAGTAAAAGTTACTTTTGGGAGTCTATCCTATCTGGTGGCACCCCCTCATTATTTGTAGTGGGTCATTCTCCTCCTTTCGTTCACTACCTATTACACCATCTTCCAGTCGACAATTTTGGGAGGCGGTGTTATTTTTTGTCGCTCCCTCATTGGTTTGAATCGTTTTGTGGCTCTTTTTATTTTGATCACCACCTTTGCTGGGAACTTCCTGCAAAAGTGGCGGTACTATTAGTGAACTGGTGGTGTTATTGACTACTTCCACATCAGTTTTTGGCAGTGTCTCACTTGTCTCCATCCGTTCAATACCAGTGTTTGCCTCTTCAGACAGTATATTTGGACTCGATTCATTTGTCCTGCCAATCGGGACCTTTCCAATTTTGAAAAAGACTGTCCAGATCAAGAAGTACGCCATGCCCTTCGCCATGACAAGATTGTTATTGGATTCTGGGTCTATGCCTAACACGAGGAGAGTACCCTCGGTATCATCCTTCCTATAGAAGGCTTCCCACTTTCTCACGGAAAGTTTTGAATTCTGTTTGCCAATGATGTCGAGTATGTACTCTGATGAGAACTTACTGGGACATCCCTTAACATATAGGGTCGTTTTTATGAGTTCAGGAATGTCGCTTTTCCTTACCAATTTTAGCTTTGCGCCGTCCCAAGGTGAGGGGAAGCTATCCACAAGTTTTACGAGGACATCAGCGCAGCGTTGTGATGCGAGCCTTAGCATCAAAACACCCCTCTCAAACTTGCAACTCATTACTTCGATTGGTGGTTCATCCTTAGATTCGAGGACGTATTCCGCTACCCTCGTATAGACCAAATCTTCGAAGTTACTCTTTTGATCTTCGGGGATTCTGCCAGATGCACTACTGCTATCAATTATGGCGTAGCATAGATCGTCTCGAAAATGTTGTTTAGCTATATTAGAATAAGACGGTGGCTTCTTACCCTTCTTTATGGCCAATTGATTTTTCCGTGTCTGTAGAGTCTTTTTGGTTAAAGCCTCATCCTTAACGGATGATTTGGTTGACTTGAACTGCGTTATTGGGTCAACTTTACCGCCCACAATCGAAGGACCCATACTAGAGACCTCCTTTTGTGTGGTTACGTTAGGCTTATCCGAATTACTGGAAGACGGCGAGCCCTTTTTCTTCTTAGTCACTTTCACAGCGCTATGTTCTTCGGGAGACCTGACTCTTGTATCGGCCTCCATGTTTGTATTGGAGGTAGAATTGTCAGGTTCATCCCGTAATAGGTTCTGTCGGTTTAACTTATTCAGTTTCCTTCTTTGTGCCCCTGACAGTCTCTTTGAGTTAGCAACAATAGTGATATTGTTTTCATTTGATGATTCAGAGTCAGAGTCCCCACTGGCTTTTAAAGGCTGGGGTTGCTTAAAGCCCCGGCTGGGTTCTGCTTCATCTGTCTTATCATTTGTTTTGCCTGCGGCTGGATGTGCTCTTGTTTCATTTTCGACTACGGGATCCAAGGCACCAAAGCTCGTAGAAGTTGCTTGCTCACGATTGTTCGATAACGACGACACATGACTCGTGAGTGAATCAACGCTTGTCGCCGGCACTGGGTTTTCCCTCTCCTGCGCCGTAATCTCCTTCGTCTTTTTTGGTTTAATCATAAATTGGTTGGGGGAGACACCCCCATAGCCAGTATTAGCCCGTAATAGGTACGTCGGTATAGGCCTTCCAGACTGAGCTCAGAAATATCTGTCCAGAGACCGATGCATCCAATTCAACCTACGCTTTATAAACAACAAACCTCCTGGTTGCGTAGTAGGTAGGTGAATAGGTATTGCGTAATAGGTTAAAAACTATCCGCTCTGCGATAACACGTCCGTTCGCTACGACAGGCGGCGACTGACCCTCGTGACTAACAATCGTGTGTATTAGGGTGGTCCCGCTACTCTCCCGATCAGACGCAGCCAACTTCCCCACCCAGACTCGACGCACATCAGGGATATCCTACAGCCAAGGACATCAACGAAAGCCCATCACGAGGAGCTACTAGTTTTAAAATATATGTTTAACACACACTAAACCCCGTTAGAATTACAATAAAGCTTATTAAAACCAAAAAATCCCGCTGTCTACTCTCTGTCGCCGAAATCAAATAAATTTCTGTGACGAACCTGGCCCGGTGAGCTGCTCCAGCAACCAGAGTCAAAACTTGTCGTTACAGCTTGAGGGGATTATTATTAAAAATGTCCTTTTTTCTCGAGGATAGTTCTCGAAAATAAAAAATTAATGTTCTCGAAATATTGTTTTTTAGAGGGGATCTCCTCTGATACCTGTCTCGTTATATATTTTTCGCCTTACGTCTCCCTTGTCTACTCCACAGTCGTTCGGTGTAGGTGGTGTAAGTTTCGCCTTGGTTATTGTTTTTGTAGTTAGTTGTGATGTCAGGCAGAGCTTTTCCCTCACTCCGCTACAACTGGTGTTGGTGTGATCGTCTTTGGTAAAACTGGTGTTGTTGATGGTGGTGGTTAAAGCACTGGAGGGTTGTTGCCAGTCTATGAAGCCGACACGACGCAAAACGGCGGCGCGCCGCAGCCGGTCCTTTTTTCCAGCCGACGCCACCGCAGTTTATTTAGTGAGTCAAAAAAATTAATTTTATTAATTTTTGCGTATAAAGTTTCTAAATGTGTCTCGCTATCATTTATTTAAAAAAAACAAGAATCCTTATAGGATTTGAAATTAAAAATTGCATGGTTTTTACGGAAATGTATAGCTCTTGAACGTCCGAACCGAGTTTTATAAATTCTACGTCGTTTTAAAGAGAACACAGCGGGAACTTTGTCTTTCACAATAAATTATATTTTACAACAAAGACTAATAAGTAGACATTTATTAAACCGATTTTCGACATTAAATCAAAATTTCCATTACTTTTCTTAAATTTTTGTGTTCATTTTAAGTTTTTTCCTCTAATTGTAAATATCTAAAAGCAAAAAATCTTTGCCGGAGAATGACATTCGTGCCCCGTCGTTTGTTGGAACTTTATCGGCCAGCCGATTTCTGAAATTTGATCGACTCAGCCGATCAGCCGCCGCCGCCGGTCGTTATTTTTCAATGCGCCGCCGCCGATAACGTTCAACCCTGTGAACGTGCAACCGTGTGAACATAAAATTTTTGTCTTGCAACGTTGGCAGAAAATTCATTGTGAGATAATTTGCAGATTGTAATATGTGCGAAGTTTATGCATGTGACAACGGCGCCATTGTCAGAAAAACATTTTATTGGCCACTGTCTATAAAATATTTTTATTGGCAATCCTGCATATAAATATTTACAAAATATATTTTAAATATATGAAATTGTAAGGGTTTCTAGCAATAGTCTTCACCTTTGGCTAACAATCTGTCATTGTTCGTACATTTGCGGCACTTTAGCAGGGTTGATAAAGTTGTCCGATCTGTCAATCGTCTATACATAGCTTTAGCATACTTTGAAAATAGAGTATATCATAGAGCCGCCTAGTGTCATGGAATCGATGATTTTTTCACCTCACAATATCTTACAATTAACTTAAAAGCATCTATTATTTAAGAATAAATACCAGAGCTTAACTTTTCAACTATTATTTTAAATGTTAAAATGTCTGTGTTGTTGTTATTTATTGTTGGTCTGTGCTTTTGTTATTCAGTCAGAATTTATTTGGTTTGAGACCATATGTTCCATTTACTTTCTGTCTATTCCAAGAAAGTAATAGAAACAAATACAAAAATTGGTAGAGAGTTTTAATTGCTTGGTAGAATTGACTGCAGTTTCGATAGACACCACTCTATCATCTTCAGAATTCAGTAGCAATAGTGTATGTCTTTAACTTAAATCAGCTGAAATACTTGAGGAAGCAGTAAATTGAATTTAACAAGAACTGCTAACCAAACCCGTATTTTGCCGAACTAAGTCAACATACATGTCTATCATAGAGCCGCCGTATGTCAATTTTATGTCGGCTTAGCCGCCTAGCCGCCGCCGCCGATCTATAATTTTCAATGACAGCCACCGCCGCCAATTTTGGCTCGGCTTCATTCTCTGATGATGAACGTTCGTGTCTGCGCCAATAATCAGCTCGACCTCGTCAGACGTTGCTTCTTCTACTACTTCCCTGAATAGAGCAGTCGGTACTACAGCTTCCTAAGGCAAGTAACTGGAGACCACCCAATATATGCGATTACCGATCTTTAGACTAGCAGATGTTTGGACCACTTAAATTAGCCAGGAGAAAGATCCTTAGATCTTTCCTGGCTAAAATGCAGGTTCTTGGAGTGCCTTCACAGTTGGCGGATGGACCATCTGAGACGGTGTTCAGGCGTAAGTCTTTCCATGATGAAATGCCAAACAATACTTAACAAAAATAACATGACATCACGACTCACACGTTATCTGTCAAAAAAGGCTATTGAAAAAAGTATCTCTACTTGGATCACCCTATATATACATACACCCATATATACACCCATATATATATATATATACACCCACTTTGCAATAGGCTGAAGATATAATTGCATTTTCAGGGTCTATTTCCTGTAGAATTTCGTATAATTTGGTGTTCTCTTTTTCGTCTCTTCCTGCCATAATGCTGTGAATTGTCCTGCTAAATAATAGAAAAACAATTGCGTATGACAGAAGTTCCGTTTCCGGTTTTATAGATATTCAGTGGCCTGCTGTGGAAGTGATGGAAATTTCTCAGTATAATGTGGTCTTGTTTTTTATGCACACTGTATCCCTTGATAGCACTGCTGATTTCGCAATTAAAGTTCTGATATGAAGCTTTTGTATGCAGAAAAGTATATGTATATCAAGCTTTTGTATGCAGAAAAGTTTCCTTGGAAAGTACTCAAAAGACAATCATTGAAACAACTTTGTACTTCGTCACACTTTTTAAATACTGTTAAATTGATTTTTACACCCTGAAGAGCCAATGAAGAAAATCTTAATAGTTTTTTCATTCCAATAGACAGTAAAACGTTCTTTCTGCTATTCATTGCGTTTGTATATGCTTTTATTTCTCTATGTTTACTTTCGAATCGAAAACATGAGTTAAATTTTGGCGGTCCGGAATTTTCAATGACTGTAGGGTAGTGTGTTAAAAAGTGGTATTTTTGCTTCAATGTATCTTCAAATATGGACAAATACATATTATGATGCTCCTGTATTGTGTTTCTTAATATCATAATTGAAAAGCAGCAACAGATCCATTATCTTTAAACCTTTACTAAAAATTTCCAAATCCGACAATCAGGGTCGACTTTACTGGTATACATTATTGGCAATAAATGTAGATAGCACCACGCCTCCTTTGGGAACATATTTAAATTATTTGTACTGATTCTGTCTATAGTCAAATCGGGGCAGACGTTTCCAATTTCAAGATCTTTGTAATCAAATGTAATTTTTATGTTATTAATTTCTCCCAACGTATAAATTTTTTGTTGAATTAAGTATCCTAAAATAGCACACATATCATAAACAGCGACGCCTTCGAAGAAATCGTGCATTATGTCTACCGCATAATTCTTCACCACATGGAAAGTACCAATCTCGTTAGAAATTGATGGGTTACGGATACCTGAAGAATGCACATTCTCTTCATTCACATCGTCTAAATAATTGTGAATGTTTCTCAACTGTCTTTAGTCTTCAATAACAGTGTGCTTTGCTTGTTGTTTTACCAGTTTACAAAAACGGCAATAAGACTACGCATTAAAAGATTTCTGGAACCCAAGCATATAATTCAACCCCAGATTATCTCCAATTAGCAAGCCCATTACAAATTTAACGTTGACTGTTTCTTCTTTGTGAACAAAATCCAGTCCATGCTCCTCAAGGCTCTTCAAAGCATCGACAAATTTCCTCAAGCTATCGTTCCGACGGACAGGGACAGCAAACGACGCCATATTTTTTGCCGCTCTTTTGACATTTCTCTTCAGTAAGGTTTGCCATTTCATGATGGAAAGATATACGAGCCAACAACGAGTCGAAATTATTAAAATTTACTACCGAAATTCGGAGTCAGTGGCCTCAACGTTAAGAGCGCTACGTCCAATTTATGGTCGTCATAATCGTCCTAGCAGATCAACAATTGAGCGTCTAGTTGAAAAATTTGAATCCACAGGCACAGTACAAAATGTTCCCGTTCCAGTGGGACAAAGAAGTGCCCGTAGTGTCGAGAATATTGCTGCCGCTGAGGCTTCAGTTGAAGAAAGCCCAAATGTGTCTCTCACACGTCGTTCTCAAGCGTTGGGAATCCCTGTGACGTCGCACAATGGGAAAATATGGGTAAAAACGCGCGCATAGCAGTATTTTTAATCTCATGACTATACCGTTAGAGATAGAGTCCAACGGTTTGGACCATCTTCAAGAGAATTCTTTGGAGAATAATTTGGTGTAGCCAGATTTTTCTTACTGTTACCATTTATCGCACAGTGGGGCTTCAAAATCGACTTTGTGGAATATAGTGTGAAACTCCGAATATCGTGCCAAATTCAGTGATCTTGATTTTAAATTAAAGCTGACAAAATTTAGTTTAAAATATGTTTCAGGTGCTTGATTGTGTGTTGCTGCGTTTTAAATATGCAGACCATTGAAGTTCAAAAATATGTTTGTCAACATTGCGAAGAAAGTCTACAAAACCTGCCATGCTTATAAAATTTAAACTAAGACAACTTAAATAGGATAAAATTGTGGGCTGCAATATTTTTGAAAGCTGAAATTTTACTATAATATACTTTACACAATGGTTCGTAGACTGATAAAAATTGAAAGTTAAATTAAAAACAAAAAATAATCGGTCCACCCTAATACACACAAACTGCGGAAGCGTATATATTTTATTGTAATTATATTTTTATAGGTTTTGTAGAAAAATAAAGTATAAAAATTACTATAATCCTTATAATATTAACAAGATCTCTATTTTTAATCGTACTTGATAAAACTTGCAGCCGCGTGTTACTCCATTTATTCTCGTCCGTTCAGTACCCTTCGTAATTATTATCCGATTTTGCCGAAATTTCACAAACGTTATTTTTTAACCAAGAAGATCTGTCCATATGTTTCGGGAAAATTGGTTCATAGATTGATACAGCTCCCACACATATTTTCTATATTTAAAGAAAAAAAAGCACATATTTAAAGTACAAAAATCTGCCATAATCGCAAAAGGTCGCAAAAGGCCGCAGATAAACTAGGTACCGTTGGATTCATTCCTAAGTCACCTCTCTTCTCTATGTCATATGGTAGTGATCCCACGTGATCCAAAAAAGTTGTATTCCATTTACTGTGGATCATTTTTTTGAAAAACCAAAAAAAAACTGTTGTTTTTACTTTGAAATATCTCTTCGTTGGAAGGCGTTAAAAATACGTTTTATACACAAAAATTAAGACGAATAGTACCTTATTATATGTTGCAAGTCCTATCGCATTTCACCAATAAACGCGAATTCTACAAGCATTTTAGTATATGCATTTTATCATCGCAATGTTATTTGCATTTATTAGTAAAAAAGACAAACTTTGAATGGTCATAACTCAAAATCGCCTGGAGATATTTTCATAAAATTTGTAGGTATTTTCATTAAATGTTATCCACAATAAAATAACACTCCCAAAAAATTGATTTTTGAAAGATGTTTTCAAAGTCTATGCGCGCATATTTCATCATATTTTCCCATCGTGCGTCGTTGTGGCGAATTTTGCGAAAAGATCTTGGCCTACATCCTTACAAGATCAAATTGACGCAATAACTGACCACCAGGAGCGTCGTATGTTCGTGAATTGGGCTGAGCAACAGCTTGAAAATTATTCGCATTTTCATCGAAAAATCATCTTCAGCGATGAGGCTCATTTCTGGCTGAATGGCTTCGTCAATAAACAAAATATGCGTTATTGGTCAGACAGCAATCCACACGTACTCCATGAGTCATCATTGCATCCCGAAAAAATTACGGGTTGGTGCGGTTTATGGGCCGGCGGCTTCATTGGGCCGTACTTCTTCCGTGATGATCAAGACCGGCACGTTACTGTGAATGGGAATCGCTACCGTTCAATGATAACCGAATATTTTTGGCCCCAATTGGATGATATGGACTTGGAGGACATGTGGTTCCAACAGGACGGCGCCACAAGCCACACAGCGAATGCCACAATCAATTTATTGGAAACCAAGTTTGGAGAACGTGTTATCTCACGAAATTGTCCAGTCGATTGGCCGCCTCGGTCGTGCGATTTGACGCCGTTAGACTATTTCCTGTGGGGCTACGTCAAGTCTATGGTCTATGCCAAAAAGCCAGCGACGATTGATGAACTTCGTACGAATATCGAACGTGAAATTGCAGCAGTATCGGCCGATTTATGCTTGAAAACCGTCGAAAATTGGGTTCAGCGTCTGGACTTCTGCAAGCGTGCCCGTGGTGGCCATGCAAAAGAAATCGAGTTCAATACATAATGGCATCGAACGTACTTTCACAGGAATAAAGAATTTCGTTGATATCCAAAACCGTTTTTGTTTTATTTAAAAAAACTTTTGTAGCGTTCTTATTGAAAAACCCGGTATTAATGCTGCAACTTGGATGTTTGGTTGGAGAAGAGGATCGTCAAGATTTGGGAATGCAATATAGAATGTCGTAATATTTTGGCAATGTGAGCCGAGGACATTATTAATTTGAATGTCATCCACATAAAGAAAATACGGAATTAGTTTTTGTTCTTTCTGGAACCGCGCACATTTTTCAGACCATAATTTTCCTTGTACAAAATTTCGTAAATCTGATTTTTTTTGTAATTCGTCTATTGTTTTTAAAGTTCGACTTAGTGTACCTTCGTTAAACATGGACTGGTAATTGGAACTCCAGGGGAAATAGTACTGCTGTTGTTTCATTTTCTGTCAATGTGCTAATACCTTTTGAAAACGTGGGAGATATTTCAGAATTAATGGTGTATTCCGTTAATAGCTTCAGCAAATAATTTTCCTTCAATGATTTTAAAAGCAAATGCTCTGTTTTTGTATCCGAGAAAAAATTTGCAATTAAATTTGATATTTGTGATGCAAGAATCAAGCTATCCTCATCCTTTAAAAGTGGACGTATCTATGGCTGTATCTAATACTTCTGATATAGGATTTGGTATGTATTTCTCTACAATATCGCCAATGTCGGTCACGTCTTTCCGACATAAATTTGGTTTGGAATGTAGGTCAATTAAAAATGATAAAGCGGTTTTCCAAAATGTGTCACTTATAGACGAAATATCAGTTCCCTTAACGTTTTCACACTCAGCTTCTGGCACCAAATTTGAGTGGCATCACCAATTGTAACTGCTACGCCATGGGAATTTGTATCGGTATTACTATTCTCGTTTATGTCCATTGAATTTTCATTTATAAAATTAGAGTCGGCATCATTAGTGCTAGCAGCTACACCTTGGGAATTTGTATTGGCAATTCTAGACGAGTTCATATCAGCTGAAACCAATCGGATGTTTTGTGACGTGTTACTGGCTGCTTGCAACTCACCACGATTTTCATGACGTATCATATGCTTCCGAAAAGAATTCTTGTTTTCGAAATATCTTGCGCAAATTACACATTTGAGTGCTCTGGACGCAATATAAGCGCATGACTGCTGTCTTATGTGACAAAAATAAGTCTTTATATTGATCCCAGCATGATCTAGTCAACTTTATTGTGGAAGGTCTTTCTGTTAAGGATTATGCTATATATACTACGGTAACTCTCTTAGATATGGATGGGGCCTTCAACAACATAAATGCAACTGCAATAGTTACGGCTCTAGCAACGCTTGGGATTGAAAGCAATATACGAAGGTCCATTGTCCATTCTTAACCTTCTGATAGAAACGCATTTCAGCTAGCTCCAGGTAATAGGCAGACTGACATGATGAAAAATGTCATTGCAAACTTAATTCGGGCAATATTAGGATCCATTTCGAACGATTTGGTTTTTCTAAATCCTAATCTGACATCAGAATTTCTGTACCAGCATTTTCGTTGTATGTTAAGACATACTCGTATGTTCAAAAATAGTGAATTTTCGCAACATATGATATCATACCACATCACATTGACTTACTACGTATTCAAGAACTGATTTAAAGTTTCTCAAAATGTATTTATTTATCTTTATAATTGTTAATATAAATATTTGAACACCTTTTTTGGTGTTGAAATAATGGAGTTTTTATTTGCAATTTTTAAAGATGAGTAACTGAACTTTGAGCAGGACTGTGGAGTCGACTATTGGAGTAGGATTTTTCGACGCCATGCATTTCTGAAATTATATTTCTACTAACATTGAGTTTATTTTATTGAAAATAAGATATAGCTTGGCTAAAAACAATAAGAAAAACACAAAAACATTAGATACTCAATACAAGTAATTAAATAAAATTGTATTATTTATTTATTGACTTGCAATTCTTTCAACTTAGAATCATAAATGATAACATTTTCAACTTTCAATTGTGCAGTTTTCGGGAAAAGAATGAGGTAAATGTAAAACGCTGCAATTTTTCCAGAAATATTGCCCATATGTGGACGCTGCATTTCACATTCAATCCTTTAGAACTTTAGGGCGGTATATATGTCATATATGCAAGAAAGAATTTGAAGAAATTCGGTTTAGATTTATCAGATAACACTGTCCAACAAATGAAGACTTTTTGGCTGGAACAGAATAGCGACCCTAAAATTCTGAAGGGGTATATTGAATAGATAATTTTTGTAGAATAAACTTATTATTCGGCTGGTCTGATTTTTTTACAGTGGATCAAAGTTTTCAGTATTTGATGGAAGGGAGCTTTATACTAAATGAAAAAAATGCTATAAGTAAACGTCTGAGAGATTTCTTATTGTCAGAGTTATACAGTGGCATTTTATGAGGATCATTTTTGTGGAAGATCTTAATCCTCTAGCTCCCCTCTAAAAGGGTTAAATTCGAAAAAATTAAAAAAAGTCCTTTCAAAAAGGACATTTAAGGACTAAAATATTCTACGAAAATTTTTGCCTGAAAATTTCAGTGTGGTACGCCAAAGACACCAAAGTCGGAAATATAGCTCTTTGCGCTTAATTAGCAAAATTACACCCCAACGTATACAAATATATAACATAACGTAAATTTGAATCGTTTATTTTGAAGTGGCGTAAACGCCATTGTGCTTTACTCGGTTCACCATTAGAAAAAGGGAGTTAATAAAACTAGAATGCGAAAATTTTCAGTGTATATCAGTAAATCTTGAGATGAACTGAATGTAAATAATATATATCTATTATTAACGTAGATTTTTAACGACACTCGTCTTAGTTCAAAAACGTTTACGCCACTTTCAACATTAACAGTTCATTTAAAGTCGTGATAAATTAAAATATGTTTAACGAAGCCTGGTTGCTAAAACTTTTACTAAGTAATGACGAGAAATATTTGGTATGTATTTTATTTGCTTCAAAGTTTTTGAGTAAAATGGAATTGGTAATATTAAACAGAGGAAAATAGCATTTGAGGGGAACTAGAGGGTTAAGATCTTCCACAAAAATGATCCTCATAAAATTCCACTGTATAACTTTGACGATAAGAAATCTCTCAGACAATAACTTATAGCATTTTTTTATTTAGTATAAAGCTAACTTCGACCAAAAATTTAAAACTTTGACCCACTGTAAAAAAAAACTCAGACCAGCTGGACCATACGTTTATTCTACAAAAACAATCTACTCAACATGCTCTTTTAAAATTTTAGGGTCACTACTCTGTTCCAAAAATGCTGTTGGACAGTGTAATTATTTCATATTTATATCACCTATGTATATCTGAGTTTGTTCATATATGTAGTTGGCGCCGCCCGATCTAAGCCTTTCCTTATTTGTTTTATTATTTTTTCTCGCTTAGGAATAGCGTGTGGTCTTTAATCTTATTTTGTTAGCAGCACATTCAGCTTGTTAAATTGATCAAATATATAATCGGAGCTGTCATTAAACTACCTGTAAATAAAAAGTTGATATCTTCGTAGACTTTATAACTGTTTTTGCTGTACAAAAATATTGGTTTATGTGTTTTTCCAAAACTTTTGGGTGAACAATTCTATCACATAAATGGTACATTTGCACAATTGACCATAACTTTTGACTCCGACTCCAGGCAAATTTTCCCCACTCAAAAGCCCGGACTTTGAGAAACATTAAATCTATTCCGGAATAGTGAGTAAAGGTGATATTTACGTGAAATCCGATCGACTTGGGTTGATTTAGTACATGTCACAATATTTATTTTTTGTCCAAAGAACGATCCATGTTGAAATTGGTTCAGATTTATGGCGATTTCGATTCTGAAAAATTGCAGTATTTTATCTGCCCTTTTCCCGAAAACCGCACTTTTCTAACACAATATGGAAATTTTAATATTGGAGTTAAGTTAAAATCAAGGAAACTACATCACTTCGACTAAAAAGGTGTAAATAATTTCTAGTTTTCTAATTTCGTAATCGCCATTAGATATAGTCATCATATACTAATATATCGTCACCTAAAAGGCCTCATTTTCATTATTTTACAGGAGAAGCAAAAAACGTTATAAAATGAAAAGTATTGAATATTTAAAGTCGATTCACAACATTCATAAATATCGTCCACACATTTATTTCTGTCAGAAAAATTATTTTTTTCCCAGAATTTTAAAAGTTATGCGGGTTACGTCTTTAGGTATTGTATTTTTCTTAAATGCCCAAAGGCGTAGCCCTCATTTTTATAAAACTGCAGACATCGTACCTCAAGTTTGGATAGATTGGCGGCAAAACGTCTAATGAGGCTTTGTTCAGAGGCATACTCTACTATGGAGATATCAACATCGGATCTGCTTCCTTTCGCGAGTTATGGAGTATTTTTAGACAGTATGTTTACCCAAAGAGACAATCTCGACTACACAGATTTGTAACAAAATCGCTAATAGTTAAAACTATAACACAAATTACTTTTATAATGTCCGCGATACTTGAAATAATAATTAGTATCGCGTTTTTTTCATAATTTTGCACATACTTGCTGTTTACTTTACTTTTAATTCTTCTATTTCTGTTGAGAAGCTTATATAAGACTGCAAGGCCGAAAAGGATATGAGATTGATAGACACGCTTATATTACAAATCGGGTGTAATCTATACGTGGAGGCTAATCTAAATCCGACTCGGGAACAAATGCAGTTTATCAACACTGGGCCCAATTCACGGCATTCGATATCGAATTCTCTACGATCGAATGTGCTTTTATTATTTTTAAAAATACTATGTCTCTCGAATTCAAGTAGATGAATTGAATTGAAATTTTGTGTACACTTTCTTAAGAAAAATTAAAATCAATTTTCGATCGAAACGTTCTCGATATCGAATGCCGTGATTTGGATCCTGCTCGGAACAATCCGAATTTTAATTTTTAAACATTTGTTCATAACGTTAGTTACTTACATAAAGATTTTCTCCTATTAGGTGTGTCCAAATACTCTTGGTTGGCGGACTTCTTCCGGTTTTATAGTTTTTCTCCTCTGTAGTGTATACAAAGCCGGGAGTGGCCGCTTTCGATCGGAGTTTAAGATTTTCTCCTCTGGGGTATGTCCAAAGCACGATCCAAAGTATTCCTGGATGGCGGCCTTCAGCGAGGTTAAAGGTTTTCTCTTATGAGGTATATCCATAGACGGCTACGCGAACCAAAGTCTTCTTGACATACCAAATTCTATGATCGTTTTTTGAAAAATTAAAAATATATAGAATTCCGAAATGCTCCACAATGGGTTAACGTATTTGGAAGCTGTACACCATATAAAAGATGCTTCCATAAGCTTTCCAAAGACACTAGCTTTGTTTGCGTCCATCAATATTTCACCATATTATAAGAGTTATATACATATGTAATTGTATCATGTGCGGTATTCTTACCTCAAAAATATCTGCAATTTAAGTTTTTCGCACCTCCACTATATATATATATAAAATATATTTAACAAAATTTTTTGTTTATTAATAAATCACCAAAAAAGAACCTAATCTTTGCAATGCTTTTACTGTGTAATGATTATCATTGATGTGCTTAACGATTACTCATGTAACGATTACTTTGAATGTGCAACCTTTTGAAAAAAGCGTAAATGTACTCATCGAATATCGTCAAAAAACATTAACTTCCATTTTCAGCAAATATAGTTAGAAGTAACAGAATGTAAAAATAAGTAAATTCCATACGGCTGAAAATGTTAGTTTGCTCTAACTATAAGATAATTAGACTCAGTGAAATGACCGTAATAGAAAGAGAAGACTCATTTTGAAAAAAATGTTTAAAATTTTTTTTGGAATTTTTTTAATATTTCCTTAATTTTCGTAATATACTTTAACTGGAAGGTTTATAATACATTTTTCAAACAAATCTAATACAAAACTTCTACTTTATACACATATATAGTGGAATACATCTATTCCACAAGGAATATATGTATTCCATTGAATAATCCGAAATATGGTTGTTTACTTATAGACCAAATTTCGCTGAAATTAATTTATGGACATTTGCAAAATCCGGATTTTTGTAAGGCAACCTCAAAAATTTTAAATTTTGAGTTATGTCACTCTTGAAGTGAGTGAGCGATATGTTATTCTAAGTCCCAATTTACACGAGACAATTCTCCAATGCAATTTGGTGTTTGTAGGAGAGACAGAAAGCTAATTCTTTATTTTATTTATTACGTCACTTCAAAACATCCAATCTTTTTAGGGTATCTCTCAAATACCAGTGAAAACGCCCGGCGATTTCAGGTTGGAACAATGCTTTTTACTAGATTTTACTCGACAATTTTCTGAGTAAAAGTACATTGAAAATCGTTTAACAGAAACTTCAAATAGAAGACATTTTTCTGTGATTGACATTTTTAACAGATTTCCGTTTTCATACTTTTCTAAATCATAGTTTTACTATTAAAAATGAAGGAAACAATTTTGTTTTGATTTTCATAATTGATTTCAATACGCTACCATTTCTTTAGTCGGTGTTTGTCTAATGGCAATATATTTACATATTTACATACATATAGCATATACATACGTATACACTTTATAGTAACATTTTTTTTCTGTTCTTCAAAATGTAAAGATTATTGATGGCTATTTTGGATTTATGGGGTAGGCAAGAATATTTTACAAACTTTGAAATTGATTTTGTCCCTTTCGCTTATCAGGTTCATTTAGTATAGGCTACACAAATCGTCCATAGGCGGAATTTCCGATTTTGAGTTGTGACGTTCTTTTTCTAAATGAGCGGTATATTCCTGCTTTATTTTTATATAAAAAACATATATCTTCTTCCAAATCCCTTACCAGTTTGAAAATCGATTAAAATTTTAAAAAATTTATAGGATTTTAATTGCGCAGGGGCAAGAAAATCGAGTTTTTAACTCCGGATTTCGGAGATGTCCGGGAATTTCAAACACAATCTTGTTCTATTCGACAAGACTTACAGGAAAATTTAATATCGCGTAACATGCTTTTCAACATGAGTTTATTTTGTCACACTGTGGAATTTCTCATTTACTGTATCTTTTGAAAATGCAATATAAAACATGTAAATAGACTGCAAAATCGATTTTGTGTTTGTTATTTATCAATAGAGTTTTATTTTCATCAACAGCAGTTTTTTTTAGCAAACTACATGATTTTCAGCAGTGTGTTTGCTATTGAAAAATTGCAAACTTTTTTCTATTACAGTAGAAAATTTGCTGTTTTAGCAGAAAAAATGTTTGCAGAAAATTAGCAGCAAACTTTTTTTTTGGGTGTAGAGGAGTGGACCAATATGGCTCATCTTCCAACTTAGTCGGAGATAGAAAAAATATCACCTCGTACCAAATTTTAAGTCAATCGGTTACTCCTTTCGAGAGATATCGTGCGCACCTGCCAGCAGACAGACGGACGGACGGACATTTCTCATTCGACTTCAAATGACCCAAAACGGATTTCTGTCGAACGTACTTGGGGTCTTGGGTGACTCCTTCGATGTGTTACACATTTTTCCGTAGCAAATTATATACACAGTATGTTGGTGCAGGGGTGCAAAAGGGGGGTTCGTGTGGTAAAGAAATAAATAAATAAAAACAAACGTATTTTGTTTTAAATATAAATAGTGGGGGGGATCTTTATTTGGTGTATTTTCAAATAAACAAGGATTTATTACCGTGTATGGTGACAAGGCCTGTGTGCGCGAGCGTAGATCGAAACGACAAGAGGTGAACGCAGAGGCTCGTTACAAGTGTTCGACTACCATAGATTTTGCGGATAGAGAGAGGGAGAGAAAGAACCGACGATGAGCAATGCAGCCAAACAACAACCACCGCCCGTAGGCAATCCGCACTCATACACATCCGAACTAAGCTAATAAAGTCTCCGAAGAGGGGTGTGGAGGAGATTCCAGTGATGTCAATACGCGACCGGTATTGATCAGGCTCGGGAAGTTGAGACAAAGCTGCGTACGTGAACATTGCCGGCCACCTTGCAACATCCGACGATGTTGTAATATAAAGGAAAGGAAATAATCTACTACTACAACTAGGATTAAATTAGTACATAATAAGGAACGTAAATTCAGTTTCCTAGTGAGCATTCAAAAAAATTCAATTCGAGTTTCAATGTTATATTAAGAATATGTAAAATAATTAATATAGGCGAGGTGATGCTACAATAGTTTTTGCGATTTCGAAATAAGTTTATAAATTCACGAGATGAAGATGTCAAAATGTGACCAACAAACAAATTCAAATAGGGGTGAATTGATTACCAATTTCAAACGAATTCAAATAGGTACGACGAATATTACATACGAAGGGTGAGACTAGCAAGTAATAAACAAAAGCCTACGTGAAGTTCGAAATTCGACTACCAGGGGAAAAGTCCACAGCTGTACTTGTAGCATGAATTTCACGAAAGGCGGGTGGTAGCGAACCAGTTAGGATGTAACCAAATATTGTGTTCTGAGCCAGTAGTGACTCGAGAACAATCCTCGGTGGTTCACACAAAAGAATTCGCGGATACAGATCCGAGCCAAATAGAACATCTACAGGACCATCATCGAATGTATCAGCCAATCGAAGACTGGGGAGACGAGATCTAAGGTTGGTAGCAACAGAAGGTGATGGCAAGTTGCCAGAAATGTTCGGAAGAACGAGGACCTACATGTGAGGAGATTTCAAGAGAGCAAATTTCTCTTAAATTCCCAAGGAGAGTACAGTTTACGCCTGAAACACTAGCGTTCGTAGAACGCGTTGAAAT
Organism: Eudasyphora cyanicolor; assembly: GCA_963930755.1. Classification (NCBI taxonomy): domain Eukaryota; kingdom Metazoa; phylum Arthropoda; class Insecta; order Diptera; family Muscidae; genus Eudasyphora; species Eudasyphora cyanicolor. The sequence continues at coordinate 120,767,280 of OZ005735.1, forward strand.
TCCCAATCGTTTTCGAAAGCGGTCCGTAATTAAGGACGTCTCGGAAGATGGGTCAATGAGAGCTCGAGCAGGGTACGTAATACCCCGATGAATGATATTTACCCAAGAGCACATTCCTATCCTGGGTGGTATGAAATACCTGGCGATTCATAACGGTGAGATTATCCGCATTTGAAGAGGAAGCTACATTATCTAGATTACGATTAGGAGAGGTACCACTAACAACAGGAGTTGAGCTAGGCGACGAGACAGTTGAGGAGGTAGAGCTAGACGACGAACCAGTTGAAGAGGCAGAACGGTGACGGCGGTGTAGGAGGGTGTGATGGCTTCCATTACACACATTACAATTATGAGTGCTAGTGCAATCTTTAACGGAATGACCCCGTGAAAAGCAATTGAGACAACGACCTTGTTTCTTAACTTCAGCAAATTTCTTATCGAAGGGAAACTTCTTGAACCGAGGACATGACAGTAGAGGGTGGATTTTATTGGGGCAAAAACTACAACATTTTTTGTAGGAAGATTTCGAATTTCCTGGAGGCGCCGTATTTGTAAAATCCGTACTGATTTTTCGAGACTTAGGGACTTTTGATGAATCGATGCCCTTGATGTCGCGAAGACACGCCAGGGTTTGAATTCTTTCCGTAAGAAAAGAATCTAATGCCTGCCAGGAGGAAACGACGACTTATCCCTGATACTCTGTTCCCATAGAGTTAGGGTGAGCTTTGGCAATCTCTGGATACAAAGAAATACTAATATAGGGTCGCAGTGGACCGTGACAATGTCATATACGGCCATTGCCGATAGACAACCGTTGATACCACGCTGCAAAGTCTTCAAGCCCGAATTTGTCTCACTTTCTAATATCGGAAGGTCAAATAGTAGTTACCATACGTATCCTTCCAAGCTTTCCAAGCTAGATCAAAGCTTCGATGGGTGAGGGGAAATTTCTCCCCAATTTCTCTGGCCTCACCGCACGTTTTCCGACGTAAATGACACAGTCGTTCGATATCGCTGAGACGAGAATTGTGCACATAAACCGCTGTAAATAAATCACGAAACGTGGGCCACGAAAGAAAATCGACCTCAAAAACGTCAGTGTCACAAGGCGGAATCGAAATATTATGCATGACGTCACTAATTGGCTGAATTATGCCCGCATGCCTAATACTATTTCCCAGCTCTAAATTATTCGAAGGATCAACTTGAGTACCGATTTCACGAGACGCGTGAGTTGAAGAACTCATATTGTTTACCGGGTCAGTAATGCGCGTGTCCCCGAAAGGTTGTTGTGCCAACGAAACTAATGAACCACTCATATTCGAACTCAGGGAAGTTCTACGAGAGCGTGTGAACATGGACAACTTCCTCTTTATAGCGGCGAGACATTGTATATATGTCTGATAAGACACGTCGTACTTAGTCTTCGCCAAGTCCAGTTCGTCTTTCCCCGCGTCTGGTTTGAAGATTGCATATAGTCCCGACATTTATTAAACATTTCTCGCGTTGTAGCCCACAAATTATTTAACTCTGTACTACGAACCTCAAGATCATAGACATCAAGGTCCTCTTCCTTCAGAATACGGAAAGACGAATCAAATTTCAATACAGCCTCCGAAGCGCTGATGAAAAAATAGCGGCATTTTGTTGAAGATGAGGCTTAAGCGCTAAAAATTCGGGGAAACCTAGACGAAAATCACCCAAGTGAAAACAAAGAACCAAATTCAATTGAAATGAATCGATTAAAGTTGCCAAGAAATGTGAACGCAATTTCAGAAAAAACCACAAAATTAAAATATTCAAATCAGTCGAGGAGGGGCCAAAAACAAATCTTTTTTAAAACTTTTCAAAATCCAACTAACCGAAGGCAGAAAACGCCAAAAAAGCAAAAGAAACAAAGTAAATATGCGCACAGCAAATCGATGAATTAAAAATAATATAAATACATTCAAAAAATATTCGGAAAGTATTCAAAAAATATTCAAAAATAATCAAAAGATTTTTCGCGGTTAATTTAGCAAAACTTCCCGGTCTAGTACGTACGAAAATCTACCGAATGTAGCACATTTGTCCAAATATTACAATTCGTAAGACCGAACATGACACCGAAATTAGAAAATTTGAAACCAAAATATTTTTTACGTATTCGCAATTTTTCACTTGGGACCACTGTGCCGACGTCAGCTGTTCACAATAAGACACATGTCCGATGTTCAATCACAATAACTGACTTCAACTGTTCAATACAGATCACAACAAAGCAAACGAAACAGACCTGCGTGAAGATACCGACGTCGGTAACTTTCGATAACTTCCGATAACACGAAATAACAGGGTGACCAAAAGTTGCACAACATAATGCCAAATAACAAAATGTACGTGTGTATGCATGTACGTATCAGCTGTTTTTGGTCGATTGACAGAAAAAGTTACCGACGTCGGTCGGTGGATGACAGATGTGGAATTGTAATTTTTTAGAAAATGTGTAAAAGTAATAAAAGTAATATGCTTTTTTGAAAAAAGTTAATATATGGAATAAAAGAGGACATTGCACTGATCATTTTCGTGTACCATATGCCCCTGAAGTATCTAATCACACCGTGTAAATTGTAGATTTCTACTTTGCCCACTGGTGGTCAGGACACAAAATAAGTCCTGGAAACCAAACGGTGATACAATACACTCCTATTTTTTCATAGATATAAGAGGATACTATTACGAACATTTGCGTGTATTCAGAGTTTCCGGAATCAGTTTCTAACTTCCCGAAAATTCCAGATTTCGGTGTGACCACTGGTGGTCAGGACACAAAAGTCGTCCTGAAAACCAAACGGAGATACAATACACTCCTATTTTTTCAGAGCTATACGAGGATACTATTACGAATATTTTCGTGTCTTTAAAGTTTCCAGAATCAGTTTTTAAATTCCCTAAAAATTCCAGATTTCGGTTTGACCACTGGTGGTCAGGACGCAAAAGTCGTCCTGGGAACCAAACGGAGATACAATACACTCCTATTTTTTCAGAGCTATACGAGGATACTATTACGAATATTTTCGTGTCTTTAAAGTTTCCAGAATCAGTTTTTAACTTCCCTAAAAACTCCAGATTTCGGTTTGACCACTGGTGGTCAGGACACAAATGTCGTGTTTCCAGAATCAGTTTTTAACTTCCCTAAAAATTCCAGATTTCGGTTTGACCGCTGGTGGTCAGGACACAAAAGTCGTCCTGGAAACCAAACGGAGATACAATACACGCCTATTTTTTCAGAGCTATACGAGGATACTATGACGAATATTTTCGTGTCTTTAAAGTTTCCAGAATCAGTTTTTAACTTCCCTAAAAATTCCAGATTTCGGTTTGACCACTGGTGGTCAGGACACAAAAGCCGTCCTGGAAACCAAACGGAGATACAATACACTCCTATTTTTTCTACACTACTAGAGGATACTATTACGAACATTTATGTGTATTCAGAATTTCCAGAATCAGTTTCTAACTTCACGAAAATTCCAGATTTCGGTTTGACCACTGGTGGTCAGGACACAGAAGTCGTCCTGAAAACCAAACGGAGATACAATACACTCCTATTTTTTCAGAGCTATACGAGGATACTATTACGAACATTTATGTGTATTCAGAGTTTCCAGAATCAGTTTCAAACTTCACGAAAATTCCAGATTTCGGTTTGACCACTGGTGGTCAGGACACAAAAGTCGTCCTGGAAACCAAACGGAGATACAATACACTCCTATTTTTTCTACACTACTAGAGGATACTATTACGAACATTTATGTGTATTCAGAGTTTCCAGAATCAGTTTCTAACTTCCCGAAAATTCCAGATTTCGGTTTGACCACTGGTGGTCTGGACACAAAAGTCGTCCTGGAAACCAAACGGAGATACAATACACTCCTATTTTTTCATAGATATAAGAGGATACTATTACGAACATTTGTGTGTATTCAGAGTTTCCGGAATCAGTTTCTAACTTCCCGAAAATTCCAGATTTCGGTTTGACCACTGGTGGTCAGGACACAGAAGTCGTCCTGAAAACCAAACGGAGATACAATACACTCCTATTTTTTCAGAGCTATACGAGGATACTATTACGAATATTTTCGTGTCTTTAAAGTTTCCAGAATCAGTTTTTAACTTCCCTAAAAATTCCAGATTTCGGTTTGACCACTGGTGGTCAGGACACAGAAGTCGTCCTGGAAACCAAACGGAGATACAATACACTCCTATTTTTTCTACACTACTAGAGGATACTATTACTAACATTTATGTGTATTCAGAGTTTCCAGAATCAGTTTCTAACTTCACGAAAATTCCAGATTTCGGTTTGACCACTGGTGGTCAGGACACAGAAGTCGTCCTGAAAACCAAACGGAGATACAATACACTCCTATTTTTTCAGAGCTATACGAGGATACTATTACGAATATTTTCGTGTCTTTAAAGTTTCCAGAATCAGTTTTTAACTTCCCTAAAAATTCCAGATTTCGGTTTGACCACTGGTGGTCAGGACACAGAAGTCGTCCTGGAAACCAAACGGAGATACAATACACTCCTATTTATTCATAGATATAAGAGGATACTATTACGAACATTTGTGTGTATTCAGAGTTTCCGGAATCAGTTTCTAACTTCCCATAAATTCCAGATTTCGGTTTGACCACTGGTGGTCAGGACACAGAAGTCGTCCTGGAAACCAAACGGAGATACAATTTTTTCAGAGCTATTAGAGGCTACTCTTATAGCCAGTGTTTTCAGTATCTGTTTCGGTTTGACTACAAAACTAGCCCTAATTTTTCGCCAATAAAATAGTTTTTTTTATTTATTTTGGAATTATGTTTTTATTGTTGCGTACTTTTCACTGTTATTATTATTATGAACATATTTATATGTTCACTATATTTTAAACAATAGGTTCCCTTAGAGAGGAGGGTATATATCATTTGATACGAGTCAAAAGTGTAACACATCGAAGGAGTGACCTAAGACCCCAAGTATGTTTGGCGGAAATTAATTTTGGATCATTTGAGGCATGTCCGTCCGTCTGTCTGCTGGCTGGTGCGCACGATAGCTCTCGAAGGGATTAACCGATCGACTTCAAATTTGGTATGCGGTAATATTTTTCTCTATCTCCGGCTAAGTTCGAAGATGGGTTATATTGGTGCACTCCTTCTATTACCTCCCCCACAAAGGGTTAACATTTAGTGAAAAATTGGTTCTTTAATAACTTCTATAGTACTTACTCGAATCTTCTGAACATAGAATTAGCTTATCAGTCGCTAACACCTCAAGAAAAATGAGCGAAGTTGCCACGCCCCTTTTGGTACTTCGCACACAAATGTACCATTTTGCACCGAAAGTTAACTGCTTATAGCTTTAATATCAGTTCATACAAATACTTGAAATTTTGCACAGTGCAATGTTTTTATAGTACCTAGAGTTCAGAAAAAAGTGGGCGTCATTGACATGCGTTATATACAATTCTGCACCAAAAGTTATCAGCGTATAACTTTAGTACCAGGGCATACAAATACTTGAAATTGTGTACAGTGTGATGCTTTTATAGTACCTCGAATCCTGAAAAAAGTGGGCGTTATCGGAACGCCCCTTTTGGTACCTCCCACACAAATGGAGGAAATTCGTAACTCCCACACAAAGGGAACATTTTGTACCAAAAGTTAACAGCTTATAACCTTAATATCAGTGGGTACAAATACTTGCAATTTTGTACAGTGTAACATTTTTATAGTACGTACAGTCAAGTTGGAATTATTAGCACGCCAACATCCAACACAAATTGACCATTTTGCACAAAAATTTAACAGCTTTTAGCATAATACCAATGCATACAAATACTTGAATTTTCATGAAGTGTGTGTAATGTTTTTAAAGTAGTTAAATTCTAGTGAAAAATGGACGTTACACTTTTGGTACACAGTATATCTAGAGATGTTTTTTCTACACACAACGGCGCTCATTGGGATGGCTTCATACATTTTTGTGCACAAAATATAATGGTGGCCGTAGATGATTTAAAATTGGTTTCGGACATTATATTGACTACCTTTGTCAAAATCGGCCTTGCCCCACAGCCCATACAATAAAATGTTTCCTATTCAAACAAAAGTCTTCAAATTTTGTACAAGATCCCAAGTTTTATCTGGATCGGCCATGTCCACTGCCCACCACCACAACAACTTAAATCAATTGTTCTCATATTATTCAGAATACATACTCGTTCAGAAAGTTATAAATAAACATCAGCGGACAGCGAAAGACGATGATATTTTTGCGTAAAATTTAAAGAATAGTATCCCGTCCTTCGTTCCGTTACTGCCAGAAGATCGAGCCAACCGAGCTAACTTCTTTTTATTCAAAAGGAAACTGCAAACGCTGAAACTAATGGAGTCATTTAAATGTTCTCATTTCTGTTAAACTACATATCGTCACCTGAAATCGAAAATGGTGAAACCCGTATTTTCATGTTGTTGAAGGAGAAGCAAAATATTCACCCTTATCGCGAATTGGTGGGAAATTTGGAATACCAAACGTGGGAAATTGGGAATAACAAAAATTTTGGTTTTGTGTTTTTTACAATTTTATTTTTTTTTTTGCTTTTTGAAGACTTTCATTTATTAAGAACTTGTAGTTTAGTATTATACAGTAAAATCAGTCTAAAACCGAATTTGATTGTTTTGATGTTACGTCATTTTGAATTTCAGGTGACGATATGCTATTCAATGATAGCCGCTTTCTTTTCGTCCTCTATATACGTTTACCCACACAAAACAAACATGTATACGCTTAAACAATCTTTTATCCCCGGTAATGAAAACGGGGATAAAAGCTTGGTGCGGATAAATTTGAACTAGGCACCGTATATACGGGACGAAAAGAAATCAGCGGATATATTTTTCAATTAACTAGAAAGTTCTGTAATTTAATAATGACATTTTAATTTTACCACTGAAAATATTACGTGCATAATTAACTAGCATTTAATTGTATTTTCTCTTTCCCATTTTAGTGGACTGCTGATCAAGATATTGCAAACGTTATGCTAGGCCAGCGCCTCCATATATGATGGCTGAAGACACATTTTCACCAGAGATGAAAGTATCTAACTCCGGTCGTCCACAGGGACATACTTAGGTACGCGTAGCTGACCATCGACACACCCTATAGGAGAAAAACTTCAACACTTTCAACTTGAAATACTACCATTAACATTCAATAAAATGTGATACATATATTAATTCATTTATTTTACTAATTCATTTACCAGAAATACTAAAAATAAAAAAATACTTAAATCTATTATAATTAAAAACTAATTGTACTCCATTGGATGTTGTTGGTTTGGTATTTGTTGTTCCTATAGTGGATGCACATAAGCAAACTGATGTCTTTCACAGTGGACAGCTTGTGGATATTGCTGCTGTGCACTAGTGATCGTTTCTCTTAACTGCCGAATTTCTTCTTTAAGTTTTTCATTTTCAGTCTGCAGCTTTTCAATTCGTTCCTGGGTTTGGTTCGTTTGCCGGTTTTCTCTTCCTCTATATTGGGATCTTGGTTGATTTGGTCTCCCTCTGTTTTGGCCGGTTTGTTGGTGCGGCCGTCGGTTGTTTACACCTTTTTTAGTGTTTATAAATTTAATTTCAACTTTCTGAAGTGAGTGGTAAATTAATGTATGTTTTAACAATGTTAAAATATTTTTATTCTTACCATTGTTAATATTTTGTTCTGCTCTGTTCGCTGATAATTGTGAAATGAACGGTTTTTCAAATTGTGCGAAAGGACGCCGTTTTTTTAAGGGACGCCATTTTTTTTTGTTTTACCATTATTATTAGTTTTACCCCAAAAAGTAGTAGTACAATTTAAGAGAACTTTCAAAATGTTTTTTTTACTAGTTTTTACTTGACAAATTTTCCGAGTAATAGTAGTAGCTTTCAAAATACATTGAAATTCATTTAACAGAAACTTCAAATAGAAGAAATTTTTCTGTGCTTGCTACTTTTACCAGACTTACGTTCCCGTACTTTTTTAAAACATATTTACTCAGAGAGAATTTTGAATTATTTCTCTCTTGCTAGTTTAGTTTTACTATTAAAAAAGTAAAGGCACAAATATATTATTAAACAAATCAGTAGTACTTTTAAAGTATTTATTTAGTAATTCTTGAGTAAAAAACGTGTTTGTAGTAAAGTGGTAGAAAATGGCAGAACTAAATACTTCTAGTAAAGTTCATACTACTTAAATTTGTGTTATTTTTAACGTGTATTTTTAACGTTCCCTTTTAATATTACTAAGAAAAGATGTCTTATAACGATTTGCAATGACTTCAATAACATAACTGTATACATAAATCTTCTAACAAAAACCCATTTAATTAGTTATTTGTTTGATGAGGTTTTTGTGAAATTGGAATATTAAATATGCAATTTTACTAAACGTAAAGTTTGAGTTTTTGGCCAGAAATAAGGGCCATTTGACGCATAGTCAAAATGTGGCAACTGCAACGTCAAACAGGTGGCAGCGCTGTACAGAGTGAGACAAAATGTATACTCAGATATCTATACATACATCTCTTTCCCACATTGCTGTACAATGTAACGGTATCTAAACCAAGTAAAATCAGTTTGGAATTTTTTCGCAGTTTATCTTTGTGAAAAATTACAACACAATTAAGTGTACATTTTTATCAACATACTATAATAAAAATGAAACACTGTAATTTAATTGAGTTAGTGCTACAAGATTGTGGCAATTTAGAAGAACTTTTACATTTTTATAATGACGAAAATAATGCGTTTGACGAAGTTATTCAAAAAGTTAACGAAAGAAGCTTAGCGCCAAAGCATCGACAATTAAGAAAAACAAAAAAAAATCGACTACGAATTGCAAACTTCGCAAAGAAAGTTATGAAGAGCCGAAAAAGTATAGCAGAAGTCGGGGCATGCATTGAGGTGGCATCAAATGACTCAAATACTTTTTCCCCATTAACAGAGCAAACTGTTATCTCCTCAGAAAGAAAGAAACCAGACGACATTAATTGTGAACATATCACAACATTTTTGGAGAAAAAGTCTTCTCCAGTTAAGGTGGGTACTATGTTTTTTCAGCTTGAAAAAATTCCACAAAATGTTATTTCAAGTTGAACAATGGAACGCTTTTTTACTAAGTTCGCATTGCATTTTTGAAGTGTGTGTGTGTTGAAATGTCACTTTTATATGCATTTGTGTGTGTATAAGCATGTGCATTTTTTCCTTTTTGCTTTTCTTTAAAACAAACACGAGTTTAAATTCTAATCAATAAACAATTAAATGAAATAATGCCGACTTATAAAATAGTTAATTTAAAGTGCAGAAAGGAATAAACAATTAAATGAAATAATGCCGACTTATAAAATAGTTAATTTAAAGTGCAGAAAGGAAATATTGTTGAAGAACATTGTGCTGTTATACATAAATGATTTATATTGTGTTGATACGCTGCTTGTGAGGCATCAGAAGCCCGGTTACAAATAACAAATAATTTCCTTCTGTTGTACGAATATAAATAAATAAAATGATGTTTTGATGAACCGACAAGATGTTTTATTATTTTTTTAAGGATTTACATTATATTTGTTGACATATATAAATTAAACTTCCATCCATAAACGGAATTTCTTTTGCCAACTCCTATGGCTGGCAAGAACTCAATATTTTCTTTATAACCATTTAAAAACGAGATCACAGGCACTGCCCAATTCCATTGCCCTACTGCTTCGGTAGCGTTAGCCGTCCACAAAGTTTTTCAAGGCTTTTTGTCACGATTGTTCTAAACATACAAACGTAAATGTACATATGTAATTACAAGACAAATTCTATATTATTACATATAGTTACATGTCCTTCCAGTGTATTGCACATTTTTTGCTTTGCTAACCAATCGGAATGTCACTCTTCTCGTTTATTCCATGTACATAATTATTTTCCGTTCTTTTAGTATTCTTTATTAGGAAATTTTATTGCTAATATTTGCAACAGTTGAATTTCTCGCGGACAAATATGCATTTAAATAAATAGGAGTACAATGCTGGCGGCTACAATTTGTTGCGGCGTTCAATTAATTTGTATCGGCGCAAAATGTCAATTTCTCACGTTGAAAAAACACAGTACCACAAATGAAAAAATTTCACTCATATTTTCACACTTTGTTTTTTGTATGGGATTTCAGCGTGAAACCGGAACATAGTACCGTGCTTTATTGAGGAAATCCAAAAATAGTAGGAGAAACCTAGACATGTGAAGAAACGTCGGTAAATGAAGCAAAAACAATTTATACAAAGCACGAGCTAAAATCTTCTGGCCCCATTTCGGAAAAATGTGACGACGTTCAAGAAATTCTGGAGGAAATTCTTTGTTTTTCCCAAGAGGAAAACTTGTTGCAGCAACATGAGTTCGAAAATGCACAAAAAAGCTCAAAAATTAATTTAGAGCACTCCTACTGCTCTCAGAAAACATATATCGTACCACGTCCAAAAATCTATACTACCAAAAATAGTATATCTGCTGAGACATCAAGTGTTCTCAACAGAAATACTGAAATGTGTGCAGAAAACTGTTCTTTCATTGATGAAAGTACGGGAATTTTCTTCTTCTCCCCTGAAATGGAAAGTACCAACATCACTTTTATTGCCAATGATGAAGTTACACAAAAGAAGTCAACAATAGGAAATGAAAATCTATCTATAACTTTGAAACAATCGGCACAGGATTTGGGTGATAATTTGGAAATTAGCATAGTAAGTACATAATTAATTGATAATTAATAATAATTAAATGATATTTTCCTGCAATTTTACATTGTTGAAAGGAATCACATTATTTTCTTTTTATGCGGTAAAATATAGATATGGACAAAATATGTCTGCTCTTATGTATTAGTAGCTAGTTGGTCCAAGTTTCAGTTTAGTTTAGTTTAATAGAAACAGTATGTATTTCTAGAAAGGAATCTCGATAACCACAGATGAAAAATGTTATCTCCCAGAGCATTCCTTTTTCTAAAACGCGCATATCATATTTATCGCCCATGTGATGACAATCGCGTGAGTTCAAATCGCACAATGCCAAAATTTGTCATTCAATTTTAATGGTCTTCGAAATTGAATTATAATAAAATGCACACATGGATGTAGTTATTTATCCTTGTAATTAATAATTTGATTTTAATAAACTCGAATTGTTGTGCTAAAAAAGAATTCAGAACATCAAGTTTGCGACTTGAAATCGCAATCGCCAATTTTAGGCGAAATGCGATTGTCATCACGTGGGCGTATGACTTTATAACACAACGTCTCTCAATGCCTCTAAAGAACATATTTAGAAATTTATTATTATAACTAATTTATGGTCCAAGTGCATCCTTTGTTTTTGTATTAAACATTGTTGTTCCACTCTCACTGTAACGTAATTAAAAAACTTAATCACCCCTAATATGAAAATAGTAATTCCCATTCCCAAAGGAAATTTCCATTCCCACAAAAGAATTGTTATTATGAAATTATAGGATCAGTGCAAACCAACTAATATGTTCGAATATTTCAAAATTTTCTAAACATACAAAACAAAAAACAAAACTGAAATAGTAACATTAAATATGTCAGCAAACTTCTTCGCTTTATGGAAGCGATTACCGCAGTATGTATTTGTACCCTTGACATTTTGCTCGTAATAGTCTTAATAATATGCAGTAATGAAATAAATATTAAGTTTATATAGACCTAACGAAGAGAAACTCACCTAATATGCAGTATCCGACAATACATATACAACTAATTTCTGTCCATTCGCCAAAATCTGAAAAAACTATCAATGATATATTCCAAAAATTATACCTGTTATCTACAAAATTGCAGCAATTTACCAAAAAATAACAATTTGGCTGATTAAATTATTTGAAATTAAAAATTTATTACACAAAAACAAAGAAGTCGAATATTCGCACGACAAAACATATTGGACTATGCATTTCTACTAAGATTTTGTGAAAAGTTCCTTAATTATCAAGGACGGCTTTGCTTCTTCTTCCAAGTAAACAATAAGATTACTTGTTATCTTCGTATCTATGGAGTTCCAAGCATCTTCAATGGTCTGAAGTAGATTATTTTTATCTCCACCTACACTTTCTCGATTTATTTCTTTGTTGACAATTTCACAAAGATTTTTTTCAAGTCTGTGGTGGAGCTGGCCACTTCATAACGTTATCCCATTCTTTTCTCAATTAATTTTGTAATAATTCGCAATATTTTTAGGGTCGTTATCCTGTTGAAAATGCCATAATAGAGCCATATTCCAATCAGCATAGGGAAACATGACATTCTCCAAGATTTCGCCGTACATAAACCTGTCCATAATTCAGTTTATTTGATAGAGGGGTCCAACCCCGTTAACAGACCATTACATTGCCGCCTCCATGTTTTACAGACGCTTTATAGTATAAAGAACTCAATGTTTTATTTACAGGTATGCGTATGATGCATATGACCCTAGACTTAAAAGATATCGCTCAGCAAAAAAACCTTAACTTCGAAAAAAAACCGAAGGTCCCTCTTAAATTTAGCTAAATAATGAAACAGCTGATACGTAGACAAATGGAAACCCATAACTTTCTGACAAATCAAAGCTCAATTAAAAAATCGGAGGAAACATTTGAATAAAAACCTCATTTCTGTCAAATAATATAAAGATCGGATGTAAAATACAGTTTCAATAGCGCTTAAATACTAAAAAAGCAGGAAGATAGTATATATGTGGATATATCTAAATCTGAAGCGACTATCCCCAATTTAAGGATTTTTAGTTCCTAAATTAAGAAAAACAGAATTTCATACTGATCGGAACCAAAATAGATTTCTACAGCGCTTACATGTCAAATCGTTTGTAACATATATATGGGGGCTATATCTAAATCTGAACCGATTTTCCTCAAATTTTGTATTGTCTCTAAGTGTATCAAAATACTTCTCTCTGTCAATTTTAATACAGATTGGTTAAAATATGTTCCTTATACAGTGCATATATGACAAATCGGAGGTACATATATATGATAGCTATATGAAAATATGGGAGCTATATGAAAATCTGAACCGATTTTAACCAAATTCAATACGGATCGTCCTTGGGCCAAAAAATAGCTCTGTGCTAAATTTCATCACAATCGGAACATAAATACGACCTGCACTTTGATTACAACAATACTTTGCAACTTTGAAAGCGATCGTAGTGCAAATGTCGAGATAACAATTGCAACGTTGAGTTTAATAACGAACTATCTAGTGACTCATAATTGGAGAGAGCTTAAGACTAATATTGATCACAGGGTACTCGGTCCAAATAATAGATTATCTATAAGGAAGGCAAATCTACCCGAAACAGTCCTGCATGATCTGATCAGCTTAATATGTATAAATTCGTTTAATAAGTCACTTTTGCCTTCAACAATTCATAAATTTTTGTAAAATGAAACTATCTGATCCGCTTATAATTCATAACAGTTCAATAGACTAACGGACAGACAAGTAATATTAAATTAATCCAGTTAATAATACCCTAGCCATCGAAATACATTAAGACGGGTCTTACAACAAGTTTGTACTGCTTCACTGGCGTTGTCGAAGTTTATTACTTCATTAAACTTCATCTCTCAAAATCAATAAACGTAAACATCAGAATATTAAATAGAAGACTTGTAACATGTGATAGGAGAAAACATATATAGCCAATTTAAATTCAAATGGAAAAATCAATAGGCAGTGAGTCGTGCACTTATTACATCCCATGCGCGGAAATTCAGTCATATGAACATTGCACATTTGACTAAATATTTATAATTATTTATAAAATACTTTATGTGCAGTATAAATTCTTATGAAGTAGTTAATATATTATCTGCTATACGAGAGTAACTAATATTTTAATTTGTGTGTAAACTGACATCATCATCATAATAATATGTCTGCTCCTTTACCTACTACATTTTACTATTTCAACAATTTTTTCTATGTTGTTTTGTAAAAATTGTAAAATGTAGTAAGTAAAGGAACAGATATAATATTTGATGGCTTATTTTTGTACAATAATGTAATAAATATAAATTTTGTCCTACAGTAAAAAAATAAATTAATTGCCAGATATATAAATAGCAACATTCAGCTTTTAACATAAATACAAGTATTTTTAAATTAAATAAAATTATTCGCTTAAGTAACATAATGACGCCTATGAGCATGATGTGTAAATCCTTTTGATGTGTAAATCGAATAATAAAGTCTAGACATATATCACTAAATACATATCACTTTAGATACAAAAATAAAGAGGCTTAAAATTTAGAAAAAATAACAGAAAATCCAATATTTCTTTTAAAAAAGTTCATCATTCGTAAGTTTTATAAGACTTCATCTTTGATGATGATTTTTTATGATGATTTTTTATTTATTTGATTTCTTTTCTTATAGAAAAGTTCATCGTTGATGACTTTTCTTATACAAATGTTCATCGTTGATGATTGGTTACAAATTTGCTCATAAGTTGTCTTTAACGAAATAGCTTAAGTCTGATACTTCTTCGAATTTAACTGAAGATTCTTCAAATTTATTGTTCGAGCACGAATAAGGGTAATTGTGTCGCTTTAAATAGAATATAATAACAATGGAAATATATTAAATTATTGTTGTTTGTTTAATGTGGTCCTTATGTTTCGCCAACATTTTCCAAAACTATAGCACGGTTTTTGTCAGCAAACTTTAGGAAAGTCTTAGCCAGTTTGTAGTCTACATCTTTGAGGTAACCAAAAGATTTAGGAATTAGTCGAGATCGTCCACAGAAGCAAAATCTTTGGAGGCAAGGCCGACTTAACAACGCATAAATTTAGCAATGTCAGTGTCTTAATTGACAAATTTAGGGCCACTGTAATCATGTGAGACTTCGCCTCCCTTAAAAATCTTCAATGTTGGGTAGCCGCTAACAGAGAACTTATTACACATTTCCTTGCCACCCTCGGTACAATCAACCTTGTCTAAAGTAATTGGTGGATCATCGTCTTAACAATCTCAGCTGCTTTGGCATACCCAGAATTTCATCTTTTGAAGTGGCCACACCTTTAATAAGAGAAGTACATGTTTCTATTATAAATAATATGTATGTGTATATACTAAAGTAAATGTATTATAAATAGCAATGTCCGTCTCTCTGTCCGTGTGTAGGGTATTATATAGTCGGCCCCGCCCGACGTTCTGCCTTTCCTTACTGGTTTATTTTCATTTTCTTGAAAAGAAATGTCAGTCACGCCTTTAATGTGCAGTCAGTTAGGGCTTTTCGATTCATTAATTTTTTAAAATGATAAAATAAATATATGAGTTGCGACTTTTTAAGTTCACCTATAAAACCACTATTTTTTGCGCATTACACCTTTTTTTTCAAAAAGGTGTTATCAACATAAACGCAACGCTTACTAGTAGTCACTACACTTGTTTTTCTTTCATATATTTTTCTGAAATGAGTTACGCCTTTTTTGGATTGCCTATAAAACTGCTATTTTTTGCGGATCGCAATAATTTTTTCAGAGAAGATGGTTTAGAGTTTTCTAACGGAATATGAAAAAACGCGATTTCCAAAAAATTTTTTGTTACGCCTTTTCTGAATCAGCCTAACGATATACAATACAAATATTTGGGCAACAGAAGGCCACATTATTTGATTCCAGTAACATACCTTTTATTTGTTAAATATTGTACAGTTGACCTAAATGTATTAATAATTACACTGGGCAAAGGGTTAAATATTCCAAATATTCGTACTTTTACGGACACAGCGTGGTACAAGGTATTTCTTTTATATAAACCAAGAAGTAAAGTATTACTACGAAAGGGTAAAGTCGGGCTAAACCAAGACGTAAACTAATTTACAAAGGCGAAGCCGGCTATATGACCGTACACCAACTTGATAGAACAGAACTATTATCAAACTATTACCGAACCGATAACATTAAGATATATATAGTAGCCTTTATTCGTAGTCAAGTCACATCCTTCTTCTAATCTTCTTAATAAGATTACATAATAATAAGTAAACATCAATATCAAAAGTCGGATATATGTATGGGGCTATGTCGAAGTCTTAACCAAATACATAGCCATTTTCAAATGGCAGAAGAAAACTCTCTGCAAATTTTCATTCGGTAGGAATTAAATAGTAATTTGATGCCAATTGGAAGGAATATATATATATATCGTTACCTTAGTACTGAAAAGCCACAACTCACGATTTTTGGAAATTGCGTTTTTTGTCGATTCAGATAAAGTAATACATAATACACCTCGCGGCGAAAATGCAGATCAATTTTATAAAAACTGGCAAAGTTATAGGCAAAAATGGAAAGCCCTAACTCATGCCGAAGAAAATATTGAAACAGAAAGGCCTCAACTAACATTCAAAGATTTATATCATTTAAATTGTAAAAAAGCAAATAAATAAAAAATATAATATCTCTAAACTCGTGTGGTGTTTTTATTAATATTCGCCTTTGAAAAGTTTTTGCAAAAGTTTTGTGTTCTCATTTTTGCTTTCAATAAATCAATCTCAAAAAGCACTAAATCATTTCAATTGTTAAAATTTAAATAAATAAAAAATGTTAATACGCTGAATCTGTGCCGTATTTTTATTAATATTTGAAAAGTTTTTTCAAACTCAAACCGCATGGATTTCCGTCAATATTTTGTGTTGAAAAAGCCTCAACTAATATTTTTTAAAGAACTTAAACTCAAAGAGCCCTATATTACTTAAATTGTTAAATAGCAAATTAAATTAGAAAAATATCAAAACGTTAAAACTATCATCATTTTGTTAAGATTCTCCTTTGAACAATTTTTATTTTATAAAAAGAACCAAAACTGTTGTGTTTTTCACCATTTCGTCGGCTTAATGCTATTTTGGTCCATACGCCATTTTTGTGTTGTTTGAGTTAGGAGTTGATTCTATGGGTTTAAAGCATGCTCTTTCAGAATCTGCAATATTTTTTTTCCCTTCTCGCCTAGTTTTCGAGATATTGGTAGGGTAAATCGATTTAACTCTGATTTACGGAAAATAATTTAGATATTTTTGTTCTATGTCTCCATTTTTGTATCGCCCTATGTTTTTTACTCACTTTTTTACGTTCTTTAGATCGCAATATGTAAATTACTCTCCTTCCACGCCGACCTTCTTTGTGGTCCATGTAATACAAATACGAAAAAATATTAAAACAAATGTGGATATGGACCAAAATGCCATGTACAAATGTTGTTATTACTTGCTTATTTTTGAATGTAATGACATAGAAATGCATGAGAATCATACAAAAACTGTTGGGAACACTATGGAATAAAAAGTGTGTAACTCTTCAGTCCCGTTTTTACTCAAACAAAAAATTGCGTTTTTCTCCGTTCATACAAAATGGCGTATGGAACAAAATAGCATTAAGCCGACGATTTGCCTCTGCCAATTTTCATATTAACCTGGTTTAAAATACAGCTTCTATAGCCCATTGATGTCAAATCTTTGTGCCCAAAATGTGCATATACAGACAGATGGACATTTTTAAATCTATTGGATCTATATCCACTCATAATATTCTGACCACAGTAGGGTATAAAAATTAGAGTTTTGGACCCTTTTCTGCATTCCGAATGTGACTTAAATCCGTTCTCGGGATACAGAATATTTTATTGCATAAAAACCACTAAATTTGTTGGATGTATAAATCTTTTGATGTACGCTATACAGAAAATTAATAAAGTAAATATGTAAATATATATACCTCACAAATAGTGTCATCTTAAAATTTATTTTAGAGCTCGTTAATAGGCAGCAATCAACTTGAGGGTACTCAAGAAGAAAGTTTCCATGTCGGTTTGCTAAAGGCGTATCGCAAACCTCTCCTACCGAACGATAAACCGAACAGAAGTGTTCGCTTGGTAGAACCCATAACGGAAGAGGAACCAAAAAAAGGCCATATTTTAAAAACTGTAAGGGTGTGCAACAAATTTTACAGGAAAACGAAGTTTTTGCATGTAAGAAGTAACTGCAAGACTTTATTCGCGTATCATACGAGAAGGCCAACAATGTGTGTGATTTAAATGTGGATACTAGCAAGTTCAGTGTTGACAATAACACATTTACTGTATATGCATATTGCAATGATCGGGCATGTTGCACTTTTAAAATTATTTTATCAATTGGAAGCGAACATTGTAAGGTATACCGATCTAAAGAAGAATTGCAACATCAAATCGGAGCACCAACATCATTTCAAGTTAGAGGTCCTAAGCGACAACTTATAATGTCAGATGTTGCAAATAGAAAAGCCTTACTCTACAGAAAAGAGGTGATTAATAAACAGTCTAAAGCTCTGAGAATAGTTGGAAAGCAGCAAGATATTCGACCGCTTCCAACAATCAGAAAAATTAGATCGGAAGCAATGGGTCATTTTGATTATGATAAACACCCATTCATAGATACATTCATAATGAAAGAAAATAATTATGAACACTTCATTCAACATTTGGCTTCACCTCTTACAGTATATTTATTCGTCATAGCAAGAATACATATGTTATACAAGTTCGACTCTCTTCTGTTGAAGAAGTTGAATTATACCTTGCGAATTGACGCAACCGGTGGAGTCGTGCAACCGTTGCAATGTGCAAAAAAGCGAATATTCCTTTATTCAGTAATAGCACATTTTCCTGATAAAGGAAAAATTCTTCCTGTCGCAGATGCATTTCTATCAAAGCACACATGTCACGAAATATCTCTCTTTTTACATTCCATAAAAGAAGCTTCAAAGAAAACAAAATAAAATGGCCTATTTGCAAAAGAGTAGTAACGGACTGCAGTTACGCAATTATTAATGCAATTTTATCTGAAATGAATGGAATGTCGAATATTCAACAATATTTAATGAAGTGTTATAAATTTTTGCAACGTAAAGAAGTTTTATTGGATTTTGTGGTAATTCAATATTGCACCAGCCACTACACAAAAATTATTTGTAAAGACATCGACGAAAGAGTTCCTCTTGAAAATATTAAATTGAGAGAATTTCTACGGGAAGCAATTGGACTTGCCTTCAACTTTACCTCACTTCAAGAATGCAAGGAATGGTTTGAAATGATCTGCCTTATATTAATTGGTCCATATTTGAACTCCGAAGTTTCAGGCGCAATACATAAATTTCTAAAATTCGTCAAAACACCGATTGAAGAAAATTTGGTTGATGAAAATCAAGAAAAAGTAAACATAACAGAAATTAAAAGCAATACCCTTAATGAAATATCAAATGCAAGTCCATTTACAATAGAGTTTGAAAAGATTTTAAAAGGAGTACAATCTTTACAAATTGCTCATGAAGATGGATTACAAAATGAATTGTATTGTCCAGAGTTTTTGGGTTTCTTGCTTAAAAAATACATTGCCTTCCTGCCGTTTTGGACGAATGTAATCGGATACCATGTGTGTCACCAAAAAGGTCGTGTGAGCAATGGCCCGATCGAAGCTCATTATAAAAATTTTAAATGTTTGGTTTTACAAAATGAAAAACAAAAACTTGGTCGCATCATAAGAGCTATGGACAAGTTCTACCGGTCCCTAACAATTGATATCGATGCCACATACCTTGAAATGCATCCAATAAAGACATGGATACTTTTAAAGAAAGTTGGAACAAAAAGAATAAGCAAAAGCGTCTGACGCAGCCTATGTTTTCCCAAGAGTTTTCTGGACTACAGAAGATTGCTGAAAAAATTGAAGATATTGATAGGAATCGTTCTTCAATAGAGCATGATCATGAGTATTCAAATAAAATGATTTATAACCCATATAATTTGTATTCAAAAGAAACATTAGAATGGTGTGACCAAGACAAAATATTTGTGTGCAATCTAAAGAGCGCGTATGATGAATACTTTGTCGGCAGACCTTTTGGCGATAATATACTGTCTCTGTTCGACTTGGAAACACTACAGCCTCAAAAGTGGTTAAGAAATAGCATTGTAAATGCGGGCTTGGCAATACTACTAAAAGAAAATGAATCACAGTTTAAAGGAGTTCATGTACAAGTTGATAATTTTTGCTTTCAAAATCGTCTAATTTTAAAAGACGCCTTAGAAAGTTGTTCAACATCCTTGTTAATTCCACAGGTTTTTGGTAACCATTTTTACCTTGTCATATTAAATATGCAAACAAAAGAAATATGATGTTTAGACCCCAAACAAGTAAATCGAAATATAGAAAAATTTATCTTGTATCATTTACAAAAAATTAATGAAATTAGAAATGAATCATGGACTATTAGAACCATGCGTTGTGATTATCAACCGGATAGCGTAGAATGTAGTATATATGTTTTGCAGTACGCTGAAAGATATATTAAGAACCTGCCTATGTTGGAATTGGAAGACAAATCTTTGTTCAGAAAACAAATGCATACAAAAATCATGGAATATGCAAGCAGAGACATATGCTTACATTGCTCTGCAACAAGAAATCTTAATGCAACATGCAAGCATTGCAACAAAAAAGTTTGCACCAAATGCGCGCGAGATAAGTACTTCATAGAAGGTGATACAAGTATAATTTGTAAATTGTGCGAATTTTAAATAATATTTTATTTTTATTTCCAGAAAAATATTATTTACTAAATTAATATATAAATAATTAAATGCTTTGCTTTATACTTTCAGAACACTCTTTATGCTTTCATAAGCATACTTTTTTGTAGATAAGTACATTTATATATATATTTTAACCAACTATAGATTTAGTATATAAAGCATATAATGCTTTTAAAATGTGCAATGCACTTCTTGGCACGTAGGCCTACAGGGGAAGCCAACCAAGTAAAATATGTGGCAACGCACAACGAGTAGTACCTCTTGGTTGTGTGTAAATCTACTCAACGCCTTTTTCGCTTATCGCTTTTTGAAGTACACAATTCTCAAAATTTCTAATTTTTTGGAAAAGCTTTTCTAAACCTCCAAATGTTTCTATTTCAGTTGTCCAAAATATAAAATCGTAAAAATATAGATTTCAATAGAATGCAATATTCACAAAAAATTTGTCGAGGGATTAGGGTTGCCAGACACCGTATTCGAAAAGTCGGGATAACCGAGACTTAAAAGCGGGATTTGTCGGGACAAATAAAACGAAAATATTTTATTGGTTTTGGCATTTAAAAAAAACTCATTACAGTTTCAATAAAAGTCTAACATAAGAAAATTCAATGTTTGCCACAAATACTTTCTTTGTGTTTTTCTTCACGAAATTAGCTTTTACTTTAAAACTATACACGCTGAAAAAATCGCTTCTGTAGTATATTGTCCCAAACATATTCGGCTTGAAACATATATATGTTTATGGTACACTCTAAACATATAATATTTGGTACACACAAAAATTGTGTATTTGGGAAGATGTTATTCTAAACAAATATTTGTTTGCATCCCAATGAGACTGTTATTTCCGAAACAAATATTTATTTGCATTAAGTATTCATAAAATACATAAATTGTTTTAAATTTTTCAGTAATTCAAATTTAAATTTTTAGAAATGTTTAATGTTCGTAAAAATAATAATTGAAATCGTAAAATCTTAGATCAATATAAAGTACTTAGAGGATTGACAACTAATGATGGCTTGGAATACTCAGAAATTTGAAATGATTGATTTAAAAAGTAGTTATTGCTGCATATGGTGTCATAACTGGGAGGTACAATTCGAAACCAAGAAGAAATTAAAACTGAAATTCGAAAAAGGCAGCAAAAGTTTTGCAAATATTTTTTAAATAAAATATATTTGGAAAAATTCTTAAATAATATTTTTATTTGTACTTAAACACATATTTTATTTGAGAAATTTAGTTTGCAAATATTATTTGTTGAAAAATAATAATATATGCACGCTGAAAAAAAATCGCTTCTGTAGTATATTGTCCCAAACATATTCGGCTTGAAGCATATATATGTTTATGGTACACTCTAAATATATAATATTTGGTACACACAAAAATTATACATTTGGGAAGATGTTGTTCTAAACAAATCCTTGTTTTCACCCTAATACCTTTTATTTGGGATTTTAATTCCGAAACAAAAATGTATTTAAATTTAAGTATTCCGAAAATATCGAACCTTAATTGTGTTAAGTTTTTCAGTAATTTAATGATAATTTTTTAGAAATTTTTAATTGAAATCGTATAATTTTTGATAACATTTATTTACTCGAAGTATTGAAAAAAATGCTGACATGAAATAACCAGAAATTTAAAATGAGTCCCTTAAAACAGAATGCAATGCTGCTAATGGTATTTTTGACTGGGAGAAATAATTCGAAACGAAGGAAAAATTTGAAAATTTAAGAAAGTTTTGAAAATCTTTCTTAAATTATATATATTTGAAGATATTCCTAAACAATAATTTTATTGGTATATAAATACATATTTTATTTGAGAAAATTAGTTTGCAAATATATTTTGTTGTAATATATTAATATATGCGTTCCAAGTAAATTTTATTGATTTTCAAATAAAATTTATTTACTCAGAAATATAAAACATTTAAAAATTTGTGTTCCAAATATATTTTCTTTCGATTCAAACATATCAAAAAAGGCGATTTTTCCCCGTGTGCGTTCCAAATCTATTATATTGATTTTCAAATAAAATTGATTTGCAAAGAAATATAGTTAATAGTTAAAAATTGGTGTTCAAAATATATTTTGTTTCGATTCAAACATATCAAAAAAGCCGATTTTGCCCCGTGTAGCTTCTATAGGGCTTAAGGACGATACATATATATGGGATATAAATCTAAATCTGTACCGATTTTCGTCAAATTGAGCAAAGTTGTTTTCTGGATAAAAAAATTCTACCCTGCTACATTCTGCTACATCTTTTATAACTAATGGGCTATATATAACTAAATCTGATTCTTAGTCGATCGGTATACTTTATGGTGGGTCTATCTGTAGCATTTCTATGTCTGTCAAACATCTGCCATGAAACAAGGGTATAAATATCCGTGTCAATTCTTTACAAATAGCTCGAAGATTGCAGTAGTCGATGCACAACGTGTCATAGGACACTGCATCTAAAATTTGTATAACTTTTGAAATTTCTACCAAATTACTGCGCTTTTATTTTCCATAGTGTAGAGAGTAGATGGAAAAAAGTCGGGATTTCCCCCCAAAATTACTTCATTAATCGGGACTCTGTAAATACGCGAAAAGTCGGGAAAATCCCGACGAATCCCGACCGTCTGGCAACCCTACGAGGGATGTGCATATTTTCTAAGTAATAACTTAAACACGAAAAATTATAAAAAAAACAGTAAGAAAGTTCAGTCTGGTAAACCGACTTAAGAATCCCCTCACCTTCATTCCCAAAAAATATTGGTAAATTTATTATTATTTTTTTGTTTCAATTAAATTATTATCAATTTAAATTATACCTACATGCCGTTAACTTTTGGTGCAAAATAGTCCATTTGTGTGGGAGGTACCAAAAGGGGCGTGCCAATAACGCCCACTTTTCTCTGGACTCTAGGTACTATTAAACAAGTAAGGAAAGTAGGTAAAGGGTTTTCCAACAAGAGGTGTTATTTTGGTATCCAAAGAAAAATGCCCTTTTTTGGAGTTAATGGTCGGATGCTTATTTATTTATTTTTTATTTTTATTTATTCAAACAAGTAATTTGAAGCCTTATGGCCAACGTAGTAAATTACAGTACAATACAGTTGAGATAACTACTAAAAACTACTATACTACTACTATTATTTCATAATAAAGAGGGAGGTATGCCGTTAATAATGAAAAACCACATCAGCCAAATGGCCCCCACGACCTCGCTTACAGGACCAAAAATGCTTTAGTTTTGCGAGCTGTGACCGCAAGATTATCACCATTTTTGTAGTGAATTGTAATAATTTAAATGCGTTGTTGAATCGTGTATCGTTCCATTATTAGTAATGGCGTATTTTCCACTTGTCAAATGTCAAAGAATAAAAGCTTCAAAAGTGACAGCTACCGAAATACCGGGTGATTCAAAATAACACCTCCTGTTGGAAAACCCTGTACTATAAAAACATTGCACTGTGCAAAATTTCAAGTATTTGTATGAACTGATATTAAAGCTATAAGCAGTTAACTTTCGGTGCAAAATGGTACATTTGTGTGCGAAGTACCAAAAGGGGCGTGGCAACTTCGCCCATTTTTCTTGAGGTGTTAGCGACTGATAAGCTAATTATATGTTCAGAAGATTCGAGTAAGTACTATAGAAGTTATTAAAGAACCAATTTTTCACTAAATGTTAACCCTTTGTGGGGGAGGTAATAGAAGGAGTGCACCAATATAACCCATCTTCGAACTTAGCCGGAGATAGAGAAAAATATTACCGCATACCAAATTTGAAGTCAATCGGTTAATCCCTTCGAGAGCTATCGTGCGCACCAGCCAGCAGACAGACGGACGAACATGCCTCAAATGACCCAAAATTAATTTCCGCCAAACATACTTGGGGTCTTAGGTCACTCCTTCGATATGTTACACTTTTGACTCGTATCAAATGATATATACCCTCCTCTCTAAGGGGAGTTGAGGGGATAATTATGGCTAATTTCGGTTTCACAAACATTTGAAGTATTTGTATCTTGAAAGTTATAAGCTGTTACCTTTTCCCACAAAAAGAGCCATGCCACATCGCCCATTTTCTTTAAGTGATAGCAACTAATAAACCATTACAATGGCAATTTTAGAAGATTGGGATAGGAACATCTTTTCTCTTCTGGGGTGTATCCAAAGCCGGCGACGTACATCAACGATTTTTCTCCTCTGGGGTTCGTCCAAAGAGGGGAACTATCTTTTAAAACCTGTTGTTAACATTCGATTTACATATAACGTCAATACTTACAAATGCTTCCAAGTAGCCGTTCTTTGCCCGGATTAAGGAATTTTCTCCTCTGCCCAAAGTTGGCGACGGCGGGGTAGACCCCTCTGGGTGCATCCAATGAGGGCTACGGCATCAACGTTTTTTTGTCGTTGGCCTTCACCCAGGGTTAAAGTTTTTCCTCTGGAGTGCATCCAAAGCCAGATAAGCGCACCGAATTTTGTGTGCGGCTGGCCTTAGCCAGATAAGCGCACCGAATTATGTATGTGTGCGGCTGGCCTTTGACCCGGGTAAAGGCTTTTCTCCTCTTGGTTACGGCCTATATGTGGCCGGCCTTTACCCGGGTTGTACGTTTTTACTCCTCTTTGGTGCGCCCAAAGCCTTCGTCCGGTGTAAACTTCTTTCTCCTCGGTGAGCACGTGCACGCAAAGCCGGCTACGCGCACCAAATACCTTTGTTCCTGGCCTTCGGCCGGGCTTAAAGACTTTCTCCTCGGAGGTGTCTTCGTATGGTCTAGCGCGTAGCAATCGCACGGGATTCATCTCCGGCCAGCGAAAAAAGTAATTAATACATGTGTATAGAAATGTGTATATCATGTACATACATATGTGTTGTATGTGTGTGTAATTTTTGCGCCAATTCAGCAAAACTAAGGTTGCCACTGTATGGGGTGAAAGTGCGATGTTGATATAAATCGCCAGGTGGCGTTCTGCTTTATTTACGAATGAGAATATGCCAAAAAAGGAAAATAGTTTATTGGTAAGAATTAATTAGCCGGCCTTGGACGCACACCAGTAGTGAAGATCGTTAATTTCTTCCGAATGCCGGCCACGAATCGAATCACATCGATGGAGTGATCTAAGAGACCAAGTATGTTTGGTGGAAATTCGATTTGGATCTATATCCTCTACAGTGGTGGGAATTTATCTTTTGCAAGGAGTCAAAAGTGAAAGTGTAACACATCGAAGGAGAGACCAAGTATGTTTGGTGGAAATTCGATTTGGATCAATATCCCCTCACATTACAGTGGATGGAATTTATTATTTGCAAGGAGCCAAAAGCGAAAGTGTAACACATCGAAGGAGAGACCTAAGAGACCAAGTATGTTTGGTGGAAACTAGATTTGGATTCGATATCCCCTCACCTTACAGTGGAGGTTATTTATCATTTGCAACGAGCCAAAAATGTAACACATCGAAGGAGTGACTTAGAGACCAAGTATGCTTGTTGGAAATTCGATTTGGGTCATTGTCCTTTGTCCATTGTTTATCACTTGCTGTACCTATCACGAGCCAGAAGTCAGAAGTGTAATAAAGTAATTTGAGAATAGAGAGACCACCGCAAAACCGGAGCCTCTGTATATGATGCCTGGAGGGCCAATGTCACCATATCCGGGTGCCACAAAAGGCGTACCGCCGGGTCATCAGCCACATCTACCCATGAATCCCAACATGCCACCAGTGCAATTTCGACCGCAACATATGCCACTTCAAGAGCCCACAGTTGGAAAGGGACCTCCACGAATGATGGTATGTTGACATGCTGACAAAAGCAACTAAGCTTTGCATCTACGTATTTTAATTAATTTATTTACTTTTTTATATTTTTAACATTATTTCACATGCATTGCAATTTGAATACTCGAAAATTATTTTTTTTAAATACGATGAATTTCAGAGCAGAGCAATTAAAATAAATTACTTGATATTTTTTCTAAATATAAACTCAAATCATTATAAAGGGTGTCCCAAGAAGAGCGCAATTTTTTAATTACTGATGCAGCAATTGAATTGTTTCTCTGGCTGTATGACATGTGGCGCCGTCTTGTTGGAACCACATGCCCTCCACATTCATTTCTTCAATTCTAGGCAAGAAAAAACTGGTTATCATTTCACGATACCGAACACCATTGACTGTTTGCGCTTGACCTGCCTCAAAGGTCCAATGATTCCTCCAGCCCAAAAACCACACCACACAGTGACACGTTGAGGATGCATTTGCTTCTCGTGAATCACTCGAGGATTTTCCGCACCCCAAATGCGACAATTCTGCCTATTGACGAAGCCATCAAGATGAAAATGGGCCTCGTCACTGAAGATGATTTTATCGGCAAAATCAGCATTTTCATGTTGTCTCTCCAATACCCAATTAACGAACTCCCTTCGCTGTCCTTCTCCATTTTTACTAACCTCGTACCTTCTACTAACAAACAATAACAATTATTCAAATGTCAAACAATGACACTTGGAATGCTGCGAGATTTAAAAATTGCGTCCTTCTTGGGACACCCCCTATTGTTTAAAATATAGTGAACATATTTATTATAATAATAACAGTGAAAAGTAAGCAACAATAAAAACATAATTCCAAAATAAATAAAAAAAACTATTTTATTGGCGAAAAATTAGGGCTAGTTTTGTAGTCAAACCGAAACTGATACTGAAAACACTGGCTATAAGAGTAGCCTCTAATAGCTCTGAAAAAATTGTATCTCCGTTTGGTTTCCAGGACGACTTCTGTGTCCTGACCACCAGTGGTCAAACCGAAATCTGGAATTTATGGGAAGTTAGAAACTGATTCCGGAAACTCTGAATACACACAAATGTTCGTAATAGTATCCTCTTATATCTATGAAAAAATAGGAGTGTATTGTATCTCCGTTTGGTTTCCAGGACGACTTCTGTGTCCTGACCACCAGTGGTCAAACCGAAATCTGGAATTTTTAGGGAAGTTAAAAACTGATTCTGGAAACACGACTTTTGTGTCCTGACCACCAGTGGTCAAACCGAAATCTGGAATTTTTAGGGAAGTTAAAAACTGATTCTGGAAACTTTAAAGACACGAAAATATTCGTAATAGTATCCTCGTATAGCTCTGAAAAAATAGGAGTGTATTGTATCTCCGTTTGGTTTCCAGGACGACTTTTGTGTCCTGACCACCAGTGGGCAAACCGAAATCTAGAATTTTCGGGAAGTTAAAAACTGATTCTGGAAACTTTAAAGATACAAAAATATTCGTAATAGTATCCTCGTATAGCTCTGAAAAACTAGGAGTGTATTGTATCTCCGTTTGGTTCCCAGGACGACTTTTGAGTCCTGACCACCAGTGGTCAAACCGAAATCTGGAATTTTTAGGGAATTTAAAAACTGATTCTGGAAACTTTAAAGACACTAAAATATTCGTAATAGTATCCTCGTATAGCTCTGAAAAAATAGGAGTGTACAGGAGGTTTTCAGGACGACTTCTGTGTCCTGACCACCAGTGGTCAAACCGAAATCTGGAATTTTCGGGAAGTTAGAAACTGATTCCGGAAACTCTGAATACACACAAATGTTCGTAATAGTATCCTCTTATATCTATGAAAAAATAGGAGTGTATTGTATCACTGTTTGGTTTCCAGGACGACTTTTGTGTCCTGACCACCAGTGGGCAAAGTAGAAATCTAAAATTTACACGGTGTGATTAGATACTTCAGGGGCATATGGTACACGAAAATGATCAGTGCAATGTCCTCTTTTATTGCATATATTAACTTTTTTCAAAAAAGCATATTACTTTTATTACTTATTATTACTTTTACACATTTTCTAAAAAATTACAATTCCACATCTGTCATCCACCGACCGACGTCGGTAACTTTTTTTTTTTTTTTTGGTTTTGTTGTTCTCCTATGCAGGGAGATGTTGGTAGAATATAGAACTATTCATATACCAGGGCTTGTTTCACGTTTTATACGTAGCATAACGTTACGTGCCAAGTAATTGTATATTAAAGATTATTCTAAGTGTCATGGTTTTTGACATTTTTTTGTTCATGTTGACATGTGAGATGTTGATAGTTTGTTTTGGTTTTCGATTCTACTATACATTTATTTTTGACTTTTTGATGAATGACAAAAGTTCATTCATATCATCGTAATTGAAAGTTTTGAGTAAAGCAGGTAAGTTGTTGAATTTTTTGAAGATTTTAAAATCATTTCTAATCTGCGTATATTTGTTACAGGTAAAGATGAGGTGATGTTCGTTTTCTATTACATTACAGGAGTCACATTTGTTGT
Organism: Eudasyphora cyanicolor; assembly: GCA_963930755.1. NCBI lineage: Eukaryota > Metazoa > Arthropoda > Insecta > Diptera > Muscidae > Eudasyphora > Eudasyphora cyanicolor. The sequence goes on from OZ005735.1 coordinate 120,796,316, forward strand.
TGCTATCCAATCCCATTAGGTGGAGGAATTTTTTGCAGTATGTATGCCCTGTGAGCAGCCTATTGATTGTTTTGATTTGTTGCGGTGAGAATGAAGATTGCTTGAACCACGTTTGTTTTGTGGGTTCAGCTACAAATTGATGAAAATACGTGCCTTTGGTTTTGGAAATTTCTTTATATTCACCTCTCCATTCTTCCCATAGATCATCCAGTATCCGATTTTGGGAATCCTTCACTGAAAATGCTGTGGTAATGGGGCAACCAACGAGGGTGGCACGTTTAGCATAATAGTCAGCTAACTCATTTGGCTCTATTCCGACGTGCGAAGGTGTCCAAATAAAGGTCAGTTTTGAAATTTTCGAGTTCTCAATTTTCTTTAAAATATTGTTCACCAAGTAGTTGTTTGCTGAATTGTTTGAGAGGAGAATGCAGGCATTTTTGCTGTCTGTGAAAATAGCAGCTTTATCAATTCCGTCTTCCGTTATGATATCGATGGCTTTATCAATCGCGTGCAGTTCGCCAGTGAGTGAGGAAACTCTACAGGGTATAGAGAAAAGGAAGTTGTGATTTGAAGATATATTACAGGCAGCACAGACAGCGAGATTGCCAGTAACAGAAGCATCCGTGGCCCAAATGGAAAAACCTTCAGCTTTAAACTGGTTTATTTTTTGCCGGTAAGTTAGTTGAAAACATTCTTTGTTTATACTGTCCTTTGCCACATTAAACAGATTTAGTGTAATGTTCACCTTATGACAGGGAAACAAAATTTCATTGATTTCAAGGTTGTCGAAGACATTTTGAAATTTGTGGTAGACCATTCCAAGGCTTGTTTTTTGGGGAGAGCCCTTCGTAAAATTGTTATAAAGGTTTATGTTAAGCGTTTTTAACTTAATTATTTCCTTTGCAGCCAAGTATTGTGATCTTTGCTTGGGAGGGAGTATTCCAGAGAGGGCATATACATTATGTATTGGGGTGGTTCTAGTTAGACCAAGATTCCTTCTTAATATTTGGTTTTGATAGCTCATGATTTTTTTATCAAGATATGTGGGCATGTGTGCCATGGAGGATATAAGATATTCGGTTTTGGAAAATATTATAGATTTAGCAATGTTATTAGCAATATAGGGATGAAGACCATATTTGAGAGTGGTGATCATTTTAATCGCATTTAATGAAGGACGGCAGGATCCAATTACTTCGTCATAATGTTCTTTCAAAGTGAGACTATTTTTTATAATTCTGCCAAGGAATTTTATTGCTTTGACTGGTTTGATTAGATGACCCATCAAGGATATTAGAGGGATTTTGCGTGGTCCTTTAGCTACATACATTGCGGAAGTTTTTTCACTGTTGATTTGTAAATTGAGATCAGACATCATTCGAGCAAATTGCACTACTTTGTTTTGTAGAATTTTAGTGGCTGTGTTAAAGTCTTTGTGATGAGATAATATGATGAAGTCATCAGCAAATTGAAAAATATGCGTGCTGTCATCCGAGAAACCATGTAAACCGATAGTATAGATATTGAAAATAGTAGGACTTAAACAGCTTCCTTGAGGGATACCATTTAAAATCTCTATTGTATCATTGCCCATCACTAGAGTTCTTTTACACAAGAAGTTTAATATCCAAGATGTAATTTCAATTGGAAAGTCTAAGTTTTGCATGATGTTGTGCAATATGTTAATATCGACACACTCATAGGCAGTGCTGACGTCAAGCGTTACTAAGACAACTTTTTCACCTTTCTCTTTGTGTGTGGTGATGGTGTGGAGTAAATCATTTATGCAAAGAGATGAAGACATATTTTTCCTGTATGCATATGATCTTTGAGGAAGAATGTTTTTTTCATTTAAGAATGAGGTAAGCCTTTCTTTTACCATTAGATTTATGACTTTTAGAAGTACTGATATCAGTGCTATAGGTCTGAAATTCTTGTAGTCATCAAGGTCCTTACCTTTTTTTGGGATTGGTATAATTTTTATTTGCCTCCATTCATCTTCAATCTGACAATTGATCCAAGCAGTATTTAATGCAGTAAGGAGATTGCTTTTTGCCTTGAGCAATAATTTGTTGATCATTTCATAAGTAATTTTGTCTAATCCGGCTGCCGAAGGAGATTTTTTCTTTGAGAGCACTACTTTCAAATCATTAATTGTGAAAGGATTTGGTTGACACTTAATGATGTTTGGTACAGATGACGAAGAATTATTTGGTATTTGTTCTGTTAAGTAATTTAGAAAATGTTTGTTATTTTCAACACACCACTTTGTTGTTCGGTTTACCTCTCCCGAGTTTTTACATCCACGGACGAACTTAAATAGCGATTTTGAGTTTGGGTTCTTATTTAGAATTGAGATTTTCTCCGAAAACGAATCTTTTTTTGCAAGTTGGACTGCATTGCGAAAGTTTAAGATGGCTACGCGAAGATTTTTAGCTTTTGAATTGTTTTTGTTTTTTTCAAAGATTTTTTGTGCAACTTGTCTGAGACGGAATAATCTATTTACATCGTTATTCCACCAGCTTTTTGGATTTCTGTTGGGTGTTAACACAAATGAAGCTTTTTTAATTTCTCCTTGGATTGAATTTTTGATGTTTTGAATATCCGCAGATAGCTCAATAGAACTGAGGCCATGTAAAAGCTTATTTTTCGACAGAAAGATCTTTTTTATCTTAAAGTTATTTTCAATGTTAATTTTGATAGGATAATGGTGGCTTCCTCCTATTGTTACTTTTGTTACGTCCCACGAAAAATTTAGATTAGAATTGGTAAATGACAAATCCAGGATCGAGCCCGGGGAGTTGTCAAGCAATGATTTTTTAAAGGTGATATCTCCATTGTTTAAGAACCGAAATACAGAGTTTTCATAGATTTGTTTTATTAGTGAACCACGAACTGAATCAGGTGTATCACCAAAAAATTTGGATCTTGCATTAAAATCACCACAAATAAGCACGTTTGGTTTATCCTCCAAGAAAGTAATTAGTTTTTCTAATTCATTTTTTAAAATGTTAGCTTTTACTGAATGTGGGAAGTACACAGAAACTAATAATAAGTTTATAGACAGATTTTTAGTTTCGCAAACTAGTATGTCGAGGTGTGTGCTAAAGTTCAGTTTTTTCATTTGGATATTATTTTTGAAAACAATGGCTACTCCACCATAATTATCACTTCTCTTTTTACAGATCACATTGTAGTTATTTATATTAGATTTTAGATTGTTGTCTTCATAATTGAATATTTCACTTAGGATGCATATATCTGTGTTCCATTTATTTAGAAAAAACTCTAGTATGTTTTTATTTTTTGTTAGGCTTTGTATGTTATGTTGCAGTATATTCATAGTAATTTGGAAAGTTTATTGAATCATCATTGGATGTAAGAGGCACTGATTTGAGGGCATTTTGAAATTCATTGAGGATTTGTAGTCCTTCAGAGCAATTTATTGATTGTAAAATCCTTGACATTTGATTGGCAAAAAGGCTCATTAGTTTTTCCAGATCGGATACAGGATGTTGTCTTGGATACGCATAAACAGGTTTGGATGGGGTCAAAATAACAGGACTAGCTATCGGCAAATCTCTTTTTATTGGCATTTTTGCAACTTTGCTGTATTTAATTTTGGTGATGGTTCTATTGATTTCCTCATTAAAGGTTTTACTTTGCTGCTTTGATTTATTCCCCAGAACCGGAAATTTATTATCATATTCCTCTTCGCCTAAGATCTCGAAATAATTTGCACTATGGTAAGTTTCCAGACACTCTTTTCTTGATTTGTTGGATAGAGCCATAACTTTACGAATTTTTCTTTCAGTACTCCACTTTTCACAGACTTCTGAGTCATTGGCAGAATGATCCCTCTTGTTACATAGTACGCACCTGGGGGATACACAAGGTGTTTCGCATTTAATTGTTGATAAACAAGACGAACACTTGACTTCTTTACAGTCATTTGGACAAATTATGTTGGCACCGCACATTAAGCATCTCTTTTTGGACTTGCAGCGAATAGCTATATGACCAAGTCTACCGCAATTTTTGCAAAGACGTATTGGAGGAATATAAAGTTCTAATTTTGGTTTTGAACAGAACATATCAGCTTCAAAAACAGGCTTATCATGAATTATTCCAACTTTTATCGTTTCAGATGGTTGCATTTTTCCTTTTTCATCTTTATATTCATATCTATAAACTGAGACTGCTTTAAATTCATTGTCGCGATTTATTTCCTCAATTATTCTTTCACCTGAATATGAGATAGGCACATTTTTAATGATGTAAAATTTTTGTAGAAAACGATCTGGGATGAAAGCTTGCATTTTAATTTCACATAATCTAGTATTTTTCACGAAATCATTTGCCGCCAAGAAGTTGTTAAAGGTAAGCCTGAATAAATTATAACCAATGTTTTTGGCAAAGAAATTAGGTGTTATATTTATTTTTTCAAGTTTCTCGAAAAGATGGAGTTCACAATTTCTGATGCGAGAGCTAATTGGAGATTCAGTTGACACCAAAACGAAGAAAGGACCCGAGTGATTTTCCGGATAAAGGATTTGTTTGTTTTTATATTTATCGAAATTGTAAATTGAGTCTCTATCATTGTTGTTTGGTTTATTTGAAATAGGATTATTTTTTTGCATAGCGGCTGCTGAAGTGCTTGGTTGGTCTAATACATTATTTTGATTTTTGTTTGGTACAATCGGCTTGAATCTTTTCTGATCAGAACTAATCTTTTCATCTGATTTCCGCGGATTAGGTGGAGGGGGGGGGGGTTCGTTCCCCACCATGTTTTATGGTATCACAGTATTCCTTGTTTCAAAACACTGTACATTTTTTGTGCTTTCTTTTATTTCAATAAAAAAACAAAAAGGTATTTAACACTATTGTTTTAGCCGTTATTGTTTGTATGTGTGTGTATGTGAAAAAAAGAACACAAATAGAGAGAAAAAAAGCAGCGATAAACGCATAGAGTGAACTGACGTCAACAAGAGTTGGTGCAGAACTGACGTCGGTAACTTTTTCTGTCAATCGACCAAAAACAGCTGATACGTACATGCATACACACGTAAATTTTTTTATTTGACATTATGTTGTGCAACTTTTGGTCACCCTGTTATTTTGTGTTATCGGAAGTTATCGAAAGTTACCGACGTCGGTATCTTCACGCAGGTACGAAACAGCGAATAGAGCGAGATTAAACGTCAACCGATCGATGGTGTTAAGTGAATGTACGTGTGTATGTATATGATCGGTGGTAAACAAATAAACGAAACTGCGGACTGCAACGACGTTGTTGCTGTAATCTCAACCAAAGCAGTGGCGATTGAACGAAAGGGAAAAATGAAAAAACAAAAATACTAAAACAACACCTCTGAATAAAAGGGCGGTATACACGGTGTATAGGATCGTTAGAAACGATTTTGCAAAATCCAAACAAATGCCGACGAATTAATCGATTGTTTTGTAACGAAAATTAATTATTTTTATTATTAACACTATACGAAATTACGCCCGAAGGTGCGATAAATTAGAACGATAGTGGACTGTATTTTAAACGACACGCTCGGTAGGGTGTTTCGAAAACGACCAGCATCGCAGAAAAACAATTTATTTTATTTTCTTGTACAGTGTCCCCCATATTCGACGGACCCATCTGGCAACGCCATAACTTTTGACAGAGATGTCAGATCGCTTAATGACATACCGCGTTTGAAGCGTCAGTCCAAGCAGATTTTTACCATGGAACAATACACGCCACGCGAGCGCCTGAAATAGTTGAAATTTACATTCAACAGAAGAAGTCAATTGTGAAAACTCAACGTGCTTTTAAAATATTAAACGAGCATATAGAGTAGTAATAAAAAATGTTCATCACTCAACACCAATTCAAGACATAACCAGTAAGGAAAGGCAGAAAGTCGGGCGGGGCCGACTATATAATACCCTACACCTCCCTAACAATGCGATAAGGGTCATTGCCATAATAATTTGGAATAACTGGTAAATGGGTAGAAACATATTATCTAATTCTGAAACGATAATCGCTAAATTAAGCAATATTCGTTCCTAAATTGAGAAACATCTTTCTGGAAAATTTTAATGATCGGAAGTAAAATACAACTTCTATAGCGGTTTGATACCAAATCAGGAGGAACAATCAATATAAATCTGAACCGATCTTCCCTGAACTCATTCATGTAAAAATACAGTCTCTACAGCGCCTACATGTCAAATCGGGGGTAACGTATATATGGGGGCTATATCTAAATCTGAACCGATTTTCTCCGAATTTAGCAGTATTCCTTCATGTAATAAGAAACCTCTTTCTGCCAAATTTTGCACTGATCGGATATAAAATACAGTTTTTACAGCGCTTACATGTCAAATCGGGGGTAACATATATATGGGGGCTATATCTGAATCTGAACCGATTTTCTCCGAATTTAGCAGTATTCCTTCATGTAAGAAGAAACCTCTCTTTGCCGAATTTCGCACTGATCGGATATAAAATAACATTTTTACAGCGCTTATATGTCAAATCGGGGGTAACGTATATATGGGGGCTATATCTAAATCTGAACCGATTTCTTCCAAATTTAACAGTGTTCATTCATATAATAAGAAACCTCTTTCTGCCGAATTTCATACTGATCGGATATAAAATAAAGTTTTTACAGCGCTTACATGTCAAATCGGGGGTAACATATATATGGGGTCTATATCTAAATCTGAACCGATTTTAACCAAATTCAATAGGGATCGTCCTTGGGCCACAAAAAAGATATGTGTAAAGTTTCGTCGAGATCGGACCATAATTGCGACCTGTACTTTGATTACAAGAATACATGCACAGACAGACAGACGGACAGACAGACAGACGGACAGACAGACAGACAGACGGACAGACAGACAGACAGACGGACAGACAGACAGACAGACGGACAGACGGACATAGCTAAATCGACTCAGAAAGTGATTCTAAGTCGATCGGTATAATAAACGATGGGTCTATTTCTTCTCCTTTTGGGTGTTACAAACAAATGCACAAAGTTATAATACCCTGTACCACGGTGTGGTGTAGGGTATAAAAATGTGGCCTTCTAAGAACACCATTAAGCGTTTATACGAAAAATTTTCGACTGGTGAGGCTCTTTCTAATCCGAAGAGGCCAAATAAAAGTCGACCAAGGCGATCGGCCGAGAATATCGCTGCCGTACGAGCCAGTGTTGAGAGGTCCCCAAGGACATCCCAAAAACGCCGTTCTCAGCAGTTGGGCATGGCTCGGTCCACTTTACAACGGATTATTCGCGTTGATTTGCATTTGTTCCCGTACAAAATTCAATTGACGCAAAGATTGTTGCCTGCGGACAAGCCTCGTCGATTGGAATGGGCCCAACGAGTCATCGAAAAAAACATGGGTCCGTCGAATATGGGCAACCCTGTACTTGTTCTTGTTATTGAAAAACGAAAACGCGGTGCTCACTTTTTAACTGATTTTACGTACCTGATGATTAGGATGATGATGAAGTTTCGCGATGTGATGGTTTAGCGATGATAGGGATGGGGGTGTGTGATGTCCGTATGCCAACGAATACCTTCAAAATGAAAAAAACCACACAATTAACGATGCTAATTCCAAGGCCTGTGTACGCGAGCGTAGAGCGAAACGACAAGAGGTGAACGCAGAGGCTCGTTACAAGTGTTCGACTACCATAGATCAGTGGTGCCCACAAAGAGAAATGAGAATGTGTTAGTTAGGTTACACAAAAATGAGATTGTAGTGGTACAATTGCACTGAACAAAATCACTTGGTTTTGTTTGTTTACGTTGTTATATTGTTTTACTATTTATGTTTTTGTGTGTTAAATTTTAGCAATGAAGCCAATAAAAAATGAAATAAACATAAAAACAATGCATATGTAACAAAAAAATTTTCTTCAAGAAAATAGGTACATGTGTTCTTTGCCAATAATTTATTGGGCAAAAAATATATATAAATAATTTTATATATTGATAAACTAAAAAATAACAAAAAGTAAAAAAATCAAAATTATTTTATACTAAATTGAAAGTGAATACAATAAAAAAATATCATTCGTTGTTGTAAAATATTTTCAGTGTACTTATTTTATTAAACAAAGCGACATAGACCTTCTTCGCTGACTACTAACAAGCAACTGAAGAATTTTGTTTTGTTTTTCACGCTCTCTGTTTTTATTTTCGTTGACGCTCGGGCTGTGTATATGAAAAAGCCGAGCAATCTTCGTTGTTCTAACAAGTGTTTGGGCATCACTGCCATAGATTTTGCGGATAGAGAGAGGGAGAGAAAGAACCGAAGATGAGCAAGGCAGCCAAACAACAACCACCGCCCGTAGGCAATCCGCACTCAAGGCCGGGTTAGGCATACGTAACCGTAATTTATCTTTACCGTTGTCGTAACGTTGCCCGTTTGAGCGATTAGCCAACGTTGAGAAAACGAGTCATATGTTCTGACAACAACAACACATAAGTAATCAAAAAAGCCGCGATTTCTTTTTGTTTAGGTTTATTAAAAATGAAGTTAAAAAGAATGTTTATAAATTTGTGTTTTTTTAATCTATGCAAAAATTACAATAAAAGTAATCAAGAAAATATCGTCGGATAAGAAGATGGGGTGGACGTCCTATAAACAATGACTGGCGAAAGCCGGATACTAGAATGCCTATGGAAGTTTTTAATTTGTTATTAACATTAATAAAATATGAGTTAACTACACCAAAGCAACGGATTAGACCGGCAGAGAGACTAGCAATAACACCACTGTATGTCAAATATTGCTTTATCCTATGATTCCAAGTTGGGAAATATTAACATTCTATTCTTTAAAATTGTAGATATTTGGGTCACGGTTGTTCCATACAATCGATTGCATGGAGTCACAAGCTGGGGAAAACAACAATTCGAAATATTATTTTTGATTGCAGTGAAGTTTTGTGGCGCTTTCTTTCGCCGATTTATTTAAGTGAACAAACTACACAGCAGTACAAACACATTGCCAATGATTTTCAACGAATGTGGGATATGCCGAATTGTGTGGGAATCTGCGATGCTAACTACATATACATTCATATCAGTTAATGTTGGAAGTTATGACAGCCAACACGATGGGGGTATGTCCATTAAACTTCAATTTATTTATAATCTATTTTAATACAAACAATTTCCATTTCTTAATTTAAATTAAATACAGCTATATTCCAGTACTCTCCGTTTGGCCAATCAGTTATTTTAGGTACAATACCTGTATCTCCTAGTAAACCATTATCGTCAACATCCTCTGAAGCCTTTCCTCATTTTTTTATTGGCGATGCGGCGTTTCCCCTAAGAAATATCCTTGGTCTAAGTCAACAACTTTAGACGAGCTCAGAGACTACATCCAACGCGAAATTGCCAACGTTCCGTCGAAATGTGTCCAAGAGTGGTGGAAAATTGGGTCCAAAGAATAGATCGCTGTTGACGGGCTCGTGGTGGTCATATGACCGAAATTGAATTTCATTCTTAAAATGTAACATTTGCACTACACCTGGAATAAATTTGAACTCTATATCTTAAATATTCTGTGTTTTATTAATATATAAAATTCTTATGTCCTTAATGGAAAACCCTTTACTTATGTCTATTTCCATTGAAGAGGGACTCTTCCAAATCCAATCCAATCACTATCTATAAAAAAGTCCTCGTTTGTAGAGACGCTTATATTGCTGTCAAATTAACCCACAATGAAGAAGATTGGCGCAATGATTGTGTCGTACTGTCGTCAAAAGAATCCTGAAGCAGATTATAAATTTAATTTTTAATGGAGTCAGCCGCGATCTTTAGAAAACTCACCTGTAACGCCCAGCTCCTTGCAAATTTGCTTCCAAGCTTCTCGCTTTTTTTTTCAGATATCCTATATGCTGGATTATATTTATTGTATAAATACTCGTGCGACTGCACCAATGAAATCAAATATTCGTCTTTCATTTTTATTGCACTTTTAAACAACAAATAACAAATAAATTATTTTCTTTACTTTTCTCGGTGAACATACAATTGTAATTGTAAACAACATGTAGTATCAGCTGTTGTTAAATTGTACGTAAACGGAACGTCCAATTGTGATTTCAACAGATTCAGCCGTCCGTTTACGTTTAGTTTCCGTTGGCTAATCGTTTACACTGATTTCCATATGACAGATTGAGTCAGCTGATTCGTTACGCTACGGGGGCGTTACGGTTAAGTTTGCCTAACTGGGCCTTCATACACATCCGAACTAAAAACTAACAGTGATGTCAATACGCGACCGGTATTGATCAGGCTCGGGAAGTTGAGACAAAGCTTCGTACGTGAACACAGTATGTTCAAAAAAATTTGCGAATTTTGTATTTTTTCAAAAAGTATTTATTTATTCATGAATATCTATTTTGTCCCCTTCAAAGTGATTCCCCTCGGATATAATATACTTCTGCCAAAGTTTTTTTCCAATCCTCAAAGCACTTCAAATAATCATTTTTTGTGATCTTGTTCAGCTCCTCCTTCGATGCCGTCTTTATCTCGTCAATCGTGGCGTAGCGTCGTCCTTTCATGGGCCTTTTCAGTTTTGGGAACAAAAAATAGTCACAGGGGGCTAGGTCAGGGGAATACGGTGGCTGCGACACCATTACTGTGTTGTTTGTAGCCAAATATTCGCGCACAAGAAACGATGTGTGTGCATGGGCGTTATCATGGTGCATTTTGGGGGATTGCTTCGCGCAATTTGCGTATAACTTGCAGGTAATATTCTTTATTGTCCGTACTACCTTGTGGCAAGAACTCATAATGCACCGCGCCCCTGTAATCAAAGAAAACTGTGAGCTCGGGCGTCCGGCACGCTGTTCGTCCTACGCATCTGCTCGGCCCTCTAAGAACATTTTGTACCACCGATAAACGCTGCTTTGGTTCAAGGTAGCTTCACCATATGCCACAGTCAACATTCGGAATGCCTCAGCGCACTTTATTTTGTTTTTTCACACAAAATTTGATGCAGATTCTTTGATCCATTTTCTGAAATAGATAAAAATCGAAGACAAGTTAAAACACATCCAAACACAACAGCTGTCAAAAATTAACTAAACATTCAAAATGGCCGACCTTGTCAGCATAAGTAAGGGACATGAGTACCAACATAACGCTACCAAAGTATAAAAAATCAAATACACGTAGCCCACGGAAATTAAAAATTCGCAATATGTCTTCAACATACCTCGTATACCTTCATCACACTAAAGTGAGAGTATAAAAATGGGGATTTTCCCACGTGTAGCAGCAAAATTTGTATACTAAAATAGCAACCATAAAACTGCTAAGATAACAGACGAAGGCTGCTTTCCCCTTTTCAGCAGACAAAGGCGGTTGAAGCAACAAACATTTTTATACCCTGCACCATAGGATGGGGGGTATATTCATTTTGTCACACCGTTTGTAACACCTCTAAATATTGATCTGAGACCCCATATAGTATATATATTCTTAATCGTCGTAATTCTAAACCGTCTGTGGTAATCATGTTACAGTCCGGAATAATAGAGGTAGGTTGATCAAATTTGGTACAAATACTTGCAAATGGGCCATATCGGTCGGTGACCGGTCATAACGCCCAACATTTTTTTTGGGCCTTATGAGCTCTCTAAGGCGGTCCGATCATGGGTCGGTCATAAGGCCCAATTTTTTTTGGGCCTTATGTCCTTTTTTGTTTTTGTAATAATAAGTAGTAATTATTTAAGTGGTAATTTAACATTTATTGGAAGTACTTTAAAGATATGGTTCAATTTAAATCAAATGTAAATTTCTTCCACATGCCCCACAATTTGCCGTCAAAAGGGGCACGAAGTAAGAGTACCATTTGCGGTCTGGTTACTTTTAATTTCGTCAAAGCATGATTTGCAGAGTTTTGCGTGTCTGCATGGTTTAAGAAGGGTATTCTTTTTGTTTTTAAAACATATCTCACATAAGATACCTTCAGTTTTAATACTTTCATTTTCTCCTTCTTCATTTTCGCTATCTTCTGCAACTATAATGTTTGCTGGCATTGTAGGTTATTTATCTTGTTTGTCATCATTTGCAGGAATGTCTTCGTTGTTATTTCTTTTGTTGTTAGCTTGGAAGTTAAAACTTTAATTTGTTCACTTCTGTCCCGATTTCTTTTTTTTTGAGGTTCAGATAATCCAGCAACCCCATCAATAGCTTATTTCAATTCAACAAATTTTTGAAACTCTTCCTGTCTTATTGCTTGCAGAAAGTCCCAAAAGCTACCATGCATGGGTATGTGGGCGCATAGATAGCTATTATACCCCTCTACAGCACTTGTTGTACGGGCACATTCACCACTTACTGAGAATTGCTCTGGAGTTTCCTGGAAAATGAATGAAAGTTAATGGTTAGTTGGTAATTTGAATTATTCGTCATTTTTTGCACGGATACAAACCATTTCTAGCCATTGTCGTTTAAAGTAAGCAAAAAAATTATCATTTTTGTAGCAGTTCGTAGCCCCATAAGCTTCCTGCGTACATATGTTAAAACCGGTTATTATCTCCTTAGCCGGGAGGAGCGGTAAGACTAACATTTTTTTAAATATTCTCCTTGCTTCATCAGTTGTTTTTACGGCTTTAGCTAATTCGCCCATCTTTGCCAATTTGCCAAAATGGCGTTTCGGAGAGCTTTTTTGAAGTCGCTAATAAAAGTCTTAGGCTTTAGTTGGTAAATATTGCCGTTAATAAATTGCAAAACGTGTTCGTACGCCTTTTGAGATTTTTTGGACATCAAGATAAATGCAAAAGGAAAAACCTAAATATAGAAGCATTGGCATTATTTTCAATAGGGTATGATATATATTTTAATATTAAGTCTTAAAGCAATACGTATGAAGAAGATAAGAACTTGCAGAGAAGACGAGTGTAAAGAATTCTACGAGAAATCGCGCGAGCGACATTAGAAAAAGGTACCGTAAGGACCATGGACGGGAGGGCCAAGTGTGGGAGTAAAGATCAAGCTCCCTTGTCATTGGTGGTGTATTTAGTGTTTGTAATGATCGTTTTTTTTGTTTTAATGTTTTTTTTTTTGTGAAATAGTGACCTTCTCAAAATTAGTGTTCGTCCCTCTGGGCTAAGTGTGGAAGGGTTTGGACCTCCCTAAGTGTGAGTCTCCTGAGCTGCCGGAAGCCACCTTAGCCCCCTCGTTGTGACAAGGGGGTATGTAACAGTATGAGAAATCGCGCGCGCGATTGCTCGTAGAATTCTTTACACTCGTCTTCTCTACAAGTTCTTATCTTCATCATACGTATAGGGCCTTATCCAAATTTAATTTCCCAAACACTTCACTTCGTGATGTAGTTAAACATATTTGATGTTTGGGAAATTCAATTTGGATAAGGCCCTATACGTATGATAAAGATAATAACTTGCAGAGAAGCCACGTGTAAAGAATTGTACGAGAAATCGCGCGCGCGATTTCTCATACTGTTACGTACCCCGCGCGATTGCCAAACGCGCGCGATTGCCAAACGCGCGCGATTGCCAAACATTTCAAATATGGTAGTATTAAATCGAAAAACAAAATATGTGATCACATGTATTTTTTTTTGAAGCAGAAGTTGTTAGACATTACAGTATTACTTACGCGTCGTCCGTAGCCAATGTAAATAATTAACAATTGTTTGTAACCGCATGATGGTACTACTGAAAAAGTTGCGTCTATTAAATAATATCGCTCCTCTTCGTCTATTTGTTTATTAACCTCTGTTATTGGTGTGGAACAGAATAACGTATATGAAAAATCGGTCTCCAAAATCGTAGTTTGGTAGAAAGGTTTTTCTGGTATACTCTCGCACATACCATATTGAACCATACAACTATTGTCCCGAAACGTTTTAATAAATTCTTGTGGACTCTGAGGAGTTTTTGGTATTGCCGCTGTCTTTATTCTTCGCAATTGCCTTTGCATTTTTTGGAAGACCACAAGTTCAGCACTCTCCTTATTTTTCTGACATTCAGAATTTTTTAATTAATTTTTCAATTACAACCATCATCGAAGGCATTTCTGAACCTGAATCAACTATAGAACCGTTACCTCTTTTACAATCATAACAATTGTTTTTCCAAAAATACTCGTATTCGATTTTACTCATTAATAGAGAAAAAATTACAAAATAATATTTGGGCGTTATGTCCGCATCAGGCGCGGTCATAATGATCCCATATATAGCATCTTACTTATTGTGATTCCTACTGCTCTCATCTACTATACATATACCACATTTTTATACCCTCCACCATAGGATGGGGGGTATATTCAGTTTGTCACTCCGTTTGTAACACCTCTAAATATTGATCTGAGACCCTATAAAGTATATATATTCCTAATCGTCTTAAAATTCTAAGACGATTTAGCCATGTCCGTCTGTCCGTCTTTAGTAATCACGCTACAATCTATAACACAGTGCGACAGTCCAAAAACCGCGATAGTATATTTCTTGTAGGTCTTGGCGAGTATTTACGGGTAAAAAACCGATTTTCTTAACTTTTTTCACATGAACACCTATAATTTTGTTAACTACACTGTGCTTGAAATGGACACTTCAAAAATGTAACAGAAATGAGACCCTATTTATATACTTATTTCGACATTGCTGAATCCAGTAGTGCCAGCCGTTTTTCTTAGTTAGTTCTTGTTTTCGCGATATTGGACCTCGAAGTTTGCAAGAAAATCATAGAGGTAAGTTATCTTGAAGGTGATTTTGAAGTGGAAGGCTTCGGAAAACACGACTCATTACAAAGAACGAAATAAAGGGAACCCTTCGAGAATTATTTCTCTAAAAATAGTCAATCACGCTTCTCACCCCTGTACCTCTGAAAAAGGGGTAAGGGTGTGAGAAGCGTGGACGACTGTTTTGAGAGAAATAATTCTCCAGCTGTTCCCTTTCTTTAGTTCTTTGGACTGAAGCGTATATTCCGAAGTCATTTACTTCAAAATCACCAAAGAGATATGTAACCTCTCTGATTTCCCAACAAACTTTGTGGTAGAATATTGCGAAAACAAGAGCTAACATAGAAAAACGGCTAATGCCACTGTATTCAGCATGGCCGAAATAGGTCTATCCATAGGGCTCATTTCTGTTACATTTTTGGACTAGCACAGTGTTATTAATCGATTTTCAATCTCTACTATGTAGTATTTATGTACACATTAAGTTTTAATGAAACTTTAATAACTCAGTCAATTGCAAACGGATTTTTAAGAGACTGGTTGCATTATTTTTCTTATAAAATATACTACATATGTAAATCCATTAATCGTTTGGTTATCTCACAATATAATTGGTGAAAACAATGCCTAAACTAGAAAATGACGGACAAAAATGTGTTTGTAGGACAAACAAACATATTTTCCTACAGCTTCAAATTAACAAAATATACATCGTTCGAAAGGTCTAATTCTCTCCTTTCAAAGCTCTTTTATAGAATCGTAAATCCGGATTTTAGGGGTGTCCGGGGAATTCCAAAAAAAGATTCGTGTTTTACTCGACAAGACCAACAGAAAAAATCGCGTCCTTTGCTTCTCAACTTGAGTGTATTTTGTCGCACTGTGTAATACTTGAGCTAGGTGGCTAAAATTTGGTATTGATACTTCTTATAGATGTGATTTCTACTGTTCTCATCTACTACATTTTTGTTGTGTTTTTCGGTGTTATTTTCTTTAGGTTTGAACTAGTCACATGCTATCAATGGTGTAGGGTATATAAGATTCGGCATGGCCGAACTTAACGATTTTACTTGTTGCTAATGATACTATCAAAATTCTTTGAGTGTGTCATTATTCCCTACATTACCAAATAATGACATCTCATTATTCGCTGCATTACTTTCGGCTTATTAATAATGATTTGCCAATAAAAACAGAAATAAGTAATTTGTTGTTATCAAAATCATTTTGGCAATTTTTTCGTATAATGAAATGTTGTCTATATGTGGGTTATTGTACAAGATTTACTTATTTTTCAACATGTTTTCAAATAATACGTGCAGATTTGAATAAAAATACCATAAATATTTACGTATATCGTATGATGTTAGACCATTGAAGAATTTTCACATGTGGGTTTGGGTTCAGAAATTCGAATCTGTCATGAGGAAATTTGTTTGTTTCGAGCAACAGGCGCGACAATATGCAAAAAAAAAATCTCATTAAATTGCCATTTCTAAATATCTCCCATATCTAATACTTATTTGATAACATATTGGTTATGCATTATTCAAGTACTTAAAATCGTGAAAATATAAGCACATATGTATATATGTGGTATGTCTATGCTACAAATAAGTACGTATTATGCTACTCTATTGTATGCTTTTGGGAAGTACTTTCCTCCAATGACATCCCCACTATTTGTTAATGAGAAATTTTGCTGCCTACCGCCATCTATATGTCAGTTCGTCTAGTTTTGACTCCGCCCTCGTAGTATCATGAGAACAGCACACTACTTAAACGGATATTCTATGTTTGTAGACTTACTTAATTAGATACAAATTTTAAAATTATACAAGTAAGAAAATTCAGTCGGGTAAACCGACATATGAATCCCCTCACCTTGAGTCCCAAAAATATTAGTAAATTATTTTTTTTGTTTAATTAAATTATTATCAATTTAGATTGCAGATAATAATTTTAAGGTATGTACTGGTATTAAAGTGATAAGCTGCTAACTGTTTTTGTAAAATGGTCCATTTGTGTGGGGTTTACCAAAAGGGGCGTGCCGATAACGGCCACTTTTCTTTAGACTCTAGGTACTATAAAAGCATTGCATTGTACGAAATTTCAAGTATTGGTTTGCACTGGTATTAAAGTTAAAAGCTGTTAACTTTTGTTACAAAATGTTCCATTTTTGTGAGTTCTATTTGTCTGGATGAAGAAATTATATTAAGAGGAAGATGAAGGCTACTTAATTTTGCACTATTTAAAGCTTTCCCAAAGCAAATGGTTCTCCAGTTATGCTAGAATATATGGTTGCGAGGTTTATCTTTATTTTAAAAGATAACCAGGTCCCAACCCACAAAATTTTTATTGGAAACGACCTAAGTTTTCTTTTGAGAATTTTTTTACCTAACATGTTAAAACAAGTTTTAATTTCAATTCACCAAAAAATGATTTAGCGTTTTTTTATATTCTTAAAAAAAGTAAAAAAAGCTATCAAAAACAATTTGTGCTAAATTTTCTAAATACATTAGGTAATTAGTTAAATGAATGGGAAAAAAATGGGTCGTTTGACCAAAATTTCAAATTCATCACTCTGACAGTCTTTAACCGATCTTGTTGACATTTTGTGTCATAAGCACTATCCAATCTAAACATGGTGCAAGTTATGTGCCAAGTTCCGCAAGCATTTAATAAAGAAGACATTACGTTTGATTAATTGGAATAATATTGAGTACATAAGACTTCCCTGCCTAACACCGGTGGAAGCTGAGAAGGATTCTGATAGGTGGCTTCTATGCAATACCCGACATTCATAGTCATTATATCGGGCTTTATTAAAGGCTATCAGTTTTGTTGGGGTTCCTCCGTCTAATAAAGCTTTCCAAATATGCGGTCTGAGGTTTAGAGCCAATCGTTTAGTTGTTCGATTATGGTTCAAGGATTAGGTTAGGGTGGTATTTTTTTTTACAAGCACACATAGACCAGTTTAGTGTTACCACGGGCTAAAATGCCCCTCATCGAAACCAACCTGTTTGATACACAAATTTATCGATAGTAGGAATATCGGTTGTTCATGTGTGAACCGGTTACGGGTCATTTGAAATAGTTTCCCCCCACTGTCTCATTGACCATCACTGATGCTCATGCTCGTCACTGATTGAATTGGCCCAACACTGATATGCTTGAGAGTGAACAGCTGATCCCTTTGATGAGTGTCTGCCCTTCTCTCTCATATTGTTCGATTGCTGAATGACATTACTCGTTACAAGAGGAATGTCAAAAGTAAACAAACTCCGACCCTTTGGAATTATTCGTTTCTTCAACACTGGACTAAAAGCAAGTCAGAGGAAGGCGAGAAGACAAACCTCAAAGTGAATGATAAAATTTGTAAAAAAAGAAAAGAGTTTGTTTAAATAAAGTAGTCAAGGGCTCACTGTGGAGACGAGTATAAAAAAGCGAATATAAAAAGAGTTTTTCTTAACAATAAGAGGTTCAGGGTTGTGTGCTGTGTTGTGCTTTGCTGTACGGTGCCGGGTAGTTCTGTGCTGTGTGTTGCTGCCGTTGTTTTCTTTGGCTGTTGCTTTGTGCTGGGCTTGTGGTCGTTGGAGTGGGCTACGATCGAGTGGCAACAGGAGTACAGGAGTCTCGCTAGTACTCCTCTCGGACAATTGGAGCACTCAGTTAAAAGGTTTGCTACAGGCGTAAACATCTAGTCCTATCGAAGCCGAAAAAGAGAAGAAGCAGTGAAGTGAGGTACGTACAGTGAATGTGCCCAAGTGTGCTTTGTATCTAGCCCTGCATTTTTAAATAAATGGTGGTTTCGTTTGGCTCTTATTTGGAGTATTTTGTTTGTCTGCTGGAAATATAACCTAACATAATTTTGATGAAAAGCGGTATATTTTGTAACACGCGTTCTCTGTCAATATATAAGAACCGTTTTTCCTAAGTGCCGTCGCTGTTTAATTCCATATGTACATACATATATAGACGTTGGTTATCATCCATACACTCTGCCTCTGCCGGTCTATGCTGCTCGCGCACATGTGAACGTAGGTACATATACGCATGAACATAACTATTTGTCTTTGGCTGCTGTATGCGGTCAACTTATGTACGAAATTTTGAATAAGAGCAACAAATGGTTGTCACTATTTTATTTTTCTCTCTCAATCACACAAAGTCAAATACAAGTCAGAGATACATTAAACTTGAGAAGGAAAAGGAATGTTTGGCGCACAGTAGATCAAAACGTAACAATACAATTTTTAAAAAAGTATTGTATTAGAGTTGGGAGATTTATAAATAATGTGGAAGGCGACGAAACCGAGCACAGTGATCCAAAGCAGAATAAATACACGAACAATTTAAGAGTCAAGGCACAGTGAGCCAAGTTAAATAACTTCAATTATTATGATTTGTATACCCTACACCACACTGTGGTACAGGGTATTATAACTTTGTGCATTTGTTTGTAACACCCAAAAGGAGAAGAAATAGACCCATCGTTTATTATACCGATCGACTTAGAATCACTTTCTGAGTTGATTTAGATATGTCCGTCTTTCCGTCTGTCTGTCTGTCCGTCTGTGCATGTATTCTTGTAATCAAAGTACAGGTCGCAATTATGGTCCGATCTCGACGAAACCTTACACATATCTTTTTTTTGGCCCAAGGACGATCCCTATTGAATTTGGTTAAAATCGGTTCAGATTTAGATATAGCCCCCAAATATATGTTACCCCCGATTTGACATGTAAGCGCTGTAAAAACTGTATTTTATATCCGATCAGTGCGAAATTCGGCAGAAAGAGGTTTCTTATTACATGAAGGAATACTGCCAAATTCGGAGAAAATCGGTTCGGATTTAGATATAGCCCCCATATATATGTTACCCCCGATTTCACATGTAAGCGCTGTAAAAACTGTATTTTATATCTGATCAGTATGAAATTCGTCAGAAAGAGGTTTCCTATTATATGAATGATCACTTTTAAATTTGGAAGAAATCGGTTCAGATTTAGATATAGCCCCCATATATACGTTACCTCCGATTTGACATGTGAGCGCTGTAAAAATGTTATTTTATATCCGATCAGTGCGAAGGTCGGCAAAAAGAGGTTTCTTTCTACATGAAGGAATACTGCCAAATTCGGAGAAACTCGGTTTAGATTTAGATATAACAGCCATATATATGTTACCCCCGATTTGACCTGTAAGCGCTGTAAAAACTGTATTTTATATCCGATCAGTGCGAAATTCGGCAGAAAGAGGTTTCTTATTACATGAAGGAATACTGCCAAATTCGGAGAAAATCGGTTCAGATTTAGATATAGCTCCCATATATATGTTACCCCCGATTTGACATGTAAGCGCTGTAGAGACTGTATTTTATATCCGATCAGTACGAAATTCGAGAGAAGGGGGTCTTTTTACATGAATGAGTATTCAGGGAAGATCGGTTCAGATTTATATTAAAGCTCCATATATATGTTCCTCCTGATTTGGTATCAAACCGCTATAGAAGTTGTATTTTACTTCCGATCATTCTCTATTTAGGAACGAATATTGCTAAATTTAGCGATTATCGTTTCAGAATTACCAATTATTCCAAATTATTATGGCAATGACCCTTATCGCATTGTTAGGGAGGTGTAGGGTATTATATAGTCGGCCCCGCCCGACTTTCTGCCTTTCCTTACTGGTTTTCTACTGAAATCGTGAATTTGTTTCTCCTACAAGTGGTAACCATATTGCGAGGCAGTATAAACAATTTGTCTCTTGCTTATAAAATATATACAAAAACTACATGGTTTTAAGAAAATTTTATGTGTGTCTCATCTCTTTTTAATTGATATTATACAAACAAATTTCTCTGAAACGGGTCAATAGGAAGAAATTACTATGGGAAAAAATCGTCCTTGGAAATTTATTCGATTTGGTCAATAACTAGTAGTTTAATAGTGAATAAAGGCGTCTAAATTTGAGAAAAATAAAAAGGTCTGCCTCTTAATACTGAATGCTGTTTTACAAATTTATCGAGAACTGTGAGACAAATTATTTCGAATATAATACAATTTTGGTTCTTGATTTGGTGATAATTGAATCACAGTGGGACAAGGAAAATATTTTGTAAAATTTTCAATAAAGGCTCATGCTGAGTGAATAGTGAAATTAGGCCAGTGACTAGCCAGAAATTAGTTTGGCCAAAACGATTTGGCCGCACAGTGGTTCATTGCAACACAATTTGCCCCTTTATTACTTCATCATAAGATAAAGGTTTTTTTTCTTTGTTAGCCAGAACAAATTTTAAAGTTTGTATTTGCAAATTTTGAAATATGGGGTTAATGGAAGAATATTTGGTTCAATGTGACGAAATTATCTCACATGAAAAGAGGATGAAGGAGACAGACTCAAGTAGATACAATGAGTCGACTACAGAAGCAGAGAGCAAGGAGATTCAGGACCTGTGGTCAGAGTGGAAGGAACTGTATAAAAAGTGTAACACGGACCCGGACGGTCAGAAATCTGACAAGGCAACGATTAAGAAAAAGAAAGTAGAAGTTAGCACTAAATATATGATCTGTATGACAATGATAGGAGAGTGGAAGGAGAAAGTTAGACCCCAACCAGTAAGTCAAAAGTCAAGTTCGTCAGTCAATGTCCCTCCGTGTGATACGGAGATATTCCATGGCGATTATGTTACTTGGCCCAGCTTCAGAGACCTATTTACAACAATTTACGTCAATAACAAAAAACTTAGCCCCGTGGAAAAATTGTACCATCTGTTTCAAAAAACAAGTGGGGAAGCGATAAATAAATAAGCATATCCCTTTGACAGCAGAAGGGTTTGACATCGCTTGGGCGAATTTAAAGGGCCAATATGAAAATAAGAGGATTTTGGTAAACAATCAATTAAGAGTCTTATTTAATTTGGCGCCTTGTTCACAAGAGTCAGCAAGTTGTCTCAAAAAGTTACATAGGGACATTATAAATTGTATTTCGGTGCTTAAGTTATACAAGGTTGATGTTGGATCATGGGATCCAATATTTGTTTTCCAATGTTCTTCAAAATTGCCAAAGCTCACATTGTCTCTCTGGGAGCAGACCATAGAGGAGAAAACAGAACTTCCAAAGTGGGACGATTTAAGTAAATTTTTGAACGAGAGGTTTCAGACACTAGAAAGTGTCGGTGACATGATAAGCCGAAATGACTCTGTTCCTCGCCAAAAGTTCAACACTTTTGAGAGACCTAAACATTACAAGGTCCATCACACAAAGGTGAAAAATTCAAAATGTACCTTGTGCAGAGAGAGTCATTTGCTAAGGTCTTGTCCCAAATTTATTAGTATGAACGCCAGAAACAGATTATCTTTCGTTAGAAAAGAGAAAAATTGCACTAATTGTTTGGCTCCAGGACATACTGCTGACAACTGTTTTAGTAAACAAAATTGTACAAAGTGCAACATGAGGCATCATACGCTAGCGCATCTAGTCAGACGAGTGTAGCCCAAAATTCTCAGAATCAAAATATACAGTCCACTGAATTACCTTCTACATCAGAGAATGTTAGGGCTAACCACACCTCTGTCTCTAGTAAGACCATGCTAACAACAGCTTGGGTGAACATCATAAAGGATGTTTTATCTCACAGAGTGAGAGCTATAATTGACCCTTGCTCTGATGACACATTTATTTCTACGAAAATTCAGAAACTTTTAAAGATTCCCACGAAATCAATCTCAGCAGATATTACGGGATTGGGAGGCGAGTATCTAACTAAGTGCTCCAAAATAGCATTTTTCAAAATTGGCTCTATTAAAAGGCCAAATTTTACAGTTGAAACAGATGCACTAGTTGTGCACGAAGTTACGGGTAATGTGCCCACTCATTCATTTGATAATGTACAGGCAGAACAGCTGCCAAATTTAGAATTAGCGGATCCTCATTTTTACAAAACAGGCCCAGTAGATATTCTCCTAGGGGGAAACTTATATCCGTCGATTCTGCTTAAAGGAGTAGAGCACGGAATTCTTGGCTCACTGGTGGCCCAAGAAACTATCTTTGGGTGGATCATAACTGGCCCAAAGAACAGTTCAAATTCGCGGCGCATAGTCCGAGTTTCAAATTGTCCTAGGGTTTCAATCAATGAACAATTGACAAAGTTTTGGGAGATAGAGGAGGTTTCAAGGAAACCCAGAGTCTCCGAAGAGGATAGAATCTGCGAGGAAATATACCAGACAACCACAGTTAGGAAAGCTGATGGTAGATACATGGTAGATTTACCATTTCGCATTGAAGAAGCATTAACAGAGACAAATTCAAATAGGTATGTGGCCCTGAGTCAATTCCTAAGAAACGAAAAATCGCTAGCTCGGAAACCGGAGTTAAAAAGGATGTATGATGAGGTAATAAGTGAATATTTGGCGTTGGGACACATGGAGAAATTGGAACCTCCGAATAATGACACAAGGTGTTATTTTTACTTGCCTCATCATGGTGTTTTCAAACCAGAAAGCACCACGACCAAATTAAGGGTGGTTTTTAATGCCTCATGTCCATCGGCGAATGGAAAGAGTTTGAACGACGCCTTGTTTACTGGTCCTATGCTTCAGAGCGATATAGTTTCTTTGATTTTGAATTGGCGGTTTTTTAAATATGTATTCAACGCCGATATCACTAAAATGTACAGACAAATACTCGTCAATCCGAGTCATACTTCTTACCAGAGAATTCTATTCCGGTCTTCCCCGGACGATGAGATACAAGATTATCAACTAAAAACGGTGACTTTCGGCGTAAATTGCGCCCCTTTTCTGGCTCTGAGAACTCTGCTTCAGTTGTCAGAAGACGAGAAGGAGCGCTTTCCAATTGGCTCTAGAATTCTCAAAGAAAATATGTATGTTGATGACTCTTTAGTGGGATCTCACACGATCTCAGACGCAATAGAGGCTCGGGATCAGCTGATAGGTATATTGAAGTCTGTGGGTTTTCATTTGAGAAAATGGACTTCTAATAATAAGGAAATTTTGAGAGACTTGCCTCGCGACCATCTTTTCCACGAACAGTTCCTAGATTTTGATGAGAAAAGTACAGCTAAAACGTTAGGAATAAGGTGGAACGCGTCGGAAGATTCGTTTTATTTCGTCACAGAGTTGACCCATAAGGACTCCTTCACTAAGAGGGAAGTGCTATCGGTAATAGCTAGACTGTTTGATCCATTGGGTTGGCTCTCGCCAGTCATTATAAATGCCAAGGACAGGTAATGGCTCCATTGCCTGATGAAAGAACCACATTCAGCCGGCCCTTCACGGTCACTGGTCTCGATTACGCGGGGCCGTTTGACATCAAAAACTTTCATGGGCGTGGTTGTCGCCTAACGAAAGAATATATATTTGTCTCTTCGTTTGTTTCAGCACAAAGGCGATTCACTTAGAGCCCGTAAGTGACCTTAGTACTCCGGCGTTTCTAGCCGCTCTGTCCCGTTTTGTCTCCCGTAGGGGATGCCCACACAAAATTTACTCCGATAATGGACGGAATTTCGTGGGTGCGGCGCGTGATTTAAAAGCCAACTTAAAGAAAATCGTTTCACAACTACGCGATGAAGCAATCGCGAAATATGGTTTTCAGAATTTGGAGTGGCACTTTATACCAGCGGGCGCGCCCCATATGGGAGGACTGTGGGAGGCCGGTGTCAAAAGTTGTAAAACGCACCTTAAAAAAATCTCGGGTCAGATCCGGCATACATTCGAAGAATTTGCCACCGTTCTTGCTTCCATTGAATGTTGCCTCAACTCAAGGCCTCTTTCGCCTATTTCGGATAATCAAGACGATATTACGGCCTTGACCCCAGGCCATTTCTTAATTGGCTCGTCACTCTTAGCTCCTGCTGAACCAGAAGAGGTTCCGACAAAAACCGCTCTATTGAATCGCTGGAGGAAAGTTAAAATCATCCAGCAAGACTTCTGTCGCCGATGGAAAATCGAATATCTTTCTGAGCTAAATAAGCGATTCAAGTGGAAGTCGCCTCAGGAGAACCTGTCTCTCAATGACATGGTAGTACTCCGTCAAGAAAATACTTGTCCCACAGACTGGCGTCTAGGACGTATCGTAAAATTGTATCCTAGTCGGGACCAATATGTCAGAGTGGTCGATGTTAAAACTCAAGCTGGCGTGATCACTCGCCCGGTTCATAAGCTGGTTTTGCTCCCCCGTTCACAATAATTCCAATTAGACCACATATACGACACTATCATTAGAGCCAAAATCTTACTATAATACTATTGTGCCGTTCTAACCATTGTCTCTCCCACAGAAATATGGACTTCAACGAGGAATTCAAATGTCCCATGTGCAACTCACGACACGGCTTCCGGAAGTGTCGTCGGTTTTTAACGATTTCCCCGGCGAAAAAAGATATATTGTCGACGAACACAGGGCTTGTGAAAACTGCCTGGGGCTCTCACACCAGCTGGCCCAATGCCCCTCTCAGGATGCGTGCAACCGGTGTTGGGAACCCCACCATACTCTTCTCCATCTCCCCAACTTTGAGAAGACGCCATGGATACCTATGACTGCTTGGGCGGTTATGTGGAGTGCAGCGGCTCCACAACAAAGTGCTCACGTACGCATATTGCTTGAACCGCGGAACCCGACAAGCTGCTACATGCCCACGGACACCTTCCCGATACCATGGGAAAAATGCCAGTCACGCCTGACTGTTTGGCTCTCCTGCCTTCGGGATGAACGGCGATCTGTGAAGGTCACCCTTAATCGACGCCTGGGCAACAACATCAAGACCCCTGGCAGCAAGCTCAAGTGCGAGAAGATAAAGGAATGGGGCAGGGACAAGGTGTTAGCCGACCATGGGTTCCATTTGCCCTATCCATGCTCGATCATAATTGGCTCAGACGTGGCAGGTAAAATCTACCGAGGGTTTCCGAAGGAGAACTACCTTTCGCCCAGGACACGGTGTTTGGCTGGGCCTTCTTTGGAGAAATGGAAAAGGACAGTACCGAAGAAGACTAGTTTTGGTTCTATTGCGATTTAACTTACATTTATAAGTTGGCTCTACTTCGCGCTAATCGCATATATACATATATATTCATGAATTTTTATCCCATACGTACATATACATTGTCATGAACTCTAATTTATTTTGTACTCATAATTTGTAAGCATTTTGTTTAACTTAATTCTAAGAAAAATGAAATTGAATTAAAATTTAAGTTTAAATTAAATAGCTGTTATTTTGCACTATCCGTGCAATGGGGGCGGCATGTTCACGTGTGAACCGGTTACGGGTCATTTGAAATAGTTTCCCCCCACTGTCTCATTGCCCATCACTGATGCTCATGCTCGTCACTGATTGAATTGGCCCAACACTGATATTCTTGAGAGTGAACAGCTGATCCCTTTGATGAGTGTCTGCCCTTCTCTCTCATATTGTTCGATTGCTGAATGACATTACTCGTTACAAGAGGAATGTCAAAAGTAAACAAATTCCGACCCTTTGGAATTATTCGTTTTTTCAACACTGGCCTAAAAACAAGTCAGAGGAAGGCGAGAAGACAAACCTCAAAGTGA
This sequence comes from Eudasyphora cyanicolor, assembly GCA_963930755.1. NCBI lineage: Eukaryota > Metazoa > Arthropoda > Insecta > Diptera > Muscidae > Eudasyphora > Eudasyphora cyanicolor. The sequence goes on from OZ005735.1 coordinate 120,822,644, forward strand.
ACGAGAAAATTTGTAAAAAAAAGAAAAGAGTTTGTTAAAATAAAGTAGTCAAGGGCTCACTGTGGAGACGAGTATAAAAAAGCGAATATAAAAAGAGTTTTTCTTAACAATAAGAGTAGTGTTGGGCATTATCGTTCACTGAACGGACCGGTCCTTTTCGTTCCGTTCTGGTAAAGGAACTCGTTCAGTCTTTTCGTTCCATCGTTCCTTTTGGCTCCTTCGTTCAAATGACGTTCATTCGGTCAAACATCACAATAGCTGTTTGTTTACTCGTTCAGTCTTCTTTTATGAACGTGATAAAAACAATTTTGTCAGATAAGGAAATTGAAAATATATTTTTAATTAATTTCAGTATGTTCTGCTGATTTTATTAAAATAACAATTGTTAAACGATTGTGATGTGTATGTAATGTGGCAATACTGTGCACCCCTGTGAAAAGACTGAAGATCCGAAGTGAACGATGGAACTAAAAGAACAACATAGCAGGAACCAGTTCCAATCGTTCCTTCAAGGGAATCGTTCAATTGAACGAGTTCGTTCCGGAACGACCCAACGCTAAATAAGAGGTTCAGGGTTGTGTGCTGTGTTGTGCTTTGCTGTACGGTGCTGGGTAGTTCTGTGCTGTGTGTTGCTGCCGTTGTTTTCTTTGGCTGTTGCTTTGTGCTGGGCTTGTGGTCGTTGGAGTGGGCAACGATCGAGTGGCAACAGGAGTACAGGAGTCTCGCTAGTACTCCCCTCGGACAATTGGAGCACTCAGTTAAAAGGTTTGCTACAGGCGTAAACATCGGTAGTGGAAAGATCTGTTAGGCTACCTACAAAGGCCGACCCCAGTATGTCCAGTCGTCTTTATTCAGAGCGGGGCAGTCGCATAGTAAGTGCTCAATGCTCTCAACTTCTTCCTCATCTCCACAGCATCTGCAGAATTCATTGGAGTCAATACCCAATCTTTTAGCGTGCTCGCCGATCAAGCAATGTCTCGTCAGAACTGTTACTAACGTAGACAATCTTTGTCTCTCTTGTGCGAGGAGATATTTTGATCTTCTCAGGTAATACCTTGGTCAGATTTATCTGCCTACCCGGAGGTGCCGATTTCTGTCCATCTTTCGTTGGACTACCTGATTGCCTCTTGCCTAAGCCAAAGCTTGCACGATTATGGTTCTAAGGGGGTATCATCTACTCCAGGGGCTTTGTTATATTTTAGACCTTTATGGTGTCTTATAGCTTCGGTGGATGTTCCCAAATTTGTTGTGTAAGCGAGTATCTGCTAATCTGATACGTCGTTATGAGGAGAAGCTTTGTTATGTATATCTGAGAAATGTTCTAGCCATCGGTGCAGTGTTTCTTCTGTAGTTGTTATTAGATCATCCGTTTTCGATTTTATTGGACGTTCTTGGCTGCAGTATTTCCCAGAGAGCTTATGATATATAAGGTATTCGTGTCGTTTTTCATGGCAGCCCCTTCTGCTTCCTTTGCTAGTCTATCTATCTATGTTCCTCTATATTTTCTGCAAGATTGTGGTGACTTGGAGTTATTTTTCGTAACTTTTGTGAGTCTTCGGTTCTCGATTATGTCCCAGGTATCAATCATCCAGTCTTTTTGTTTTGCTTTTGGGTCATAGGCTTAGGACTTCCTTGTGACTGCTCTTCAACGTCATTGGTTATGGGGGTGATTGGGGTGTAATGGTAGATCGGTACCACTTAGTGCACCCTGGGTAACGCCAAATGATCTACCAAGTAGCGTTTCTAGACAGGGGTAATCGACTATATTTGTACGGAGCCTTGCTGATACCTGAGCGCCTCAGCTAGTAATAGATGTTGTGCCACCCAGTTATTGCCGCAGTACTGGGGGCTATGCTGGGTGGACATGTTTCGCCCCTACAGTAGTGGTCACACTTAAAACAAACTTCCATAAGTCCGGAGTATTATGCATGCCGTGCTTATCGGACATTTCGGTTCGCAGTCATGGGTTACGAGAGACTGTGTTTTGACGGCTGCCTTTTCTGGTACCTGGACGCCTCTGCAACGACTCAGTCCTTGCCACGTTTTTGGGGGCTATGACGTGATTGACCTATCCTACCCCCCACACTCATGGCTTGGAAACAAGCCAATGGATCCAAAGACCTCTTCTACGGCGGGAGCATCACCTGGCACTTCGGTTTTCTATGGTTAGCATATCCGTCCTTCAAAGAGGAAGTTTAATGATCGGCGCATGGCTCTCAGGATCCTTGATCTGTTAGTGGTAACACTGTTCCTCGGTTCAGTGGTATTGCTACTCATCGGTCCTTCGCTGATGTTACTAAGGACAGCTTGATAGTGGCGGTCATCAACAGGGGAGAGGACTGTGCTCTGTTTTCTTCGATGTTCTTACGGAGATGCCGAGTCCTGCTCTCGATTGTGCCGACGCAGACTGGTATCAGGGCCGCATAAAACTAATACGATTTAGTACTCGTAATATGCGCACTGTTGAGTGCTATCGCTGCTGTTTGAAGAAAATTGGCTACATCTGGCTGGGTGAGGCGCTGGATGTTGTCAAGAAGGAGGGCGCATGTATGGATTCCGGCTATACCAGCTGATGCGGAATCCGTAACTAAGATGCTGAAGGTTTACAATCCCGATCTTCCAACTGGCAACTGGAAGGTCGATCGATTGGATGAGGCGGATGGGCATCGGAGGCACGCAGTATTTATACTGAATGCCGAGTCTCTAACCCAATCGTCAAGAAGGCATGGTTTCATATGAATTCAGCAAAAACCGACTTAAGGTGTACAAGAGCCAAAAAGGAGGAAATTCGAAAAATACTACTCCACTGGTGTAATATCTACAAAAGAACCTCCCTCTTCGCAAGTATCAGAGCAGCATCTGGCGTTTCACCCTTTACCGATGTGCCTGGATGTGTCGAAAAGCCCTTCATCACGGGTTCGGAAGAATCCTGTGAGGATGAATCCGGTGAGGATGAGCTTCTAGCGGACACAGACGACGAGGCAAATGTAACGGTGGTGACGAAATCTGACAATGGTCCAGTTCCTACAGATAAACTTCCGCCACTCTAAGGAAACATCAGCTGCCTTAATAGACCTCCTGATGCAAGGAGGGACAGACCTGGTCCTAATCCAGGAACCCTGGTTGAATGGAGATATGGTTTGTGGGCTCAAGACGCCAGGGTTTAAGCTGCATCAAGGTACAGTTAATGGAAGATGTAGAGCCTGTATACTTGCCACGAACGACCTTGATATATACCTTCTTCCTTCTTTTAGTAGTGAAGACATAGTATCAGCCATCCTACAAAACTCTCATGTTTGGTCGGCCTTCATTTATATGGCACATAACACTGAGACGCCACCCTGTGCATTGAAATCACTGGTGGGAGCGGCAAACGAGAAGAACAAGGACCTAATTGTGTGTAGTGATGTCAATGCACACCATTATATGTGGGGTAGTACTGACATCAACGACAGGGACGAATTACTTATCGAATATATAATACAAAGGTTACTACTACCTTGTGATTTGTAATATAGGGCATAAACCTACCATTATTATTAGTTAAAACATGTCACTTTTGTCTCCGTGAATTTAAGGGGAAGGATTTCTGATTGCATCACCCAATATTAGGAAGGCTAATTGGGAAAAATTTAGGCACATATTCAACAGGTCTCTTCCACAAAATTCCTCAAATGAAAATGCCAACTATCCGGGATATAGAAGAAACGGTGAAACGAGTCACAGCAACTCTTAACGACTCGTTATGAGCCTCATGTCCCAAACAGAAGCCAAGGGGCAAACAACGATGGGGCAACAAACAATGGTGTTCGTCTCAATTAGTTATGCTGAGAATGTGCTGTATGAAGCTCTTCAATACGGCAAAGGCCACCATAGCCCCACAGGACTGGGACTAATACAAGGAAGAACTCAAGCGGTACAAACAAGAGTGGAGAACGGCTCAAAATAAATCCTGGATAGATTTCTGTAGTTAAGGAAAATTTTAAATTTCAGCGAATGGCTGCTATATGTATCACTGGAACGCTGAGAACGACACCAACTGCGCCACTAAATGCTATACTACATTTAATTCCGCTAGATATTATAGCTGTGCAATATGCCACATGTACTGCGATTAGACTCAGGGCACTGTCACTATAGTCAGGAAATGGCTACGGACATAGTGCCATTCTAGACAGAATGCCTGACCGTCCGGACACTGTAGATTACACTATGAATGAGCCACTATTTGACAAGAAATACCTCACTCATATACCTGATAGATCAGAATGGAATGGTCATATCCCAGGACAGAGAAGATCCATTAACTTCTATGCAGACGGTTCCAAACTCGACAGCCAAGTGGGCTTTGTCATCTTTTCTGAGGAACTTCAGCTATCACTTGGGAAAAGTCTGCCTGATCACTGTAGTGTTTACCAGGTAGAAATCTTAGCTATTAAAGAAGTAGCGGAATGGCTGAAAATTAATGTGCTGACCAAAGTCGGTATAAATATTTTCTCTGATAGTTAGGCTGCTATCAAGTCCGTGGAAACTATATTCCTACATTAAAAACCTGCCCTCGACTTCCTCAGATCTCTTAACGAGATGGCTGAACAGTTCAATATTCACCTGTTATGGGTGCCGGGCCACAGGGATATACCAGGGAACTGCAAGGCAGATGAACTTGCAAGACTAGGAACTACCTTACACGCTCCAGGGAACCTGGAACATTTGGGCATGCCTCTAGCAACCCTCAAGCTCCTCTTAAGAGATAGTGCTCTTACGGCAACAAATGACAGGTGGTCACTAGTCAGGAACTGCATACATTCGAGGCGCAGTCTGGACTCAAAACGCACCAAAGCACTGCTGTCGATGTCGAGAACGGACATCTCGCTTATCGTGTCTGTCATGACATGTCACTGTCTTATTGCACGGCACGCAGAGAGACTGAAGGTCTTGCATAATGTCTTTTGCAGAAGATGTGGAGACAAAGAGGAGGAGGAATCAATAGAACACCACACCGCTCTCTCCAGAAGGCGGCATTCAACTTTGGGCTCTTAGTACTTTGAGGAGTTAGCTAACTTGGCTTGGCAAATCTGATATTCCGTTCAAAAGTTATATCGACTTGAAAATAGCAAAATTTGTAAAAAAAAAATTTTAGATGGCCAAATTGGCACCCTATAACTTCGAAACCGCTTTGAAGTTGGTCATAATTCCGTGTTGTCGTGTACAGGGTGGCTGATGAAAGCTGCTACCAAAAAAAATTTAATAACTTTTTTGCTATTTAATGAATCTGGTTAATTTTTTTTTATTTTGCAGATTGATTTTTAGATTTAACAAAAATGGATAACTGGGGCACTGAAACAAGAATTTGGATTGTCCGCCGCTATTACGCACTGAAGTCCGTAGTTTCGGTTCAAAGAGAGTAGAGGGGCACGTTTGGCGGCAATCCTCCGAGCAGATGGACCATAAAGAGACTTGTTAACAATTTTTCCGAGCATGGGACAGTCAACAGAAGACCTTACCATCGAAACCCTTCAGTTCGGACGGAGGAAACAATCGCTGCTGTAGCTGATGCCATACAAAACAATCCAAGAGTTTCGACAAGAACCTTATCTGCTCAAATGTGTGTAAGCAGATAGTCATTGCAGTCAATTATGCACAAAGATTTGGAGTTATTCCCATATAAAATTCAAATGGCCAACAAAGTGAACTCAGCAGACTTCCCGATTCGCTTGGAATTTTGCCAGAAGATGCTTCAAATGGTGGAAGAGGACGGAAACATGTAATAAGTTGATATCCAGAAACTCCACATTCCGTTGGCCCCCCAGGTCGCCTGACCTTACTGCACCTGACTTTTTCTTGTGTGGTTATTGCAAACAGGAATTCTACAAAGCAAAACCAACAAATTTGAATGAGCTAAAGCAATCCATTCGAGAAACAATTGCGGCTATTCCCGTCTCAACTCTGCAAGCAGTAATGAACAACTTTTTGCTAAGATGCCGCACGTTCATCAACGAGCAGGGGGGCATTTAAATTCCATTATTTTTAAAACTAATTAAGCTATGTTTAAATTAATGATTAAATGAGCTTTAACATGAATAAAAGAAAACTGAATTCCATACACTGAAAAAAAAGTTATTTGAGTTTCTTAATGTAGCAATATTCAGCAGCCACCCTGTAGTATACGCGTGCAAAATGTCATTCAAATCTAAATTCATAAATGTTCAGAGTTTTCCTTTATAATGACCCCATACTTTGCATATATTTAAGCACTTTTTTGGATGATTTTTGAAATCATTTTGTTTGTGTCATGAATTTTTAATTAGTATTGACATATCCTTCTAAAATTTCGCATTTTTGATTCATATATTGCACATTTTGCATGTTTTGCATATCAGAAATATGCAAAGAAAAATAGAAAACAAGTAAAACAGTTTCAGTCGGGTAAACCGACTAAGGTATACCCTCACTTTGTGGGTAATGTAATATGGAATATTGCGAGTACGTGAATTATTCTATCAATTTTTGTGAAAGGTACCAGAAGGGGTTTGACAAATACACCTGTTTTTTGCTGAAGAGTAGATACTAAATACATTGCACTGTACCGAATTATAAGCGTTTGTGGGCACTGGTATATCAAAGTTATGAGCTATACAATTTTTTTTTGGTTTTCAGGTATTTTTTACACTGGTATTAATGTTATAAGCTGTTAATTTTTGCTGCAAAATGGTCCATTTGTGTGGGAGGTACCATAAGGGGTGTGGCAACTTCGCTAATTTTTCTGAAGGTGATAGCGACTTATAAACTAATACTAAATTGTAACCCTTTGTGGGGGAGGTACAAAAGGTGTGGACCAATATGGCCCATTTTCGAACGTAGCCGGAGATGAAAACGAAAACTTCACGAAAAAATGGGTGGTATCGGATTAGTTGGAACTATTGGCCGTATAACAACGAAATTGGGATTGTACATTTTTGGGGTTAATATTGGCAATTTCACCAGAAGTGGGCGTGATAGAATAAGTGGGCATGGCAATAGTTAAATATAAAATATATCGGAAACTATTTATCGTAGAAGAACGTTTATTGTAACGTTTTTGTTTAAAACTTATTGGAGTCAATATTAGTAATTTTTTCCAAAAGTGGGCGTGATAGGATAGGTGGGCGTGATATTAATTAAAGAAAGAATATCTCGGAAACGGTTGGTCAAAGAGGAACGAAATTTGGTGTGTACGAATTTGGAGAATATCTCAGAAATGGTAAGAATGAAAATTAGTTTGTAAGCTTCTTCAGATTCTATTGAAATAATTTCACCTGAAGTGGTAGGGATGGGATAAGTAGGTTTGGCTCCTCCCATACGAAAAAAATAAATATTGTAATATATCCAGATGTCGATGATATCGACAAGGATTATGCCCCTTCAAATTATGGGTGGGGTTGGATGGGCAAACATGCTGTTCCCATTTCTACCTATGGATAGCTCCATTTCATAGTAAGCTAAGTCGAAACCGGCTTATCATACTTCGGAATGAAGGTATCGATATCTATCAACATTTATATGATATATTTGACGGCGAATGACACAAAAACTACTAAATTGTTTTATTTGCTTGTTACTTGTTCATATTAGCTTTGTTTAGTAATAAGAGAGTGGGCGAGCCATTATTTATATCGGAGACATTGCAATTAATAAGATGAGAAGTTTTACGATTTATAGAGCAGTTTTATCAACTAAAATTTTGCATAATTAATATTTTTAAAATTTCTTTAAACTGTTTTTGATTGTAGAAAAGCCCAGTCTAGATCAGTATGAATGTAAATGATTTCAGAGGGAATATTTTTATGGGAACTCAGGCAATGTATGGACATAAAGGGTAATCAAATGTTTGTCTTTTACTTTTAATTCCAATGATATTTATAAACGTTTGCATACGAAGCAGCGGGGACTTGCTAGTTTTTTGTAAAAATGCCCACCCGCTCATTAAGGGTCATCGAAGACGAGGGAATAAGCGTTTTTCTATTTATCTCTTTTGTATTTTGTCTCTTTTTGATAAAAATTTAACAGTATGAAAATAGTTCCGGGGGTGTACAATTAACCCACAAAATGGTCATTAATGAGCAGAGCAAATCCGTCGAATGTCACTCATCGGAGTCTAGCGTTTGGAAGTAATGTCCTACAATAAAACTGTTGCCCAATGTACAATGAAACAAATCATATAAAATCATCCTTTAAATTAATTCAAACCATATTCATTCCACATTTATACGACGAATCCTTCTACCGAGATATTTCTTTCGTTTCTGAATAAATATTGACTTTAAAGAATCTAATTAAAAATTATCATTATATATTAATTAAATCAAATGCCTTGTATACGCCCCTAACATTCCCTTACATACCACATTCCATGGGGTACGATAGCTACATTCACCATTGATAGATTGATAGGCGTTGCACTCATTACGAAGCGTATTATTAATGTACAATCGTGTAATATTTGGGTGTAAACATTCTCAAGTAGTAATTATGCTATGCAGTGAAAGAGTATTTGGTCATGAAAACTGAGTTAACAATAGTTTATAAACTCATTGCAGAACGAGTGCTTAATTAATCTTCACGCATTATTACTCAAGTGTCGGATAATAGAAAAAGTATAAATTAATATCTGTTATTAGTGAAGAATTGCTGTTAAGGGTCTGAAAGGATGCTGACCGAAAAAGAAATTCAACTGCTGAAAAAACGCAACTACAACAAAATTAAGGAATTAATAAGAATTTCATTTGGACTAGGTGTCAATTTGACAGGTTCATCCAAATTTAAGGACTCATTACGGATGTAAGTCATTTATTTCATATTAAAGGAATAAAGCAAACGAATTGCTCTATAAAACGTGATATGTCAATCGATGTACATACGAGTAATTATTTTAAGACGGCAAAAATTAGATTATAGGACAAAAAAAAACTTACAATTTCCTACTTTTATACATGACTAAATCGGCCTGTAGATATATTTACATTTGATTAAAGGAACGATCTTTATGAAAATTGGCACAGAAGTTTGGTTGTATTACACGTCCAAGATTCGATGTAGCGCTTTTATAAAGGCCCCCTCCGGTTTGAGTTATTTTTTTTCCTAGACACCACATTTCATACTTAAATATAGTTACACATAAAAAATTGCAATTAAAACCAATAATATTAGAATCAGAAGTAATATAAATTTTATACTTTTATAGTTTTCCTTGCGAACAATTATAATGGTCCTTTTCCAACGGTTTTGTGAGAAGTAGTAAAATTTCTAGTTATCACAGAATTTAGATTTTCGTAAATTATATTACAAATGAAACCTGTGGATATTTCTTAACTCCATTGAAAGCGGAACCATAGCAACTTTTGCGGGGAATATATTTGGAATGAAATATATTTAAATTTTTTGGGGTACCGGAGATAGGCACGATTTCGACTTGTTTAATGAAAATAATTCTCCACGGGTTCACTTGATTTAACCCTTTCAACGCGTGTATCCCGAAGCCTTCCGTTTCAAAATTTCCTTTAGGTAACTATCCTTTCAGATTTACCTGCAAATTTCTTTGTCAAATATCGCAAAAAACAAGTGCTTAGCATGAAAATGGCTGCCAACCCTGGATTCAGCATGGTTGAAGTAGATTTATCCACATAGTCTCATTTCTGTTACATTTTACTTTACTTTCCAAAAATTTTTATTTTTACCAAATTTGAAAAATCAATGTCTATTTGTTGTGACTTCGCAAGCTTTTCCGAAGACAACTTATTAAACCGCAACACAATTTCAGCACTCAAATCAGTTGCTTCACAATTATTCTCACAATAAATATAACTCTCGTCAAAACAGTTTTGTTTATCATGAATTAACTCCTTTTCTTGAGGTTGCCAAAAATTACATTTAATACATACGAGTTTTTCCTTTTTTTTTAAAACGACTCATTATTGATGATTTATGATTTATCAAAAGTCGTAGAAATCGATGGATTGTTTGGATGGTGTATTTGACAAACAAAATAAACAATACGCTTTTATGTCAACCCTATCATTTTTTATATTCTCAGTTTAGTGTGACGAGAGTATACATATATCATTTGATAAGGACAAAAAGTGTAACACATCGAAAGAGTGACCTAAGACCCCAAGAATGATCGGCGGAAATCCGTTTTGAGCCATTTCAAGTAATTTGAGCAATATCCGTCCGTCTGACTGGCTGGAGCGCACGATAACTTTTGAAAGGGGTAATGGATTGACTTCAAATTTGGTATGGGATAATATTTTTTGGTATCTCCGGCTAAGTTCGAAGATGAGCCATATTGGTCCAGTCCTTTTAGTACCTCCATCACAAAGGGTTATAATTTTGAAATATTGATTCCTAATAACTTCTTCTGGTACCTGCCTTACAAATTGACACATTAATTCGTGTAATATACCATATAACATTACTCACCAAGTGAGGGTATACCTTAGTCGGTTTAGCCGGCTGAATCTTTCTTATTAAATATATCGATTTCTACGACTTTCATATATCATTATTTTTGGAGTGGGGTTTTCAGGTGTATGGGGATGAGCTGTTTTGTGAGAAATACTTCCTAAAGTATCGCCTTTATCTTGTTGTTTGACATGGAACATCTATTCCGAAACCTTATATAAAAAAATTGTGTCTGCATTTACTTTACCTTGCAAACTTTGTGGCTAAATATCTCAGAAACGCCATGCCAAAAGAAAAACCGGCTAACGTCATACGATTTAGGGATCGAAATTGTGCGGAGTAAAATAGTTTTCATCTAGGATACTTTTTAAACACCATTTTGCACATACACTGTTATTATTCTTAATAGTAACATTGGGTTATTGTTTAATATAGCCCCCATATAAAGATTCCTATCAATGTCACTTCTGTCACTCTTGGCAACACATGTTTCAACTGATCTCTCTGAAATGTTAAATTTCATTAAAAAATTGGTTTTAATTAAAAAATCATTACAATGTTCATAAAAATGTTTTTTTCTTGCAAAAAATATCTTTGAAACCGCTGCACCATGGGAAAATATGATATATATGCGCGCATAGGACTTTGAAAACAACTTTCAAAAATCAGTTTTTTGGGAATGTTGTTTTATTGTGGATAACATTTAATGAAAATACCTTCAAATTTTATGATAATATCTCTGGGCGATTGCGAGTTATAACCTTTCAAATTTTGTCTTTTTTGCTAATAAATGCAAATCAAATTGCGATGATAAAATGTATATACTAAAATGCTTATAGAATTCTCGTTTGTTGGTGAAATGCTACCGGGCTTGTAACATATAATAAGGTTATATTCATCTAAATATTTTTAACGTCTTTAAATAAAGAGATATTTCAAAGTAAAAATACATTTTTTTTTGTTTTTTTAAAAAAATTATCCGCAGTAAATGGAATACAACTTTTTTTGGATCAACACTTGGGATCACTACTGACTTAGTGGTGAATCCAACGGTACCTAGTTTATCTGCGGCTTTTTGCGATTAACCGTTTTCCCGAAAAATATGGACCTATTTTCTTGGTTAAAAAACCACTTCTGCGAAATTTCGGCAAAATCGGATAATAAATATGACCGGTACAAGTCCGGTTGCAAGATTGTAGATTTCTACGATCAAAATTATCGATCTAATTTATATTATTATGATTATATGTGTAGTTTTTATAGTTTACTTCTTCTACAAAAACTATAAAAATATAGTTAAACGCTTCTGCAGTTTATGTATATTAGGGTGGACCGATTATTTTTTTGTTTTTAATTTATTTTTTCTCTTATTAACAGTCGACGACCCATTGTGTAATAGCATTTGTGCAAAACTTCAGCTTTCAACCAGTAAGGAAAGGCAGAAAGTCGGGCGGGGCCGACTATATAATACCCTACACCTCCCTAACAATGCGATAAGGGTCATTGCGATAATTATTTGGAATAATTGGTAAATGGGTAGGAACATATTATCTAATTCTAAACTGATAATCGCTAAATTTAGCAATATTCGTTCCTAAATTGAGAAACATCTTTCTGGAAAATTTAAATGATCGGAAGTAAAGTACAACTTATATAGCGCTTTGATACCAAATAAGGAGGAACATATATATGGAGGTTATATATAAATCTGAACGGATTTCCCTGAATACTCATTCATGTAAACAGACCACTTTCTGTCAAATTTCGTTCTGATCGGATATAAAATACAGTCACTGATCGGATATAAAATAAAATTTTTACAGGGCTTACATGTCAAATCGGGGTAACATATATATGTGGGCTATATCTAAATCTCAACCGATTTCCCTCAAATTTGGCAGTATTAATTCATGTAATAAGAAACCTCTTCCTGCCGAATTTCGAACTGATCGGATTAAAAATACACTTTTTACAGCGCTTACATGTAAAATCGGGGTAACATATATATGGGGGCTATATCTACATCTGAACCGATTTTCTCCGAATTTGGCAGAATTCCTTCATGTAATAAGAAACCTGTTTCTGCCGAATTTCATACTGATCGTATATAAAATAAAGTTTTTACAGCGCTTACATGTCAAATCGGGGCTAACATATATATGGGGGCTATATCCAAATCTGAACCGATTTTAACCAAATTAAATAGGGATCGTCCTTGGGCCAAAAAAATATATATGTAAAGTTTCGTCAAGATCGGGCCATAATTGCGACCTGTACGTTGATTACAAGAATACATCTACAGACGGACAGACAGACAGACAGAAAGACGGACATAGCTAAATCGACTCAGAAAGTGATTACAAGTCGATCGGTATAATAAACAATGGATCTATCTCTTCTCCTTTTGGGTGTTACAAACAAATGCACAAAGTCATAATACCCTGTACCACAGTGTGGTGTAGGGTATAAAAATATTGCAGACTGCAATTTTATCCTATTTATGTTGTTTTGCTTTAATTTCAAAAACATTGCCCGGTTTTGTAAACTTTTAACGCAATTTTCACAAAAAAATGTTTAAACTTCAATGGTCTATATATTTAAAACGCAGCAACACACAATTAAGTAACTCAAATAGATTTTGAACTACATTTTGCCGGCTTTAATATAAAATCATGATCACTGAAGTTGGTACGATAATCTGATTTTCACAATAATTTCCACAAAGTCGCTTTTGTAGCCCCACTGTGCGGTACATGGTACCAGTAAAATCTGGGTACACCAATTTCTTCTCCAAAGAATTCTCTTGAAGATGGACCAAACCGTATGACTCTATCACTAACGGTATAGTCATCAGATAGAAAATACTGCTATGCGCGCGTATTTACCCCTTTTTCCCATTGTGCGCTGATGGGATGATAAAATGATATTAGAAGGCTATGAAGGCTACTTCATTTAGGATTCTTTAAATCTTTCCTGAACCAATTAGGTTAAATTATTCTCGATTTATGGTAAAATATGTTGTTCAACCTCGTCCCTAGTAAAAATGGGGAACATCGGTCCTTGTTTTGATATTTTGATATGTTTTGATATTCCAATTAGACTTCTTGAGCTAGGGGACGCATTTTTTAGCCCATCATGCTGAAATTTAGGCATTTCTACTTCATATTGTAAACTAAATATAATTTCAATGATCATAACCTTTATCTTAGCGGGCATATGTAATGTTAATATTTTTTTATCAAATATCAAATTTTGTTGTTTATCCAGAAAAGATATTGAGAAAGAAATCGGTATATATTAGAGCTAGATATATACCGATTTCTTTCTCAATATCTTTGACAATTCTGAAAAGTTCATGTGAGATACATCTGTTTATATTCTGCACCGATATTAACAAAATGCTAGGACAGGTTCAGTAAGAAATGAAGAAAGCGATTTTCAAATGCAGAAAGAAATGTAATATCTAACGCCTTCAAATTTATAAAAATTAATATATTTCAATGAAATATTTCGTAGTTTGTATGTCTCGTCGGGGAAAAAAATTCTATTTACAATTGCAGATATCTCGGTAACTATACGAGATTACTCTTAGGTGTAAAAATAAAAGATAAACACGCCCATCCTAATAATAGACCACAAAGATCTTAAAGGAAATGACCTAAGTTTCCGTTTGAGCAATAAAAAACATGGTATTTGGTAAAAAAATACAAAAAAAATTTAACTCGCAAAACACATTTTCTATTTTTTTAAAAACGATTAAGAGAAAGCTTTCGATGACACTTTGCACAATATTTTCTAAATGCAATAGGTAATTGATTATATGGATGGGAAAAGGAGCTGTTTGTGCAAAATGTAAAAAATTTAACACCCTGCAACGCGGACAGTCCTTAAAATCAGAATAATTTATGGTTGTAGACATACTTTATTAGGTACAAGTTTTTAAATTAATTACCAATTAAATGAACCAATTAGGATAAATTCTTCTCGAGTTATGCTAAAATATGTGGTTCAACCTCTATTATCCCCTCACCTTACAGGGAGGAGGATTGACCTAAGTTGTCAAGTATGTTTGGTGGAAATTCGTTTTGGGTCATTTTAAGTCGAGTGAGCAATGTCCGTCCGTCCGTTTCTCTGTCTGTATGCTGGCTGGTGCGCACGATAACGCTCAAAGTATCCGATTGACTTCAAATTTGGTATGCGATCATTTTTTCTATCTCCGGCAATGTTCGAAGATGGGCCATATTGGTTCACTCTTTCTAGTACCTTCCCCACAAAGGGTTAACATTTAGTGAAATATTGATTCTTTAATAACTGCTATACTACTTATTCGAATCTTCTGAAATTCCACACGTTGTATTAGTTTATTAGCCGCTGTCACCTCGTTTTTACAAGTGCATTTATACAAGTGTATAAAAATACTTGAAATTTTGTAAAAATTGGGCGTTATTGCCACGCCCCTGTTGGTACCTACCACACAAAGGTAACATTTTGCAGCAAAAATTAACAGCTTATGAAATTAATACCAGTGTATAAAAATACTTGAAGTTTTGTAGAGTGTAATGCTTTTGCAGTGCCTACAGTCCAGTGAAAAAATATACGTTATAGCCACGCCCCTTTTGGTACCTTCCACACTCATAAAGTTAATATACTAGAGCAAATAAAAGCTTATAATTCGGCACAGTGCAATGTATTTAAAGTATCAACTGTTCAGCGAAAAAAGGTGTATTCGTTAAACCACTTCTGATACCTCCCGCAAAAATTGACAGAATAATTCGTGAGGGTATACCTTAGTCGGTTTACCCGAATGAATCTTTTTTACTTGTTTTTTTAAAGGTTGAAGAAAAAACTATGGAAAACAATTTGTTTCTCTATAGACAAAAATTTGAGAAACAACTCCGTTATTCTCAAATATAGTAATAAGTGAACTAGATGTCAACTAGTACTGAATCGTAAAGAAATTAACTAGTTGGGCGCCTATCATAAGCCAATGTTAAAATCGATAGTTCGTTATATGAAACAAGTAAGAAATTTTAGTCGGGTAAACCCTCACTTGGTGAGCAATGTAAATTTGCACTGGTATATGTACTAATACATATTATCAGCTATTTAATTTTGGTATGTCTTGGCTCTTTTTGTATTGGAGCTACTAAAACGGACTGTAGGAATTTATAAAAATTATACACTGTGCAAAAATGTTGAGTATTTAAATGCGTTGGTATTCCGCACAGAATCTGTTAAATTGTTGTACAAAATGGTACGGTTGTGTGGGAGGTACCAAACGCGTGCCAATGACGCCCTTTTTTCCTGGACTGTACACGGGCCAAAATCGCCTTTTTTGATATGTTTGAATCGAAAGAAAATATACTTGGAACACAAATTTTTAAATATTATATATTTTCGAGCAAATAAATTTTATTTGAAAATCAATAAAATGTATTCAGAACCCATATGTTAATATATTAGAATAAAATATATTTGCGAACTAATTTTCTCAAATAAAATATGTCTTTAAATACAAAAAAAATATTGTTTATGAATATTTTCAAATATATTTTATTAAAAAAAAAGGTTTTCAAAACTTTGCTGAATTTTAGTTTTAATTTTTTCAGTGTTTTCGAATTATGCATTCCTATTAAAAATAGAATACTTAGCATTAACTTCTATTTGAAACCACTTATTTTTATTTTCTAACTATTCCAAGTCATTATTTTCAATTCTAAAGAAATTTTACTAACATTAAAAATATCTAAAAATTACCTTTCAATTGCTGAAAACTTAAAACAATTAAAGAATAGATATATTCACGCAAATAGATCTTTGTTTGGAAAATAACATATCCAAATAAAAAATATTAGGATGTAAACATAGTTTTGTTTAGAACAACATCCTCCCAAACATATAATATTTGTATGTGTCAAATATTATATATTTGGTGTGGACCCTAAAAATATATATGTTTAAAGCAGAATATGTTTGGGACAATATACTACAGAGGCGTTTTTTTTTCAGCGTGTAGGAACTATAAAAAACAGTTAACATAAGCTGTTAACTTTTAGCACCAAATGGTACCTTTGTGTGAGAGTGGGCATGGCAATAACGTCAATTTTTCAGTGTACACAATTTCAAGTATTTGTACACGCTGAAAAATAATCGCTTCTGTAGTATATTGTCCCAAACATATTCGGCTTGAAACATATATATGTTTAGGGTACACTCTAAACATATTATATTGGGTATACACAAAAAGTATATATTTGGGAAAATGTTATTCTAAACAAATCATTGTTTACATCTAATACGTTTTTATTTGGGACTGTTATTTCCGAAACAAACATTTATTTGCACTTCAGAATTCAGAAAATACGTTAATTGCGTTAAATTTTTTACTAATTCAAAGTTATTTTTTAGAAATGTTGAATGCCCTTAAAAATAATAAATAATAATAACTGAAATCGTATAATCTTGGATGATAATAAATTACTTGGAGGATTGACAAGAAGTGATGACTTGGAATACTAACTCAGAAATATTAAATGAGTATTGTAACTGGGAGGTAAAATTCGAAACTAAGGAAAAATTTAAACTGATATTCTAAAAAGTCAGCAAAAGTTTTAAGAACCTTTTTTAAATAAAATATATTTGGATAAATTTCTAAACAATAATTTTATTTGTATTTAAACACATATTTTATTTGAAAAAGTTAGTTTGCAAATATATTTTGTTGTAATATATTAATATATGCGTTCCAAATATATTTTATTGATTTTCAAATAAAATTTATTTGCTCAGAAATATATAATATTTAAAAATTTGTGTTGCAAATATATTTCCTTGCGATTTAAACACATCAAAAATGACGATTTTGCCCCGTGTATGCACTGGTATAAAAGCTATAAGCAGTTAACCTTTGGTGGAAAATGGTCCATTTGTGTGTGAGGTACCAAAAGGAGCGTGGCAATTTCGCCAATTTTTCTTGACGTGTTAGCGATTAATAAACTAATACTATGTGTGGAATTATATCCCTTCGATGTGTTACACTTTCGGCCCGTAGCAAATGATATATACCCTAGTATCACTAAAGTGAGGGTATAAAAAGGACAGATATGTTACTAGTTTGAAGTAAAAAGCAACTATTATATTTCTATATACAAACTAGTAATTTTGGATGCATGGTATTGACAGACATACATACGAACATGGCTAAATCGACACAAAAAGTGATTATTTTTTGGCGTTACAAACAAATTCACTAAGTCTTAAGACATGAACCACAGTGTGGTGTCGGGTATAAAAAAAATTTCAATAGAAACAAGTAAGAAAGTTCAGTCGGGTAAACCGACTAATGAATCCCCACACCTTGAGTTCCAAAAAAATATTAGTAAATTTAGCTGTTAACTTTTGGAGTAAAATGGTCCATTTGTTTGAGAGGTACCAAAAGGGGCGTGCCAATAACGCTCATTTTTCTCTGGACTCTGGGTACTGTAGATGCATTACACTGTACAAAATTTCAAGTGTTTGTATGCACTGATAATAAAGTTATAAGCTATTAACTTTTGGTTCAAAATTGTCCATTTGTGTGGGAGGTACCAAAATGGAAGTGGCAACTTCGCCCATTTTTCTCGAGGTAATAGTGACTAATAAACTAATACTATGTGTAGACTTTCAGAGGATTCAAATACGTAGTATAGAAGTTATAAAATAATCAATATTTCACTAAATATTAAATCTTTGTGGGGGAGGTACTAGAACGTAAAGGACAAATATGGTCCATCTTCGAACTT
The DNA here is from genome assembly GCA_963930755.1 of Eudasyphora cyanicolor. Lineage (NCBI taxonomy): Eukaryota > Metazoa > Arthropoda > Insecta > Diptera > Muscidae > Eudasyphora > Eudasyphora cyanicolor. The sequence continues at coordinate 120,840,862 of OZ005735.1, forward strand.
AGCCGGAGATAGAAGACAATATTACCACACTCCAAATTTGAAGTCAATCGGTTACTCCTTTCGAGAGTTATCGTGCGCACCAGCCAGCGGACAGACAGGCGAACGGACGGGCATTGCTCACACTTAAAATGACCCAAAACGGATATCCGCCGAACATACTTAGGGCCTTAGGTCACTCCTTCGATGTGTTACACTTTTGACTCGTAGCAAATGATATACATATACCCTCCTCTCTAAGGCGAGAGCATAAAAAGGTGATCTAAAAATTGATCTGAAAGTTGGAAGAAACATGTCCAATCTAAACATGTAAAAATCTAAGTTCTGCCACATTGAACCGTTTTAAACATAACATCTCAGAAAGAATCGCATAGAATATTGCTCAGAGATTGTAGTTTTCTTGAAGTACAATAGTTGAGAGTTTCTTACCTTTTTCAGAGTAAATGTAATTCTGGTCGTTTCAAGTGTTCTATCTATGTATGGCCACTGGAGCTATACTATTCGTAGTATTCGAGATATTCCAAAAATAGCTGAGGTAAAGTGTTGATGATTTCGCAAATAAGTGTTGATGATTTCTTAAATATGTTTTCCCTTCCAGAGTGTCTGTACAGCATTTCAGACACTAATATCAGTGTTCAAAATGATGTACTATCTATTCGTACAGCGCCGTCTGTATATACTGCTAAACAAGGCTCAAACTCATGAATATATTAGAAAAATTGACATTTTCCATAAAGGTAAGAGTTCTAGAAATATACGTATTTATATCATAAATAAATTAATTGTAATCATTTGTTTGTTGATTCAGATTTCCCCATGAGTGACAGGTTAAAGGAGAAGATTGATGACATTTTGAACTCAAGCTGGAAGAACATCAATGGCCAGTTGATATTTTATATTTGCTGCTGCTCCGCCATAATAAGCAATTATTTTTTCGTGGCTCTATTTGTTAATTGGTACAATGTCTGGAAAGAAACTCCAAACTATGAGCATATGCTACGTAAGTGCTATTTTTTACTTATATTAGTTTATTTCCCTAACTTCAGTCATTGGAGGAAGTATAGGAATATAATTGAAGCCATAAGGCTATAGGAATATAATTGAAGCCATAAGGCTTCAATTATATTCCTTACGGTTTAAATTAAGAGTTGTAAAATTAGAATGCTTTTTTACTATCCGTGGGACATTTCATCATTGAGAAAAATATATTAAATATATCGCTTTAATTTTCTAGGGTTATTTGTTAGCCACTGATCCAATCCCAGTCCATTTTTGTTTTGTCAGTTGTATTATTGTGAAATACATTCACTCAGACAGTTTCTACATTCTTAGTAATGTAAACCATTTTTACACCCTCCATCATATCGATACCTCCATTCTAAACTATGCTAAGTACAAAAAGGTAGTTTTTCAGCAGAGCCGATCAAAGTTTGATGATTTTTTTACATTTTTTGTGGAATTCCTTTACAATGCAAATCGAATGACCTGCACTGTTTTGTGAATAACTTTTGATTGGGTTGACGGATAAACTCAAAATTTTGACTGAATATAATTTGTAATATTTAGATATTAAAAATGCAATTTCCCTAAAAACATGCTAAGTCGACTTAGCATGGAGGTATCGATATAATGGAGGGTATTTTCATTTAGTCCCCCCGTTTGTAACACTTCGAAATATTGATCAGGGATCCCATAAAGTATATACGAGTATATTCTTACCCGTAGTATATATGGGGAATGTTCAGGTTCAAAAAAATGTCAGTTTTGTTTTTTCCCATTTGTTTATATTTTTGAGTATATCTGCAGAAAAGCTTAGTGGATTTTTTTGAGATTTTTCCGATAATTCGTTCAGAAGTTATTGTTTATTAAACCAGTAAGAAAGGACAGAAAGTCGGGCGGGGCCGAATATATAATACCCTATCCTACACAATACGATAATAATTTGGAATAATTTGTTTTGCTTCAGTTAACGAAGTATTTAACTCCACATCCTCAGCAAGGATTACTCCACGGAGGAGTTGAAGAAGTTACCCTCAATAAACTAGTTCTAAAACGATAATTTTAAAATGTGCAGGATAGATAGGACTATACTTATACATAATCTAAACTGATTTTCATCAATTTGGATCAGAAACGGAAAATGCAGTTTCAATAGCGCTTAAATACTAAATAGGCAGGAACATATATATGGGTACTATATCTAAATCTGAACCGATTATGCCCAAATATACAGCTTATTTGTTCCTTAATTAAGAAACTTCTTCCCGCCAATTTTTGTAATGATCGGAAAAAAAAAATTCATCTTCTATAGAGCTTTGCCACCAATTCAGCAGGAACATGTATAGGGGCTATATCTAAATCTGAACCGATTGCCCCTGAATTTGACAGTATTCAGTAATGTCAGAATCCTCTTTCTGTCGAATTTCGTACAGATCTCACATGTTACCCCCATATATATGGGGGCTATATCTAAACCGATTTCGCCCAAATTTGGCAGTAATAATTCACGTAATATGAATCCTCTTTCTGCCGAATTTCGTACTGATCGGATATAAAAGATTCTACTGCGCTTAAATGTCAAATCGGCGGTAACGTATATATATGTGGACTATATCTAAATCTGAACCGATTTTCCCCAAATTTAGTATTATGTCTAAGAGTATCAAGAGACTTCTCTCTGTCAATTAGTTACAAATCGGTTCAAAAATGTTGCATATGCAGTGCATGTATCCCTAATCGGGGGTACATACGAGCTATACCGATTTTAACCAACATCAATAGGGATGGCCCTTGAGCCAAAAGAAAGATATGTGTAAAGATTCGTTGAGATCGGGCCATAATTGCGACCAGTACTTTCATTACAAGAATACATACACAGACGGATAGACAGCCGGACACTCAGAAAGTGATTCAAAGCGAAGGTGCTATTTCTTCTCCTTTTGGGTGTTACAAACAAATGCACAAAGTTATAATACGATATACCACAGCGTAGTGTCGGGAAAAAAATCCTTAAGACATGACTCAGTGTATCGGGCTTTTGGTCATAACTTCTGATCCGATTTTATTTTTTTTTTAATTTTGGTATTTTTCGTTACTTTTCAGAAAAAAATATTAAATTGCATTTGATTGCGATTTTAAGTTTTGAAATTTAAATGCCATTTTTTGGACTTTACGTAGTCTCCGATTTTCGCGATTTTTTATAAATATTTTTTCACATCGAAAAAATGGGCGAAGTTCCCACGCCCCTTTTGGTACTTCCCACACAAATGGATAATTTTTCACCTTATAGCTTTAAATTCAGTTCATGCAAATACTTGTTCATGCAATACAGCGTAATGATTTTATAGTACATAGAGTCCAGTTAAAAGTGGGCGTAGTTGGAATGCCCCTTTTGGCACTTCCCAAACAAATGGACTATTTTGCACCAAAAGTTTACAGCTTATAACTTTAAGACATGTGCATACAATGGCTTGAAATGTTGTAAGTGTAATGGTTTTATAGTACCTAGAATCCAGTGAAAACGGGACGTTACTGCCATGTACCTTTTGGTACCTCCCACACAAAGGTACCATTTTGTACTATTTTATTACTATTGTCTACAAATACTTAAAATTTTTTACAGTGTTTTTATAGTACCAACAGACTGTCGAAAAATAGGCGTTATTATCACGCCCCTTTGGAAACTCCTACACAAACGTAGTATTTTGTACCAAAAGTAACAGCTTATATCGCGAATACCAATGCCTATAAATACTCAAAATTTTGTATAGTGTATAGTTTTTTAAATTCCTACAGGCCTGTTAAAAATGGGAGTTATAACCACATCCATTTTAGTACCTCCCAAACAAAAAGAACCAAGGCATACCAAAACTAAATATCTCATAATATTAGTACATAAACCAGTGCACATTTACATTGTTTTTTTTAAATTAAAAAAAAAAAATTACTTCTCTTTATTATTAAGCGAAATAATAATATCCTAAATTTACACTTTGGTACAGGGTATTATAAATTTGTTGGTACAGGATATTATAAAATTTTTACCTTCGATTTATCAATTTTTCAATATTTGATACGAATTCTAGCACAAGAGTTTAGTGAATCAGGAATGAACATTGTAAATTTTGAAAGAAATTGATTCAAATTTAGATATAGTTGCCATATAAACGTTCTTTCCGATATGGTATACATGTTCTATAAATACTTTATTTAACATTCGATCGTGCGTGGTTTCTTAACACAGAAACGAACATTACCAAGTTTGAAGAAAATCTGTCCACATTTATGTATATGTATATGGTTAGGTTAGATTGAAGAGAGGAGATGTTTCAACTGCTCATGTCTATGGACATACATACACATAAGCCAGTGGTTTGGCCTGTTGTGCGCTCCTTATTTATATTTTAAAAACCACATGATTTACAGAAAATCGTTATTAAACACGAATTTTCTCAGTATCTTCCAGTCATATCATCTGAGATAGGTCAAGTGTGGTAATGTGGCGGAACCGAAATATCGGGATCTTGGCTGTGTGAAAGCCGATGGAACAGAAAATGTTCCATCGTTTCGATGTTTTCCCTTTATGCTCTGCATTCGTCGTTATTTGCTCGTCCTATGCGATGCAGTTATTCCTAAAGAATAACATAAAAAGTACTTCGAAAGAAACAGAAAGTGATTATGTTCTTTGGCAGTAGTCATGCAAATATTTATATTTTACTAGCTGACCCGGTGCGCTTCGCTGCCCTCAAAGTGCGTTTCGGTGAAATATAACCATATGATATGTTGATACTCTTGATATTACGGCAGTGTTTTCGGGTCATCCATATTGCACTTAAATGAACACATTTTGTGTAGTGCAATACCCGTCAAATCACCTTGGGAGGCTACGTCGCTCATTCTCTGTTGGGGCATATAGATTGCTGTGAAATAGAGTTATACCAATTAGTCCAATAATTCTATCAGTATTTATTTTTTCTATAACGATGCCGCATGCGCGTAGTCACGCCCTCTAATCCGATATCTCCCAATTTTGTTGAGTCACACCTTTGAAGGCACTTGAATACTAAGCACATTTGGTCAAGCGTCAATCTAGATAGTTCCGTTTTCAGCAAGCGTGTCGTATGCACAGATACTTCCACTGATCAGCTTTTTAATGAGATTCCGGGGAGTGCTATCAACAGCACATATACATATAAACTTCAAGACGATGAGTGGAACGCCTCTCTATATTTCGTTTTGAGTACTTTGTCCATCGACACTATTTTCATGCAAATTTTCAAAACTTTCCTGCACTAATATTGGAAAATTTTCAAATTCATATCTCGGTTTGTATGGGCCACGCCCTTATCACTCTCTTTTGCAAAGATATCGCCGCAAAACTATTTCAAATATTGTCATGCCAACTGTTTCCATCGTTCCTGAATGTAGCTCCATCACCCCTACTGGTACCAAGGTCAGACAGCCAAACTTCGAAACCATGGCTGAATAGTGCTCGAAATATTGATTTTTGAAATTTCAGGTTGTGTAGGAGTGCCCACTGTTAATACGTTGCCAGTTTTTGGTTCAATCATTGGTCGAGGTTCGAAGGTTAAAAACCCATGTTTACAGGCTAGCTGCAATAGTGCAGGAAATAATATATATGCAGATGTCATGTTTCACATTTCAGGTTGTGTGGGCGGTGCCACGCCCACTGTTACTATCACTCTAGTTTCTTGCTCTAGCACTCAATCTGGATGCATATACCAAATTTCGAGAATTTTGGTCCAATAGCAATCAAAATATTGCACTTCAAGGTCACACATACTAAATTTCGGAAATATTACTGCAATAGTGCTCGAAATATATCAAATTCGAATTTTAGGTTGTGTGGGCGGTGCCACGCCCACCGTCACTATCACCCCAGTAGTCAGATTCATAACGCGTAATGGCACCAAGGTCACACATACCCAATTTCGAAAATTTTTCTCTAATAGTATTCGAAATATTTCATATTTGAATTTTAGGTTGTATGGGCGGTGCCACGCCCACTGTCACTATCACACCGGTTTTTGGCTCCACATATCGAATTTCGAGTATTTTGAACCAATAGTACCCAACATATTCCACTTTTAAATTTTACGTTGTATGAACTGTGCCACGCCCCTTTGTCCAATCAAAACCTACGAACTTCCACACACCAAAAGATATTCTCATGCAAAGGCTTAGGTTTAGGTTAGGGTGGCAGCCGTATTTTTTTTTTTTTTTTATACAAGCTCACATAGACCAGTTTAGGTCCCTAGTGTTACCACGGGCTGAAATGCCCCTCATCGAAACCAACCTGTTTGATATATAAATTTATCGATAGTACGAATATCAGTACTAGAAAGATCTGTTAGGCTGCCTAAGAAGGCCGACCCCAGTATGTCCAGTCGTCGTTTACTCAAAGCGGGACAGTCGCAAAGCAAGTGCTCAATGCTCTCCACTTCTTCCTCATCTCCACAGCTTCGGCAGAAGTCATTGGAGTCAATACCCAATCTTTTGGCGTGTTCGCCGATCAAGCAGTGTCCCGTCAGAACCTGTACTAACGTAGACAATCGTTTCCTCTCTAGTGCGAGAAGATATTTTGACCTTCTCAGGTCATACCTTGGCCAGATTTGTCTAGCTACCCTGCAGGTGCCGATTTCTGTCCATCGTTCGTTGGACTGCCTGATTGCCTCTTGCCTAAGCCAAAGCTTGCACGTGGATAGTGGCGCACCAATATATGCAAATTCTTCGAGAATTTGTAATGTCGTCCCTTTCCTAGCAAGTTCATCGGCTTTGCAGTTCCCCGGGATATCCCTATGCCCAGGCACCCATATGAGGTGTATATTAAACTGCTCAGCCATCTCGTTAAGAGATCTGCGGCAGTCGAGGGCTGTTTGTGAATTTAGGGATGTTGCCTCCAGAGAATTGATGGCAGCCTGGCTGTCCGAGTAAATGACAACGCCAGTGTTGGTTACTATGTTGCGACTCAGCCACTTGGCGACTTCCCATATTGCCATTATTTCGGCTTGATAGACACTGCAGGTATCTGGTAGTCTGTGAGCTATATCCAGACTAAGTTCTTCACAGTGTACTCCGAAGCCAACCTTTACATCAAGCTTCGAACCATCCGTGTAAAAGTGGAGATGGTTTCTATTACCTGGTATTCTGCCGACCCATTCGTCTCTGGCGGGAATCATAGTGATGTAATTTCTCTCGAAGGTGTACACAGTTGGTATATAGTCCACTCAGTCGGTTACCATAGCACTACACTTTGATATCCTCATGTGACCATAGTTCTTGTACCTCCACAGTGATAGGCAGTTTAATTTTATTGCCGCTTTGGTTGCAACTTCTCTCGCCACAATATTAATCGGCAGTATATGGAGTAGGGCTTGTAGAGACTCGGTCGCTGTAGTCCTTAAGGCTCCGCTTATGCTCAGGCAGGCAGTTCTCTGAACCTTTGTTAGTAGGTTGGTAATGGTTAGTTTGTCAGTTGCCGTCCACCATACCACAATACCGTATAACAGTATTGGACGAACTACTGCTATATATATCCAGTGGACGATTTTAGGAGAGAGTCCCCACCGCGACCCTACAGCCTTTTTGCAGGAATATAAGGCGACGTTGGCCTTCCTTACACGTTCCAATACGTTAAGTCTAAATAACATTTTCCTATCTAGAATTATTCCTAAAAATTTTGCACTTTCAGAAAAGACTAGATCTGTTCCATTTATCCGAGGTGGAGGGTGCACATGTGGGACATTATTCATCCTAGTAAAGAGAACCAATTCTGTCTTGTTGGGGTTAACGCCCAAACCGCTGCTTCTGGCCCATCTAACCAACTTGTTCAGAGCCACCTGTAGGATGTCTCTGAGGACGTTTACGAATTTGCCACTCACTGCGATTGCCACGTCGTCCGCATATGCCACGACCTTGCAGCCACAACGTTCTAGATCTAGCAGGATTTCATTCACCGCTAGGTTCCAAATTAGTGGAGACAGTACTCCTCCTTGCGGGGTCCCTCTGTTTACATACCTTGTTAGAGTTGTGGACCCTAGACATGCTGTTATGCGTCTTCTGGTGAGCAGACTTTGAATTAGTCTAATCAAACTATTGTTAACTTTTAGATGTGACAGTGCCGCAATTACCGCATCTGAGAGAACGTTGTTAAAAGCCCCTTCTATGTCAAGAAATGCCACCATGGTGAATTCCTTGAAATGCAGGGACGATTCGATAGTGCTCACAAGTTCGTGCAGGGCTGATTCTGTAGACTTGCCCTTATTGTAGGCATGTTGGTTCCCCGACAGGAGTTTTGTATCCAGGTTTTCCCTAATGAAATGATCTAAAAGTCTTTCCAGACCCTTTCAATAGGAAGGAGGATAGGCTAATTGGTCTGAAGTCTTTTGGCCTAGTGTGTGATATCTTTCCCGCTTTAGGTATGAATACCACTTTGGTATCCCTCCACCGATTAGGGACGTATGAAAGCCTGATACAGCCTACATAAATTTTCTCCAGCCAGGGGATAATGTACTTTAACATTTTCTGCATTTCTGCTGGAGTGATGCCATCTGGTCCAGGTGACTTGAAGGGCTCAAAGCTGTTAATAGCCCAGCTTATTCTGGATCTCTCAGTCAAGAAGCTAGCGACGCTCGCAGTCCACTCGCACTCTTGTTGGTCCTGCTGATCCTCGGGTTCTGTTACAGAGTTGCCCGGGAAATGTGTGTCGAGCAGTACATTGAGCGACTGCTCGCTGTTTTTGGTCCAGTTATTTGCCTCATCCTGTAAATATCCCACTGTACAGGGTGAAGCAGATAATATCTTCCTCAGCCTAGCGGCGTCGGAGACCTTTTCCACTTCACCACAGAAGGTATACCAAGAGCGCCTTTGCGCCTTTCTAAGCTCCTTCTTATAGATCTTGAGTTGCTCTTTATAGGCATCCCAATCATTAGCGACCCCAGTAGATTTAGCCTTATTGAATAGCTTGTTGCAGGTCTTTTTCATAGCCGTTAGCTCAGAAGTCCACCATTGGGGTTTAGTTTTACCCTTGTACCTTGTTTTCGGACAGGCTTCTTCAAGGGAACTATTGAATGATGTGGTGATATGATCGACCAGATTATCCAGACCGGCTTTGTCATTCGGTTCGTACAGAAGTTTAGAGTTGAGGACTTTCTTGAAATTCTTCTCATACAGGTGCCACTTTGTCTTCCTTACATTTCTGTGGACGGCAGGTTTAGGCGCTTTTTCCGCGAGTTTGAACTCAATATAATGGTGATCTGAGAATGAGTGGTCGTCCAGTACATTCCACCCAATAATTTTGTCTGACAGCCGGTCAGTAGCAAACGTTATGTCGAGTACCTCCTGTCTGTCTTTAATTGTAAAGGTCGGTTTATTACCTATGTTACAAATACTAAGGTTGGTAGTTAGAATAAAGTCAAGAAGCGAATCACCCCTATTGTTTATATCCGTACTACCCCAGATAGTATGATGAGCGTTCGTGTCTGCGCCAATAATCAGCTCGATCTCGTCAGACGTTGCTTCTTCTACTACTTCCCTGAATAAAGCAGTCGGTACTACAGATTCATAAGGCAAGTAGCTGGAGACAACCCAATATATGCGATTACCGATCTCCAGGCTAGCAGCTGTTTGGTCTTTACCACTTAAATTAGTCAGGAGAAAGATACTTAGATCTTTCCTGGCCAAAATGCAGGTTCTTGGAGTGCCTTCACAGTTGGCCACAAGCAGTTTAAAGTTGGGTGTCCTAATACCGCACACCCTTCCTCCCACTACGTAGGGCTCCTGTATCAGGACGATGTCTACTGCGCCTGTGGACAGGCGCAGCAATAGAGCCGCTGAGGCTGCTTTAGCGTGATGGAGGTTAATCTGTAGAATTCTTACCATCATTGGTAATTGACAGATTAACATCCACCCCGACAAGGGTGTTATCGAACTCTTCGTCCGTATCGTCGAGAAGCATGTCCCCGCCAGATGCGTCAAAGAGTCCGGAGACTCCCCTCAGCCTCTCTGTGTCCGAAGTAGAGCTTTTGTCCTCAGAGAAGGACGTTACAGATCTTCTGTTAGAGTTGGAGTCACCAGAAATAATAGGCGTGGGTACCTCCGCACTTCCAGGAAGTGCCAGGGTGGACGACTCACCTTTTGCAGTGGGAGCTATATCCTGCTTGTATATCTTCAAGACTATAGTCTCGAAGCCATATTGTAGGGTTGCACTCGCACCTTGTATATGGGAGGTGGATTCAGCGTTTAGGATAAGATTGACCTGCCGCTTTTTACCATCCGCCTCACCCACCTTGCTGATTCTCCAATTATGGGCCGGCAGACCAGGATTGGAATCTTTTATTATTTCTAAGATGTCAGCCGGGTTGGAGGGCTCTTCTGTAACCCAGGTGATGGCTCTAGGGTGACTAGGGATGTTGTTTTTTTCGACAACATCCAACTGGGCACCCGGCCACACCTCACCCGCTCGACTCAGAGCAGCCTTATACAGGTCTACTGATCTGGCATCACCGAAATATAAGAGCTTTACTCTCCCCTGATGCCATCCTGCATCGTTGCAGTTTGGTGGTTTGCCCGGCATTTATCTACAGACATCGAGGTAGTGAGCCATAATGGCTGATTGTACATGACTCCATTTGTCTTTGAGGATGGATCCATCCTCACTACTTCTGTCTATAACAGCCATCACTAGACTCTCCTTCGCCACTTCATTGAAGGGCTTGGTGAGTGTCCTGTTGATGGTGACATTAGGGCCTCTTGCCTTTTTCGAAGGCAGGGGTTCATCAGGTGATCTGATTCGTTTTACTTTATTAGCCGTTAACACAGCTGAATTTGTGGCTCTTTCAGTCGACTCATTGGCCTTAGAAGCATCTATGACGCCTTTAGCCCAGGTAAGTGACTCTTTTTGTTTTTCGGTAAGAGCCGAAACCTCAACAGCCTCCAACTTCGTCAAAACTCTGAGCGCTACACGATGCTCATTGTGCTTCCGTTTTGACGGTCGGACATGACGTTTACCCCTCACCGCACCACCTGTTGTGAGTACTTGGGGGAGATTTTCACCATTTTTGGTGTGGTCGGCTTTGTCCAAGACCAACGGACGGACAGTCGGACGATTGGGGAACCGCGCTCCATCGGAACACGAAGGCATCCCCGTCAAGAGAATTTATTTTTATTTTGTCTGTTTTCTACCGTAATAGGTACTACGATGTAGGCCTTACAGACTTTGTACAGATTTTTGCTATTGCGTAATAGGTACTGGTAACTATCCGCTATGTGATAAACACGTCCGTTCACTGCGAATGATCAGCAACGATCTCATGCAAAACTTCAGGAAAATCTGTTCAGCCGTTTTCGAGTCCATCGCGTACCAACGAACACCATTTCATTTTTATATGTATAGATATATAGATGAAAAATATAAAAAAGTAAAATGTTGTTATGGAAAATATATTTAAAACAAGTAAGAAATTTCAGTCGGGTAAACCCACTAAGGTATACCCTCACTTTGTGAGCAATGTAAATACATATGTAAATTTTGGTATGTCTTGGATCTTTTTGAATGGAAGGTACCAAAACGGGCGTTGTCATAGCTCCCATTTTTAACAGGACTGTAGGAATTTTAAAAGCTATACAATTTTAAAAACTACCATGTTTCGGGTTGGCGACAAAGGCTGTGCGAATAGTTCTAGAGCAAATATATACTACAGGAAGTGCTCAGTAGTATAGCCAAAGACCAGTGAGGTACGCGAGAGTATCGCCGAACAACGAATATAATTGACTGCTTCACTCGGAGACATTGAAGTGACCAAGGGGTACAAAAATTTTTCTAAAAAGGTACTTCTTCAACCGAAAAGTACCAATTTCAAAATTTATTTAAATATACATGTAACCAACCAAAATTAGGCATATTGAAATATCAAAGCGTTATTTTTAAGGTAGTTATTTAAAAGAATAGAAACAAAATTCATTTGAATTAAATTAAAACTATGTATATTCGTAGAAAAATACAATCTTGAAACTTTCAGATACAAATGGCTGAGATCGAATAATACATTAAAAATTTCTTGATAACCAGCTTCTAGAAAGTTATAGCAGCATCAAACTTTTGGATTGTATTAAACTAGATACTGTGGAAACGTTCAGAAGAAATGACTCATGTCAGAAGAGCCGTCTATATGATACCCTATATTTTTATCCCCTCACCTTAGAGAGGAGGGTATATATCATTTGCTACGAGCCAAAAGTATAACACATCGAAGGAGTGACCTAAGACCCCAAGTATGTTCGGCGGATATCAGTTTTGGGTCATTTTAAGTCGAATGAGCAATGTCCGTCCGTCCGTCTGTCTGTCTGCTGGCTGGTGCGAACTATAACTCTCGAAAGAAGTAACCGATTGACTTCAAATTTGGTATGTGGTAATATTTTCTTCTATCTGCGGCTACGTTCCAAAATGGGCCATATTGGTTCAATCTTTCTAGTACCTTCCCCACAAAGGGTTAACATTAAGTGAAATATTGATTATATTATAACATCTATGTATACTACTTATTTGTATCCTCTGAAATTCTGCACATAGTATTAGTTTATTAGTCACTATTACCTCGAGAAAAATGGGCGAAGTTGCCACGCCCCTTTTGGTACCTCCCACACAAATGGACAATTTTGAACCAAATGTTAAAAGCTTATAACTTTATTACCAGTGCATACAAAGACTTGAAATTTCGTACAGTGTAATTGTTTAATAGTACTTAAAACACAGTGAAAAATGGTCATTATTGCCACGCTCCTTTTGGTACCTCCCACATAAATGGACCTTTTTGTACCAAAAGTTACCAGCATATAACTTTAATACCAGTGCATACAAATACTTGAAATTGCGTACAGTGTTATGCTTTTATAGTACCTAGAGTCCAGAGAAAAATGGGCGTTATTGGCAAAGTGACCCTTATTGGGAAGCCCCTTTTGTTACCTCCCACACAAATGTACCATTTTGTACCAAAAGTAAACAGCTTTTAACTTTAATACCAGTACATTAGACCGTTTATAGCACAAGATGCAAGAAGTGAAAGTTGCTGCGATCTTTGATTTCCGGACCGAAGTATGTCAAAGTTTCCATTTGGCATACAAGACTTCCATAAAAATGTTTGTGCCGATCGGATAACCCTAGGGTCTGCCCAAAGTTCATTCAAAATTTAGAACACACTTTATAGGGGAAATATTTTTTTATTCAAAAATCGTATGTTAAATAAGTAAAATTACATTTCTTTGTATTATTAATTAATAAATAGTTTTTAAATATTAAGATCGGTGAAAAAAATAAAAAATACAATTAATTCAATATTATATTAGATCTGACTTGTTATGTGAGGGACATTTTCTACGATATTCTTCAATGCACTGTAATATAAATTGATTTTGTTCTTCGTCTTTCGTAAGTATTCTGTTGTAATCATTCATAAATTGTACACCGCGTTCAGCAGTGTCGTTAACAACAAACAGATTACGACAAACATCGAGAGTATCTTGATAATCTTCCCAAATGGATGGGTCATGCTTTAAAAATTCAGTACTCAATCCAAAAGCACCGAAAAAATGTTTGGTTTTGTATGAGACGAAATCGCTCAAATTATTACACAGCAATAGTTTCGGGTCGGAGAATTTTCGATCGTTTTCCAGATTTACGACGGGTTCTGTTGATTGCAGATGCCTAACCATTTTTCGTTTCTCTTCGAGTGAAACATCCGAATCGAAAAATGCCAAAGCCCTTGATTCTAGGGCCAAATACCACAAATGATTTTTCCATTTCTTCAAAACCGCTTCAGACACATCTTGTCTTTCAACAAGTGTATATCTTGATTTGGTGCTCCTATGGCATTTTGCATGTAAACCACGCCCACTGGACTCTCGTTTTGTCAATGCAAACTGCTCTAGAAATAGGTATATTTTTAAGGCATAAATGCCTTTTCCCATGAACCTTGCGTGGAATGTTGGACCAGATGTTCGGAAGTTATCGCCGACACCACCAAGAAACATTATTGTTAATTGTAATAGTTCCTTGTAATCAGCTCGGATTTGTGTTTCATTTAGCTGTTTAATGCAGAATTTCTTAATGACTTCGCAGTCAGCATTACTTACAGTTGGATCTTCGAGTCCGTTTTTAAACGATTTGTGGTCGAGATTTACCCAAACGGCAGCAAAACGATTAAAAATAGGCACTTCAGGACCACAAGTCGCCGAAGTTTAACCTCAAACACATCGAGTCATAACCGCCAAAAAGACGTAAGCGCCACTCACAAAAATGTAGAGGAGGAAGATTCTTTTGCGATTATTTTTTGTTTAAATGCATATGTAATGCATACATCGGTTTACATAACTGTGAAAATTAGTATAACGGTACATTTTACAGCTAAAAATTTCGGAAACATGGTGCCATTTGTCATAAGTAAACGATTTCCTTCAAAAAATTAAAAGTAAATCATAGTGGCGCTTACGACTTTTTGGCGGTTAGGGCCCGACGTTTTTCAATACTATCTCCATCATGTGATGAGAACATGGGAACTTGATTAATTTTCGGTCTAATTTGTTCTGCAACAAAATGCACGATCCAGTGTTTTGACCTGTATTTGATGAGTGTATCATGACCATCATTTCTCCAGTACCAGCCGGGATTTTGGGGGTGCCCAAAAATTTTGATGTGTAGATCGATTAATCACAAGCTCACCAACAGTGGTCAGAGGCGTCGCAGCATTATACATTACAGTTATCACATCATGAAATATCTGTCTGTTTGACGGCAGTTTGGCTCCAGATATTGTATGTGATACATGCCCAACTGCTTCTACGGTGCGAAATTTATCACTGGATCTAGTAACCATTTTGGATGTGGTCGGTCTGGAGACAAATAAGAATATGACTAAAATTAAAATTTGTGCGAAGCTGTCCCTTTCTCAATTCACTTAGGCTGGAGGCAGAGCGCGTTCTGTAAACGCCCCTGTTGCATGGCTGTATTGCGCGCTGCAAAGTTCTGCTTATGTTTTCTTATTTGACCAGTAGAAAAATGTCAGACTGATGCGAAAAATCAACTATCATTCAAATCCGTTGTTTTTTTTCATGCATGCACAAGCATAGAGGCCATGTCGGTGTGCATGCATGCCCTGTCATGACGTAAAATTCAAATGAAAACTGCTGTAACTTTTTCGTTTCTCGGTCGATTTAATTGTTAACGACTTGTAAAAAAGAAACTTTATTCAAATATCATTTAGAAACTTTTCATGCTAATAAAATATTTTTAATTACTTGAACAAGTGATATTTGATAAAAACCCAAATTTTGTTCATGTAAAGTGAGTTTTGTGTTTTCAAACAAATTTTTTATTGGAGGTTTGTAGGTCAAATGGAAACTTTTTCGGCCCGGTCTACAGTACATACCTTAAAGTTATTTAATGCAATTTAGATTGATAATAATTAATTTAAAACGAACAAATTTACTAATGTTTTTCAAGGTGAGGGGATTCATAAGTCGGTTTACCCGACTAAACTTTTTACTTGTTTTAACTTTTAACATTTGTTTTTTTAACTTTGCTCTTTAACGTCAGACACTAAATAGAGAGACATAGGTCGATATATAAACGAGAACTGATTCTCGGATCTAGAAATCCCATTTACCAGATTTAAAAATGGTTAAATGGAAAACACGACTTCTACGAAATCTAACATACCGATTGACTAACAATCCGTTTCTGAATCGTTGTCTAAAGTGCAGGTCGTAAAAATGATTCATATCGGTTAATATAATTATTTAATATAACATGAATTGACTTTACATTTTATTATGTCCAGTATCGATCCTTGTTAGAATTTCTTCACGTTTTGATATATCCCCCCATATGATGGATCCAGACGAATTTGACTATGCCACGTTTTACAACCGACGTGCCTTTGGTGTTTCATTACAGGTTTTTAATTTCGATAACAATTAAAATTATGCCAAAACGCAAATGTTTTTACTTTTGAGTCCGGAAAGGCGCGCTTTCAAACACAATAAAAACAGTCTGAATTTTGTTGTAATACAAAGAGCCAAACCTATTTCTTGGTTGCGTAGCTATGTCGCACCCTGTCGAAAGAGCATGTGTACGAATTATGTTTTTTGTGAATGTGTAGATAATTTTCCTACAAAAGACCTGTTTTATAAAAAAGTATCAAATGTGTCGCGGGAGTACCACGGTACTTTGAGGTTTTGAAAAGTACCAAAAAGAAGTACTAAAGTACCAAATTTATCATCCCTGCTCGGAGAGCAGACTACTTAGAAAGTGTGAGGAAAAAGAGAGAGAGGCCCGAGGATAATTCATGGCAGCTACACAATCCGCACTCTACACTTCCATACTAACCGAATTAGGTCACCAAATAGAGGTGTAGATGAGATTCCAGTGATGTCAATATGCGACCGGTATTGATCAGGCTCGGGAAGTTGACACAATGCCGCGAACATGAACACAATTGTTAAAATTACAATGCAGTAGTTATGACCTTAAAAATATTACACTAAAATTACTGTAAATCTTCAATTCTGACTAAACTGTTGTAATTGGTATTTCGCCTTTGATTGATTGTTTTGTAAATTCTTTGTAATTCATTGCCTATTTAGCTTTTCCTTCATATTATCCAATTTGGGAGGATAAAGGTATGTCATTCCCGTACTACCACATCCAAATGTTTTTAAGTGGTTGTGCCTGTTACATTTCCGGAATGTGTAAGTTCATATTTAGCACTGCATATACTCGTAAACGAATAACTCCTTATGCATTGATTGTTGACATTCCATATCTATCAATAGGTGCAGTCAGTTTTGATGGTGTCTTCATAGTGCTATCAGTTCATGGCGTGGGCCTTATCCAAGTACTCACTATGTTGGTTGAAAATTCAACCGCTGAAGATGTGCCCAAGGAGCGGCGAGTAGAGTATTTGCGATATTGCATTTATCAATATCAACGGGTTTCAGAGTAATTTTGACAAGAATTAAACATTATTTTATTATTGCCTTATAGTAATTGTTATTTATACATTTTCTTTCTCTTTAGTTACATTGATGAGATACGCGGCATTTACCAACATATTAGCCTTACACAATTCCTATTGAGTTTGTTGGTCTGGGGAATAGTCTTATTCCAGATGGGCGTTGGTTTGGTAACATTTTTCAATCGGTTATTAAATGAAATTTGCTCCAAATATTTTGTTTTGTTTCTTTTGTAGGAATCGGATATATTGACTTTGGTTCGCATGATTATGTATATTTCGGCCGCCGGTTACGAAATTGTGTTGTACTGCTATAACGGTCAACGTCTGACTACAGAGGTAAGATAAACTAATAACAAATAAGGACGTCGTCATGTTCGACCATGCCGAATAATATATACCATTCTAGTTCCTGACTACAATGAAAATAGTGTACTGAAAATCATTGACATTTTTTTAACTTTTAAGATTTTTTCTTTGATTTGGCTCCAAAGACGAAATCTATTATAATAAGTACATCTTGAACAACAATTAAAGTCTTTAATCAAATTTAAAACAGGACATCAAACTTCTTTGAAAGAAATTCGCCTTATACTTCGATGAAAGACTTCACATTTTAAATTTTTTTATGCTTTGTTCTTACATCTATCTACCTTCTATCTATATATATAAAAGAGAGTGTATGTTTGTGGGTTTGTTTGTATGTTTGTTTGTTCCGGCTGGACGGATCTTCTTGAAATTTTCACAGAATGTACATGTGTGGGGGTGGTGAAAATAGGCGTGGACCCGCCCACATGGGTCATATATTGATATTGAGAAATTTTTTTAGCTAGAGTGCTGAAATTTTGTGTGTGTGCATTTATTGGCAGATTATGTGAATTTTCCAAAAATGGGCGTAATCGGACCTATGGGCGTGGCCCATATAAGCCAAATTTTGAAATTGAACTATTTTCCGCAATTTATTAGCGAGAGTTCTGTAATTTTGTGTATATGTATCTGGTGACAGTCTACGTGATTGGTCCAAAAATGGGCGGGATCGGGACAATGGGCGCGGCCCCGCCCACGTAGACCAAATTTTTAAATTTAGATATCTTGTACAATTTGCTACCGAGAGCGCTGCAATGTTGTGTATATGTATCTGGTGGCATTTTACGTAATTAGTCTAAAAATGGGCGGGATCTGTCCAATGGGTGTGGCTCCGCCCAAATTTTGAAATTGAGATATCTTGCACAATTTATTAGCGAGAGTGATTAAATTTTGTACATATGTATCTGGTGGTGGTCCACGTGATTGTTCCAAAAATGGGCGGGATCGAATCAATGGGCGTGCCCCCGCCCATATAAGGCAAATTTTAAAGTGAGATATCTTGCACAGTTTATTAACGAGAGTTATGCATTTTTTACAGATGTATCTAGTGGCAGCCTACGTGATTGTTCAAAAAAAGCGGGAATCAGACCAATGGGCGAGGTCCCGCCCATACATGCTAAATTTTGAAATTGAGAGATCTTGCACAATTTATTAGCGGCAGTGCTGTATTTTTGTGCATATGTTTCTGGTGGTAGTCTACGTGATTGGTCCAAAAATGGGAGGAATCGGATCAATGGGCGTGGCCTCGCCCATATAAACAACCTTTTGAAATTGAGGTATCTTGCACAATCTGTTTGCGAGAGTGCTGTAATTTTGTGTATATGTGTCTGGTGGAAGCCTACGTGATTGGTCTAAAAATGAGCGGGATCAGTCCAAAGCGCGTGGCTCCGCCCATATAACCCAAATTTGAGCTATCTTGCACAATTTAGTAGCGATAGTACTGTAATTCTGTTTATATATGCATCTGGTGGTAGTCTACGTGATTGGTCAAAAAATGGGCGGGATCGGACCAATAGGCATGGCCTCGTCCATATAAGCCAAAATTTGAAATTGAGTTATCTTGCATAACTTGTTAGCCAGAGTGCTGTAATTTTTTGTATATGCATTCGATGACAGTCTACGTAATTTGTCCACAAAAGGGCGGGATCGGACCACTGGGCGTGACCCCGCCCACATGAGCCATGATTTGAAATGTTATATATTGAGCAATTTGAGAGAGATTGCTGTAATTTTGTGTATATTTATTTGGGGAGTCTACGGGATTAGTCGAAAAGTTGAAGAGATCGTAAATCGAACGTACGAAGTGGACCTGGTCCAGCTAGTTAAATATATAAAATATCTTTAGATTATTTATATTCTGTAATTAAATAAAGCAGATGCTGTACTTTCGTCATATGTAAAATATGTTTCGTAAAATAGTTTTTATTTAATTATTTGTTTAAACGTTCATAGTAATTTTTGTTATTTGCTTCTTTATTAAATTATTTTTTTGTAAACATAAACAGTTTATTCAGTAGCATACCTACCTGACGATACCCGTAGCCATTGTGTTTAATCTAGTTTTCTTTATATTAGAGGGAATATTTATTCTAAAGGAGAAATAAATGATATTTTGAAAAAATATTGCTAAAACGAAGCGTTCTCTTCAAATGAGCTGCGGGGGCGTGGTTATTTTTGAGTTGAAATACCAAAAGTAAGGTATACTTTTTATTCGCTCGGCTAGACTACTTAGAGCTGGTGTTTTAAGGTTGAACCTTGCAGAGTGATTGGTGTAGCAACAACGATACCGCTATACAAGGAGCTGACCTGTCAAGTAATTGTATTTGCCATACCTTTTTGTAAAAAAATTTGAATTCTATTGGAATATCTTTGAAACAAATCAATGACAATTTAAAACCCAAAGTACAATAAACGAAAATACAATATATGATGTTTTATTTATAAGAGTTATAAAAATTAAGATACAAATATTTACATTACAATAAATTTACTTAGACATGAAATCCAATGACATCCTTGTTTTGATTTGATTTTTATTCCTCCACTTTGAGCAAATACATTCCCTCGCGACCTGTTACAAAGATATATAAAAATATAATAATATCAATTTTAAATTCGAAATTTAACATTTAACCTAGTCCTCCATCTTTTTAAATCGATACAGAAGTTTGAATGGATCAAAGTCAGCAGCCTTTAACAAGCCTTTTTCAGAATTTACACGTAATCCGAATATTTTGTATAACTGATAAAGATGTAAAATTTCTGGAAATTTCAATATCTGAAAACGATTACCAGTTACCCAGCAAAAAATAAAAGAAGTACTTCCAAAAGAATAACATTATAAGTACTTCCAATTCATAAGTATGAGCATTTTTTCGGCATTTAATGAAGTTCTTTTAAATAACTAACCAAAATGTGATTTCGGAATATAAATTATTAACCCAAGAATGCATAATTTTAAAACGGTTGGATGTAAAATAAATCTTGTGAAGTGATAAAAGTCCAGATCGGAAGGAACATATGTATGAGGGCTATGATATATATGTAAAATACTGCGTCTATAGTGCTAAAGGGAAGAAATATATATTTATATGGCGGCTATATCAGAATTAGTGAATGGTTCTGGAAGCTAGTCGGCTTTTTCGGACCTAGAAGTTGACTTTTTCATAGCCGATTAAAATAACATAAAGTCATTTCAAAGTATGCTGATTTTCTTCGAAATATGTTAAATTTTGGAATTATAGTACATTGGATTGCGATAAAAACTGAATTTATTAACAACACTTTATACTTTCCAAAAATGTTAATATAGCATCACCAGAAATACCCAAGAGCGTAACCCTCAAAAAATGAAAATTCGTTTTTCGTCAAAAAATCACGATTTTATTCAAGAAAAAAAGACGTAACATCAAGTGCTCGTTTTTGATAAAGAACAAAAGGCGTAACTCACATTGTATTAGACAGAACGTACTGTATTCATCTATTTAACCTTTGTAGTTGTTCTCTTGTTTCTGTTTTGATTTTTGTAAATCGTGTTTGACACCTATTTTAGATGCAAAATTCTATATGGGTCTGTATTTAAATTTGGCCTTTATCTGAAGGGTATCCATTTTTTTTTTATCAAATTTCGCAGTGTTCGTGATTCTATAAACTAATCTCTGCCAAATTTAATAATGCTCTGATGTAAAACATGAAAACACACTTTTCCAACCTTGCTAGTGACAGTTTATTCTCGGATTAAAAAATGCTTTGTGCAAAATATAGTACATTTGACTAAAATATGACTTCTATGGAGCTTAGATGCTAAATCGGAAGGTACACATACATGCGAGTATGTGAGGCTATATGTAAATTTGAACCGATATTGTTCACACAGATATTAACTGTTAAAATAAGACACTCTTTATCAAATTTCATGAACATCGAACGGAAATTATATCCTCTATAGAGGGTATAAGCTAAATCGAAGGTACATTCATATATATTACGATATCTGGTTCTAAACTGATATTCAAATAGTTAAGAGATTTTTGATCGTTCGCCGTAGACGAAAGAAATACGGATTGTCTTTCAATTTCAATACGAATTGTCTTGTCCCAAAATAAAGATATGTAAAAAATTTCTTTGAGATCGGACTATATTTGTGACCTGCACATAGATTACAAGAACGCATGCACAAGCTGACATAGCTAAATCGGTTCAGAAAGTGATTCTAAGTCGATCGGTATAATAAACGATGGTTCTATATATCTCTTCTCATTTTTGGTGTTAGCAGCAAATGCATAAAATCATAATAAATTGTACCACAGTTTGGTGTAGGTTATAATTAAATAATTTTAAAAGAAATTGTGGTACCACACTGTGGTACTTTACTACTCTCTGAACCGGGGCTACGGAAAACTTTTTTTTTTTGTGAGAATGTTAATTACACTATGGTGTCACACTTTCAAGAGCCATCTACACCATACAGATTACAGACATCTTCAAATGTCCTAAACATACATACATATATATGATCGTTGATCTCTTTGGCCAATTGTATATTATTTATACGTTCCCTTCCCTATGTCATCATTTGTATTCCTTTAAAATATGAAATCTCTGGACCCAAATATGTTAATAAGAACGACATACATTCATCAAATAAATACAACACCAAAAAAGCAAATCTTACAGTGCTTTAAAAGAGTTGTGCAAAAGTGGTGACAAAGAAGTACTTCCCCGGCGCGACAACCCCTTGTTAAATTCATTGGTGAAAATCCAAATTAGAACAACTTCCGGTTCATAAGTTGGGGATTTTTATTACTTCTTTGGATGCTCTTTTTTTGCAGGGTTATTTTAAATGAATACCAGAATTTAAAAAAACAATCTTAGTGTAATAGCATTTACCAAAAGGAATATTAATAAAATTAAGACATGTTCACGTCAAAATTTGTGATCTGTTCCGCCTAAATATCAGTAATTTTTAATTATAATTATCATAATTATTCGTTTTTTTACAGACTTCACATGCAAAAGTGAACTTAGAACATTTGCATATCACTGAACAAAGAGGGAAAACAGCATGTTTGTTTGGTGTTTTAGTTGCTCAATTTTCATAATATTTTATTTTGCATATTTGCCTGTTTAGCTAATGATATTCTATTTAATGCACAAAATAACTGTTCATTTATTCATTATCGAAATATTTGCAATTTGCTTCGACAGCGAAAAATCAACGTTCGTTTGTTCATTGTTTCCTAATTTTCCGTCTTCGTCTTTATATCATTCTTTCTTGAATACATACTCATATTTACGGTCTTTTTGCATTGTTTTTGTCAAGTAATAAAATCGATGTTTCCAGACAATTTATTTTCGACAACCTATGAAAATTCTGGCCAAAATTAAAATTTTATGGCACATGTAATACTGAAACAATTATTATGCCAATCTGTTGATCACATATTCAGTGTATTGTATCCAAAATATAAACAAAATATCTTTATATTTAGACAATATATATTTGAAACTGCATTTATAGTACAGTTTGCTAAAAATGTAACTGTTGAGATGATAGAAGTGAAAACAAAAAATTGGACCAAAATACATATCAACTTAAGGCACGCTTTATGAGATATGGAATCATATATAGACGCTTGAAATATTTTTTGTTTTCGTTGTTAAATTTACATGGAAATACAGTCCTTTTGTTAGCAGAATTTTTTTTACATTATGTTTCTTATAACCAGTGTTAGGTCAACGTATTAATGTTTTGTATTTGTTAATTTAGTCCCTCAAATTAAGTTTATTTTGCCTTCATTTTATTTCATTTATTTTGTAATTCATTCATGTTAATTTTATTGTATCTTATTTTGTTGTTGTTCATCTAATTTAATTTCATTTCGATGTCATTTGTAATTCATGTTTTTTGTTCCAATGTACCACTGTGCGTGTCCGTCCTTTTGTTGTCGATGCCCTTTCGATGCTTTCTCTGCTTGCATTGATTGCAAGCAGAACAAAGCAGTCGGTGGGGAATGATGTTTTATTGCTCTGCTGTGTTTTCTAACGAGAGTTAGAAAACAGCAGCACGAGTATATTCATGTATGTTTGTGTGTTGTATGTATTCATATGTACGTACGTAGACCCGTTGAGAGAAGACACTCAACTAGCGGCGTCCCTCTATGTACGTACATATGTATGTCAACATGTGTATATGTGGTATGTTGGATGTCTGTTTTCTGTCGCTTTGTCTGTCTGGCTCTTGGCACAAATAAAACATTGTCATTTTGGAACTAAAATCAACAGCAGCGTTTTTATTTCTCGGTTTTTTCTCGTTTTGTCGGTTTCTCGGGTTTAGGCTTTACACTGAAGAAGAATCTTTCTGCAGTGAATATAAAATTAATAAATAATTAATGTAATTCACTGCCGGTCAAGAAAACCCTCTTGATCGTACATTTTGGCGACCGTGACAGGACAGTGTAAACGTTCTAAACCATTTTTCTCGTCGTGAAACAAACATTTTATCGAGTTTTTTTCGTCGTATAAAATAATTCATTTGCTTCGAAACAAGTGATTTATACAAAAAAAATTTCTCGTTGTTTTCTAAATAAAGAACAAATCGAACAAATACTGTGTTGTGAAACATCGATTCATAGTTTTGTGGAAATTTGATAATTTCATTGCATCGCTTTAAATTAAAAAAAAAAAACCATTTTCGTGGTTATTGTTGTAAAACACCAAAAACTAATTTGTCTCTGCACAAGTGATACATACATATAAACAATTTCTCGTTGTTAAAGTTAACAAACAAACAAATCAAAGGATCATTTTGGTGACTATTGGTGTGAGGTTTAGTTGCATTTTACAAAAACTGTTCTGTCTCAAACACATATGTATAATTAAAGCAAAAAATTAAAAAGAATTTTCGTGGATATTATAAAACAATCTACCGTGTTATTTTAACAAACTGTTCTCGTTCAAAATTAACCAAACCAAAAAAAAAATTGTCGAATTTATTGTTGTGCCTCAGTTGACGCGTTACATAACCTATCCCAGTGCTAGTGCTTGCCTCAAAACTTCGCCATTTTACAAAAATCATGACTTTGGAAGAATTAAAACAACAACGTACCATTACAAAGAAAAATATTTCGCGCATAAAAACTGTGATTGACGCCAATGGCAAAAGCGAAGGTAAATCTCTTTCTGCCGCGGAATTAAAGTGTCGTTTGGGTATTTTGGAATCATATTTCAAACAAATCCTATCAACTCAGAATAAAATCGAAAATATTGACCCTGAAGATAATGGCCGTGGTGACATCGAGGATTTATATTGTTACATCAACTCGCAAATACAACAACAACTTGCTGAGGATGGACACAACACAACATTTTCGGAATCGTCATTTGCTATACCTGTTCCCACAAATAAGCTGCCTCGACTTAAGTTGCCCAGCTTTAATGGAAAATACAGTGAGTACAAAAATTTCATAACCTCGTTTAAACAAATCATCGATCGTGAACATGGGCTATCAAATATCGAGAAATTCAACCATTTGCTGAACTGTCTCCAAGGTCATGCATTAGAAACCGTGAAAGCGTTCCAGGTTACTAACGAAAATTATCCCAAGGCTTTAGAAAGGCTAAAATCGCGTTACGACAACAGCACACTAATTTTTATGGAAAATATTACCACACTTTTCGAGCTGCCTGATGTCTCTAAATCCAATTCTGGTCAGCTTAGAAGCCTTGTGGATAATGTTTCTGCTCTCTACAGTTCGCTGCAATCTCTTGGCTCGTCTAGCGACATCGTAAATGCAATGCTGATCCATATTGTTATGGAAAAAGTTGATATTGACACGAAAAGAAAATGGAAGGACTCTCTGGATTTTAGCAAGCTGCCAACATGGGACGATTGCTCAAAAATCATCGAAAGAAGGTGTCAATATTTAGAATCATTGGACTCAAACTCTACTTCTCGTCGTCCAGATCATCAGTCTGGAAAATCTAATCAAAAATCATCGAAACATGGCTACTCATTTTCGTGCTCAAAACGTGTTTGTGTCTTTTGTTCCAAATCTGACCATTCCATTACACAGTGCCAACGGTTTAAAGAATTAGATGTGCCGATTCGATTTGAAAATGTAAAAAAGCTCGGTCTTTGCATAAATTGTCTCACTAAAGGACATCAAGTTACCAATTGTCCTTCCTCGTTTAAGTGCAAAACTTGTTCTCGCTCGCATCATACAATGCTACATCGTTCTCAATCGGTTCAAAGGTCATCATCTCCAGATCCAACACCATCAACATCTCGTGCTTCCAGCAATGAAACATCTGCTTCTGTCCATGCACATATGGAAAATTCGTCGCCTCGTGTACTTCTTGCCACAGCTATGGTTTTAGTTCGTGATAATTCTGGCTCTTACAAATTGGGAAGAGCTCTTTTGGATTCCTGTTCTCAACTAAACTTTGTCACCGATGAGTTTGCACAACGATTAAATCTACAGAGAATCAAAAAATCTGTCGAAGTGTCCAGTATTGGAAATTCTTGTACGAAAGTGAAACATAATTGTTCTACAAACATTAAATCTCGCATAACGGACTTTGAAGTGCCGCTTTCGTTTTGTATTACCCCACATATTTCGTATCAACCTGATTCTGAATTGGATGTATCATCTTGGAATCTTCCTCCGAATACACAACTTGCTGACGACTGTTTCTACAAATCAAAGAAAATCGACTTGCTTATTGGTACTGAAACATTCTTCGATATTTTGTCTGTTGGTCAAATCAAGCTTGGCCCAAATCTCCCGAAACTACAAAAAACTTTGTTTGGTTGGATTGTCACCGGAAAATATAATTCTTCGAAAAACAATAATTTTGGTGCTTCTTATTTGCTGTCAACTGAAGATAAAATCAACATGAATTTGGAACGTTTGTGGAAAATTGAAGAAATCGACGCTGGGTCAACGCAAATGACACCAGAACAACTGGAATGTGAAAACTTTTTTCAAACTACTGTGTCTCGAGAATCT
Organism: Eudasyphora cyanicolor; assembly: GCA_963930755.1. Lineage (NCBI taxonomy): Eukaryota > Metazoa > Arthropoda > Insecta > Diptera > Muscidae > Eudasyphora > Eudasyphora cyanicolor. Next base: position 120,867,260 of record OZ005735.1, read on the forward strand.
TCAGGTAGGATTGTTGTAAAATTGCCCTTTAAACAATCTTCAGACTCCCTAGGACTGTCACGCAATACTGCTTTGCATCGATTTGCTGCTCAAGAAAGACGATTAGCCCGTGATTCAGACCTGAAGTCACATTATGTAGCGTTTATGAAGGAATATGAAGATTCTGGACACATGAGCCTAGTTAAAAGACCTATTTTGGACGAACCCCATTATTATATACCACATCACTGCGTTTTCAAGCCGAATAGTACATCTACAAAACTTCGTGTCGTATTTGATGCATCTTGTCCCACTTCATCACAGACTTCTCTAAATGATATATTGATGGTTGGCCCTACAATTCAAGACGAATTATATCTACTGCTGCTGCGTTTTCGACTACATCGTTTCGCCATTACTGCGGATATCGTCAAGATGTACAGGCAAGTTATGATAGACCAACATGACCGTAAGTACCAATATATTTTATGGAGATATTCTGAGCAAGAAGAAATTAGAACATACCAATTGAATACCGTCACCTACGGAACATCTGCTGCCCCATTTCTCGCTGTACGCTGTTTGCATTATCTAGCCGATGAATACATCGATAGTTTTGAACTTGGAGCAACAGCTATCAAAAATTCGTTTTATGTTGATGATTTTCTCGGTGGTGCAGAGACAATTGAAGCATTGTCCGAACTTAAATACCAGGTGACAGAAATATTAAAAAAGGGTTGTTTTGAGTTAGACAAATGGCACTCAAATCATGAAAGCTTTCGTCATGACAAAACCATAAAAGACTTAAACTTAGATGATTCTGTGGTTACAAATGCGCTAGGAATTTCTTGGGATCAACAAAAAGATTTATTTCTATTCTCGTTTTCGTCGAAATTCAAAGTTGAAAATGTCTCAAAACGCTCAATTTTATCGTTATCATCTTCGCTTTTTGATCCCCTTGGACTTTTGGCACCACTTATCATAAAAGCTAAAATCATTCTTCAAGAACTATGGATACTAAAAATCGGCTGGGACGAATCTGTTCCACAAGAAGTACACACAGCTTGGCTACAATTCGTCGATGATCTTCAATCGTTATCCTTGCTACATATTCCTCGCTATTGTTTATCACCTAGCTCAGAATCGGTTCAGTTGCATGGTTTCTGCGACTCATCAATTCGTGCCTATGGTTGTTGCCTCTATCTCAGGGTTAAATCCAGTTCGGGTCAAATATACTCGAAACTATACACTGCAAAATCAAGAGTTGCTCCTACAAAAAGAAAGTCGCTGCCAAGTTTGGAATTGTGTGGAGCTCATCTTCTCGCAAAATTGTATTCAAAAATACAAAATCTTCTAAATATCCCAAGAAATTTTGTATTTTTATGGACTGATTCCCAAATAGTTCTTCACTGGCTCAAACAACATTCATCTACTCTATCTGTTTTTGTCGGAAATCGTGTATCTGAAACTCAAGATCTCACCAATGGATGTAATTGGCGCCATGTACCAACGCATTTGAACCCAGCTGACATTGTCTCAAGAGGATCCACTGTTCAAGAATTAAACTCTTCAATTTGGTTTAATGGTCCTGATTTTCTTACCCTAGATCCTGAAAGATGGCCTCAAAATAAGTCTGAGGAAATTGACCAGGACGAAGTAAATAAGGAGAAGCGAAAAATCACTCTTCACCTTCAAATTCAACACAACAACATTGCTGACTTAATTCAAAATTGCAGCTCATATTTGAAGATGTTTCGAGTTGTCGCGTGGATCTTTCGGTTTTGGCATGTATTATCTTCCTTAAAATCTAATCATTTTGTTTCTGATTCGTTACAGCCTCAGGAATTAGAACACGCTCTACTGGCGATTGTCTAGCACATACAACAACAACACTTCAAAGAAGACATTATGCGAGCAGCCAAAAAGAAATATCCCCAAGGAGCATTAAAATGCCTCAATCCATTTATCGACACTTCAGATGGTTTAGAAATTCTAAAGGTTGGAGGCCGTTTAGAATTAGCTGATATTCCTGAGGCTCAGAAACATCCGATAATCCTGCCGAAAGACAACAATTTTGTAAGATCTTACATGCTGCATCTTCACATCAAAAATTACCACGCTGGTCCAAGACATTGATTTCTCTGACTCGGAATCGCTTTTGGATAATCAACTTGAGAAGTCTTTGTCGCAACATCGTGAATTCCTGCCCACAATGCATATGATATCGTCCAAAACTTCTTCAACAAATGATGTCAAATTTGCCGGCAGATCGACTGAACCCATCCAGAGTTTTCGCAAGATGTGCTGTTGATTTTTGTGGCCCAGTTAGCACATATCTTCGCATTAGAGGAAAAATTCCATACAAAACGTACATCGCCGTTTTTGTCTGTCTCGCAACGAAAGCTGTCCATATCGAAGCCGTCTCTGACTTGTCAACAGATGCCTTCATCGCTGCTCTCAAAAGGATGATTGGTAGAAGAGGTTTACCAACCGATATATTCTGCGACAACGGCACAAATTTTGTGGGGACAAATTCCAAACTTAAGGATTTGAAGACATTTTTATTTGACGGCCAGAATCAAAATTCAATAATCATTTTTTTTTCCAATGAATTTATTAATTTTCATTTTATTCCCCCCAGGGCACCCCACTTTGGTGGCCTATGGGAGGCAGCCGTGAAATCAGCTAAAGGTCACCTAAATCGGACTCTCGCTAATTCTCGCCTCACCTATGAAGAACTTGTCACTGCTCTGGTGGATATCGAATCGATATTAAACTCTCGGCCAATTTCTCCGATGTCATCTGACCCAAGCGACTTTGAGGCACTTACCCCAGGTCATTTCATAACTGGCAGCGCTTTACGTTCTCTCCCTGAACGAGATGTCTCATCAAAAAACTCAAACAACTTGGAGCACTGGGCTCAAATAACCGCTATAAAACAACGATTTTGGAAGAAATGGTCTCACGATTATCTCAATGAACTACAAGTGCGAAACAAATGGACTGCCTCAAATTCAAACGTTGCTGTTGGCTCTTTGGTATTGGTTCACGAAGACAACATCCCCCCTCAAAAATGGCTCATGGGCAGACTCATCAACGTTATCCCTGGTCGGGATGGACGAATTAGAGTAGCTGATATTAAAACTGCAAGAGGAATTATACGCCGACCTGTCCATAAACTAGCGTTATTATTGAATTGAAAGTGCCCTTTCAATGGGGCCGGTATGTTAGGTCAACGTATTAATGTTTTGTATTTTGTTAATTTAGTCCCTAAAATTAAGTTTATTTTGCCTTCATTTTATTTCATTTATTTTGTAATTCATTCATGTTAATTTTATTGTATCTTATTTTGTTGTTGTTCATCTAATTTAATTTCATTTCGATGTCATTTGTAATTCATGTTTTTTGTTCCAATGTACCACTGTGCGTGTCCGTCCTTTTGTTGTCGATGCCCTTTCGATGCTTTCTCTGCTTGCATTGATTGCAAGCAGAACAAAGCAGTCGGTGGGGAATGATGTTTTATTGCTCTGCTGTGTTTTCTAACGAGAGTTAGAAAACAGCAGCACGAGTATATTCATGTATGTTTGTGTGTTGTATGTATTCATATGTACGTACGTAGACCCGTTGAGAGAAGACACTCAACTAGCGGCGTCCCTCTATGTACGTACATATGTATGTCAACATGTGTATATGTGGTATGTTGGATGTCTGTTTTCTGTCGCTTTGTCTGTCTGGCTCTTGGCACAAATAAAACATTGTCATTTTGGAACTAAAATCAACAGCAGCGTTTTTATTTCTCGGTTTTTTCTCGTTTTGTCGGTTTCTCGGGTTTAGGCTTTACACTGAAGAAGAATCTTTCTGCAGTGAATATTAAATTAATAAATAATTAATGTAATTCACTGCCGGTCAAGAAAACCCTCTTGATCGTACAACCAGAAAACTACAAAATTTGTTTTAGAGTCTTCGTTGAGGTGTAATGATTTCAAATTTAAGTGAGCTGACTTGCTAAATTATCTACAACATTTTAAATTATGTATCGATTTTCTTATGAATGGTCTTATTTTATTCAGGACCGATCAGACTTTACGATAAAATAATAAAAAATAATAAGTAAGAATGTTCAGTCGGGTAAACCGACTAATGAATCCCCTCACCTTGAGTCTCAAAAAATATTAGTAAATTTATTTATTTTTGTATTTTATTTAAACTAGCTGGGCCCGGTCCACTTCGTTGCCCCAGATTAAGATTTCTGATCCCGTCCATTTTTGAACCAATGACGAATCCTGCAACCAAATACATATACATACATAAAATATCAGCACTCTCGCTAAAAAATTGCGCAAGATATCTCAATTTCAAAATGTGGCTTACATGGGCGTGGCCACGCCCATTAGTCTGGGGTGTCCAAAAACCGGTTATTTCGAAAAAGCGGTTTCCGGTTTAACCGAAATATAACTTTTTTTAAAACCCGGTTTTCGGTTATAATTTTTTGTCGAAACCGGTTAACCGGTTTTAAGGCCGGTTTTTAAATAATATACGAAAGTGATTAAAATTTCATTAAATGTTTATTGTAAAACAAAAAAAAATACAATCATTTGTAGTAAAAATGAGTAAACAACAAGTAAGAAAGTTTCAGTCGGGTAAACCGACTAAGGTATACCCTCACTTTGTGAGTAATGTAATATTGAATATTACACAAATTATTCTGTCCATTTTTGTGGGAGGTACCAGAAGGGGTTTAAGAAATACACCTATATTTCGCTGAACAGTAGATACTTTAAATACATTACACTGTGCCGAATTGTAACTGTTTTATATGGACTGGTATATTAACGTTGAGATATTAAATTGTGGTATAATTTGGCCATTTTGTGTGGGAGGTACAAAAAGGGGCGTGGTGATAACGCTCATTTTTCACTGGACTATAGGCATTATAAAAGCATTACACTGTACAAAATTTCAAGTAATTGTATACACTGATATTAATGTTATAAACTGTTAACTTTTGGTGCAAAATGGTGCATTTGTATGGGAGGTACCAAAAGGGGAGCGGCAATAACGTCCATTTTTCACTGGGCTGTAGGCACTATAAAAGCATTACACTGTACAAAATTTCAAGTATTTCTAAACACTGGTATTAATGTTATAAGCTTTTAACTTTTAGTGCAAAATGGTGCATTTGTGTGGGAGATACCAAAACGGGCGTGGCAATTTCGCCCATTTTCCTCGAAACTAATACTATGTGTGGAATTTCAGAAGATTCGATTACGTACAATAGCAGTTATTAAAGAATCAATATTTCACAACATTTTAACCCTTTGTGGGGGAGGTACCAGAAGGAGTGGACCAATATGGCTCATCTTCGAACTTAGCCGGAGATGGAAAAAAATATTACCACATACGAAATTTGAAGTCAATCGGTTACTCCTTTCGAGAGTTATCGTGCGCACCAGCCAGCAGGCAGACAGACACACAGACAGACAGACAGACGGACGGACATTGCTCATTCGACTTAAAATGACCCAAAACGGATTTCCGCCGAACATACTTGGGGTCTTAGGTCACTCCTTCACTTACACTTTTTTCCGTAGCATTTTTGTGGGAGGTACCAGAAGGGGTTTAAGAAATACACCTATATTTCGCTGAACAGTAGATACTTTAAATACATTACACTGTGCCGAATTGTAACTGTTTATATGGACTGGTATATTAACGTTGAGATATTAAATTGTGGTATAATTTGGCCATTTTGTGTGGGAGGTACAAAAAGGGGCGTGGTGATAACGCTCATTTTTCACTGGACTATAGGCATTATAAAAGCATTACACTGTACAAAATTTCAAGTAATTGTATACACTGATATTAATGTTATAAACTGTTAACTTTTGGTGCCAAATGGTGCATTTGTGTGGGAGGTACCAAAAGGGGAGCGGCAATAACGTCCATTTTTCACTGGGCTGTAGGCACTATAAAAGCATTACACTGTACAAAATTTCAAGTATTTCTAAACACTGGTATTAATGTTATAAGCTTTTAACTTTTAGTGCAAAATGGTGCATTTGTGTGGGAGATACCAAAACGGGCATGGCAATTTCGCCCATTTTCCTCGAGTTGATAGCGACTAACAAACTAATACTATGTGTGGAATTTCAGAAGATTCGATTACGTACAATAGCAGTTATTAAAGAATCAATATTTCACAACATTTTAACCCTTTGTGGGGGAGGTACCAGAAGGAGTGGACCAATATGGCTCATCTTCGAACTTAGCCGGAGATGGAAAAAAATATTACCACATACGAAATTTGAAGTCAATCGGTTACTCCTTTCGAGAGTTATCGTGCGCACCAGCCAGCAGGCAGACAGACACACAGACAGACAGACAGACGGACGGACATTGCTCATTCGACTTAAAATGACCCAAAACGGATTTCCGCCGAACATACTTGGGGTCTTAGGTCACTCCTTCGATGTGTTACACTTTTTTCCGTAGCAAATGATATATACCCTCGTCACACTAAAGTGAGGGTATAAAAATAGATTATTATTTCGGATTACAGGTTTAATTTTTTGTTTACTTTAAATAGAAAGTATTATATTTCTGAAATTTCCTTAAAAAAATAATAAATCATTTAGAATGTTTTTTTATAATAATATTAACGCCACTGTCGTTTATGAAGTTATCGATTTATTTATTTGTGTCGTATTTATCGATTAGTTGTATTTTTTTGTTTTTCGACAAGTAATGTAATGTCAAAAGATAAAAGTTAACTCAAGCGAATGCAAGCGCCTTTTCTGCAGAAATAAGAAAAGTTGATTTGTGGTTACAACTTGTATATCTTTGTTTCAAAAAAATCATATAAAGGTCTTGTAATTTTAATTTCGAATATTTAAATAATTTGTGCTTTGTTTTCATACCAAAAAGTTAGTATAAGTATAATAAGACAGTGTGTATTCCTTGATAAAGGTATAATTTCTTTGCCTTTTAATAGGAATTTTAATATTTAAATATAGAACCTTTGCTTCGAAATCTTGAGTTTTGTATTTGGTGTTCAAAATTCCGTGGAAACTTTGCGCTCGGGCAATTCCCGTAACAAATATCTTAAAAATAGAATACAATTTAAATGATTATTTAAATTAAATTAAATTAAATTATTGATGTAACTTGACGTTGAAAAAGCTCACAAACGTTGATGTAGTCGATATTAGTCCGATAGTTATTAAAGCATTCTATAAGTAACACAGCTTCTCCATTTTCTTCTTAAACTTTTGAAAAAAGCAAAGTCATCATACAATGTTGCTTGCATTTCGTTTTCCGATTCTGTGTGTGACATAAATCCAAATTTATATTATTTGACTCATCAATATAACAACTTATATATTAAACCGAATCAGAGGTATCTGGCTGTTCTGTCGGGATTTAACATCGCAAAAAAGTCGAAGCTTATTAAATGCTTTGCTGTACTTCCTGACTTTATTTATTACATGATATCAGGAATAAAGCCAAAATCATTTTCAAGATCAGTGAATTCATATTCACTTTCAAAATATTCAGAACAACTGTCAGAATTATCCACCTCATCGTTGTTATTTGTTGCATCTTGTATAAATGGTATCTACAACAAGTAGAAAAAATATATCAATACTTTAATTTTTGTTTTAAACATTAAATAAAAAAAACCGGTTAACCGACATGTAAAAGCCGGCTTTCTCGCCACGCCTATTGGTCTGATATCGCCCATTTTTAAACCAATAAGGTAAATTACCACCAGATATATATGTACAAAATAACAGCACTCTCGCCAAAAAATTGTGCAAGATATCTCATTCAAAAATTTGACTTATATGCGCGGGGTCACGCCCATTAGTCCGATCCCGTCCATTTTTGAATCACTCACGTATACTACCACCAGATACATATACACAGAATTACAACACTCTCTCTCTCTAACATATTGTAAAAAATATCTAAATTTCAAAATTTGACTTATATGGGCGGTTCCACGCCCATTAGTCCGATCCCGCCCATTTTTGGACCAATCACGCAGACTACACCGAGATACATATGCACAAAATTACATCACTCTCTCTAACAAATTTTGCAAGATATCTCAATTTTAAAATCTGACTTATATGGGCGGGGTCACGCACTTTGGTCCGATCCCGGATATTTTTGGAACAATCACGTAGACTACCACCAGATAGATATGTACAAAACTACAACACTTTCTCTAACATATTGTGAAAAATATCTAAATTACATACATATACACAAAATCCCAGCTCTCTCACTGCAAGAAATCACATTTTTAATATTTGGCTTATATGGGCGGTTCCCATTTCCCATTTTCGGACCAATCACGTAGACTGCCACCAGATACATATGTACAACATTACAGCACTCTAGCTAAAAAATTGTGCATGAGGTATCAATTTGAAAATTTTGCTTATATGGGCGGGGCCACGCCCACTTGGTACATCGAAAATTCAAGTACCCCCCATACATGTACATTCTGTGAAAATTTCAAGAAGATCGGTCCAGCCGTTTAGACGCCTACACGGTACAAACAAACCAACAAACAAACACACATTCTTCTTTATATATAACTAGCTGGCCCGGTCCACTTCGTTGCCCCAGATTTCAGGTTTCCGATCCCGTTCATTTTTGGACTAATTACGTAGACTGACACCAAATATGTATGCACAAAATTACATTGCTCTCTAACAAATTGCTCAAGATATATTAAACACAAAATTACAGCACTCTTGCTAACAAATTGTGCAAAATATATCAATTTAAAATATTGACTTATATGGCCGGGGCCACACCCATTTGTCCGATCCCGCTCATTTTTGGACCAGTCACGTAGACTACTACCAGATACATATACGCAAAATTTCAGCACTCTCGCTAACAAATCGTGTTAGATATCTCAATTTCAAAATTTGGCTTATATGGGCTAGGCCACGCCCGTTGGCCTGATCCCGTCCATTTTTGGACCAATAACGTATACTGCCACCGGATACATGCATAAGCATTAAATTGCAGCACTCTCGCTAACAAATTGTTCAAGATATCACAATTCTAAAATTTGGCATATATGGGCGGGGACACGCCCATTGGTCACATTCCGCCCATTTTTGGACCAAACACGTAGATTGCTACCAGATACATGTACAGAAAATTTCAGCATTCTCGCTAACAAATCGTGTAAGATATCTCAATTTAAAAATTTGGCTTATACGTATGGGCTGGGTCACGCCCGTTGGCCTGATCCCGTCCATTTGTGGACCAATAACGTAGACTGCCACCGGATACATACATATGCACTAAATTGCAGCACTATCGCTAACAAATTGTTCAAGATATCACAATTCTAAAATTTGGACCAATAACGTAGACTGCCACCGGATACATATGCAAATTTGGAATATATGGTCGGGGCCACGCCCATTGGTCTATTCCGCCCATTTTTAGACCAAACACTTAGACTGCTACCAGATACATGTACACAAAATTACAGCACTCTCACTAATAAATTGTGCAAGATATCTCAATTTCAAAATTTGGCTTATATGGGCGGGGCTTATTTTGGAACAATCAGACTACCACCAGATATATATGTACAAAATTACAGCACTCTCGCTGACAAAATTTTCAAGATATCTCAATTTTAAAATTTGACTTATATGGGCGGGGCCAAGCCCAATGGTCCGATCCCGCCCATTTTGGAACCAATCGCGTAGACTACCACCAGATACATATACACAGACTTACAACACTCTCTCTAATATATTGTGAAAAATATCTATATTTCAAAATTTGACTTATATGGGCGGTGCCACACCCATTGGTCCGTTTCCGCCCATTTTTGGACCAATCACGTAGACTACCACCACATACATATTCACAACATTACAGAACTCTCGCTAACAAATTGTGCAAGATATGTCAATTTCAAAATTTGGTTTATATGGGCGGGGCCACGCCCATTGATCCAATCCCGCCCATTTTTGGTCCAATCACGTAGACTACCACCAGATGCATATGCACAATATTACAGAACTCTCGCTTACAAAATGTGCATGATAAGTCAATTTCAAAATTTGGCTTATATGGGCGGTGCCACGCCCATTGGCCCGATTCCGCCCAGTCGCGTAGACTGCCACCAGATACATATACACAAAATTCCAGCACTCTCGCAAACAAATTGTGCAAGATATCTCAATATTAAAATTTGTCTTATGTGGGCGGGGCCACGCCCACTTGATATGTCGAAAATTCAAGTACCCTATTTTCACCACGCCTCGAACGTGTACATTCTGTGAAAATTTGAAGAAGATCGGTCCAGCCGTTTAGACGTCTATACGGTACAAACAAACCAACAAACAAACAAACAAACAAGCAAACAAACACACATTCTTCTTTATATATACCCAGAAAAAAATAAAAGAAGTACTTCCAAAAGAATAACATTAAAAGTACTTCCAAATCAGAAGTATGAACATTTTTCAGCACTTAATGAAGTTCTTCTAAATAACTAACCCAAATGTAATTTCGGAGTATAAATTATTAACCCTACAATGCCTAACTTCAAAACGATTGGATGTAAAATAAAGCTTCTGAAGTGATAAAAGCCCAGATCGGAAGGAACATATATATGGGGGCTATGAAGTATATATGAACTACTGCTTCTATAGTGCTAAAGGAAGAAATATATATTTATATGGCGGCTATATCAGTATTAGTGAATGGTCGATTTTCGACTTTTTCATTAACCAAATTTCGTTTCAGTTAATTAATTCTTCTAAATATGTTAAATTGTGGAATTGTAGTACATAGGATAGCGATAAAAACTGAATATATTAATAACACTTTATCCTTTCCAAAAATGCTGATATATCATCACCAGAAATGCCTCAAAAAAACTAAAATTCGTTTTTCGTCCAAAAATCACGACTTTATTGAAGAAAAAAAGACGTAACATCGAGTGCTCGTTTTTGATAAAGCACTAAAGGCGTTGCCCACATTGTATTAAACAGAACGTACTGTATTCATCTATGTAACCTTTGAAGTTGTTCTCTTGTTGCTGTTTTGAGGTTCTATGCCAAATATAGTACATTTGACTAAAATATGTCTTCTATCCATGCGAGTATGTGGGGCTATATGTAAATTTGAACCGATATTGTTAACATAGATGTTAACTGGTAAAATAAGATACTCTTTACCAAATTTCATGAATATCGAAAGGAAATTATATCTTCTATAGAGGGTATAAGCTAAATCGAAGGTACATTCATATATATGAAGATATCTGGTTCTAAACTGATATTCAAATAGTTGAGAGATTTTTGATCGTTCGCGTTGACGAAAGAAAATAAGTTACAGAAACAGGCCCTATATCTAAATACGGATCGTCTTTCTTTTTCAATACGAATTGTAGATATGTGCAAAATTTCTTTGAGATCGTGCTATATTTGCGAACTGCACAGCTAAATCGGTTCAGAAAGTGATTCTAAGTCGATCGGTATAATAACCGATGGTCTATATCTCTTCTCCTTTTGGGTGTTAGAAACAAATGCATAAAGTTATAATAAATTGTACCACAGTGTGGTGTAGGTTATAAATAAATAATTTTAAAAGAAATTATGGGAATTAAATATACCATTCCGTACTTGCTATAAGTATACCACACTGTGGTACTTTACTACTCTCTGAACCGGGGCTGCGGAAAATACGAAGCGAAGCACCAATGTGCTATGTATTACAGTGTAGAATAAAAAATACTTTTTTATTAGTGAGAATGTTGACCATTTGCAAAAATGTTACTAGAAGTTACACTATGGGGTCATCGGTCATACTTTTCAAGAGCCAGCCACACGATACAGATTACAAACATCTTCAAATGTCCCGAACATACATACTTATATATATGATCGTCGATCTCTTTGGCCAAGAGTAAATTATTTATACATTCCCTTCCCTATGTCACGAAGGCTCATCATTTGTATTCCTTTAAAATAAGAGAATTATCTCTGAACCCAAAGATGTTAATAATAAGAACGACATACATTCATCAAATAAATACAACACCAATAAAGCAAATTTAATAGTGCTTTGAAAGAAGATGTGCAAAAGTGGAGAGAAATAAGTACATCCCCTCCGCGACAAGCCCTTGTTAAATTCATTGGTGAAAATCCAAATTAGAACAACTTCCGGATCATAAGTTGGGGATTTTAATTGCTTCTTTGGATGCTCTTTTTTTGCTGGGTATAGATATATAAAGAAGATTATAATCAATTTATGTTGCATTTAATAACTTTAAAGTATGTACTGGTATTAAAGTTCAAAGATGTTTACTTTTGGTACAAAATGGTCCAATTGTGTGGGAGGTACCCAAAGGGGCGTGCCAATTACGGCCAATTTTCTCTAGGTACTAAGCATTGCACTGTACGAAATTTCAAGTATTTGTATGAACTGGAACTAAAGTTAAAAGCTGTTAACTCTATGTACAAAGGTCCATTTGTGTGGGAGGTACCAAAAGAGGCGGGCCAATAACGCTCATTTTTCTCTGGACTCAAGGACTATAAAAGCATTACACTGTACAAAATTTCAAGTATTTGTATGCACTGGTATTAAATTTATAAGCTGGTAACTTTTGGTAAAAAATGGTCCATTTGTGTGGGAGGTACCAAAAGGGGCGTCGCAACTTGTAATGGTGACTAATAAACTAATACTATGTGTAACATTTCAGAGGATTAAAATAAATAGTATAGAAGTTATTAAATAATCAATATTTCACTAAATATTAAGCCTTTGTGGGGGAGGTACTAGAAGAAGTGGACCAATATGGCCCATCTTCGAACTTAGCCGGAGTTGGAAGAAATTTGAAGTCAATCGGTTACTCCTTCGAGAGTTATCGTGCGCACCAGCCACCAGACAGACAGACGGACGGACATTGCTCATTCGAATTAAAATGACCCAAAAAGGATATACGCCGAACATACATAGGGTCTTAGGTCACTCCTTCGATGTGTTACACTTTTGGTTCGCATATGCCACGACCTTGCAGCCACAACGTTCTAGATCTAGCAGGATTTCATTCACCGCTAGGTTCCAAATTAGTGGAGACAGTACTCCTCCTTGTGGGGTCCCTCTGTTTACAAACCTTGTTAGAGTTGTGGACCCAAGACATGCTGTTATGCGTCTTCTGTTAGCAGACTTTAAATTAGTCTAATCAAACTAGAGTTAACTTTTAGATGTGACAGTGAATGTTGTTAAAAGCCTCTTCTCTGTCAAGAAATGCCACCATGGTGAATTCCTTGAAATGCAGGGACCATTCGATAGCGCTCACAAATTCGTGCAGGGCTGATTCTGTAGACTTCCCCTTATATCCAGGTTTTCCCTAATGAAATAATCTAAAAGTCTTTCCAGACCTTTCAATAGAAAGGAGGAGAGGCTAATTGGTCTGAAGTCTTTTGGCCTAGTGTGTGATATCTTCCCCGTTTTAGGTATGAATACCACTTTGGTATCCCTCCATCGATTCGGGATGTATGAAAGCCTGATACAGCCTACATAAATTTTCTCCAGCCAGGGGATAATGTATTTCAACATTTTCTGCATTTCTGCTGGAGTGATGCCGTCTGGTCCAGGAGACTTAAAGGGCTCAAAGCTATTAATAGCCCAGCTTATTCTGGATCTCTCAGTCAACAAGCTAGCAACGCTCGCATTCCACTTGTTGGTCTTCGGGTTCTGTTAGAGAGTTCCCCGGGAAATGTGTGTCGAGCAGTATGTTCAGCGACTGCTCGCTGTTTTTTGTCCAGTTATTTGCCTCATCCTGCAAGTAACCCACTGTACAGGGTGAAGATGATAATATTTTCCTCAGCCTTTCGGCGTCGGAGACCTTTTCCACTTCGCCACAGAAGGTATACCAAGAGCGTCTTTGCGCCTTTCTAAGCTCCTTCTTATAGATCTTGAGTTGCTTTTTATAGGCATCCCAAACATTAGCGACCCCTGTAGTTTAGCCTTGTTGAATAGCTTGTTGCAGGTCTTTTTCATAGCCGTTAGCTCAGAAGTCCACCATTGGGGTTTGGTTTTACCCTTGTACTTTGTTTTTGGACAGGCTTCTTCAAGGGAACTATTGAATGATATGTGAGGTGGATTCAGCGTTAAGGATCAAATTGACCTGCCGCTTTTTACCATCCGCCTCACCCACCTTGCTGATTCTCCAATTATGGGCGGGCAGACCAGGATTGGAATCTTTTATTATTTCTAATATGTCAGCCGTGTTGGAGGGCTCTTCTGTAACCCAGGTGATGGCTCTAGGGTGACTAGGGAAGTTGTTTTTTTCGACAACATCCAACTGGGCACCCGGCCACACCTCACCCGCTCGACTCAGAGCAGCCTTATACAGCTCTACTGATCTGGCATCACCGAAATATAAGAGCTTTACTCTCCCCTGATGCCATCCTGCATCGTTGCAGATTTGTGGTGTGCCCGGCATTTCTCTACGGACATCGAGGTAATGAGCCATAATGGCTGATTGCACATGGCTCCATTTGTCCTTGAGGATGGATCCATCCTCACTACTTCTGTCTATAACGGCCATCACTAGACTCTCCTTCGCCACTTCATTGAAGGGCTTGGTGAGTGTCCTGTTGATGGTCATTAGGGCCCCTTGCCTTTTTCGAAGGCAGGGGTTCATCAGGTGATCTGATTCTTTTGACTTTATTAGCCGTTAACACAGCGGAATTTGTGGCTCTTTCAGCCGGCTGATTGGCCTTAGAAGCATCTATGACGCCTTTAGCCCAGGTAAGTGACTCTTTTGTGACATGGGAGAGTATCTGGAAGAGTATTTTCCTCCCTTATCGCTTTTGTACACCTTAAGCCGGATTTTGCTGAATCCATATGATACCATGCCATCGGACTTGTCGGGATAAGGGTAGAAACTCGGTACATATTCAGTATAAATACTGTGTGTTTCCGAAGCCCGCCTCATCCAATCGACCAGCCTTTCAGTTGCTAGTTGGATGCCCGGGATTGAAGACTGTTTGCATATTTGTGACCGATTCTACATCGGAGACGGGTAGCACTCAACAGAGCGCATATTACTAAACCGTATTAGTTTTATGCGGCCCTAATGCCAGCCTTCGTCGGCACAAGCGGGGTCCGGCGGCTTCTCAAGAATAGCAAAGAAAACAGAGCACATTGCGTACTCTATTTCACTTCTCTTGCCCCTGGGGATTTTGCTGTCTTCCTCTCACCTGTTGGTAACCACCAGTACCAAGCTGTCCTTAGTAACGTCAGCGAAGGACCGAGGAGCAACTTTACCAATGAACACTTTGGTCCACTTGGAAACCGTCGGTTTATATGGAGAATGTGATACATTATTCTGTTCTTCAGAAATAGTCCGAGCCCAATTTAGTGTTTTTCTCTGCTTGTTGGTAAGATATGCAGGGTCGGTTTTCTTAAGGATTCTGAGAGCTATGCGCCGAACCTTTAACTTTCTCTTTGCAGGACGGGTATGCTTGCCATAGGAAATCGAAGTGTCAGGTAATGCTACCGCCTTAAAAGAGGCCTTTGGATCTCTAGGCTTGTTGTATTTGTTGTAGTCGTCGTCGTATTTGTTTTAGTTGTATCGTTATCAGTTCTAGTATTCGTAGTCGTATCAGTTAGTTGTTGTTGTACGTCTGTTTTTGTTTGTTTAAAGGGTTTCATATACGTGTATGTGGGGTAAGGTAGGTCTATCACGTCATAGCCCCAACATCGTGACAAGGACTGAGTCGTTGCTGAGGCGTCCAAATATGTATAAGCAAAGGCAGCCGTCAAAACACAGTCTATGGTAACCCCTAACTGCGAACCGACAAGTCCAATGAGCATGGTACCCATAACACTCCGGACGAAGGGGAGTTTTGATTTTAGTACAACCACAACAGTAGGCATGTTTTCGTTACAAGCTAGCACTTTTAGTTTAGCACTTTGCAACGAAAACAACTGACTTCCACTAACTGGCACATAAGCAATAAGTGGCGGATTTTCACTATCTGGTAGCAATGGTGTCATGAGTTGCGAAGAAAGAACAGTGCGAAACAGACAAAACATTCGTGAAAAGTATTTATAAAACATATATTTACTATTCTATGTTCAATTGTTTACACTCTTTTGCAAATATTAAAATAATTTCCCATTTTTGTTCTTCTTCTTCCCGTTAATTCACAATAATTGATAAAATCTTTCCAAAAATGGGATGCCATATTGCTAAATATAGGGTGCCCAATCTGGCAACATCATACTCGATTAAGACATTAACACAAGCACCAAACTTCATCGGGAACTAATAGTGCTTAAAAGTGCTTAGCTCCCCATACAAATTAAGCACTTATGGTGTAACGAAAACACGCCTAGTATGAACAGACAATCGGACATGGCTCAATCGGCTCAAAGTGATTCTATGCGGATCGGTATAATAAACTATCTCTTCCCTTTGGGTGTTGCAAACAAATGCACAAAGTCATGTCGGTGTCGGGTATAACAAGCTTTTCATGGACATGAGATCTCCACACAGGATCGAAATACATATCTTGGTATGTATGTACATGACTTCCAGGGCGCAGTATTTTCCAATTACCCATAAAAGCATTTCTTTCACAAGGAAGAGTTGTGATCCCAAAAGTTGAATGATTCGAATGTACAATAGTTAAACAAAATTCTAATAAAGTCAAAATTAAATCGATCATTACCATTGTTGATCGAAACCGATGAGTAAATGAAATTTCAATTTCGTAAATTTGTCAGTTTTATAGAAAAATAGTATTCCGCAAATTTTAACATTATTCGTATACTGTTTACTCATTCAAACTGCAAGACTCGCTCTTCCTATATGTACATGATGACTAAAAAGTGGACTGTATATTTGATTATTCGAAGTATCCTCACAAATTGTAATCAGCAGATTTTCGTATGAAAATAAATGAAATAAGAAGACATAGGATGATTTTAGTGTATAATTCAAATTCAGTTTATTGGTATTTGTAATACTAAGGTATTTGAACGTGATTCAAATACAGCGCCGTAGAGCGCGAGCTTACCCTATGTGGAGTTGCAGCGAAAGTGAAATCTTCTCCTGATGCCGAAACTTAAAACAACCATTTAAAAGAGTTTTCGGAGAAAAGCGAATTGGAATACGATTTCAAGATGGAATCTCTTAGTCTAATTGAGTGAAAGCTCTTTCAGTTGAGCCTCAATTAGTCTAAAGGTTTTCATCTGTACGTAAATACTTAAGGAATACATAATTTAACTAAAGACTGTTAAATTCAAAATATATGTATATTTAGATATATAATTAATTCAGCATTTCATTGAGCTTATGACTAAGGGCTGTTGAACACGGTTCAACATACCGCCGCCTCTTGCAGTACTGCAATCTTAAATTTGGCACGCTCCGGAAATGGTCCAACCAAAGATGGTGCTTTGCGCTATGGGCATATTTGTCGATGTTTGTATGAGGCCAGCTTTTAAAATTTTTGACATCTGGTCGTTGGCCAAAAGTATTTCTACGCTGACTGGGCTGTGGAAATTTGGATCCGCCAGATCGGGAATGTGGTTATAAATTTCCATCAGCCTCTTGTCCTTGGCTTTCTCTGGTAGGTGAGCGTTAAGTTGGTGTCGAACCAGGCCAGTAATCTGGACCTTCATGGACTTGTCGTTGAAGGATTGGAGGTTTAATGTGCAGAACTCTTTCCCATCTTTGTGTGTGGTCCGTAGATCTACTCGGTCGACCAGCGACTTAAGTATGACGGTTTGTGCTGCTCCAGAATTCAGCAACAGTCTTGTCGTGTCTGTCCCCCCTGGAGCGAGAACTCGTGCCAACGCTGTTGGCAAGAAAATATGTTGTTTCGAGCGGCCGCATAGTCGCTCGCTGATGGAACGAGCTCTCGAACTCCCTGCGCTGGATTGACTGATGCGGGTTGAGGGTTCTCGGCGGCGCCCAGATCGACTGCGACGAGTGGCTCCGGCGGTTTTTGGCGATGCCGGGGGACTTCTTGGCTGGACGGGGGTGACAGAATGACTGCGACTTCTCCTGCTTCGCTCCACACGACGGTTTCCTCGCTGCCTGTGACTATCAATGTGAAGTTTGGTGTGGTGGCTTCTGTTGCATACTTCACATTTGTTTCTCGAGCGACACCACTCGCTCGTGTGTCCCAAGCACAGACTGTTGAAGCAGTAGCCCTTCGTTTGAACCACATCCCGTCGCTCCGCTACTGTCATACTTAAAAATTCTCCACAGAGACGAAGATGATGCCTGTTTTGGCAGACACGGCACTTTGGAGAGCTGGGGGAAGATCTTGAATGTTAAGTTTGATTATGCAAATAAAATAGTTTGAAACAGTTGGTTGGTTCTAGGACTTTGGCAAGATACACAATTTGACTAAAGGGCGAGTAATCACACCATTCTGAGTGCGGATTTCCGCCACTCGGACTCGTGAGTCGCTGCCTGTAAATACACGAACTACCCTACCTAATCTCCACTCCGTAGGAGGTAAGTTTTCGTCTTTGACAACAACCAGATCGTTTTCTCGTAGGTCTCGTTGAGTGGTTTTCCACTTATACCTCTTCTGCAGTTCGGCGATATACTCATTTTTCCAACGTCTCGCGAATTGGATTTGCCAAAGGTTTAGCCTCTGCCAGCGATTGATAATCGGGAGGTTATCTGAGTATTCCTCTGGTACCGCAACAAGGGGAGAACCTCTCAGCAAATGACCTGGCGTTAATGCCACCAACTCCGTAGGAGTTTCAGATATGTGAGATATGGGTCTGGAATTGAGAATACTCTCAATTCGAACCAAGAGGGTAGAAAATTCTTCGTAAGTGAATTTCAAGTTACCTGCAACTTTTTTTAAATGAGCCTTCATACTTTTCACTCCCGCTTCCCATAAACCACCCATGTGGGGTGCCTGGGAGGGGGGGGGGAATAAAGTGCCAATAAAACCCGTGTATATTATACTTATCAATCATAGATTTTTCCGCCGACTTAAGAAATTGTGTATATTCCTTGGCTAATGCTCGACTACCACCAACGAAATTGGTGCCATTGTCAGAAAACATTTTAGCTGGAAGCCCTCTTCGACCTACGAACCGGTCGAATGTCGCTAAAAATAACTCGGAAGATAGCGACGAACATGCTTCTAAGTGTATAGCGCGGGTAGCTAAACACACGAAGACAGCAGCGTATCCCTTTTCTACTCGGGCATTCCTTAATTTGGATGTTTTCAGCTCAAAAGGGCCAGCGAAATCTACACCAGTATTGGTGAATGGGAGGGAAAATGTACATCTTTCGGGAGGGAGAGTCGCCATTATTTGATTTCTGACCCGATGTTTGTATATGGTACACACCTTACAGTTCCTTATACAATGTTTTACCGCATTTTTCAGTCGGATCACATAAAACTCCTGACGGATCGATCGCAACATATTCTGGTGTTCTGCATGTAGTAAGACCTTATGCGTGAATTCAATGAATAATTAACATAATCTTGATTTTTCCGGAAGTATAATAGGATGTCGTTCGTTGTAGCTAAGATTTGAGTCCGATAAACGACCGTGGACTCGTAGAAGTCCTTTTTCATCACTGAAAGGATTAAGGATGAGAAGTCGACTTTTAGGACTTATGGGTGTATGAGACTCTAGACGCTGGCACTCTTGAGGGAAGTACCTATGCTGAGCAATCTTGATCAAGCGATGTTTCACGAACAGCATTTCCTCGGCTTTGATTAAACCGTCAGGAGATGTCGGGCTCGCTTTTCGCTGGCAACTGTGAACAAACCGAAACATGTAGACGAGGACGCGTAACGCCCTATGGTACGACGAAAATCGGTCTAAAATGTCTTCGGACTCCGTGAGAGTCTGGAAAATGTTTGTCTTCTTCTCCAATGATTGCTCCGGTAACGCGGGTTGCTGTGGCCAGAGTGACATTTCCTTTTTAAGCCAGGATGGCCCATGCCACCACAGAGAATTATCTTTTAACTCAGAAGCGGTACAACCCCGAGTTCCTAAATCCGCTGGATTGTCGTTGGTGGGTACGTGCATCCAGGTTGCATTTCCGACGTGATCAAGGATTGTCGCAACCCGGTTTGCGACGTAAGTTTTCCACAAGTATGGAGGTTTACTGAGCCATGCCAGCGAAATAGTCGAATCGGACCATAAATAAGTACATGGATTTCCAATATCCATATTGTAACAAGTACTTTTCATGAGGCGCGCCAACAGTACAGCCCCACACAGTTCTAGTCTTGGCAGACTGAGCGTTTTCAGGGGTGCTACTTTACTTTTAGACACTAACAAGTGGCAGGTAAAATCGTTTCCGGACTGAGCTGTTCTTATATATATGTTTGCGCAGTATGCCTTTTCGGAAGCATCACAGAATCCGTGAATTTTAATTTCCTTATTTGGAGAGTATTTAATCCATCGTGGAATCTTTATAAAAGGGATATCGGAAAAACTAGTTTGGAATATGTTCCATTTTTCTAACGAATGTGGCTTGACTTTCTCGTCCCAATCGGTTCCGTCAATCCAAAGTTGCTGCAATAACATTTTTGCGGATACTATGATGGGAGCCAATTTTGCAACTATAGACAAAATTATTCGTTTGGTTATGTGCTCATCCGGAATTTTAATGTCGTAGACATTGTAGTAAAAGGAATCCGACATCGCATTCCAACGAATTCCTAGCGTCTTAGTATCACTGGTATCTTCGAACTTAAGGAACTCTTCGTGGAGAAGATCTTCCTGAGAAATATCTTCAATAATTCCAGAGTTATTTGCCGTAATTTTCTTTAAAGGGAATCCTGCTGACGTTAACAAATCTCTTAATTGTTGTAGATTGGTTTTGGCTTCCGCGATTGAATGGGCTCCTGACAGTATATCGTCCACATAGATCTGCTGGCGCAACATAGCGGCAGCCGCTGGGTGAGTGATCTTTCCGTCTTCACTAAGTTGTAGTAAGGTCCTGATTGCAAGGTACGGTGCACAGTTCACCCCGAATGTTACGGTTTTCAATGCAAAGTCTTGTACAGGTTCTGACGGTGAGTTTCGAAATAGAATCCGTTGATATTGGTGGTCACGTTCATCGACAAGTATTTGCCGATACATTTTTTGGATATCTCCGTTGAAAACGAACTTAAACAATCGCCATCGTAGAATGACATTAGTTAAATCGTTCTGGAGCGTAGGCCCCGTATAGAGCACATCATTAAGAGAAAACCCACTTGTGGTTTTCTTTGAAGCATTGAAGACGACCCGAACTTTCGTCGATGTTCTTTCAGGTTTTACTATTGCATGATGCGGTAAATAAAACGAACAGTAGGTAGAGCTGTCATGTATTTCTGTTGAGAGAGTTGGAGACATGTGATCCAGCTCAACATACTCCCTCAAAACCTTGGAGTATTCGTTGGCCAGGTCGAAGGAATTTTTCAGCGAATTTTCCATTCTAAAAAACTGACCTAAAGCGGCACGTTTGGAAGAGCCCAAGGAAATCTCCTTCGGAAATTCATCTTTAAAAGGCAACCGTACGACATATCTTCCATCATCCCGACGCATGGTGGTTTCCTTGAAGAACTTTTCACATTTCATATCAATTTCGGACATCTCACGTTTCTCAGAGATTTCCTCGACCTCCCAGAATTTCCGTAATTCCTCATTAAGAGTTGTATCCGGGTTGCTCACCAAAGTCGCTAATGTTGTGACAGTTCTTGAGATCAAGGGCCCACTAACGAACCAACCGAACTCGGATTCTTGAGCTAGAAGCCCGCCACATACATTCTTTTGTACCCCAGATTTTAGAATCGATGGGAGTAAATCGCTTCCTATTAGTATGTCTATCTGTGCTGGTTTATAGAACCAAGGGTCAGCCAAATCTAAATTATCCAATCCATTCCATTCCGAGATGGATGGACTTGATGAAGGCATGAGGTGGTTCAGGTTAGAAATCACGATCGCGGTTGTCTTTAAACAGAAGTCGGATTTCCTTGACATTAGAGTTACAGCACATATTTTAGACGCATTCTCAAGTACGGTACCTCCAAGGCCAGAAATCCTCGTGAAGGATTTTCTGGTTGGGATTGCCAATTGTGTAACAATTTTGGCTGAGATAAACGTCTCCTGAGAGCCTTGGTCTATGAATGCACGAAGAGTAAAACGCGTGCGTTATGTTCTATGTCGATTAAAGCAGTCGGGAGTATGGTGCCATGTCCTGATTGGGAAAAGTGAGACTGAATTTGACCGGTCGAAGTAGACGGCGTGGGATGACCTTCCTCTTGCGTGACAAGATGGAAAGCTGTTGGACTTGCATGCCCGGTCCTGCGTATTTGAGAACTGGCGTGACCAGTCTCGTTCCGCTGGTTTTGAGATCTGGCGTGACCAGATTCCGGGTGTAGCAAGGTGTGATGTGACTGATTGCAGATTTGACATAGCTTGTTACTCTTGCAATCTTCCACTATATGTCCGTAGGACAAACAATTCTCGCAGACGTTATTGTCTGTAACGAACTTGGACTTCTCCGCTGGCCACATAGACTTGAAATTCTGACATAACCGTAGAGCATGGTTTTGTCGACAAAGTTTGCATGGTCTATACGTAGTATCAGACTTGACATGAAAACTTTGTGATCTTTGGGATGTAGAATTTGTACTGGACGATGGCTTACGTATGTCGGAAATGGACTCTAACATATCTAGCCTGTTTGTAATGAATTCATTTAATCTGTCCCAAGATGGCATTTCCTTATGGTTATCTATGGAATTCTCCCAAGCCGTAAGTGTTTCTTCAGGCAATTTGGAAGAAACCCAAAACACGAGAATGGGGTCCCAAGATAGAACCGATATACTATAGGATCTCAGTACAGCAAAACAGTTTGTTACAGTGTACTGGAGATTTCGCAATGATTTACTTCGTTCGGAAGAAACCGCTTCAAGCTCGAAAATTTTCCTTAATTGATGATTGATTAGTATTCTCCTATTCTCATACCTTTCCTTTAGAGCGTCCCATGCCAATTGGTAGTTTGCGTCCGTCAATGCAAATCTCTTTATAATTTGATTGGCTTCACCCCTAGTTTTTGCTCTAAGATGGAATAGTTTCTGAGCTGGAGATAACTTTGGGTGATTACCATAAATGGCAGAGAACATGTCTCTGAAACTTGGCCATTTATCGTAACCCCCGCTGAAGAGCTCGGTATCGCAAGGGGGAACCTTCAAGGAATAGGAGCAATCTTCCGGGGCACCAACTCTTGGTCGCTCCACTGCTTCGGCTTTCACAAGTTTTTGTTTTTCAATGTGAATGAGGTCTAGAATGGATGCCTTACATTTTTTGTAAGCTCCGCAACAAGTTCGAAACCTGGAATTAGTCGCTTCTTCCTCATCTGCTGTATGTACCGAATCAGAAGTCATTACGGATTCATAGACTTGGAGTAGTTGCCGCCAACCTCGCTCCAAGTCATCTAATTCCACTTCCAGACTAGAAGGGGTGTGATCTTGTATCGGTATGTCGGCGAAGGAAGCACAAAACCTGTCCACTTGGTCCGAAAAAAAGCTAAATTTTTTCGAACTCATTTTGTGAGATCTTATGTCTGTTTACTGGTAGCAGTAAATAATATATCTGGATAGTGTAAATTGTAAGTTTGCGTACGATGGGAAAAAATTGCTTTCAATAATTTTATGTACGAAACTGACGCTTTATGTCACTATACGCTGGATCGAAACTTTAAAAAAAATGCAAACTGCAAAAAATCAAAAATTGTTGCACTTCGAGTTATCAACAATATAGATGTGTAAGCACATACATACACCTAATGGATTTCACCAAATTCAAACTTCTCAATTTCTTTCACAGAAATTATAGACTTAAACTCGGTTTAAAAATGTATAGTAACATATGGTGGTAGATTCCGATTTATTCACTACCCATGGACAACTCAACGTTTTGATAGGACAGAATTTGAACACATGTAATTCGGACCCAAAATTGAAGTATCTTCAATATCTTGCTCAAGCTAGCGTACTAAATTAAAATTAAAGAAAACATATTGGAAAGGTATATGCTAATTTCCTCAATTAAAAATATGCGCTTATTCGGAAACAATTTAGTTTCGGAATACCAGCTAATGTAACTCAATAGAGAAATTACAAACCTCTATGCATCAATCCTCGAATGCTTTTTGATTTCGAACCGTGTAGCCGTTAAATCTTCATCGATAATTTTCAACAATAAAACCAATTTATTGATTTAAATTATGATGGATCTTTCCAAATTCCAAAATTTCCAGAGAAAACTACAGAAATTTAAGATCTGCTGCTTTAATTTGTATTTAGTACATATAGAAAGATTTGGATAGAACGGATTAAATGTAAATTCTCTCTGTGTCACTATCTTCTACTAAAGTACGGGAACGGAAATATGATAGAACTAGCAATCAGAGAAACAAAAAAATATTCTACTTGTAGCTCCCTTTGTACCACTTTCAATGAATTTTGCTACCTTTACTCGGTACTTTTAGCGAAGAGCTCGGAAGCAAACAGCAAAGAGACAATACTCTCTTAAATTTGCTACTACTTTCTTTTTTAGAACGAATGAGAGAGATTTAACGATTGATGATGATGATTTGTTGACTTTACATTACAGGCATAATTAATTACTTATTTATGTTTGTTTGGAAAACAAAAGAACAGCAGTAAGCCGCCTAAGAGCTATCAAAATAGTGTCTCTTAAATGCTTTGGCTTGTATGGAAGGTTAAAAAGCAATTGACCAACTATTGCTTAAAATATTTTCCAAAATTGTTTTCTTTGTGTCACAAAATTCGTTAATTCCAATTTGTTTATGACTCTGCAAAATTTTAATTCGTTCTTTGCTTAGTTTGCGCTTTGAGTTTCTGCTAAAAGCAATATAATTTTATGAAAAACGATTTTGCGAAAGGTTGCTTTGCTTTCCTGGTACAACACAAAATATATGATTGGATGTTGTTGTATGTTTTCCTATTACGGCAAGTCCTTTCGAAATAAGTATTATTTTAAATTCTGCAATCGTCAGGGTTTCTTTTATTATTTATCGTTCAACAAATGTTATTTAAACAAATTTGCAGTCTTTGCCGACTTTCTGCATTCCAGTTTCCAGATGTCCAGTAATGCTTACAGTTTAAATTGCTTTGTTTTTTTGTAGCTCTATAAATCATAAAGGAACTCTACGGACATTTACAATTTCTAAAAAATTAATTGTAAATAACCGAAAATCATAGAACTGCTTGTGTCCATCATAAAATCACAAAATATACCTTGAGAGTCGTTTCCTGATTTCTAAAATGTATATAATCCTCTTTTTCTGAATTATAAACCCACTAGAAACAGTTTAGGATGGAAACGCATATTTATTTTCACCATTATATTCCCAAAAATATGACAAATATATATATTTATAGCACAATATATATGGAACACAACCAGATTTTTTTTGTCAGCGTGTTACCGCAAAATTTAATTTCAAAACAGCTTTCTCAAATAAAATATGTGTTATTTATCATATTAAATTATTGTTTTGGAATATCTTCATTATATTTTAATAAAAAAAAAACAAACATCAAATGTTGCTGGCCTTCTCGAACTTTAGTTTGAAGTTGAAATCACATTATCTTTTGTGCTAAACAATCTTTTTTAATTTCTAAAACTCCAAAGTAATCTTTTGTTGGTAATCCATAGAGAAAGTTATAGTAATCCAGGGGGTTTTCTATTTAAAGTTGTATGTAATTTTCTTAAAGATTAATTTTGAATTACCGCAATTAAATAAAATTAAATAAAAATATGACGATGGAACCGAAGATTTGTTTATAATATTATCTTCCAACAACTTGAATACATCTTATATATTTCGAACTTAATTTGGGACAATATGTTACATATGCGGTCTGCTCCGTACATTCAAATTCAATCAGAACTTTCTTAAAAATATCTTATTTGTCCGTCCGCTTTTTTTACATGGAATGAAACATCCGATTTCTTCTATTGGTTATTGCCTCCTTTATACACCACACTCTCTATTCCAGGAATCCACAATACAATGTTGAGATGGAGCCAAAGATTTGCTTAATTTATTTTCCTAAAAGTAGGTATAACCCAATGTTATATATTCCGAGCTGAATTTATTTGGGAAAATATGATTGATACAGATGCTATTTTTTCCATACAGACTGTAGAAATTCAGTGCTAAGACTTAAGTAACATATATTTGTCCGTCCTCATTGTTTACATAGAATGACAACCTTGGTTTCTTCTAAGGTTACCGATTATTGGTTATTCTGTATATAGTCACCCTGCAACGTAATGCATATTGCTCTCAGCGTAAATAACTAGTAATCGACTTGACATGTGTCGAATTGTGACAGAATAATGATCGGGTACTGTACAAACAAAATTACCGAGTGAACTTCTGTCAACAGCTTTTGTTTTGCTTTTATTATGTTGTACGTACGGATGTGGGGAAAGGGAATTGACCCAAAGCACATGCCTGATAAATGTTTAAAACAATGTGAACAAACTAACCTTATTCCGTTGATTTCTTGTTCGATGGGTGTTTTGTCCCCTTTGCACTGACCTTTTCCATTAAATGTTCCTCGATGCGGCACATCCCTGTATATGTACCTATCATCTACGCTTTGAGACGTCAGTGTACAATATATTTATTACTTTATCCAAACGACTCCAAACCCAGAATCTTTCTGGTAGGAAACCTTCTGTATGCAGGCAATCAAACAAAACTCCTTCACCAGCCGTAACCACAACTGCTTATCTCCGGCAAATTTCTCCAAAGGCTAAATTATATTCGGCAGCAATTGTGTTATACTTTTTATATATTCGGCTTGCAGCTGGTAGTCAAGAACTATAAAAAAAACCTTTTTAATACAATATCGACTCTTCTTTCGCTTGTCGGCTTACCAGTCAATTCCACCGACCAAACCCAACAAAAAAAATAATACCGTTCCTTTTAAACTTTTCTAACTACATTCTTTTGGTGAGGTACAGACTTGTGGGGACTCTCTCTGGTCGATGTTTCCTCAATGACGGCTGGAATTGACTAACTCTTTCCTCCTTGAGAAATTTTGTTTAAAGTTAATGTAGGTCAGTAACTGAAGGTTGAGGCCGAATTTTATGTCGTACTGAGAAGAGACTTTATGCACTCACAAATATTAATTGACGAGGTAATGATGTATGTCGGTTTGAACAGCGTTGCGCTCTAGTGAGACTGACCGACCTTTAACTGCATGTGTGAGTATCACAGAGATTTTTTATCTTAAGAGCCGCATAGGCACATCGATAAGAGTGTTCTTGTGAGTTTTTTAATCTGTGATACTCTTAAATTTTTTTTTTTACAAATTAGAGTGTGTATCTAATGTGTGTCAACCTTAGTATTGAGTATGTGAGTGTATTAACTTGCGTATTACCGATCACCTTAATTTGTTCGCACCACTAAAGTTCAGTAACTAAACGCGTAAAAAAAGCCGAGCGTCACAAATGCTCTTAAGGAAATAACTTCAACCTTGTCCAACACTTTTGGATATATTGATGGATGTATTTTAATTCGTCTGTCTCTACCAGTGACTGAGAGACATATTGAGTTAATTGAGATATTCCCTATTCTGCTGACTTCAAATGAGCTGCAACGCAACGTAGAGAGAATGCAACAATTTCCCTTAATTTCTCTCATACACCTCTTTATATAATCTCTTGAAATTTCTCACAGAACAGAAACTGATTATTTTCCCCTACAATATTTTCAGTAGTAATCGGAATCGGATTTATGTACTTGTTACTTAAAAAATATAATATTCTCTTACTTCTCCCTCTGACGGTGGCAATAACATTAATACATATATATTGCGTAATGTACGTACGTCCCTATGTGCACTTATAATAGATTAATATAGATGCAACTAAAACCATTTCACTTTCCGGAATTTTTAGTAGATCTGAGGAGAATCTATTTGCGACTTGTGTATTTATGCGATGCCAGAATGAAACACATACGCGTTTAGTTTAAACGATTAAGTATCTAGCCAACTTTTCCAAACATAACACTTGCAAATCAACTTTAACTTACGTTCTTTCGTTGTGTATTTTTTTTTACTTGTGCGTATAATAACCTCGTAAAGATTTGGTTTCACTTTGAGTAATATCCTCGTAGTCCTTAAATCCTCGTGAAGGCTCGATGGACCATGTACAATTGTGTGAGGGATGACTAAAAAGTGGACTGTATATTTGATTATTCGAAGTATCCTCACAAATTGTAATCAGCAGATTTTCGTATGAAAATAAATGAAATAAGAAGACATAGGATGATTTTAGTGTATAATTCAAATTCAGTTTATTGGTATTTGTAATACTAAGGTATTTGAACGTGATTCAAATACAGCGCCGTAGAGCGCGAGCTTACCCTATGTGGAGTTGCAGCGAAAGTGAAATCTTCTCCTGATGCCGAAACTTAAAACAACCATTTAAAAGAGTTTTCGGAGAAAAGCGAATTGGAATACGATTTCAAGATGGAATCTCTTAGTCTAATTGAGTGAAAGCTCTTTCAGTTGAGCCTCAATTAGTCTAAAGGTTTTCATCTGTACGTAAATACTTAAGGAATACATAATTTAACTAAAGACTGTTAAATTCAAAATATATGTATATTTAGATATATAATTAATTCAGCATTTCATTGAGCTTATGACTAAGGGCTGTTGAACACGGTTCAACACTATATCTAGATAAATATTGGTTAACATTCAGTTAAGAAATGGAAAATTAAAAATTTTAATTCGTTATTTTTATGCCCGAAAGTAGTCGCTTATTTCATGGAATGCAACATCTATATTTCAAAATCTACGAGTATTACCGGCAAAATATTTATATTGAAACTTTATTTATTTTATTTCATAAAGTGCGAGAAAATTCCTCATGCGTTCTTTAGCTGCGACTGGTTTAATGAATCGGAGGAATTCAAACAATTGCTGCGAATGATGATACTGCGATCTAATCGACCTTTTTACATGCAAATTTCTTGGTTTACTACAATGACATTGCCCACATTAATGGCGGTATGTAATGATGAATATTTTAATGAAATAAATAATTTACTAAGTCAACATTTTTTTCTTCCTCTGTTTAGATGATCAAGACCAGTGGCTCTTATTTCCTTTTGTTGAGAAATGTGGCGGAATGAAAATGTGAAGAAGAGCCTCTGGTGAAGAAGAACATATTATTCAGTTGTCTTAAATTTATGTAATACGTGAAATAATGAAAACATATTCAGTAAATGTATCTCATAATTTATCTATGCAAACAAAATTAAATTTCCGCATGCAGGTTTTAATAATTGAGAAAACCCATCGGAAATGTCGTAATATCCAAATTATAATTGGGAATGAATTTCGAGAAGATCAATGAGAAGTCAATGAAATGGCAATTCAGATCGAAGATTTGTAGCCAGGCAGGAATACATTGAAACTTTGCAAATATGCAGCAGGGACAAACATTTTAATATTAACCTATGGAATTTAAAACATAGAACATTTTGTTTCGAAATATTATTTTAAAACATTAATTAAAAAAAAAATGTTACTCCTTCGATTTTTTCAAATTTACACAGAATATGCACTCTCACAAAACCAAAACAGTAATTGGATTTTTAGGGCTCAATATTTCTAAATGTTATGGATGAAATACTAAGGTAGGTGTGGCTATTTTGACAATTTTTTTCTGTTTTTGCACATATATATGATTATACCCTCACTTTAATGCTAAGAGGGTATATATCATTGCCAAAAGTGTAACACATCGAAGGAGTGACCTAAGACCCTAAGTATGTTCGGCGGATATTCGTTTTGGGTCATTTTAAATCGAATGAGCAATGTCCCCACATCTGTCTGTCTGCTGGCTGGTGCGCACTCTCGAAAGGAGTAACCGATTGCATTCAAATTTGGTATGTGGTAATACTTTCTTCTATCTCCGGCTAAGTTCGAAGATGGACCATGTTGGTCCACTCCTTCTAGTACCTCCCTCACAAAGGGTTAACTTTTAGTGAAATATTGATTCTTTAATACCTTCTATACTACTTACTCGAATCTTCTGAAATTTCACGCATAGTATTATTTTGTTAGTCGCTAACACGTCAAGAAAAATGGGCGAAGTGGCCACTCTCATTTTGGTACCTCCCACACGAATGGACCATTTTGCAGTAAAAGTTAACTGCTTATGGCTTTAACATAAGTTTATACAAATATTTGAAATTTTGTGTAATGCTTTTATAGTACCTAGAGTCCAGACAAAAATGGGCGTTATTGGTACGCTGCTTTTGGTATCTTCCACAAAAATGGACCGTTTTGTACCAAAAGTTACCAGCTTATAACTTTAATACCCGTTCATACAAATACTTGAAATTTTGTACAGTGTAATGCTTTTATAGTACCTAGAGTCCAGGGATAGATGGGCGTTATTGGCACGCCCCTTTACCTACCTCCCACACAATTCGACCATTTTGTACCAAAAGTTAACAGATGTTAACTTTAATACTAGTGCATGCAAATACTTTAAATTTCTTACAGTGCAATGTTTTTATAGTACCTTGAGTCTAGAGAAAAGTGGTCGTAATTGGCACGCCCCTTTTGGTACCTCCCACACAAATGGAACATTTTACACGAGAGTTAACAGATTTTATCTTTAATACCAGTTCATACAAATACTTGCAATTTCGTACAGTGCAATGCTTATATACATAGTACCTAGAGGCCGGAGAAAAAGTACTGTTATTGGGACGCTGATCCGATTTGATTACTAAATCTTGGCCCAAAATGTGTATTGGCCAAGATTTTCAATATCGAGCAATGATTTTTTCGAAAAAATACAAAACGTTTCAAAAACATGGGGATTTCAAATTTTAGAACCCGTAAAAGTTTTTTCACAATACTTTATCGTCATACACTTTGAATTGAGAAAAATATATTTAAAGAGAAAACTCAACCCTTTTGGTACCTCCCACACAAATTGACCATTTTACACCAAAATTGAACTGCTTATAACTTTAATACAATGGCATAAAAATACTTGAAATTTTGTACAGTATAATGTTCTTGTAGCGCATAAGTCCGGTAAAAAAATCGGCATTATTGTACAGCCACTTTTGGTACCTCCCACACAAATGGACCGTTTTATACCAAAACATATTTTTTCAATATAACATATTTGGAAAATTCTTAAACAATAACTTTGTTTGTGTGTAAACACATACATATTTTATTTGGGAAAGTCAGTTCGCAAATATATTAATACATATATGCGTTCCAAAAAAAGTTATTGACTTTCAAAAATATATAATATTTAAAATCGGTGGTTCCAAATTTATATAATTCGCTGGACCCGGTCCACTTCGTTGTCCCAGATTTCCGATCACGACCATTTTTGGACAAATCACGTAGACTGACACAAAATTATAGCACTCTCGTTAACAAATTGTTCAACATATCCTAATTTATAAACTTGGCTCAGATGGGCGGAGTCACGTCCGTTGCTTCGATCCAGCCCATTTTTTGGCCTATCACTTTGATTGCCACCAGATATACATATATACACAAACTTACAGCACTCTCGCCAACATATTGCGCAAGATATCTCAATTTAGAAATTTGGCTTATATGGGCGGGTCCACGCCCATTGGTTAATCAATTATGTAGACTGTCACCAGATAATATGCACAAAATTACAGCACCCACGCTAACAAGTTTTGCATCGTATCTTAATTTTAAAATTTGGTTTATATGGGCGGTCCCATTGGTCCGATTCCGCCCATTTTTGGACCAATTTTAGACTACCATGAGATAAATGTGAACAAAATTACAGCACTCTCGCTAACAAATTGTGCAAGATATCTCAATTTCAAAATTTGACTCATGTGGGCGGGTCCACGCCAACTTCATATATCGGAAATTCAAGTACCCTATTTTCACCACCCCCTACACATGTACGTTCTGTGAAAATTTCAGGAAGATCCGTCCAGCCGTTTAGGCGTCTACACGGAACAAACAAACAAACAGACACTCTCCTTTATATATATAGAAGAAGATACAAACAAACCCACAAACAGACACTCTCTTTTATATATGGGCAAATATAAAATTTTTTTGTTATAAGCACATACATTTCAAAATTGTGGAAAAAGTCCTAGAAATTTTCATATCTGTATCCATTCTTTTATAAGTTGTAGCTAAACTATTTATTCTGAAGTAACTGGTCAGTTACAAAAAACACGAGGGACACATGGAGGAAGAATTTTTTGTGAGCACTGTTCATGTGAGATCTTTCCGCAAAAAATTATAGCTCATAACTTTTTGAAATGCGATTTCAAGTGTTTTTTGTTTTTTGACCGCGGTCATCGCGGCCCGCGATGTAATGAAATAACACTAAAGAAGCGGTTATAGCGGCTTGAAATATCTATAAATCTATATAGGTGTCGTTGATGTGCTCTTAATGGAACCACCGCTATAGCTTCCAAACCTTTGTTAAACTTGCGTGAATTATTTTTTGTTAGTGTATTTCGCGAAGCACATCGACAGTTATGTATAGATTGAGCTGAATTAATTATCCCAGATGGCTTTTGAACTGGTGAATCCAAAAATCAGGGGGCCATAACAAAATAATGAATCGCTGAAATTGTATTCACTTTTTTCAATTTTTGCAAAAATTGCAAATTTTGTCCTTGGCATTTTTAATAGTTTAAACGTCTGAAATTCATGTCTATGTTCTTCGGGCGTACTGCTGTGGTGCACTTAACAATCATGGATACTTATTTGAAGATTGAAGTCTTGTACGCGAAGAACGTGACACTTTTGTCTCAGCAATGATCGTCAAGGCACATCCAGTGCGGTGTACAGATATGGCGGAAGTGTATGTCAAATAAAAGGATTTTTAACGCTCTATTCCGAAATCGGAGGGCCGTCATTTTATTTTGATGATTGTGCAAATTATGCGCATTACAAAAATTATATTTCCACAAAAATAATGTTCGTATGATAACGATAAAATCATAAAATTTGTTTATTAAAATAAAACACATATGATGTGAACTTCGAATTTTGAAACAAACATAACTTTTGAACTAATAGCGATAATATCCTCATTCCTTCTGTAGGCCACAGAAAACTGCCTCATATAATCGCGAAAATTAGACTTATATTTTTCCGATTTTCATATTTCGCGGTATTCGATGTATTACATCATTTTTCAATTAAAAATTATTTTGATTCGTTATATTTATCCGAATAATGAAGCTACAGCGAATATTTTGTCATAGGCTGATAGAAATGCTAATGATCTATGATTGTAATTTTAGTTTTCCAAATTCCGCTGAAAATTGCATTTTATACAATTTTTTTTAAATTTAAATTTGGAACCGCCATAACTTTCGCGGCCTTTGATGAAATTTATTCACAACAATGGTTTTTGCATGTTTGTATTTTTATCTTCGTCTGTTGTAAAAGCCGTTGATGTGCTCGCCAAACAAATCTTGAAAAGAAATGTACTGTAAAATTAAAAAAGTTTGATATTTGCCCATATATAGATTTCAATCCAAAAATATCGAAAATTAGGTTTTTCCCCGTGTACTTGTCGTTGAAGAAATTTAGTTTTGTAGATTTTAATAACATCTGTGAAGATGTGAATACATTATTAATAGGCGTATGTTTCCAGTTTATTTAATGTAATCGACAAGTCATGATCTTGAAAAATACATAGCTTGTCCCAAATTTACCAGATTTCAGAAGCTTATATTGTCTGAACGAAATTTTTTCAACAATAGTCGATTTTTTTGGAATGAACGACATTCGAGATGGCAAATTTTTGTTTGATTTTGGCAATTTTGGAGTACCATCTGTGTTGTGCTTTTGTATTGTGTTTTTGGAGCTTTACAGCATAGGGTGCTTGTCTTTGCTAAAGTGCTTTTAGGCTTTAAACTAACGTAGAATTTCTGCTGGACTACCCAATTAGCCGTCTTCTATTGTTATAAATGGAACGTTTGTTTATTCACTTGCTGGGTGTATGCGAGATAGTCGCCCTGGTGGACAGAGCTTTTAAGTAGTAAAGCTTTTACGTATTAAAGCTATGTACTTGTATCAGTGTTGCCGTTTTTAGCATTTCGGACCAAATTTGGGCAGCAAAAAAATAAAAATAATGTAGTTTTGGCAGATTTTGGGCCAATTTTTTCCGCTAAGGAAAATCAAGAAAAAATTCCTTTACAAAATATGGTTGGTTTAGAAACAGACGGTGATAATCATTTTACATATCGATACCTCCATTCTAAAACATGCTAAATCGACTTAGCCTGTTTTTAGGAAGATTGCATTTTTAATTTCTAACGGCCAATTCCACAATCTCCGGTTATCCTACAGTTAGAGCTAACCACATTTATAGCTGTCAATTGAAATTTTTATTTTTTACTGTGAGTTAGCTCTAACCGGAGGTTGTGAAATTGGGGGTACAATTCCAAATTATATTCAGTCAAAATTTGGTGTTTATCCGTCAACCCAATCAAAAGTTATTCAGAAAACAGTACAGGTCATTCGATTTTCATTACAAAGGAATTCCACACAAAGTTAAAAAATTCGTCGAACTGTGATCGCTTCTCCTGAAAAACTATCTTTTTGCACTGAGCATAGTTTAGAATGGAGGTATCGATATAGTGTTCGATATATGTAATTCACGGTGGCTTTCGATAGAGGGTGTGTCTGCAAGAATATATGTATACTTATATACTCCTATATCCCACCATAAAATCAAAGTTTCTTCTAATATTAAGCAGTGTCATAAAAAAGAACTGATTAATATACGAGTATAAGTAGACATTGACTACAAAAATAAAATCAATCACCTACGCATTTCGAAAATATTCATTGGTACAAAGGCGGAAAATTTTATGCAAAATCATTTAACTTAATCAAAAAAAAAAAGTGGAAGTAAAATCAGCTTTGTTGGAATTTTACATCAAATTGCTTAGTCAAATAGAAAAGAGAATCGATTTTAAAAATTAAGGTTTAAAGCTGTTTAATATGATAACCCCCGAAAACGTTAATTCAATATTGCCACTTGTTATGAAATTCCCTATGCTTGTTGACTGTGACCCCGATTTGGTTATAACAGAGTAAAAATTTACTAATAGAGTGGAATTTACGACACTAAACTTTCCTCTAATTTAACAATAAACTCTTTTTTTGGAAAAGTAGTATCTATAAAAAACGTGTAAAATGAAAAATTTGTCGCAAATATTTTTATTTATTATCACTACGACACAGTTCCACCGCCCTGATCGTACATTTTTCACCCTTTATTTAATAAAAACAAAATTTAAGAACTAATTAGAAATATACATGGTTTTCCAATATGATTTCTTTGAAAAAAACTCTTATTTTTAAGGAAATTCATAAGATACAATTAAGTTCTAAATAAAATGTCATTCACGCTGAAAAAAAAAATCGGCTCTGTAGTATATTGTCCCAAACATATTCTGCTTGAAACATAAATATTTTTAGGGTGCACACCAAATATGTAATATTTGACACAAACAAATATTATATGTTTGGGAGGATGTTGTTCTAAACAAAACTATGTTTACATCCTAATATTTTTTATTTGGATATGTTATTTCCCAAACAAAGATCTATTTGCTTGTTTTAAAGGTAATTTTTAGAAATTCTTAATGTTAGTAAAACTTCTTTATAATTGAAAATAATGACTTGGAATAGTTAGAAAATAAAAATAAGTGGTTTCAAATAGAAATTAATGTAAGTATGCCATTTTCAATAGGAATGCATAATTCGAAAACATGGAAAAAATTAAAACTATATATAATATATTAACATATTTTCCATTCACATTTGGAAAGATTATTTTTGCTCTAGCTCCTTAACGGTACGTCGGATCGGGAATCGGTGTGTTTTTTTGGATTTTGATACAATGAAAAACAAATGACAGATCATGACATATTACAAATGGCCGAAACGTCACTTCAAATTCATATCATCCCTATTGGAAATCCCGTTATATTAGAAAATTTGTACTTTTACATCCCTCCCTTTTATCCAAAAAATCATTCAAACAGTCGTTTTGCTGTAATAAATTTTTGTCAAAAAAGGGTCAAATTTCCTACAGTGCATAATTTTAGTTTTTGAGATGTTTGAATTGTTTTAAATAAAACCCGTTTCATTTGGGGCTTTGGGAATTACCTTGTGCTTACTTGCGGACAACATCATTTTTTCTGGCAACCCTGCTGCATTTATTCTTCATTATCAAGTCCCACAAAAGCTTTATTTGATTTTGTAATGTGAAACACACCAGGTATTTCGTAGCACAATTGCCATCCGTGCAGTGTTACCGTCATACTTTCGCGCCATTTTCATTTGAGATAATAACAGCCATATTCATAGAAACTTAAAACAGCTTTACAAACCTTTGTTAAGCAAAATTGGTTAAAACTGTATTCATAAGCGATTATTAGCCTAAAACACCTTTTGTAAACCATTGTTAAATGCTTGAATTTTAATATTGGTTCGACCCTACTTTAAGCGTTTGTTAAAGTGACATTTGCATTTTCTTCGTTTGCATTTGCAAAACATTTTTGTGGAATTTTTTAATTATATGAAAAAAATATAAGACTGTTTTAGAATATATATTATAGAAATAGTTTTGGTTAAAATATGAAAAAAGTATAAAATGCGTAGCTGTGCCTTATAGAACGTGTTTATGTCAAAACGGAATGTACCATTAAATGGGAGGTATATCAAAACGTGGACCGATTTGTCGCATTTTTTCAGGAATAGTTAAAGGCATTGTGCAAAATAAGCTGCTCCTTATACCAAAAACTTCGTGAGGATTGGTTCCTTTTTCGAGCAGTTCGAGCAGTACTTTGATTGTCACAGACAGACGGACATGGCTATATCGACTCTGGGCATGATTCCGCGTCCATCGGTATAATAAATGAATTTTTGCATTCTTTTTTCTATATTGTTTCATAAAAGACCAAAAACTTTTATTGTTGCAAAACCACAACACAAGAAATGCAAATTGTACAAAATTCACTAGTGATATGTAAACAATCAAACATGTGTTACATATTATTCGTTATTCGAATACCTTTTTGTATGTAATACAAAAATGATCTGAATTCGTCATTTATTTGATCTTTGGTTGTTGTTTTTTTAAATTATGGGACAAGTGACCATACATTTTTGTTAATTAATACAGTTGTTTTTAAAATAAATAGCCAATACAATAAACTAATTTACATATATCTCCGACTACTCTTACAATTGATAATCGTATTAATGCATCTGTTCACGTACGCAGCATTGTCTCAACTTCCCGAGCCTGATCAATACCGGTTGCGTATTGACATCACTGGAATCCCCTCTACACCTCTCTTCGGAGACCTAATTCGCTTAATACGGATGTGTAGAGTGCGGATTGCCTATGGGTGGTGGTTGTTGTGTGGCTGCCTTGCTCATCTTCGGGTCTTTCTCTCTCTCTCTCTATTCGCAAAATCTATGGTAGTCGAACACTTGTAACGAGCCTCTGCGTTCACCACTTGTCGTTTCGCTCTACGCTCGCGCACACAGGCCTTGTCGCCAACCACTTACACGGTAATAAATCCTTGTTCATTTGAAAATACCCCAAATAAAGATCCCCCACTATTTATATTTAAAACTAAAATTCGTTTGTTTTTATTTATTTATTTCTTTACCACACGAACCCCCATTTTGCACCCCTACACCAACATTTTGGTCGTATCGAGCCGGATTGGAATTAGCATCGTTAATCGTGTGGTATTTTTTTGGTTTTGAAGGGATTCGTCGTCTTACGCACATCACACACCCCCCATCACTATCATCGCAATAACTTCATCACCATCCTAATCATCGTCATCTTCATCATCAGGTACGTAAACTCAGTTAAAAAGTGAGCACCGCGTTTTCGTTTTTCAATAACAAGTACAAGAAAATAAAATAAATTGTTTTTCTGTGATACTGGTCGTTTTCGAAACACCCTACCGAGCGTGTCGTTTAAAATACAGTCCACTATCGTTTGAATTTATCGCCACTTCGTTAGTATATACGGTGTTCGTATAGTGTTATAAATAAAAATAATTAATTTTCGTTGCAAATCAATCGATTTATTCGTCGGAATTCGATTGGATATTGGCAAATTGTTTCTAACAATTCTATACACTGTGTATATCGTCCTTTTATTCAGAGGTGTTGCTTTGTTTTCTCCTTTTTTCATTTTTCTCTTCGTTCAATCGCCACTGCTTTGGTTGACATTACAGCAACAACGTCGTTGCAGTCCGCAGTTTGTAATCATCTAAGCGCCAATTTGAAGCATCGGTCAATAACCGAAGTATGTAAGAACACCACCAATTGCATTTCGTTTATTTGTTTACCACCGATCATATACGTACACACGTACATTCACACATAACACCATCGATCGCTTGACGTTTATTCTCGCTACATTCGCTCCTTCTTTTACTGCTTTGTTGTGAGTATTATTGAACAGCTGACGTGATTCCTACCGTGTGGTTCTGATTGTGAATATTTTTAAACAGCTGACTAATATTGTGATTGTCATTGTGAATAGTTTGGATCGGCTGACTGTGGTACTGTGGCTCACGGGTAAAGATCGCGAAAAAAACAAAAATATTATTTTTGAAGTTTTATAATTTCGGTGATAATTGTTGTTTGTTGTACTACTAGTTAGTACATTATTCGGCACTATTTGACTCCGTGCACCCTACAGCCCGTTTTGCTGACACATACACGTAACAGAACATTGTATTTATTTTTTTGATTGGAAAAAAATATATTTGAAATTTTGTTTGCTATTTGAACGTGTTGTTTTTGCATTTTAATTTTCTAAGTCGCGATTCGGCAGTAGTGCACCCTACACTCGGTCAACTCGTCACACATAAGTTTTTAAAAAATATTCTTTTGGACTTTCTCGGAAATTTTTGATTGTGCGCAAATTTACTTTTGTTGTTTGCTATTTTGGAGCGTTTGGTCATTTTGATTCGATTTCGTTTTCCTCTTCCCATTTCATAGATTTTTTTGAAAAATTTACAACCATTTCATT
Source organism: Eudasyphora cyanicolor (assembly GCA_963930755.1). Lineage (NCBI taxonomy): Eukaryota > Metazoa > Arthropoda > Insecta > Diptera > Muscidae > Eudasyphora > Eudasyphora cyanicolor. The sequence continues at coordinate 120,906,422 of OZ005735.1, forward strand.
TTAAGGGCCTTCGCGACACGTTTGAATTTTCAATTTCGTGTGGTATTCTGAAATTGGTTTAACATTTCTTGGGAATTTTAATTAGTTAACTTTTTACTTATCTTCTTCAAAATGCCGCTTACCCCCCTTGATTTTTTCATCAGCGCTTCGGAGGCTGTATTGAAATTTGATTCGTCTTTCCGTATTCTGAAGGAAGAAGACCTCGATGTTTATGATCTTGAGGTTCGTAGTACAGAGTTAGATAATATGTGGTCTACAACTCGAGAAATGTTTCAGAAATGTCTGGACTATTTGCAATCATCTCCTGACGCGGGGAAAGATGATATGGACTTGGCGAACACCAAGTACGACGTGTCTTATCAGACGTACATACAATGCCTCGCCGCTATAAAGAGGAAGTTGTCCATGCTCACACGCTCTCGTAGAACGTCCCTGAGTTCGAATATGAGTGGTTCATTAGTTTCGTTGGCACAACAACCTTTCGGGGACACGCGCATTACTGACCCGGTAAACAATATGAGTTCTTCAACTCACACGTCTCGTGAAATCGGTATTCAAGTTGATCCTTCGAATAATTTAGATCTGGGAAATAGTACTAGGCATGCGGGCATAATTCAGCCAATTGGTGACGTCATGCATAATATTTCGATTCCGCCTTGTGACACTGACGTTTTTGAGGGCGATTTTCTTTCGTGGCCCACGTTTCGTGATTTATTTACAGCGGTTTATGTGAATAACTCTCGGCTTAGCGATATCGAACGCCTTTGTCATTTGCGTCGGAAAACGTGCGGTGAGGCCAGAGAAATTGTGGAGAAATTTCCCCTCACCCATCGAAGCTTTGATCTAGCTTGGAAAGCTTTGAAGGATACGTATGATAACAAGCGTATCCTGGTGAATAATCACCTCAAGCTTCTATTTGACCTTCCAATATTAGAAAGTGAGACAAGTTCTGGCTTGAAGACTTTGCAGCGTGGTATCAACGGTTGTCTATCGGCAATGGCCGTATATGACATAGTCACGGTCCACTGGGACCCTATATTAGTATTTCTTTGTATCCAGAGATTGCCAAAGCTCACCCTAACTCTATGGGAACAGAGTATCAGGGACAAGTCGTCGTTATCCTCCTGGCAGGCATTAGATTCTTTTCTTACATCAAGGGCATCGATTCATCAAAAGTCCCCAAGTCTCGAAAAATCAGTACGGATTTTACAAATACGGCGGCTCTAGGAAATTCGAAATCTTCCTACAAAAATTGTTGTAGTTTTTGCCCCAATGAAATCCACCCTCTACTGTCATGTCCTCGGTTCAAGAAGTTTCCATTCGATAAGAAATTTGCTGAAGTTAAGAAACAAGGTCGTTGTCTCAATTGCTTTTCACGGGGTCATTCCGTTAAAGACTGCTCTAGCACTCATAATTGTAATGTGTGTAATGGAAGGCATCACACCCTCCTACACCGCCGTCATCGTTCTGCCTCTTCAACTGGTTCGTCGTCTAGCTCTACCTCCTCAACTGTCTCGTCGCCTAGCTCAACCCCTGTTGTTAGTGGTACCTCTCCTAATCATAATCTAGATAATGTAGCTTCCACTTCAAATGCGGATAATCTCACCGTTATGAATCGCCAGGTATTTCATACCACCCAGGATAGGAATGTGCTCTTGGGGACCGCCACCGTAAATATCATTCACCGGGGTATTACGTACCCTGCTCGAGCTCTCATTGACCCATCTTCCGAGACGTCCTTAATTACGGACCGCTTTCGAAAACGATTGGGAATTTCAACGCGTTCTACGAACGCTAGTGTGTCAGGCGTGAACTGTACTCACCTTGGGAATTCAAGAGAAATTTGCTCTCTTGAAATCTCCTCACCTGTTGGTCCATCGCTCGTCTTAGAAACGGTAGCCGTCGTTCTTCCGAACATTTCTGGCAACTTGCCATCACCTTCTGTTGCTACCAACCTTAGATCTCGCCTCCCCAGTCTTCGATTGGCTGATTCATTCGATGATGGTCCTGTAGATGTGCTACTTGGCGCGGATCTTTATCCGCGAATTCTTTTGTGTGAACCACCACGGATTGTTCTCAAGTCACTACTGGCTCAGAACACCATATTTGGTTACATCCTAACTGGTTCACTACCACCTCATGCTACAAGCACAGCTGTGGACTTTTCCCCTGGTAGTCGAATTGCGAATTTCACGTAGGCTTTTGTTTATTACTTGCTAGTCTCACCCTTCGTATGTAATTTTCGTCGTACCTATTTGAATTCGCTTGAAATTGGTAATCAATTCAACCCAATTTGAATTTGTTTGTTGGTCACATTTTGACACCAGCCTCGCTTTTTATAAACGGTCACATCTCGTGTATTTATTAATTATTTGAACTCGAATCGTCTTAAATCAATTAGAAACTTGAAATTATTGTTCTAGAATTTATTTTACTAATTGATGTCGCACATCTATAATTTTCGCAGTAGTCTATTTAAACTCAAACTTATTTCGAAATCTCAAAAACTATTTTAGCATCACCTCGCCTATATTAATTATTTTACATATTCTTAATATAACATTGAAACTCGAATTGAATTTTTTTTGAATGCTCACTAGGTAACTGAATTTACGTTCCTTATTATGTACTAATTTAATCCTAGTTGTAGATTATTTCCTTTCCTTTATATTACAACATCGTCGGATGTTGCAAGGTGGCCGGTAATGTTCACGTACGCAGCATTGTCTCAACATCCCGAGCCTGATCAATACCGGTTGCGTATTGACATCACTGGAATCCCCTCTACACCTCTCTTCGGAGACCTAATTCGCTTAATACGGATGTGTAGAGTGCGGATTGCCTATGGGTGGTGGTTGTTGTGTGGCTGCCTTGCTCATCTTCGGGTCTTTCTCTCTCTCTCTCTATTCGCAAAATCTATGGTAGTCGAACACTTGTAACGAGCCTCTGCGTTCACCACTTGTCGTTTCGCTCTACGCTCGCGCACACAGGCCTTGTCGCCAACCACTTACACGGTAATAAATCCTTGTTCATTTGAAAATACCCCAAATAAAGATCCCCCACTATTTATATTTAAAACTAAAATTCGTTTGTTTTTATTTATTTATTTCTTTACCACACGAACCCCCCTTTTGCACCCCTACACCAACAGCATCATTAAGAGAGAAAATGGTGTGTGAAAAAGATGGTGTTGCCAGCATTACATTGACGAAGTCATTAAAATGTTTATTAGTTAAAATGCTGTTTATGAATACGATTTTTATACCCTACACCACACTGTGGTACATTATAAGTTTAGGTTTAGGTTAGTAGTTTACATCCAATCGTTTTGATATTTAGAATGGTAGAGTTTCTTTATCCATGGACTAACACCACACTGTGGTGCAGGGTATTATAAGTCTGTTTCATGGCAGATGTTTGTAACACCTGAAAATACTATAGCTAGCAATACTATAGCACCGCTTATTCCCAATATACCGTATACCCACCTTAATGTATTATTTAAGTATAAAATGTCCCAAAAGTAAATTTGTGCAAACAATGTATACATGAATTACAAAATTTATATTTCAGAGTTATTCAATATTGCGAGAGTGGTGTAGGGTATTATATAGTCGGCTCCGCCCGACTTTTGCCACAACGTTCTAGATCTAGCAGGATTTCATTCACAGCTAGGTTCCAAATAAGTGGAGACAGTACTTCTCCTTGCGGGGTCCCTCTATTTACAAACCTTGTTAGAGTTGTGGACCCTAGACATGCTGTTATGCGTCTTCTGGTGAGCAGACTTTGAATTAGTCTAATCAAACTAGTGTTAACTTTTAGATGTGAGAGTGCCGCAATTACCGCATCTGAGTGAATGTTGTTAAAAGGCCCTTCTATGTCAAGAAATGCCACCATGGTGAATTGCAGGGACGATTCGATAGTGCTCACAAGTTCGTGCAGGGCTGATTCTGTAGACTTGCCCTTATTGTAAGCATGTTGGTTCCCCGACAGGAGTTTTGTATCCAGGTTTTTCCTAATGAAATGATCTAAAAGTCTTTCCAGACCTTTCAATAGGAAGGAGGATAGGCTAATTGGTCTGAAGTCTTTTGGCCTAGTGTGTGATATCTTTCCCGCTTTAGGTATGAATACCACTTTGGTATCCCTCCATCGACTCGGGACGTATGAAAGCCTGATACAGCCTACATAAATTTTCTCCAGCCAGGGGATAATGTACTTTAACATTTTCTGCATTTCTGCTGTAGTGATGCCATCTGGTCCAGGTGACTTGAAGAGCTCAAAGCTATTAATAGCCCAGCTTATTCTGGATCTCTTAGTCAAGAAGCTAGCGACGCTCGCACTCTTGTTGGTCCTGCTGATCCTCGGGTTCTGTTACAGAGTTCCCCGGGAAATATGTGTCTAGCAGTATATTGAGCGACTGCTCGCTGTTTTTGGTCCAGTTATTTGCCTCATCCTGTAAATATCCCTCTGTACAGGGTGAAGCAGATAATATCTTCCTCAGCCTAGCGGCGTCGGAGACCTTTTCCACTTCACCACAGAAGGTATACCAAGAGCGCCTTTGTGCCTTTCTAAGCTCCTTCTTATAGATCTTGAGTTGCTCTTTATAGGCATCCCAATCATTAGCGACCCCAGTAGATTTAGCCTTATTGAATAGCTTGTTGCAGGTCTTTTTCATAGCCGTTACTTCAGAACCATTGGGGTTTAGTTTTACCCTTGTACCTTGTTTTTGGACAGGCTTCTTCAAGGGATCTATTGAATGATATGGTGATATGATCGACCAGATTATCCAGACCCACGAACGCTCTTCTGGGGTAGTACGGATATAAACAATAGGGGTGATTCGCTTTTTGACTTTATTCTAACTAACAACCTTAGCATTTGTAACATAGGTAATAAACCGACCTTTACAATTAAAGACAGACAAGAAGTACTAGACGTAACGTTTGCTACTGACAAAATTATTGGGTGGAATGTACTGGACGACCACTCATTCTCAGATCACCATTATATTGAGTTCAAACTCGCGGAAAAAGCGACTAAACCTGCCGTCCACAGAAATGTAAGGAAGACAAAGTGGCACCTGTACGAGAAGAATTTCAAGAAAGTCCTCAACTCTAAAAAATATATTTACGGTCTTTGCGTAACGGGTGGGACAAATCTTAGAATGCAAATTCTAATGAAAATAATGTAATGACACTGAAATATTTTGATTTACTTTATAACGGATGATCCAAGTAGAGATACTTTTTTCAATAGCCTTTTTTTGACAGATCACGTGTGAGTCGTGTCATGCTGTCATGATATTTTTGTTAAGTATTGTTTGGCATTTCATCATGGAAAGACTTACGCCTGAACAACGGTAACAAATCGTGCAACTTTATTACGAAAATTCACGTTGTGTGAGGAATGTGTTTGGTCAACATAATCGGCCTACTGAGCGTACTATTCGCAACACCATCACCCATCTTGAGATCCAGCAATCATTATTGGATAATATTCGACCGAATAGACCAGTGAAGAAAATTTAGCGGCCGTAGCTGAGAGTGTACACGAAGACCGTGGAGAGGCGATTCGGCGCCGTTCGCAGCAACTCGGACTGACGTATAGAACGACTTGGCGCATTTTACGTCGAGATCTTAAATTGAAAGCATACAAAATACAGCTCGTGCAATAACTGAAGCCGCCCGACCTTCCCAAGCGACATCGCTTCGCTCTATGGGCTCTTGAAAAGTTCCAAGAAGATCCGACGTTTTCGAAAAAAATTTTGTTCAGCGATGAGGCCCATTTCTGGCTCAATGGGTATGTAAAAAAGCAAAATTGACGCATTTGGGACGAAGAGCAACCTGAAGAGATTCAAGAGCTGCCACTTCATCCAGAAAAAACAATGGTTTGGTGTGGTTTGCCGGCGGTCCATATTTCTTCAAAAATGATGCCGGTGAGAACGTAACCGTCAATGGCGACCGTTATCGTGCCATGATATCCGACTATTTGATGCCTGAAATTGAAGCTTGTGATCTCGGCGACATTTGGTTTCAACAAGACGGCGGAGAGTGGGCTAAAATGAAAAAAAATGGACATAATTCTGCCATTTCAAAACTACTTATCGTATGGCGATGAAGTTTTAGGTGTGTATACAAGAGGTGTTAGAGAGTTTAAGTTCGGAACTTGGGCCCCCTATCTCATACAGGGGCGGAGCTACAGGGCCCTAAAGTTCACCACCTCGGTTATACAAAAATGTCATCGGCTTCTAACTTTTGAATGGAGTTTAGTGGCGTTTGTTTCTGTGGATACTCCTAGACCAGACCTACAATAAACATTTTACAGGTTGAAGATATCTTGAATAGTTTCCGAGATATGTGGATTAAATTAAATTTGAATTTTTCATTTTTTCGCCGACTTTGCCTTGGAGTTTAGCCAATATCTCAGTCAAAAGTTTACCGATTTTGTTCGCGTGTTTTCTTATGGATTGCCAATAAAATTACAATACCATGAAAAAAAGAATCGATAAGATATGTGAAGAAATAAGAAAGTTATGGCTCTATAAAGTCAAATTTTTGAAAAAAAATCATTTTTGGAGATTTTTTGGCGAAAAAAGTCCAATTCGTATTTAGGTCTTGTAGAAAAAGTTTGTTACAAAAAGTATATCAAATTTATACTCATTTTAAAGGAGACGTTTCACAGAATATTTTAGAGAAAATCCGAAGCCAAAATTTAAATTGGTGTGGTTGCCAGCCTTCTCCGCTTTGGACCTTTTTTTTTACATAAATTTGAAAAGTTTGATCGATTTTCTCCAATCGCAAAGCTAAATTGTTAAATTTTTTTCTTTAGTTATTTGTATTAGGGTAAAGCAAAAACGACTGCAAAGGGAATCCACATGTTGCTTTTGATTATTATTCCTAATATCAAAATAAAGAACTTTAAAAAAAATGCATCGAAATATATACATTTTTAAGAATTTTATGCCGTATTTACGTTTCTGTCTATATGCAATTTTTTTTTAATTTTTCCCTACCTTCTTGTACTTTTGAGTTATTATATCAGTCAGTATGCACTATTTCTTGTAGATCACGTGTTTTTATCAAACAATAATAAAATTTAGTAAGACTTACCTTTCAGAAAATATTGTTTTGTGGCACTATTTCTAGGAAACCCTTAATCATTGACAGGTATAACCAGTAAGGAAAGGCAGAAAGTCGGGCGGGGCCGACTATAAAAAACCCTACACCTCCCTAACAATGCGATAAGGCTCATTGCGATAATAATTTGTAATAATTGGTAAATGGGTAGGAACATATTATCTAATTCTGAAACGATAATGGCTAATTTAAGCAATATTCGTTCCTAAATTGAGACATCTTTCTGGAAAATTGTAATTATCGGAAATTTTATTCATGTAAAAAGACCCCTTTCTATCCAATTGCGTACTGATCGGATATAAAATACAGTCTCCACAGCGCTTACATGTCAAATCGGGGGTAACATATATATGGGGGCTAGTTTGGCAGTATTCCTTCGAGTAATAAGAAACCTCTTTCTGCCGAATTTCGCACTGATCGGATTTAAAATAAAGTTTTTACAGCGCTTACATATCAAATCGGGGCTAACATATATATGGGGGCTATATCTAAATCTGAACCGATTTTAACCAAATTGAATAGGGATCGTCCTTGGGCCAAAAAAACTATGTGTAAAGTTTCGTCGAGATCGGACCATATAATTGCGAACTGCACTTTGATTACAAGAATATATGCACATACAGACGGACAGACAGACGGACAGACAGAAGGACAGACAGACAGGCGGACATAGCTAAATCAACTCAGAAAATGATTCTGAGTCGTTCGGTGTTACAAACAAATGCACAAAGTTATAATACCCTGTACCACAGTGTGGTGTAGGGTATAATTAAAAAACAAGTAAGAAAGTTTCAGTCGGGTAAACCGACTAAGGTATACCATCACTTTGTGAGTAATGTAATATTGAATATTACTTGAATTATTCTGTCAATTTGTGTGGGAGGTACAAAAAGGGGCGTGGCAATAACGCCCATTTTCACAGGGCTATAGACACTATAAAAACATTACACTGTAAAAAATTTCAAGTATTTTATACACTGGTTTTAATGTTATAAGCTGTTAACTTTTGGTGCAAAAAGGTACCTTTGTGTGGGAGGTACCAAAAGCGGCGTGGCAACAACACCCATTTTTGCCTGGACTGTAGGCAATATAAAAGCATAATACTGTACAAAATTTCAAGTATTTTTATACAATGTTATTAATGTTATAAGCTGTTAACTTTTGGTGCAAAATGTTGCATTTGTGTGGGAGGTACCAAAAGGGACGTGGCGACTTCGCCCATTTTTCTCGAGTTGATAGCGACTAATAAGCTAATAAGAATAAGTAGTATAGCAGTTATTAAAGAATAAATATTTCACAACATTTTAACCCTTTGTGTGGGAGGTACTAGAAGGAGTGGACCAATATGGCCCATCTTCGAACTTTGCCGGAGATAGAAAAAAATATTACCACATATCAAATTTGAGGTCAATCGGTTACTCCTTTCGAGAGTTATCGTGCGCACCAGCCAGCAGACAGACAGACACACAGACAGACAGACGGACGGACATTGCTCATTCGACTTAAAATGACCCAAAACGGATTTCCTCCGAACATACTTGGGGTCTTAGGTCACTCCTTCGACGTGTTACACTTTTTTCCGTAGCAAATAATATATACCCTCGTCACACTAAAGTGAGGGTATAAAAATATTTTGCATATAGACAGAAACGCAAATACGGCATAAAATTCTTAAAAATGTATATATTTCGATGATTTTTTTTTAAAGTTCTTTATTTTGATATCAGAAATAATAATCAAACGCAACATGTGGAAATTTCTAATAGAAAATCCAAAAAATACATCAAAAATCACCGAAAATAGGATTTTTACTTTTAGTCCTATATCTTCGATACGAAAAGCCGCGCTCGGGATTCCCTTAGCAGTCGATTTTGTTACACCCTAATACAAATAAATAAAAAGAAAAATTTAACAATTTAGCTTTGCGATTGGAGAAAATCGATCAAACTTTTGAAATTTATGTAAAAAAAAGGTCCAAATCGGAGAAGGGTGGCAACCACACCAATTTAAATTTTGGCTTCGAATTTTCTCTAACATATTCTGTGAAAAGTCTCCTTTAAAACGAGTATAAATTTGATATACTTTGTTTAACAAAATTTTTCTAGAAGACCTAAATACGAATTGGACTTTTTTCGCCAAAAAATCTCCAAAAATGAAATTTTTTCAAAAATTTGACTTTATAGGGCCATAACGTTCTTATTTCTTCACATATCCTATCAATTCTTTTTTTCATGATGTTGTAAATTATTATTGGCAATCCATAAAAAAACACGCGAACAAAATCGGTAAACTTTTGACTGAGATATTGGCTAAACTCCAAGGAAAAGTCGGCGAAAAAATGAAAAATTCAAATTTAAAATCTACATATCTTAAGATATCTTCAACCTATAAAATGTTTATTGTAGGTCTGGTCTAGGAGTATCCACAGAAACAAACGCCGGATACTCCATTCAAAAGTTAGAAGCCGATGAAAATTTTGTATACCCGAGGTGGTCAACTATAGGGCCCTGTAGCTCCGCCCCTGTATGAGATAGGGGGCCCAAGTTCCGAACTTAAACTCTCTAACACCTCTTGTATATACGATAAGTGGTTTTGAAATGGCAGAATTATGTCCATTTTTTTCCATTTTAGCCCACTGTGCGGCGCCACTTCCCACACATCGCATCAATCAATGGATTTATTGAGAGAACACTTCGGTGAGCAGATAATTTCACGATTTGAGCCGGTCGATTGGCCACCAAGATCGTGTGATATCACACCGTTAGACTTTTTCCTGTGGGGATGTATAAGTCTAAAGTTTATGTGGGCAAACCCGTTTCGATTCAGGTCTTGTAGCAAAACATCACGCGTGTCATTCGCCAGTTACTAGTCGAAATGCTCGACGAGTCATCGAAAATTTGACTCAACGGATGGACCATCTGAGACGTAGCCGCGGCAAACATTTGATAGACATAATCTTGAAAAGATAAATGCCAAAGAATGTTCTTTCAAAAGATATACATTCAATTTGAATTTTCTGTGTTTTTTACTTTAAGAACGTATGGAACCTCGAAATGGATCACGCTATACTATATAACCTTGACCTAACCTACACAAAAGATGATACATGCATATCTACATAAAATGTTTAAATTTATCTTTTTGTATATTTTCCTATCGGTTGTGACAAACAGAACACTCCATAATGCACTAAATATTTTCCAAAAGTTAGGAGTTTTACATTAAACAAAATTTATGGATGTGTACTTTCTTGTAGTCAAAAGACAAATTTCAGAAAATGAAAAAAAGTCTATACTAGTTCCTGTCAGTTCAACAGTAAAAGTAGTTGCATCTAACAATTTATAATATTCTATAGAAAATCACTGGTAGGAAAAAAACTATGCCTAAATTTCATCAAATCTTCATGAATTTCTATAATTCAATTGTTCGTGATGTCCCTTTTGTATTTTTTTTTGCAAAAATCAGATTTATTTTTTATGTGCGATGGGGTCAGGTTACATTTAAAAAATGTTATTAAATGCAATTTACTTATTTTTTGAGTGAATTATACCACGACAGTTATATTTCTGAAAAATAAATCGGTTCTTTTACACGTTTCTACTTCTAAATATCTACTGAAATCGAGTCAAATTTCCATAGCACCTACAGTCCCGTAAAAAATAGGCAATATTACCACACGCCAGTTTTGGTACCTCCCACACAAATTGACCAAATCATACCAAAATTGAACGGGTCATAATAATCATATATCCTCAATTCACTTCTGGTTCTACATATATGCTAGTTAAACTGAATTATATGCTAGTTACTAATAAATTCTTTGGAGTGTAAATAAAACAACGTCTGAGTTTTTTTTTCTCTTTTTATTTCATAATAACTGAAATGAATTTTTACAATTTGTTTCGGAAATTTTTATAAAATTATATTTGTGTTTTTATATTTTGTGTTTTTAAATAACTATACAACAATATTTTCAGTTTTTCTGTTCTTCTTTTGGTTTACTTTTCATTGCGACATAACGAAAAATAATCTTACATAAATGTAGAAAGAGATCAAAGAGAACAAACCATTGGGGGGAGGGGTGTTGGAATACATATCAATAAACAAAATTTAACAATTAAATAAATTACCTTTAAGATTTTGTAAAAAAATTGACTCATTGATTTAAAGGGATTCGAGTTTAACAACAAAATTGTTTCGTTCTTGTTTGTCTTCTTTGGTTTGAAAGTGATGCTCTTCAATTCCTAAACAATTTCAATATATATTTGAATTAATTTTTCCAATTTATTATGCTTGTCTTCGTTTTGTGTGAAAATGATATTGCTGAAGGGGGCGAGGGGAGGGGGAGTTATGTTGGAGGAAGAAGTGATGACGAGGAGGATGCCGATGGAAGGGGTGGGGTTGAGTATGAGTGTGTGTGTGGTTTTGTGATTTCACTGATATGTTTCTAAGGAGCCTAAATTCAAATAATGACGCTTTTTCCACGTAAGTGTATAGGAGTGTATCTCGGTGTTTGTATATACAAATGGCACAGTGATTCAACTCCACCATCCGTTTCGTAAAAAGTTATAAGTGTCATTGGGTGACAGAAATTGTACTAATTTGAGAAGTTTGTTAGCAAAACCTCCTTATTGATAATAATTTGTGAACGGTTGTTAATACAGATTTTGCTGTGAACATTTTTCTTATAAACTCGTTTTAAATTATTAAAAACTGGGTCCGCAGACCTTTTCTTTTTGTTAGTTGCAACAATACCAGGCGTGTTTTCGTTACACCATAATCGCTTAATGGGGAGCTAAGCGATTTTAGTCATTGGTCCAGTTTTCCGCTTGAATACCTGTCTTCATCGAGTATTTTAATGTCAGTTTGAAAATAGTATAGAAATCGAAATTCTAAAACTAAAGTTCTGCTGAAAATAGTAAACGTAGAATAGTAAATATTATATTACAAATACATCTCAGGAGTTAAAATAGGTTCAGCATATTCTCCTTAGTTTTTTGTCGCCACTCATTACGCCATTGCGGTTATAAAGGCTAGTTGCCTTGTGGCACTGAATACTAGTGGCACTGAATACTTCAATTTCTTTGAAATGGACCCACCCATCAGAGGTCGCCAGCGAGATTGCAACCGAATCTAGAATTCTTTGGGCTACCAAAAGCTTTAAACCTATTAAGTCGCCAGGACAAAATCTCGCCGGCGGAGCTACATGCAGTGGCTGAAACAATTGCTCTCTGGAGTGCAGAGGGATCTACACATGTTTTATCAATCAAAACTACATACCAAACAAGTAAAAGCGTTAAGTTCGGCCATGTCGAATCTTACATACCCCTACCAAGGATCGCACGTGAATGGTTACGGGTACTAATAAACTCATTATACCAAATTTCAGCCCACTTCGTAGAAATTTGAGGTTTTTGTGGCGTTAAGAAGTCAAATCTAGTGGGACCTTTGTATGGGGGCTATATCAAAACATGGACCTATGACTACCGTTGCTCGTGTGAAGGATAAATAAACCCCAGTTATCAATTTTCAGCCCGATCAGTTGACATCTGTGGTCCCTACGACGTTAAGAAGTCAAATCGGGAAAATGCCATACAAAATTGGACCGATATTGCCCATTTATAAGAAGTATATGTACCAAATTTCAGCCACTTAGCTCAAGTATTATAGATTGTAGAGTGATTATACCAGACGGGCGGACGGACGGACGGAGAGACGGACATGTCTAAGTCGTCTTAGAATTTTACGACGATTAAGAATATATATACTTTGTAGGGTCTCAGATCATAATTTAGTGGTGTTACAAACAGAGTGACAGAATGAATATATCCCCCATCCTATGGTCGGGAGTATAAAAATGGAGAGCATCTAAGGTTGTTTTTATACCAAAAGCGGGAAAGCCGTTGTTTAAGCCAAAACTATATAAAACTCTTCCTCAAATTGCCACTGACTTTTTACAGTCTACCGATCGTACAATTCACTCCTTCAGATCAGCTTACTCTTTTATGCATCCTTGCAGAGTAATTGCCTTGATCTTGACGAATGAATTTACCGGTTATTTCGGAGTATTCGCTACCTTCGTCATCTGGGTATGTTTACTTTGTAACGAGAAACTCACTCTTGTACTCTTGTTCTATCATCCAAACCACCATCTTGTCCTTACAAGGTAATTTTGCTTTCAATAATGCTTATTTATTTAATTTATGAAAAAACTTAACACCCCGTGTTTTATTTCTATTTACTTTTCATAAAACCATCGCTCACGGCGAAACAGCCGTCTCATACTGGTGCTAAGGATTTCCGGCCAATCAGTCTATCGTGATTTATCTTTAAAAACCTGGA